>CALNVZ010000174.1:41181350-41255451 GCA_940671915.1 Paracentrotus lividus | reverse complement strand
AAAAAGAGAGAGATGCGCTCACGACTCGAGTAAAAACTCGTGGGGCCAGTTTCAGACCGAACGGTAATACTCGATATCGTAGGTTTGCCCAGCACAGAAACCCCAAAAGGTCCCTCGACCTGGGGTGGATGGGCACGTGGAAGTACGCATCTCTCAAATCGAGAGAAATTGCCCAATCCTCCGAGCCGAGCGAAGGAAGAATCCTGCGAGGTGTTCGTATTGGAAGTGCTCCTTGGGAAGGAGCGTATTGATCCTTTTCATATTCAGGATCATGCGTAACTTGCCCGACCGTTTCGGGATAATGAATATCGGAGAGAGGGACAAACCACGGTGGTCCCTCATCCTCTATAGCCCCTTCGTCAACAGCGACGAAATCTCCTCCGAGATATGCCGCTGATAAAGGGGGGAAAGTCTGGGGGTGCGTCTCCGGATGGCGCCGCCCGGGAGGGGACCCGTGAGTGGAACACGGTAACCCTCCCGAACAATCGACAGCACGAATGCGTCGTCGGTGATCTCTTCCCAAGCGGGAAGAAACCCCGAGAGACGCCCCCCGACTCTCACAGGAACCGGTCGGGCCGCACCGTCACCCCGACCCCCTTTGGCTTTCGCCTTGGTTGAGGGGGGAGAGGTACGGGACTTAGGGCCATGAGAGGAGGACTTCTTGACTTGGCTTTGCCCCGTTTGCAGGGGATCTTGCCCTGAACGTCCTCCCGAGGTTTCCGTCTGGGCTCTGCGACAGGCGCAGCAGGACGGGTACTCTGGATTTACGCTGGGTGGACCTCGGCTTACGCTTCCCGCCAGAAGCCTGTTCAGCCAGCTCATCCGCCTGCTTCAACTCATCCAATTCCTCCTTACACCTGGAGTTGAACTGGCCGCCGAAGAGGAACGGTGAGGAAGGGTCCATAGACTCCGCCCATGCTCTGAGGTCCAGTGACCCCTCGAGCTTTAGGCGGGCGAGAGTCCTTTCTGACGATCCTCTGTTACCAGTAACGAGGTCGCCGCTAGCTGGTGAAAAACCAGCCCGAAAGGGGAACAAGGACCTTGTCAAGGTCTGCAAGATCTTGTGACGAGATCTTGAGAGGCTTGGCTCGGGCACGGAGAGAGAGCAAAATATTCAGAAAGGCTGACAGCCTCATGCCACCTCTGATGCCGGCCTCTACCTCCTGAATGTGACGATCTTCGGACAAAGTCTTGCCACCCAAGGGGGCATGAATCTTCTCACCAAAGCGAAGGGCCTCCGAAGAGATCTTCTTGGGAAGAAATAGACCGTCCATCGAAGACTTCTCAAAGGAGAACTCCTGGCCCAACTTATGGACGGAAGAGCGCTTAGTCTTAAGGCGATAGTCCACTTCTGAGCGCACAGCTTCCCGAACTGAGGGGGAAGGCTAATGCCGGGTTTGGGTTGCTTCGCGAGAAGCAAGCCAGACATCAAGGACGACGGAGCCGGAGGCCTAGAAATTAGCTCAGGCTCGTATTTGTCCAAAAGGCGTATTGCTAACGCCGCAAGATCCGAGGTGGAGTAGTCCACCTGCGGGTCGGCCTCCGAGTCTTCAAAGGCTGAACCAGACTTCGACTCGTAGTCACAGACTCTTCCTCCGACCAATCCGAATTAGGCTCCACCAGGGTCGGTGGAGGCGGGGAGGACTCCGGGGGGGACTCGGCTGATCAAGTGAGAACTCCGAAGTTAGTTCGGAGTCAATCAACGATCCCGTATCCCGGGGGACGAGCGGCTGGGACTCCCGAGGCGGGCGGTCCGAGCTAGAGGCCGACGTGGTGGGTGGTTGTGACCAGGCCGGTGTCCTAGGACGAGGGCCGGGTGTCCACTGCCACGAGGGGTAAGCTGTCCCATCACCTCTGGGGGCGAAGCCCGAGGGATAGGTAGCGTAACCCGCATGGTAGGGTGCCGGGGCACCCACCAAGGATCGGGATATCCGGCAGCTTCGGGCCTGGCCAAGCAGGGCGAGCAGCTGCATCCTGGGCGGATAACGAATATCCCCGGACGTTCGGTTAGAACATCCTGGGGTCCGAAGGACCGGGCATTCGATGGAACGAACTCCGGTGGGTGTTAGGGCGTATCCCGGGGGATAGCCGTAATAGCCCTGCGAACCACCAGCCGTGAACGGGGGTGGAGGCACTCCGGACGTGGGGAGCGGAGCCGCATCCTGGGGTTACCCAAGATGGAGGTGGTTCCGCCAGACGCAGAAACTGCGGCGCACGGGTCCCAAACCGTACTCGGCACGCCCGCGGGGCATGCCTGGGCGAGAGGCGTGGGCGCACGACTCTCTTCCCTAAGTGAGACAGAAACCGCAATTTCCTGTGCTACACTCGGGGGGCGGGGGGCAAGACGTCTGGGAAGACGAACCCGCTCCTTTTAGCCAGAGACAACCGAGACGACACGGTCTTAGGCACCTTGGCAAACGTGGACGTTTAGCCGTGGTGCTCTTCGAGCTACAAGACCTTTTCTGAGTGCTGGACTTAGAGGAGGAGGAGCCCGCGCTGGACACAAGTGTCACTGGCGTACTCTCCCCCCCATTCTTTGGCAGAAGAGGCGGACGACCTGGCGGTCGAGACGGCTCTCCGCCGGCAAGCTTCCGATCCCGGCGAAACCGCTTCGAAGAGACCAAGGCCACCAGGCTGTGTCGTCAGAAGAGTCACTCCTGCTGTCCATGGTTAGAACGCCTCTGAAAAGAAAGAGATAAAAATTTTTCTTTGTAAGCGAAAACTAAACTCCTTAGAAAGCTAAGGTAAGACAAGCGAGCCGGCTACTTAGGCGGCTCACGGAGAACTCCAAAAAAAAGAAAAACCTCGTCTAGAACAGCTAGACGAAGAAAGAATTTTTTTTTTTTTTTTTTTTTTTTTTTTTTTTTTTTTTTTTTTGGACGAAAACGGGGGAGAACCTCCGTTAAAAACCGACCAAAAAAGAATATGCACCAGAAGAGCGACTAACAAAAAGGCGCTCGACCACACATACACACACACACACGCCAACAAAACAAGATGGCGAAGAACAAAGACCGGAAGTCCAAGGACCCGGCAGACACCCCGCAAAAAGGCCACGTGGCCGCGGGAAAAAGTACAATAATATAACAAAAAACGTACTTAAAATGTCAAATAGTTCTAGAAGGAAGAAGGAAACCCTCCTAAAGGAGAACAACCCAAAAGGAAAAGTCGGAGCAAAGGCGGGACTGAGTTTCAAGGAAAAACAGACGCCCAAACCGACCGACCAACAACAACCACGCTAAAATGAACGAGTGGGACTGGGTTGGAAACTGAAGAAAAACGCCCGAAAAAGGACGTAATTCTAAGCCAAAAGGAGGGCGCAATAAACCTAAAGCACCCAAATTTAACGCTAGGCGTAAAAGGAGGCTTTTGGAAGCGAAATATTTGATATAATTATTTTCAAAATCGCAAGTAGGAACGAGCTCACCCGAGATTTCAGGAACGGTCCGGTCAGCATGACTCGAAAATACAGAATGAATATTAGTGGTCTAGCGCCACCTTTTGATAGCAGGCGAGGCAGGGTATTCAGGGATGGGGCAGGAAGTAGGGAAAAATGTTTTGGTAGTCTATTGTTGGTTCGGTCTATGCATTGTTCTCGTGAACAAAAGCAAGGTAAGAGAGGGTCATGTGATTATTGAAGTAAATCCACAAATTAGCCTTGCACAGGTGTTTTGAACCCGTTGTAATTTCAGTATTTGAGTGTCGGGGATTCCATACAGTAGACCATTACAGTAGTCTAACTTGTTAGTAATGCATGCATAAACAATCTCTTTAGTAACGTCATTGTCTAGATATTTCCGAATACGTCGGAGGTTATAGATCATGTAGTATGCTGCTTTACAAACATTAGTGACATGCTCTCTCATATTCAACTGCGCATCGAACTGTACTCCGAGATTCCTTGCCTTAATGGATGGTTGTATTACAGAATCTCCAACTTTTACACCATGTATGTTAAGTTTGGATGTCTGCTTAGCTGTACCAACTATCATTAGTTCAGTTTTACTATCATTTAGCATCAGCCTTTTTTGCAACATCCATCCACGTACATACATGTAGTCAACACATGTTTCTAGAAGAGATATACATTGTTCTTGAGCATGTTCATTGGGACTGAAAGACACATAGAGCTGTGTGTCATCAGCATAACAATGACATGATATCTTAGGGAAATTTGTTTGAACATTTGAAATGAGATTAGCAGTGTACAGAGTAAATAACAAGGGACCCAACCGAGAACCCTGTGGAACGCCAAAAGGCACCGGGAATTCTTCAGAGAGAACATCATCTATTTTGATCTTTTGATGTCTGTTCACCAAGTACGACTCTATCCATTTGAGAACAAGACCATCCATACCGAAACAACTCTTTAACGTTTCTAGTAGGCTTCATCATTATCATCATCATGACCATCACCATCCCTGTTATCATCACCATCATCCTCATCATATTCATCATCACCATCAGAATCGTCACCATCAAATTCTTAATCAGCACCTTCTTCATCATCATTTTCACTACCATCATCAAAACTATCATAATTATCATTATCATCTTACCTCCACTTCCCGTTGGGGTAGCTGTGATAGATCCATTAGTGCAGTAGTATCCAGCCAGACACATTGCATGGGGTGCTGGTAGACCTGAAGTATGGCAGTACCATCCTGGGTCGCATGTGATGGGAGACGGTGCACCTTGAGGGCAGTATTCACCTAATGACAAATAGAGAGAAAAAATGTGATATGATTGGGATTGATCTATTCGTATGAATATAGCAATTACTCTTCCAGACTTACATGTTCCGTCTTTACACTTTCTTTAGAAAGCAGGGCAAGGAGAAAAGGCATGGTAAATGTAGTAGTATTGATGTAGTACGAATTACTTGACTTACAAAGATAGGTTGGTTGATGGTTATCAACGTTAATCACCAACACATTAATCATAAACATAACCATTTATTATCCACTTTGTCAAATTTTGTGATCACATATCTGCTATAAACACTACCATTATTAAATTTACAGCAGTGAAATACTACTATCATCATTATCATCATCATCATCCTTATCATCATCGTCATCATCAATGTTGTCATCATAATCATCAAAATAAAACTCATCACCTTCATTGTCATCATCATCATCATGTCATTATCACATCATTATTCTAATAACAATCATATCATAATAATAAAGAACCATTGATGTAGTGCCAACCAGCATCATAGAGGTTTGTATAGTCAGGGTTACCAACATCTTCACGATCATCATAATCATTGTAACTGTTAACGTCACAGCCATCAATACTATCATCATCATCATCATCATCATACTTTACTTACCAGCCTGGCACTCTCCTCCTAGGTTGGGGTCCGAAGGTTGAGGTTCATAAGAACCACTGATGCAGTACCATCCAGCATCACAGAGGTCCGTTGGGTAAGGATTACCAAGCCCTGCACAATACATACCAGGCAGGCATGCACTACACCATGAATCATTGTGACCACCTGAGTAATAAAAATAAAAGTTACAAAGTAATAATTAATTAACAGTTTTTTTTTTTGTATTGCTTATATTTTCAACTCAAAAGGAACAGAAGATAAGAAACTGACAGGGTGTGTATAATATAAAATTAAAATGTACAACACTGAAATTACGGTCCTTTGTGGTATTGAATCAAAATGGCTATAACTCAAGCAAATTATATCAAGCTTACAGTGAATTGAGAACAGAACTAAATCATCCACATCACGCTAATCTATTAAAACTGCAATAAGATTGGATTTAACTGGAGACAAAGACCATGTTTAATAATAACATGAAAATATAAACATACCATTACATTAAAGTAATGTAAGGGATCAACTGACCTTGACAAACATGTAAATCTTTTGGATAAATAAAACTTCAATCTTGTACCAGGCCTGCTTGTACATTATTGAGGATTCAATTCGGATCAATCGCAATGCTTTACATGAACATGAATGTTTTGGAGCCCGGATATATTTTTAAACGGGTGAAATTATTTGATAAATAATCCATGAACTTACCAGTGAGGTTGTTAAAAGTTCCTTGAATGCATGGTTCCATGATGTCATATGTTGTACCAGGTGGGCAGTAGTAACCAGCAGGGCATATGGTATCCCTAAAAAGTGAAAAAAGGGTTTTAAAAAATATATTGAATGTACTTCATACATTTTTACCTACAGAATATACATCGTATTTAATACTAAGAGATACAAAGAGAACATGCCATTGTGTGATCAGCAGAAACACTCGAATAAATGTACATACAATTGAATGTCTGTGAGCTCAGAGAAAGCTTCATTAAAATTTGAAGATTACATTGTATACAACAATTGAAGATATGTGACAAGTATGTAAGTCCACAAAAATAACTTCTTGCTTCTATGTATTTTCTAAAGTAGAGTTTCAAAGTTGTTGAATAACGTTTATCACTAATCTTCCTTTTTTTGAGTGTCCATGTTGTAGCTGACTTTTATCATAAGCCAGTTACAAATCACATTAGCTGTTTGTGATATTGAGATATTCATAACTTATTAGTTGTATTGAGCCGTCGAATTGCATACTCCTATTTCTCCACTTACTCATATGTGGTAGAATTGGCAAGGCAGTAGTAGCCAGCAGGGCACTCCTTGCACGATTCTTTGCCCTCCTCATCTTGATAGGTACCCTCCGCACACCCTATAGGGCTGGGGGATCCCTCTGGGCAATGGTGACCCAGAGGACACACGCCACCATAACCAGTATGGTTGCCTGGATCAAATAAATTTAAAAGCAAATACTTTAATATGATTCAATATATTGCTTTATTCCAAGGGATTTATTAATGTCCAATATCCAAATTTACATACTCAAGGATACATGTACGTAAACACAACAAGAAATGCATGTTTGTGATCAACATAGTTCACAAAAGCCTAATTCTCTCATGTAACTAAGTTTCAGATGTACATGAAGAACAGTTACCGATTCACTATCCAGTAGCAATGTACTCATTTTGCAAAGGAAAAGTACAAAAAGAAATTAATATTGGATATCTAACACCAAATAATGTATTTTGATATACCCACGGCACACATGTCTGAGACTGAATGGTCTACATTACCTGCGTAGGTACATCCATCATTGGGGAATGCAGTTGGGTTTGGCCTATCCACTCGATAGGTGCAGAAATATCCTGCCTCACATGGCCCAGATGGAATGGTCAGATTTACACCATCACAATATTGCCCACCTGTTAGTGAAAGAAAATGGAGTGCAGAATAGTCATTGTTTTTTATATAACTCTCATGCCAAAGTATATTTTCAGTCATCTCCAAGTTAATCAATGATCTAGTAAAATTGTAATGTGCATCTCCCATTTTGATAATATAAGATTTAAAGTTGATTTTAAAAAAGAATACAGGATGATTAAGACCTTGGAAATGTAATAGGAATGATGTATATCTACAGCATGCTATTCCATCACACTCAATATCAAGGTAGGTGCAATTACAATCAACATCATCATCGTCATCATCATCTTAACTAACATCAACATCTTCCTCATCATCAATATCATCACCACTATAAACCAGCTCACCTGGGCAGGAAGAACAGTCGTCTTCATACTCCAGCCCCTGGCTTGCCCCATAGGTTCCAGGGGGGCAAGCAGTCCAGTTAGCTCCGGTGCCAGGGGGGCAGAAGTACCCCTGGGGACAATCTCTGTACCCAGTTGATGAGTTTCCTATGAAATTAAAAGAAATTTTTAACAGAGAGCCTTGTATTATCATGAGCAAAGGTTGTTTTGTTGGGTTTTTTTCTCCTTCAAAAGATTTTTGCAAGCAACATGACAAGGTTTCAGGAGCCTAAGTGTAACGGAGAGAGTTATTTACAAAACATTCAATAGGCATCATTGTTGACGTCAAAACTCTATCAAATAAACACAATATGAAGATTTCAAAGTAGATAACTACATGTACAATGAAGATAAGATATTACATTTATACATGAACCAACATCAATATCAATTATGGCTTTTCCATTCCCCACATGTTTCTATATGCCACTGTTCGTCTTTCAAAGCACCTTATCTTTATGCACTACATCTTTAAATCGTATAGGCACCATGTATTTCACACAAGTAAGATTGCAAACTCTATTCAACCATTGCTAATACTTTATTTTTATGCTAAAATGTAGCACTATAGATATTTCTTCGATGACAATGACATTAAACCGTTCCTAGAAACAATTGAGAAACTACTGCTCACCTTCAATAACCTCTTCTGGTACACAGTAGAAGCCTGCAGGACACTCCAAGCACTCCGGAGCCTGGGTGAGGTTTGTATAGGTACCAGGATCGCATGGTACAGGTAGAGGGCTACCAACGGGGCAGTGAAGACCAATGCTACAGGGGTAGTCTGTGGGGTTGGGAACACTCTGACCTGGTGGACAGTAGAAACCAGCATCACACTGGCCAACAGGTGCAGACAGACCTGTCACAGCACAAGAGGGAAGAGGGAAAGTGAAGAATGAATTCTATGGATAATATTGCTAACGATTTAGCTTTTCATTGCAGAGAACACCCTTATATATAGAACCACATTTATTTTCCACTGTCTATCTTGCCTTTCAATTTCCTTTCTCCTTCACTCGTTCCTTTATCTCGTAACCACGAGATGTACCTTAAACCAAATCAACCTCATCCGAACCATCATACATACCTCTACTTTTAAATATCATCTGACCAATATATATCTTAGAGCAGTGTATTTAAAGCAAAATAAAGTAAGAAAAATCATTGAAGAATATATGATGTGGTATGATCAGAACTGTGGGCCGACGTTTGCTTGGGCAAAAATTGCTAAAGACCTCATTTCCTCTAGGATGCAGAGTCACAGTAAGGGTTGCAATAGCGGTAGGTTTAGGCTACTGTTAGTTATTTGAAAACTGATGGGGACTAAACATGAGTAGTTGTTACCAGAGTAAATTTTGTGGAACTAATCAAAATATTCAATAATAAAACATTAAAACAAATTACTGAATATTGATAGAAAGGAGTTGAGAAGAAGAAAACCGATCAAAATATGTTTTTGAGTATGGTTCTGTTCTTACCTGTATCATTACAATACCAGCCGTCATCACAGTCTTGGCATTGGGTAACGTTCCATCTCTCCAGGGTGTTGGAGTAGGTACCCTGGGGGCAGGGCTCTGGTGATGGGGAACCGAGGGGGCAGTAGTGACCCACTGGGCATGATACATTGGTAGCATCCCATGACCCAAGCTCACAGTAGAACCTAAACATCAAATATATTGTGCGTAATGTCAAGTGAGCATGGGTATTGAGAAAACAAAACAATTATGATTGAAGGAATATCATATGAGCTTGATATATAGATTTAGTGTCCTCAAATTACGAACATACATGTACATATACGTACTGTATCATGAATATATTGCTACATTTTTGTTCTAAATAATAAACATGTATGGATATAAAATGCATGCATATTATTAATTTTATAGGTACATATTAACATGTGATAGGGACACAGTGCTTTTGGATTTGCCAACATATTGCCATTTTTTAAGGATTGCATCACTTAACATTCCTGGCTTGAGTAATATGATAAAAATAAACCATGGTGTCTTGGAAAATATTGCCATTCTATTAAATACTTCTGTTATTTCATAATGGCTTTAAATACAATTTTTTTTTTTTTTTTTAACAGATTTGCTTGACAATGTATGATCTCTACTGTCCTGTAAATATAAAGGTTCTATCCACGATTTTTTTTAAATGTACTTCCAACCACTTACCCTTCAAAGCACAATCCGGATGTGTTTGTCTGTCCAATTTCTGAGCAGTAGTACCCAGGAGTGCAGAGTTCACAGTTTCCCTCTGCCAGCAGACCGTACTCATTGCTGAAGGATCCCTTGGGGCATGGGATAGGGTCTGTGGTTCCCTGAGGGCAGTAGTGGCCTGGAGTGCACTCATTAGCATCATCACCTGGAAATAATGATACAATGTACATGCAGTTAGCATCAAATATATAAAATTTTACTGAGCTCTTATCTGGGCTGATCGAAAATAGGAAAATTGTCAAAGGTGGATATAGGCAAATTGTTGAGGGTGGATTTGGTTGAGGGGGAAAACTTTGAGAGGTACAATGGGCTGACAGCAGAAAGTCATTACCAATACAATAATAAATATTATGAGTATATTTCATAAACAACAATACTACTACCCCTATTTCATCTGAATCAACATCAACTAAAAATTGTCATCCTCATCTTTATCAGCACTACCACCATAATTAAAATCCTTATCCTCGTTATCATCACCATCACCACAACTCAACCCCCACGTCTTTTACATCAGCACCATCTGCCTCACCATCATCACTACCACTAACATCACTATCACGATCATCACCATCCCCATCATCATCATCCCCTTCATCATCAACATCATCACCATAATCATGAACATCATCACCATCATCACTATCATCAACATCATCACCATCATCATCATCAACATGATCACCATCACCAATACCACCTGCAACAACATCATCTTCTTCATGCAGAAACATGTTACCTTGTTCAGGTGCTGAGATGTTTGCATACTGCTTACAGAAGAACCCTGCATCACACTCTTCCTCTGGGTAGACCATTCCAGGAGTAGGGCAGTAGTATCCACCCAGACATGGGCTACACAGGCTTTCCTCAGTCAAACCTACATTGTACAAGAATTGTAAACATTGAATAAGTTGTAGCATACACCTGTATCTATTCCTATAATGCTTATGAGTTAAGGATGCACTCGCTTCAAAACTAAAGTTTTTTCATTCAAAAAGAAAACTAAGGATCTTGGGAGAGCAAAATGTACATGTGTATACTGTTTTTGTATTCAAAAGGATCAATCTCTACTAGCACTTGTGCTACCTTTGGATCCATCTACATTTGTAGCAACTACATAATTCCAATGTCTGTTTAACCTGCTTTATTCGTTTAAAATGTATGCAATCTTACATGTAGTATATTCTAGCAATTTTTCAAACATATATCCACATGTATACTCATGCACCTTATGCTTATTATATTGTTTTAATAAAACATCAAACTTTAAAACTCAAACTAAAGAAACACAATTTTACCTGTTTGGTTATTGAATGTTCCGATGGGGCATGGAAACTCAACCGCATATCTTGTTCCTGCTGGACAGTAGTGACCAGATGGACAAAGACCAGTGATATTGAGAACCACAGGAGCAAGGGTATTGTCACAGTAGTAGCCTGCTGGACATTGCTTGCAGGAGCTCTGGCCGATCTCATTCTGGAGGGTTCCGTTCTCACAAATCTGAGGCTCAAAGCTGCCCACCTCACAGAAGTAGCCTTCGGGACAGCTGTAGGAAGATTGAAATGAAGGTTGATTGGTCAACTGATAATGTACCACGGTCTCAGTGCTACTTTGAAATTTCCAACAAGTTGACATTGAAATTATTTATATATATTTCCAGGATAATAATACAGCTTTATTGTCCATTTATTGGTACCTTTTGTACATGTATGTGCATACATGTTTTATCAAATGGACCAGTGACGTTAAACACTATTAACTTTGCCAACAGATTCATTCAGACACATTATATAAAAACTATATAAACAATCGATTCCCTCTAGAGCATTCTCACCCTTTTATGGCATGCATCACATCTAAACAGAGTGGATTTAGGTTGGTGGAAAATACAGGTTATCTTGCCAATGCATGAAATAATTAGTGCCATGCCTCAGCTTGAACACATTAATTCCATAAATAGTCAAGTGATCAAAGAACTCATACAATAATGCAGTTCCACTTACACATATTCAGCAGGAGCAGACACATTCTGTCCTCCAGGGCAGTAGTACCCAGCATCACAATCTCCAGCAGATGTCTCTCTACCGGTCCCAGGACAGAATTCTCCCAGGGGACAGGGCAGGCAGTCCTCTAGGGCATTGTTCTCCTCAGAGTTAAGGTAGTAGCCGGTGGGGCAAGCGATGGGTGCAGGGCTACCCTCTGGGCAGTAGTGGCCCACGGGGCAGACAGAACCAGTGGTGTTGTCGGTAGGAGCAGGGTCAGAAGCTCCAAGGGAACAGTAGTATCCTGGTTGGGGGAGATAAATGTCATAGAGGGTTTGCTACATGTGTCTGTTATATGAGCAATACAAGGTAGTTTATACACACTAGTCTATGTTGAAGCTGTTCTCACCATACTTTTCAAAATACCTGTATAAACAACAAAGTGGCTAATTGTGGGCACTATCTAAATAGCAGATATTCAATATTGTTTTGATTATTACAAATAACAATAAAATCATATTTTATGTGAAAAGAAGAGGCAAAACTAAGGTCACACAATAATAGAACATTGATCAATTTTTTACTTACAGTAAAACCAGTCAACAAGAATGATTTGTTAAAAATCTTCAAACAAAAACCTCTGAACTGTGTAGGATGACTTACCTTCTGAACAGTTTCCTGTGGGTGTATCAAGCCCAGCAGTCTGGCAGTACATCCCTGGAGTACAGGGTGTAGGAGCATAGGAAGCCTCAGGACAGAAGGTACCAGGCTGGCATTCTCCTCCATGGGTAGTTGTCATGGAAGATGATGAGTTACCAGAGCAGTACCAGCCTGAAAGAAGAAAATAATGATATCTTTAAAATGGTTTTACAGCAGGTGATCGATTGATAATGTTTCTATTTTTTTAATGGAAAGACAAAGGACATGTAATAGTTATAGTAATTACGAAGGAATTTCACATACCAACATTATGTAAAAATGTGCTTTTCAATCATGAAGTCTATGCATTAATTAATACATATTTTAAATTATCATTATGTATTATTACACAAAATATAATTATTGTATTGTATTACCACAATCATCGCAAATGTACTATCATTATTGCAATCACAATTGTTATCACTACCAACATCACCACCAACGTCATCATCATCATCACTATAATTCCTCTTACTATTATCATTGCTATGACAACCAAGATCATCCCCATTACCATCGTCAATCACCAACATAAAATGTATAATCTCTAACCTGGTGAGCATGTGCCAGTAGGATATCCAAGTCCATCAATCTCACAGTAATATCCTCCAGGACAGGCGATGCAATCAGTCATCTCGGTAGCATGGGTGGTGTTGTAGTACGTGCCATCAGGACAAGGGTTCTCATAAATGGAACCGGTGCCAATCGGGCAGTAGTGACCTTCTGGACATGGAGTATCCTCATAGGTCACCGCACCTGTATCACACAAATCATACAATAGTATTAAGGTGATTAACACTCAAGTGATAAAGTACTTTTTCCAGAAGGAAACAAAGAGAACAATATGTTATAAATCTTTCAGACTAGCAATTTTTTTGTTATTATTACCATTATCCATCATTATCATTATTATAGCAAATCTGTAGTTTTAGCGACACGCCCCCACCAGGAGGGTGCTTGTAAATTATATTTTTGCACCATTTGGCCATGGTCAACATTCCAAGTGTCCGCTTTAGCTGCTCACTATTATACTGTTCAATCTCACAGGCAGGAGGCAAATCCATAATGGATTAGCATATCACTGCTTTAGAAACTAAATTTTAACAATTTATTAAAACACTGGAATCATCTAATGCACCACATCTGCAAGGTGATTCACAAACGGATAAAATCAATCCCAACTGGGATCAAAATCAATTTGATATTCAAAAGCCATGTTATAGCTCCATATGTTCATAGTTGGGATTGATTTTAAATTTTAGTGAATCACCCCCTTGGCCTCTTAATGTCAACAGCCAAACCAGGCTCCTGTTGAGTCATCTGGTTCAGTTCAGTTCAGTTCATTTATTTTCCAACATACAAGCAAACATACAATGTACAATAAAATCTCGAAGTGCATAATATCGAAAATGATATAAACAAAAGAGTATGTGTACAAATTAAAACTCACATCTAGCACAAAGTATAATTTACCTGTTTCACAATAGTATCCTTCAGGACAATCCCAGCATGTCTCCAGTCCTGTGGTATTGGCATAAGATCCTGCCTCACATTCGATAGGCTGGTTGGACCCCTCAGGACAGTAGGATCCCTCAGGGCAGATACCACCAACCCCGGTATGCTCGCCTAGGACGGCACAGCTGGCATTGACAAGGGTAGAGTTGTTGTTGCCGTTAGGATCCGGTCTGTCCACGCCATATTCACAGTAGAATCCTGTCAATAGCACACGAATGTAGACAATGTAAACAGTAATATTCTTGCAGATCATACTTACAGTCAAGAAGGTTAGAGGGTTATTTTTATTAGGGTGTGTTCTCATCAATGTACTATTCTTTTCTTTTAATGGGTTTGTTGACTGTTCTTCTTTTTTGCCTATTTTGTGTAAAATTAATTAACAATCCTTCTACTCTACATTATACAATTGTACCTTCAAATTTGATGCTTGCACTTGATGGTATTTTTTTTTTTTTGCCTAGACTTTAAAAAAAAAATGTGATCAATTTAAGTTCTGTACATAAGACACATTACGGTAGCATTGCAATGCATTGAGGACTTGCCATCGATTGGGATCATTCAAAAATTTTTACAAGAAAAGTTCCAAATAAATAGCTCAGCCTCCGATATTTGTAGCAGACTCACCAGGATCGCAAGGTGTTATGTAATCTGTCTGGGCCATCTCTCCGCAATAATAGCCACCAGGACACTGCCTACACTCCAGCTCCTCCGAGAGTCCCGTATCATTGTTGTATGTCCCACGGGGGCATGGCTGCCAGTTGATACCGGTGCCAGAGGGGCAGTAGTACCCCTCTGGGCACATCGCAATGAGGTCTCCCAGAACACAGTACCTGTGATGATAAATGTCAAGAGGTTAATTGTCATCAAGGATATCATCAAGGGATCATAGTACGACACTTTACCATGCTCCTGTGTGTAAAATGTAATTCAGGCCTGATGCTGCTATATGCAGTCAACTCCCTACACTAAATAAATTCCAAATTTTGACAATACATTTAGATCTCACACTTTATCAAACATCATACTCTAAACTCATTTCATAACCCAAGCTTTCACCCAAAATCTTTGAAAAATCCAGAGAGAAAAACGTTGGTTCACCCTTCAGCTTCATCATCATTTCCATCAATGAAATAGGAAGTTAATTGTTTTTATATGAGAGAAATGCGAACTGGTGTTCGGCTGTATGCTTGGCATTGTTTGTTACTCAGTTTTAAGGTAGTAAATGACTTCCATTTGATCTGAAACTTTCAGTATTTTGTTTTTACTGTTGGAACAATACAATTTTATTAATCTTGATCTAATTGCTCTTGTTTTTGAAAGTTACCCAAACCCTTTAAAGTTCTTTATATCATTGGAAAGCTTGCAACTTTCCGTTACAGAAAAACATGAAACTAAAATATGGCAACTTATTGATGGTTTTGAGCCAGCAGGTCACAACTACAATTTCATATCTAATGAATATAATTAAGATTGTGGGAGGGGAAATTTAAAGGACTCTCTGACTGTATCTTGCCACTCACCATCCAGCTGGGCATATGAAGCATTCAGATGCATGTGTCTGGTTCATGTACGTGCCATTCTCACACAGCAGGGGCTCGGTGGAGTTGAGAGGGCAATAGTGACTGACCGTACATGGGTAATCATAAGGCCTGGAGGAGTTCTGACGGGCTGGGCAAAAGTAGCCAGGCTCACAGGGTCCAGTTGGCTCAACAAGACCTGCATTTCAAAATAAAATACACCTTCAATCATAGACCAATGAATATTAACAAACTAATATTTCAGCCGACTTTCAGATTAAATTGAAATAATTACAATTGCAGTTATTGTCATGAGCTTGCGGAAATGGAAGGAAATTAAGGTATGGAATAAAACTATTGTAAAATCTGGAGAAAAAATTCTGTGTGTTCATCATGGTGTTCATTGGCTCCATCTATATCAGGCTACTATGTAACGCAACGCATATCAACCAAATAGTAGATTTTTATGTCATTTTTTTCAGCCTTATCAGAATGTAACAATAAATGAATTTGAGAGAAACAAATTAAGGTTGCATACTTTAGCCAGGCACTTATTTACATGTACATTTGTACATCTATGAAAATGATAGTTGATTTAAATGTTGTGACATATTCAATGTACTTTTTACTATCCTATAGTTTCAAGTCACAAAACACCAACAAAGATACATGTACATGTGGGACAATGCATTTGTGTATCATTTTCAGTCTCCATACGGTATGTGTAAACCAACCTTGTGTCTCACAGTAGCTGCCTGGCGTACAATCTGTGCAATCGTCCTCCTCTATTTGATCCAGGTAGGGGTTAAAGGTCCCCTCTGGGCATCCGGTGGGTGTGTCTGACCCCTCGGGGCAATAGTGACCCATGGTGCAAGAGATCTGGGTGCGAGATGAAGAACCTAGAGGGCAGTAGTAACCCTCTTGGCAGAGACCTGGATAGACAGAGGAAGAAAATATGAAAAGGAATATTTGAAAATAAATGGATACGCAAAAAAACGTTAAAAAATTTAAAATTAAATTTATGGTAAATATATGCAATCAAATGATTTGTCACACCTTACTTGATGCTGACATTCTGTTATATGCACAAAAAAATAGCACTACATTATACCTCTGAATAGCAAGGTCATGGATTTTGTTCCAGTAAGTTACCACATGGGTTCCACAGCTATAACTATGCATTATTCCATATGTGTAGGAACTCATCCCTGCAGTATTTTCCATGGTATTACTCTGTACAATATCAATACCACATCAATGTTGTACATGTACCATATGCTACACCTCTGCAATATCACAGAAATATGTGTGATACCACTTCACTCATGTAGTATTTCTTGTGGTACTACAATGTACTTGAGTTCAAATAACGCTGGTTTTTCTGCAAAATGAGGTTCATATTAAAAACATACAAGATACATTGTAGCAATAACACCAAATTTCAACAACATACCTTCTGTGTCAGTGAGATTGACACTCTCACAGTAGTATCCAGCCAAACACAGCGTACACTGAGAATCGTTGTGTAGACCCATCTGATTACTGAAGGTCCCAGCAGGGCACTGGAAAGGCTCAGCTGTGCCTTCAGGGCAGTAGAAGCCTGCAAGATGGAGAAGAAGAAATTGGACAGTGGTAAAGAAGTCCTGAACTATCGGAAAGACTTTAAAGGCCACATTTTCATGACTTCCAAGCCTAGAATCATAATTTTGATACCAACAAATAATCAGTATTCATTTGGCTATATTGCAATGATATAAGCGGGGAAAGGGCTGGATTTGCCAACCATGACTGAAAAATCGCTAACCTAACTAGGGGAGTACTTCATAAAAAGTTACGCATGACTTCCTACTTGCATGCAGCACACTTATGCATCATTGCATTGGTCAGATCATGCTCAGGAGATCGCATTATTTAGAAGTCTGTCTATGACTTTGGCGTTAACTCTTTGCCCGCCACATGAATTTTAAGCATTAAAAAGAAGACTTTTCTCTTTAATTATCAAAAATAGTATAACAATATTTGCTTAGTATTAACTGGGAGAAATTATGCCTCAGGCCCGGCCCTCGCATTATCAGTGATTTTCAGATCTTTAAGCCCAGCCATTACAGAGAAAATGAATTATTACAATTGTATAGTTAATAAGTACAATTGTGACTCTAGTCGAATTTGGCAGGCAAAGAGTTAAAAACAGGAATGCACTTTGAATTCAACTTTAAGTCATGCATTAACTCCAAGTAAAACTGTCCACAGGAAATTTTGGATTGGGCAAATATTAAATAATAATAATAATAATAATAATAATACCTATTATTTATAATGCACTTTTCCCATAGTGGCTCAAAGCGCTTTACAGTATATTTTTACCCCGTTCAATGGATTTAACTCCATACTTGTAGTCAGCCATTTATAGGCGCCTTATATGGAATTATCCTCCCGGGTACCCATTTGCACCTGGGTGGAGGGGACATATCAATATCAATCAACATGTACATAACTTATGCATATCACATCTTGAAGAGAATTATTATTTGTTTATAAGAAGAAAAATATGAAGGGACTTAGGAAACTGGCTTATATATTATAGCCAAATATTGAAATTACATGTAGCTGACCTGTCTATCTCTGTATGCATTTATTCTTTTATGACTTTTTACATTTAAGCATACCTCTGTACTTTGTATCTGATATTTTCAAATAAATAACACAAAAAGAATTATAGTTTGATGAATAAAATGATTATAACAACAACAAAAATGATGATAAAAATAATAAATCACCTTCAGGGCAGACGTCAGCATCATAACCAAGCTGAGGTGTAGACGTGTTAGCATACTGTCTGCAATAGAAACCAGCATTACAAAGACCACTGGGTGATGTCAGCCCAACCTCTTCACAGTAATAGCCACCTAGAACAGAATGAATACAAACAAATGGACCATTTCAGAGTCACCAAGATTCTAATTTTCCACACAGATGGATTTTATATCAAATAATAACCACCCAACAAGTGATGGATATTTTTTTATAGTTCTTTGTAATGAAAACATCACTTTCACTTCTGATTTTTTAACTTTTTTTTTTAAATGTTTGCAGAATAATGCTTTCAGTCATAATCCAAAGCGTGTCTTTATGCTCTTGTGGTGGATATTTTCATATCTATGGGAATATTATAATTATATAATGTACAGTTCACATACATCACTCATAAATGAAGAATCTGTGTTGCCTGTGGTTTAGCCCACAACAATTTTGCCAATAATCAGTTCCTATCATGCAATTACATCTGAATATATCACATTTTAATAACACAGCATTACTACTGTACACAACATGTCATAATCTGAGAGGACTGTGAACATATTGTAGTGACGGATTTTATTTCGTTTAGAACCATTTTTATTCCGCCTCCTTAAGAACACCGTCACATGACGTAATTTGGCGTCAAATGACTGAACACGGTCACGTGACATGATTTTGGCGCTACGTCTGACAACGCCCCATTTCTGGTTTGTACTGCCGTCGTCGACGTGTCGATGTTCAGTGCATTTATACTGCATTTATACAGCATTGTACAGTAGTTCGTGTATAAACCCATGGCTGAATATACGAGGTATGTAGCAATAGATATGTGAATATATATTTGTATTTGTTATTTAGCACAACTATGGATATTAGAGAAAGCATTACTGCCGACAATGGTGATATTAGCAAATTTATTAGCAAATTTATAACGGTATCTTTACTGTCTTTTTGACGTCCATTCAGACTGCCTTTTTTATTTCTGGACGCGACATTAATTTTATACCAGAAATATATATTATTTAGAAGGAATAAAGATTGCTTGATGTATTTATGCCGGTAATATTTAATCACTTTGATGCTTGAGTGGTTGAGGATGTTAGCGAGTAATGTGTTTTGTTATATACGTATTTTTGGATATGATGCGTAGTCTCAAGCATCAGACCAGTATATTCAGAGTGTGAATTTTATCAACAAGACAATATTGATTTCTAGATGATAAAACACAAAGTAGATAATTTATGTAATTTTTGTCCATTTGTAGCTACTAAGGTCAAGCTGCATGAACCATTTCTGACGTGGACGCGTAGTCTTCGTCGTGATGCAGCGAGATCATTGTGAAGTAAAATGTTTTAAATTTCAACCCTAAAAACCTAGGGTGAGTAAATCCGAGTTATCATAACATTAATACAATTTTCAATATTAACTGTAAATTCTTCGGAATATGAAATACACAATTAATATTTCAATTGTATTAACGTGACCGTGTTCAGTCATTTGACGCCAAATTACGTCATGTGACGGTGTTCTTAAGGAGGCGGAATAAAAATGGTTCTAAACGAAATAAAATCCGTCACTACAATATCATAATCTGAGAGGACTATAAAACCAACCTGTACAAGCAGTGCACTGAGATTCTTGAGCATATCCTGTCTCATTGCCGTAGGTGCCAGTAGGGCAAGGGAATTCATCAGCTCTGGTGGTCCCTGCTGGACAGTAATAACCTGCTGGGCAAGTGATGTTGGCTGTCACAACGCCATTAGAACTGTGGATGAGATATTCAAAATAAAATATTAACCGTATAGCCCTCATAACCAACTGTCCAGTCTTAGCATGCCATTACCTGCATTTCACCCTTCACCCCAACCTGTGCGTAACTGCCCGTCCCTATTGTTACAGCATTATAGTAAATTTACTTGTTAATATAGTATAGTTAAAAACAGTCTAAATACATAATTTTGACAGGTACATGTACATGCACTTCTGATAATCAAGCTATTACACACAACACCTGTATGCTAAAGGGTTCATAGGGATAATGATAACAAAGAATAATACTACTTATCATTGTATAGAGAAAAAAAAATATTTGTATATATATATTTTGAGGGTTGCCTACTTATCACAGTAATATCCCGGTGGGCATGTATCACACGTCCATTGTCCTTCCTCTGTCTGGTATGTTCCACTGGGACACAAGATAGGGTCAAAGGTCATCTCGGGGCAGTAGTAGCCAATAGGGCAAGCAACAGCATCAGCGACCTGCTGACCAGGAGTACAGTAGAATCCTTGGCTACAGTTACCTGAGGAAACAAATTACAAAAATTTCCTTATCATAATTTCTTTTTATTTTGCGAAAATAAGTTGGGGAGGCAGAATTATACCTCTTGACCTGGTTAATTCTAAAAATGTAAATTACAAGCTTTATAATGATGATAACACTTGCATTTGATTATTTTAGAACCCTCTTAATATTTCCCCCCACAGCTCTATGTATCAAAGGGAAAATAATGTTAATGTTCCATAAGTAAAAGACAAATTTCAAAGTACTACAACCAAACGTGAAAACCGAAATCTCTTTTTGCTCACCTGACGGTGCTGTGAGATTGTGGTCTCCACAGTACTGTCCATGGGTGCAATCGAGGCAATCAGTGACATTCTCGTTCCTTAGGGATGGACTGTATGTCCCCAGGGGGCAGGCAAGGGGGTAAGGTGAGCCCTCCCCACAGTAGAAACCAGCAGGGCACTCATCACCCGTTGATCCGTCCAGAGGCGTAGGGGTGATGGCAGCGAGTGTGCAGTAGAAACCAGGGGCGCACATGTCAGTAGGGGTAGGGAGGCCAGCAATGTCACAGTAGTAACCAGGGGTGCATGGAATGGGAGCGTCGGATCCTAAGTAAAATTAATCGAATATTTATGTTATTATTCAGGATTATTGAAAGTACAAATATATCTACATATGAACAAATAAATTTTTCTTTTTTTATCATTGCACAATACCTGTACTTCACCTAAACCAAATTCATATTCTATTCCATTTTAACAAAAATATTATAGGTCTAGATCTACATTGTAGCATGCTATATGTACTCTGGCAATATGTGATATACATGTATACATATTATAAATATTTCAAATAGATAGTTTAATATCTTTTGATCCATATGCATGGCCTTTATATAGAACTGTATTTTACCTTCTAATGGAGCTTCGGTGTGGACGTGCATTAACAAAACAATATTTTAGCAAAATATATCAAATGCAATTGACTTACCCATTGGGCAATAGAAGCCAGGCTGGCATTCTCCCCCATTGTCTGTCCCATTAGGTGTGTAAGCACTCTCTGTACAGTACCATCCTTCATCACACTCTGCTGTATAGTTACTGTTACCATACCCAGCACAGTAGAACCCACCAGGACAAGGCAAGCACTCATCCATTGACTTGGCATTGTATTGGTGTTGGTAGGTGCCAGGAGGGCAGCGGAACTCGTAGGCATGGGTTGTGCCATTGGGACAGTATTGACCTGAAGTAATTAAGTAACAGTGAAATGAGATGATTTTATTTCAATACGCTTCTAAGTACATCATAGTTTCTTAGGGTTACCTTTCATCCATCCAATTACAGACTCTTTTTCCACATTGCACTCCGTCTCTAGCTTCCTCTTCACCGAGTCTAAATAAAGAAATTTCCCTTCTCACCATTTCCTTCTACTGCAATTTTGGCCTTCCCCTTGCTCTTCCTCCATCTGTTATACTGCCAAAATATGGCCTTAAAATCAATGTTACGGTAAGTCCTTTTACTGAAATCATCATTTCTGTTCTTTCTGGTTTATCACTAACATGAGTCGAATGTGTTTGCATCAATCAAATGAAACAGAACCTTACCTGGTAGACAAGGTGTGCTTGTGAACTCAGTAGCATTGGCCATACAGTAGTATCCCTCTGGGCACACCATACACTCTGCCTGCTGTAGAAGGCTGTTGTAGGTTCCCGCTTCGCATGGGATTGGCAGGGATGATCCCTCTGGACAGTAGTGACCGATCGGACAGATCCCTCCTTCACCTGGTCAAGGAAATTATGGGATATGACATATATGATAGGTTATGCAATTGCTATTACCCTAGAAATGCATGAATGTGATTGGTAGAAGATATCAGTTTCCAAGTAATACAGTAAGCCTATGTACAGTACTTAGACAGTAAACATGTTTTAGTATTATGATGATTACAGAATTTTTCAGTGTATTCAGTGATTAACAAGTTTTAATATTCTATAGCAACGCAATCTTTTTCACTGAAAATTGAATTCTTATTTGTTTTATTTTTGGTAAATCCGATTACAACGAATTTCCAATAAATATATAAAATTCAATGAAATCATAGACTGCCTAAGAAGGGAGAAAATGAAATGAAGACTTACCAGTGAAGTAGGCCTGTTCAGGACAAGCACATGATGAGTTGACCAAGGTCTCATTATCAGCACCTGGATCAGTTCGATCCACACCAGATGTACAGTAGTAACCTGTAGCCAGTCAGAGAGGGAAAGTTAAAGTGTTAGCTAACTAGTGTAAGCACATTTTATCAATAATTACATTCTATCATTGCTATCTATTATTATCATAACCTATTCATAGTTAGGGATTAGATAAATATTATAATCCCTTCCATTTAACATCCTTTCTTTGTCTTCCAGGTAACACAATGTAGAATTAATTTATGGAACATGAGCTTGGCATTTTACCACACATTAAAGACTTTAATAATTTACTAGAATTAAAACTGGAACCCTAATGGTGTGACAGGTCACAGACATTCTCTTTCCCTACTGAGTAAAATCTTCTCATTGTTGTCTCTGAGATGAAGAAGGGGAGATGAGCAAGTCATGTACATGTACTTAATATTTTTTGTTACAGTAATATGTTTACTAACCGGCGGAGCAGTTCCCTGAAGGTTCTGTGAGATGAGATCCCATACAGTATTGACCACCATCACAGGGCAGACATTCTCCCTGTCTGGTCAATCCCTCTGCAGCACTGTATGTACCGGCAGGACATGGCTGCCAGTCCATTCCAGTTCCTAAACATCAGATGGAGAAAATAAAGGAATTAGTTTTTCATGTAAGAAATGTCCTGTGACTCGATTCTAAGTCCTGAACTTCTTTTGAAAAGATGCATGTCGAAAATGTATATAAAAAATATTTAAATTTTGAATAATGAAGGAAACTGACCAGAAATATATAATATGAAAAAATGAGCAAAGAAAATGGGGTACCATCGGGATTCGAACTAGAGACCTCCAGGTTACTAGTCAGGCGCTCTACCATCTGAGCTATAGTAAGCCCCGGATGGGGTCGTCCCTAACACCCGTTAACTCTTCAATGCTCGAGTGGTCAGAAGCTATTGAAACCTGGCATAAACCCGAAGGATAGAAATCAACTTGGAGTAAATGCGAGGGATCACGGTGAAGTGATGCAGTTTTTTTAAATTAAATTTTGAATAATAAAGGAAACTGACCAGAAATATATAATATGAAAAAATGAGCAAAGAAAATGGGGTACCATCGGGATTAAAAAATATTTAGTGACGTATGTGTGTAGCTTATTACGCATATTGAATTTTAGCTGGAAGAATATTTAAAGCGTCCTTCTAGTATACATGCAGCTACTATCCAGTCAATATTTCTGAATTTGCCTGCTATTTAATAGTACATGAAAATATCATACCTCAAAATGTCACTTATTATGTTTATGCATGTAGACATAATATTATAATTACATTGTAATATAATGTATGAGCTAATATTTTTCAGTACAGATATAAGGTTTGCGAGGACTGACTCACAAAATGTGTAAAAATACAACCTTTAACCCTAATACACCTGGGGGGGGCCATTATGGCCCCCCCCTCGACATTTTTCGCGTTAAATCCGCCGCGCGAAATTTTTTGACCGCGCCGCTCAATGACTTTTTACTTTCAAGTCTTGCGCATCTTTTGAAACTATTTTCGCGAAAATCGGGTATACGGTTACGACGCTGCACGATTTTCAAAAAAATCCGTCGGACCAAAAACCACTAAAAAACGTGATTTTGTGTACAAAGTCAATGCAAATGGAGTTTTCTCACCTAATTCACAAAGATATGATTATTTTCACTTTCATTGGGTAACATTAATTTATTTTAGCATAATTATGCTTCAAAAAGTTTCTGCAATCAATTTTGACCAAAAAACAAAGAAAAACAAAAGGTCGAAAAACAAAGAAATACATAAGAAATTAAAAAAACAATGAAATACATAAGAAATCGATCTTGGTACCAAAATTTTTTTTCATTCACAATTGTTAGGAATGCTATAAAGAATATTTTCACCAAAAATTAGCATTGTAAGAGCTTTATTTAGTGAATTAGAGCAAAAAGTATGATTTCATGAATAAATTAGCATAATTAATTCATATAAAATAAAATATATGAATTTAGTAAAATTTACCTATGCAACCGCGTAGATTACGTCATTCTCTACCATTGTGCAATTTTTCGATCTCAAGGGGGGGCCATAATGGCCCCCCCCCCCCAGTAATGACAAGACTCGACATACCCCGGGTGTTTTAGGGTTAAAAAAACATCGAAACTGTTTAAAGTTTTCATAATCATCATTTCTTACCTTCGGGACAATAGTAACCAGGGGGGCAAGACTGTGCATTCACAGACGCATTGGCAGGACCAACGGGGGTGCAGTAGTACCCTTCAGGGCAAATATGGCATTCTGATGCTCCTGAATAGTTTGCGTACCAGCCACTGGGGCATGATAGGTAGATCTCGCTGCCATTGGGGCAGTGGACTCCGATTGGGCAGAGGTAGTCAGGTGGGTTGGGCTGGCTCTGACCTAGAGGGCAGTACCAACCTCCCCAACATTCATCAGTAGCTGCAGTTTGACCACTGGATGGACAGTAGAAACCAGCTGTGCGCACAATAATTAAAAAGAAAGGCGTTAGAGATGGCTGAGATGATAATATATAAGCTCTTTATTTTCTACATGGCTCACATCCAGAGACTTCCGTGCTCTTTAGAGCATAATAATTGTTTTGTGTCCATGTACCAGAAGTAAACTAAACTCAGCTCAAAAGTTAAACAAAACTAGTGAAAGAATTCAAATCTGATGAAATATTTAAGCATGGAACCATTGGAAAAATATACATAAAAGGGGTTTAGTTAATTCGGTTAAATGTGATTATAGTTTTGAGCAAAAACAAAACTGATACATACATGTACTATACATAAACAATGATATTTAATCATTTTAGACCATGGAATGAGAATATAATTAAACTAACACAATAACATGGTTATTGAAAATCTCAAAAACCACAACTGTACATTATTCACACATGTCATTCAATCTTGAATATTTTACACTAATCTATAGCTTTAATGTGCTGTACCTGTGCAGTTGTAGCATTCATCCTGTGCAGTAAGACCTGGTTGATCTGACCAAGAGCCTGGATCACAGAGACTAGGCAGGGTAGAACCTTCAGGACAGTATTGTCCAGCAGGGCACTGTTCAAAGGTAGCAACATCTGCTCCTGACTCACAGTAGGAACCTAATATATAAAAACAAATTAACATTTATATCATTAAACTACGTTTGGTCTACTACTCGACCTAGGTGAGGTTATTAGGAAGCAGCAGTAGGAAATGAAATAAAAGCAGCCTTGCTTGCGCATTTGTAATTCTATTATTACTTTTGCAGAAGTGCAGTGCAATTGCATCGAAGGCAAAACCCCCAAACACCTGCAAATGTATAATCCTAACTTTAATCCCTTAGTCAATCTAGAAAGTGAATGATCTTTAGAAATAAAATTGTCATGTGATGTTATCCTTCGTGATTGTTAAAAACGCGTAATGTGCCAAGGAAAAAAAAAGTCATATTGCACTCTCAGGAGGGAGTAGTAGTCAAAAAGGGTTTGTGAAGACATAGCTTTTCCATATCATGAGAAAATTGATATTAATTTCACAGCTGAACACCTTAAAATGGCTAGACATCTAAATGAGATTTTTCTCTTGGCTTTATTTCGTCTAAGATGTAGGGTTAGGATTTTCTTAGGTTTAGGATAAGGCTTAGGCTTTTTCACTCACCAGCATAGCACAGTGGCCCAGTAGTGTTCATTCCATAGTCTGGACAGTAGCGTCCACCAGTGCAGTTCAAGCACTCACTGACCGCCTCACGTCTGACCGATGGATTATAGGTGCCTGGTGGACAGGCCTGGGGTTGAGCAGACCCTTGGACACAGTAGTGACCCACTGGACATTCATTGTTGTCATCATCGTAGGTTGGTGTGGAAGAGTTGGATCCAGTCGTACAGTAGTAACCTTGTCAAAAATAATGAAAATAACACTTCTTATAAACACATATATCAGATTTCATGAGTTCCTGTTTCACTTCAATTTGCTACATGTATATCTGTCTCCTACTTACGGCCCCAAAGTCATTCGGTTGATCATCGTCATGTACATACATAAATTTCAATCATACATTTATCTGCAAAATAGTAGTAGGGGAAAGTGGTTACTCTATAACTTCTTCGTCAGAACAGCAGCCCCAAGCAGGACCAGCAGTCCTGCATTTGCCTCCCACCCCTATAACTGAAACTCACCTCCTTCCCAACAAAACAATCACTTGCTTGCTCCTGTTTCATACCTGCTGTACATGGGGCAACTGGTTCTTCAAGCTCTTCTTCATCACAGTAGTAGCACCAAAGATTAACTACAAATATAGAAGACCTCCTTTGCCTCCCACCATTATCAACTAACATCTACCCCTTTGTGTGTAAACAATCATTTGCTTGCCCCCAGTAGTAGCCCCCAGACTAGACCTGGACTATCTTATACCCAATCATATCAACCAACACCTATCACTAGCCAACACCAATCATACCTGCTGTGCATGGAGCAACTGGTTCTTCAAGCCCTTCTTGATCACAGTAGTAGCCCCCAGAGCACGGTTGACAGTCATCCATTTCAATCCTGTGCGTGAGGTTATTGAAGGTTCCTCGAGGGCAGGGGTACTGGGTGGCATACTCGGTGTTCAATGGACAGTAGTAACCTGCAATGTAAATGGATCGATATTGGAGAAAATAAGTTACAATCATGGCTAAAGATAATGCTTCAGACATTAGGTATTTGTAGAACAGTACTTGTAGTACAGTACTTGACATCAAATAAATCAGTATAAGTAGAAAATAGATACCCTATTTGGACAAAAGGAAGTAAGTAACATATCGCTAAAATCTTACCTTTGTTATGTATTCACTTTTTATTTAGTGGCATCTTCCTACAGCTAGCCAAATAAATGCATATGCACTTTTTTTTTTTAAATGTGAGGTAAACATCATGAGGTTACATTGACATCAGTGCAAATGATGACACAATGTGGTTCCTAATTGGTTACTATCGATGTGCAATTGATCAAAAAATTTTATGTTACAGGTAACTTGTGATAATGTACAGGCTTTGACAATTAAATAAAGTGAAGCATCATTCTTTACCCTGAGGACAATAAGAATCGTTATAGAGTACGACTGGATCCATGGTGCTGTCGCAGAAGAAACCAACTGGGCAATCCTTGCATGCTGATTGGCCAACCTCATCCTGATATTCACCAGAAATGCAACGAATAGGTGAAGGACTCCCTCTTGGACAGTAATGTCCTGGTAAGAAGAAGCAATAGAATGTTTTAATGCATAGAAATGGGCAATGTTACTGATATGATTTCACGTGCTTTGTTTTAATACATGTAGTGCTTTCATCATATTGATTAGAATAATTCATTTGCTTTAGGGCAGTGAATAAACCATGAAATGCATTTAAATGTACAAATACCATGTACATGTAATATACCAGCTTAGACTTCCACATTTCTAAATAGACAGACGCTGCCATGTACATATATGCAGTAAATAATCCTCAGAATTTTCAGATGGCAGCCAATATTTGCAGGTAAAAACTCTAATACGTGACAGGAGTGTCATTTCATAATACTCACCTAACGTGCAATTATACTCTGCCGGCGTAGCCTCACGCTGCCCTGCTGGACAGTAATAGCCTGGCCAGCACTCATCTGTCGGTACCACATTCCCACTACCGGCGCAGTACGAGCCTGGTATACAGTCTAAGCAGTCTGATTCCATGTCATTGCGGGTGCTGTTGAGGAATGTGCCGGCATCACAGAGTATAGGTGAATCGCTGCCCATGGGACAGTAGGCACCCATTGGGCATTCGTCACCTTAGGTCAGAGAGAAGACGAACGGATGAGAAGAGATATTTAATCAATTTTCATTTAAAGTTAATTCCTCTTTAGACAAAAATAATTCAGTTTACAGAAAATACTGCATTCACGCATTAATTCACTATGCCATAGACAATGAAAATAATAGATATTTGTATGTGCTGCCTTACGATATGTATATCGTGAACTTCTAATCCAAATTGCAAAAGGAATACAAAGGTCAAACAGGATAGACCAAGTGATCTATGCAACAGACATGACTGACAAAACAGAATAGATTTCAACTCTTTTTGAAACATTCTACGGTGCTGTAATTTTTTATCTAGTGCTGGTAGAAAGTGTGTTTTTTTTTTTTATTGATAAATAATCAAATTGTAAATACCTGTGACATTTCCATCATTAGGTGTCGCTATGATGGCCTTAGAATAGCAGTAATACCCTGCACCACAGACACCAGATGTATTACTCATCATATCCTCAGCGCAGTACTCCCCACCAGGGCAGGGGAGGGGTAAGGCTGACCCCTGGGGGCAGTAGTAACCCATGGTGCAGTAGGTAGATGGGGTGGGGTCGTGATCTCCACCAGGGCAATAGTAGCCCCCCTTGCACTCTCCCATAGGCCAAGTCATAGCTGGGCTAGGGCAGTAGTGGCCAGCTGAGAAGGCAAAAAAGTAGGGTTAGATTACACTGTAAATTAAAGGCTTAGATGAATGCATGTTAATTATGAGATGATATTCCTGATGTCACTGTGAACAGGTTGTCTTAAGGTTGCGAATATGCATGTAAATAAGTGTTTTAGTGGTAAGATCCACAGTAAGCAATCTGCATTCATCTACAAACCTGTTCTAATCAGAACCAGGTTTGAATCTCAGTCAGCTAATTTGGATGATGACGTTAAATGTCGATCCAAAATAATAATCACCCAGATTTACATACATGTATATCTGTAAAAGCCCAACCAGTCAGCCAGGTGACATTTTTAAAAGAAGATGACCACTAAAGACAGGCAGCTTTTATGTAATAATGTTTCGACCAGAGATGCCACTAAGTACCATTTAAAAATCCTGAAAAGGCATGAGTACATGTATATGGGTAATAAGATGAAAACAGGGCTGAAAATGGATAAAAACGCAGTAATTTGGAGAAATAGATTTCCTGAATTTAGGACATTTCCTGAAAAGTGTCATCTCTGTACTACAAAAAATGTGCATGAACTGTATTTCACCTGTGCACGGTATACATGCAGACTCATTCTTGCTCATGGTCTGATTATTGAAGGTACCAGCCACACACTGATACTGTTCTCCATAGTGGGTTCCTGGTGGGCAATAGTGACCGGCTGGACATGGGTTGATGACATAGCTGGATGATCCCTCTGGACAATAATAACCTGAGAAAGAGGACAGAACAAAGGCAACACAAGCATGTATTTTATTTCATGTTATGCCAACTGAGTTAATGATCTACATGTGCTCCTAAAATTTATTTCAAGTTTGGAATAGTATAGCAATAGAAAGATTCCAAAAGAAATGCTCTTTTCATCTATTTTACACAGCTACAAAAAAAAATAATAACATATTGGATGAGTATAAATAACATAATTAGGCAGAAAGTTATTAATTGTCTATTTTGACTATTTTCAGGTTAAGATGCTTCAATTTAAATTATGTTACCCTAGTACAATGTATATTTAAGCAATGTGTATTTCTAATCTTGGTGTCCTGTGGCCCAAAAATTGTAATGTTTACTTGTTCTGTACTGTGATTACATGTTAACAATTAAGTTTTTTCATTCCTTCATTTATTGATTCATTCGTTCAAAATAATGGTAATTTGTAGAATTTTATCGAGCAAACTTGGAATAAAATCAAACAGACTATATACGTACCTTCTTCACAAGTGACACACTCTGATAATCCCTCGCTAGCTGCATACGTTCCGTTTGGACATGGGATAGGCAAGGTGGTCCCGAGAGGGCAGTAATACCCTATCGGACAAACACCGCCATATCCGGTCTGATGAGCATCGTAGTAAGCACACGATGCGTTGCTTGACGCTGGGCAGGTGTCGTTGTTCCCGTCAGGCTGTGCACGGTCTACGCCATAAACGCAGTAGTGTCCTGGGTCGCACTGGGCGGTTGGTGCATCAAGGTGTTCTTGGTCGCAGTAGGAACCAGCTGTACAGGGCAGGCACTGACCAACATCATACAAACCTTCCTGGTCGCTGTATGTACCACGAGGGCATGACATGATATCATATCCTATAGAATTAAAAAAGAGAACAAAATGTTGCAATATAATGAGACGGAATTGGAAAGTCAGAATTTGATTCATGGAATGATGAATTTGTGCTTCTTTTGTATGCAAAGGAGACGGATGTAAAGGGTAACAAGAGAGTAGAGTTTATTGACACAGTTTCTTTACGTTTTCAAAATGTATTTCTTCAGAATAGCTAGGAAATCTCATGAGCTGGACTGTCTCCTAGACAGGGATCACCAAAATCCCTTAGTTAATGGGTTCAAACTAACCTGTTCCTTCTGGACAGAAGTAGCCTGCAGGACAAACCTCCTGGACTCCTACTGCCTTACAATGGAAGCCAGCAGGACAAGGGTTGCAGGATGCAGCATGGGTGTAGTTCACATAGGTGTTGTTGGCACAGGGTATTGGGTAGGACACTCCCTCCGGACAGTAGTGACCGATTGGACAGAATGTGGTGTTGGGCTCCCGATGGACGGTTCCAGGTGGACAGTAATAACCTGAAATGGCCAAAGAAATTAAGCATCCTCATTATCAGCAGAAAGAGCAAAAAATCACCAACATAAAGGAATTTATTTCTTATGCACTGCATCATGGTTCTTGAATAAGAACAGTATGAATGAAAATGATCACTGAAATCTACAATTGGCAACACAAATAAAACTGTAAAATCACTATTTTCAAATACATTTTGTAATCTTCATGTCGATATTGATCAACATCATTTGTAGAACGCCATTTATCTGCAAAAACATTCAAAGGCTCCTTAATCGAGTAAGTGTCATTAAGTCCATGTACCAATCTTTTTTCTTTTTTTTATAAAGCTTTTATAAGAGAAAAATAAATGTATAATTGGTGCCAATTTGAGGATCAAAAAGTAATTCATTTAGACCTCTTGGAAATCTTGTGCATCTATGGGTTAACACTGACCTTCACCACACTCTCCCGTTGGTTCAGTAAGTCCCTCCGTCTCACAGTAGAATCCTCCAGAACACAGATAACAGTCTGTAGCATAGGCCTTCAGGGTGTCATTGGAATACCGACCTAAAACAAGAAAACATATTACAACATGTATGTGTACAGCCATACCTATTTTATAGACTATAGTCCACTCCTGTTATAACGAGGTGTTTCGGACCAAATCAAATAACTTGTTATAAAAATAATAATAATATAATAATACTAATCACTTATATCGGACCACGTATTATTACGTGCTTGGCATTTGTACACTGTGCGCGAAACACGTAACATTACGTGTTCATGCTATTGTCTGAGCTTTGTCTGTTTTGACACACCAGCGCCACGCTGGTCATACCTGTACCATTCAATTAGCACCATGCAGCAGTCAAGTGGTTTACAAAATACATTTGTATATATATTTAATCACCAGCATTGTAATATATCTGTACAACATGTAGTGCAACATCAATCTAATGTAGCTAATTATTTAAAAGGTGCAGAATCAAAAGATACTTAGTGTAATGTGCATTTGTAAAGCTAGAAAAAATTACTTTCTCCTTTGGGGATATACGTAATTATTCAAATGAACATGTTACCAGCTGGACAAGGTGTTGGGTCAAATGTTCCATTCATGCAGTAATAACCAGCTGGACATTCCACCTGGTCTGGTTGTGATGACCCTGATGGACAGTAGTAACTCTCATAGCATTCACCAAATGGCTCAGTCAACCCATAGTCGTTACAGAACCAACCTGTATACAAACACAGATGAGTATATATGGGACAATGAATTATGACTCTTGAGACAGGAGTATTCTACATTTCAAGCAAATTTCATATTTCAATGCAGATTTGAAGAAGGATTTTAATTTTTTAAGGGTAATGCCAAGTATTTCTTACTGGAATTTATTTCAATCAGCTACCGATTTACTTTGCCAAATGTAGATAAACATGTTTAATGTAGTTGATGATAAAAGTATATGCCACATACAGTGAGACTACACATTAGCAGGCACACATATTAAAAAACAGGCCTTCAATTTAGAGCTCCAATATCAATACATGTTAACAGGGGCTGTAAGGACACAAACAGCAACAGCAATATAATCCCACTTAAAATAAATGTGGATTAATTATATGATGAATATGCAAAAAAAAGTATCAATTAGCTGACACTAATAACGATAATAGTGCACAATTAGATTGCACCATGTACATTGTATCTCATACTATTCCGAGGCGCAATAAAGCTACACTAATTTCTCACCCTTGGTGCAATTCAAACACTGGTCTTCACTCTCCCTCTGTAATCCCTCAGAGTATGTGCCGGGAGGACAAGGTTCCGGTTCAGTGGTTCCCGCTGGACAGAAGTAACCTGCAGGACAAACATTGGCATCTGTCGTCTGATTGGGTGTGCTAATCTCAGCGTACTGGCGACAGTGGTACCTGCATAAAGAAGTTTTAGATATCTTTTAACCAACTTGTTAAGTTTTTATAATATCAAGGATTGGTAGCAGGCATGTTGAATGGTATGATACTATCTTCTGCCGATTAGAACAAACCAACATTACATCATGAGATGCCGATATATAAAACATTTCATTTAGTTTCTGAATTACACCAAAAATGTGGAAAGTGAGTCAGAAATCCAGATAAAGAATATGCACCAGAAGAGCGACTAACAAAGAGGCGCTCGACCACACATACACACACACACGCCAACAAAACAAGATGGCGAAGAACAAAGAACGGGAAAGTCGCAAGGACCGCGGCAGACACCGCCGCAAAAAGGCCACGTGGCCGCGGGAAAAAGTACAATAATATAACAAAAAACGTACTTAAATGTCAAATAGTTCTAGAAGGAAGAAGGAAACCCTCCTAAAGGAGAACAACACAAAAGGAAAAGTCGGAGCAAAGGCGGGACTGAGTTTCAAGGAAAAAACAGACGCCCAAACCGACCGACCAACAACAACCACGCTAAAATGAACGAGTGGGACTGGGTTGGAAACTGAAGAAAAACGCCGCGAAAAAGGACGTAATTCTAAGCCAAAGGAGGGGCGCAATAAACCTAAAGCACCCAAATTTAACGCTAGGCGTAAAAGGAGGCTTTTGGAAGCGCAAATATTTGATATAATTATTTTCAAATCGCAGAGTAGGAACGAGCTCACCCGAGATTTCAGGAACGGTCCGGTCAGCATGACTCGAAAATACAGAATGAATATTAGTGGTCTAGGCGCCACCTTTTGATAGCAGGCGAGGCAGGGTATTCAGGGATGGGCAGGGAAGTAGGGAAAAATTGTTTTGGTAGTCTATTGTTGGTTCGGTCTATGCATTGTTCTCGTGAACAAAAGCAAGGTAAGAGAGGGTCATGTGATTATTGAAGTAAATATTGTGTGTTTCAAATAGTTTTCTATTCAGCTCCTGGTGCAAACAACCTGTCTACTGCATTTTAATATTGTTATTGTCAGGTTTCTAATATGCAATAACATTAACAGAACTCAAAAGTAGCGTCACAAATTTTTCAACAGTCCATTCAATCAGAGCACTTACCCAGCAGCACAAGGAGTTGTAGCTTCAGTCAGACCCAGCTCACCGCAGTAGAAGCCTCCAGTGCAAGGGCTACACTGAGAGCTCATGTTCAAACCAGTCACGTTACTAAATGTACCCAAAGGACACTTAAACTCGTTGTGATAGCGGGTACCAGCCGGGCAGTAGGAACCTATAAGTTGAAAATGTGGGAAAATGGTTGAATTCAAAAGATATTTATTAACTAAATTGTACATAAGACAGGAACAACAAATACATTGATAGCATAATGGACAATATTTAACATAACATTCTGAAGCTGACAAAGTTAAAAATAATTACTTTTAAAAGATGAATTAAGATAAATGTTGAACTTGCTGTTAAAATTTTAAATAGAAGGCTCTTAAAGAGGAAGAAAAGAACTTTTCAAATATCGTCCTCCAACCACCGTCACTTACCTTCAGGGCAAGTGGAATTCTGGTCGAGGACCACAGGTTCCAGTCGGTTGTCGCAGTAGAATCCCTCGGGGCAAGTCTTACACCCATCCTGCAGCTCTTGGTCCTGGTAGGTTCCAGAGGGGCAACGGACCGCCTCCGGGCTACCAACAGGGCAGTAGTGGCCGATGGGGCAACGGTACTCATACGGACTGGAGATGTTCTGGCCGGAAGGGCAGTAGTAGCCCGCGTCACACTCGGCTGTGGGGTGACTGCTGGCGTAGCCTGAGCAGTACATTCCAGCGGGACAGTCAAGACAGTCAGACATAGCTAGGCAAAAAGAAACAATTGACAGTGATGAAGTAGAGAATATTCATTACCAACTACATGTTGTACAAGGTTATATCAATATTTTGCACATAATACTAGTTATACAATAAAAACTGGATTTGCAAATATCATGAACATGCTCATTCATACAATGTGCTTGCGTGTTTATAATATCAGAACCTAAATAAAGACTCAGGTGACCAGAAGACAAGTCTATTTTGCAAGATTTCGATCTTTTTTTTTCTCTCTCTCTCTCTCTCTCTTGCTCTTGCGTAAGTACAACTGTTCCATATTACAAATCATAATTTAATATAAGCTTGTAAAATCATACAGGATAAGAAAAAAGATCTAAACAAGGTATCTGGTCTTGAAATGTACCTTCATTCTCTGTAGTATTGAGGAATGTTCCTGGAGGACATTCTTCTGGTTCAAAGCTTCCCTCAGGACAATAGTGACCGCTTGGACAAACATCACCTGATAATAGAGGAGAAAACAGTCAAATCACCATGCCATTCAGTTGGGATTGATTATCAAAAGAAAATGCTATAGAGAACAACATGATTCACTTACATTTAAAAATCTTCACAACATATCAAAATGAGCAAGTCTTTGTCTATATGGATATGATTTCTGGATTTTTCAAACATGTTTTGCAATACAATTACCATTATAAGGCATTTATTACCATAATCCGCAATACCTGATCACAACACATTTTATTACATGTAGGTTTAGTAAGTCCTACTCTAGAATTTATTAATTTTATCAAAAGTACAGGATTTAAATAGCATTTAATTTCAACGAAGAGGTACGTACCAGTACATTGGGAACCTTGTTCATACAAACACTGTACACTGACTGTACATTCAAATAAAAATATAGCATTGACAGTTGAATTTACAACAATACATTGACCCATTAAATGTTCTTTTGAATACAAAAAAAAACTACTTATAAGGGGTTAAGAAACAAAATTTAATGCCAGTCTTCACCTGAGGACACTCCATCAGGACTGGCTGTTTCTGCTCCTCCAGTACAGTAATGACCTGCACTGCAATTCCCGGCCGGATAGGCAAGTTCCTCCACATCACAGTACATCCCTGGAAGACAAGATGTTGGTAGGACAGAACCCTGAGGGCAGTAGTGCCCTACAGGACACCGTCCACCCTGTGCGGGATCATTGGGTTGAGAGAACTGAGAGCCATTGATGCAGTACCAACCCTCGTCACATTCAGCAGTGGGTGCAGACAGGCCAGGAAGCTCACAGTATTTTCTAAAAGATGAAATATGTGAAAAGACGGTTAAGAAGGTTTATTTTAATGAATATAGAGAGAATGCAGAGTCATTATGGAGAAATTTTTAGCATAGCACTCTATATTGATATTGCATTCTCTGTCATTGTGGAGTGACTTTTAGCATAGCACTGTACATTGATATTGCATACCCTGTCATTATGGAGTGACTTTTAGCATAGCACTGTACATAGATATTGCATACCCTGTCATTATGGAGTGACTTTTATCACAGACTGCACATTGATATTGCATGCCTTGTCATTGTGGAGTGACTTTTAGCATAGCATTGTACATTGATATTGCATACCCTGTCATTATGGAGTGACTTTTATATTAGCACAGCACTGTACATTGATATTGCACGCCCTGTCACTATGGAGTGACTTTTAGTATAGCACTGTACATTGATATTGCATGCCTTGTCATTGTGGAGTGACTTTTAGCATAGCATTGTACATTGATATTGCATACCCTGTCATTATGGAGTGACTTTTATCACAGCACTGTACATTGATATTGCATACCCTGTCATTATGGAGTGACTAAAGCAAGCTCTTTTTTTATAAGGGTTTCTTCTCTCTTGTCACTGCAGCCAATTCTTGTTTCAAGAATTCAAAGATTTCTTTCTTGTTGACCAACCTATGTTCCTCCATCCTGATTTTGATTTCATTCCAAAGATTCAAAACTCTGAAGCCCCTATAAAAAATGGGTTGGGCTAATAATATTCGCCTGAGCTGTATGTTACATAAATAAGAGGATAAGTCTTACCCTGGAAGACACAGGATACAGTCACTTTCCTCTGATCTCCCAGTCAGATTGTTAAAGGTTCCTTCAGGGCATGGATGCTCGTCCCAGGTTGCCGTTTCCAGAGGACAGTAGTAGCCTGGATTACACTCCTCTGGTACAGTGGTGTTTTGAGTACAGTAGAACCCAATAGGACAGCTTCGACAATTAAAGCGCCCGGTCTCGTTGTTGTAACGTCCAGCAACGCAGGCCGTGGGAACATCCGACCCAGCTACGCAGAAGTGACCTGGAAGTAGAAAGGAAGCATGGGAAGTTAATTTGCTGTCTGACATCAGAAAGATACTAAAATACAGAACGTGCTGGTAGAATCTGTGCAAAATTGCATCTGATACATTTATGAGCACCTTACATGCAGGTCTAAATGATTCAGAGTTTCCTTGTCAAATTGGAACTTTAATTTTACAGTGGGTATCTAACACACAAACTTTTTACTACAATAAAAGAAATACACACGCAATAACTTGTATGAATTTAAAAGACAATTCAAAATCAAATAGTACATGTACATTGTAAAAAAATTCTTGTTCATGAGCATCATAGAAACATACAAATCTTGTCACTTCAAGAGTTTTAAAAATTCATCCAACCTGTGGGACATTCTCCTCCTTCAGCTGGATCAGTTGGCATGCTCAAGGTAGACCCAGCATAGCAGTACCATCCTGGAGCACACTGTCCTGCTGTGGTGGTCATGGTTGTGTTTGGACAGTATTCGCCTGCTGTACAGAGAGTACAGTCAGTCTCTGCCTCTAGCTGCTGGGTTGCACTGGACAAACACACAAAGCAATAAATCTTACATTACTTTGTCTTCTTAGGGAAGGGTAAATGTACTGGGTGTAAGATGTTGTAATTTGATACAGTTCTGGCTACATCAGCAGACAACATAAATTATTGCTATCTTAAAACATAATTGCAATTACAGGTGCACAAAAAAAATGGAATTACACCCTAAACTATTTTTTTTTTTTTTTTGATTTGTAGGGACTGAAAACATTCAACTAATACCATGCATGTTTCAAAAAGGAAATACAAAATAAAACTTTGGTCTTTATTACATGTATAATGCAAAAATAACTCAATGTAAAAAAGCTCTTCTATGAACAAAATTCAAATGAGACAAATGTAAACCGAGGACATGTGTCTATATGATCAACCATGATATAACCATCTAGTCTAAAGAAAATAAGGATTGTCCTTGATTGAAAGCATATTTATGGCAGGTTTCATGAATGAAAGCATGTGGTTCTCCCTCATACCCTCCCCCACCCCCGCCCCGACCACCAGAAAAATAAAATTTGACCGCTGTGCTGGAAATACCAATCTCCTGCAGTGGAGAAAAATGACCCTTGAACTTACCCAAATCTTCCCTTGGGGCAGGGTGTAGGGTACCCGCTCCCCTCTGGGCAGTAGTATCCCATCGGACATACACTATAGTCGGTACTCGTGGTGATATCAAAGGGACCAGCCTGATAGGCCAGCTGCTTAGAGTAGAAGCCTGCAGCGATGGGACCAGTTACATTGGCAAGCCCATCAACGTCACAGTAGTACCCTGAAATAATAAGAATGATAAGAAATCGATATCAAATCAAATGAATTATCCATACACATTTTTAGAAACTTACTAAAAGAAGAACTTTTTTCTCTCTTTCTTCATATCTCTTGACCTGTTGATGACAGTTTTCTCATAAGTTTTATACAAGGTTTTCTCATAGGTTTTATACAAGAAGCACCCAGTTCATGGTGCTAATGTGTTAAACGGCCTCAGAGGTAAAATATTGAACAAATCATAATTTGTGCAAAGCCAAAGCACGTAAAATAACTCCAAATAAGCATTACTGTATATGCTGAACATTTAACATGGTTTTATTTTTCGCAAATTTCCCGACTTACTTACAAAGCAATTGTTGCTGGGGCGATTGTCATGGAATCAAATCCCAAATGTAAAGAACAAATGTATCATTCTCACTCCTGTCATTATCACCTGTTCCAAAGATCAAGGTCTTACCTGCTAAGCATTCTGTGCATTCTCCCTCTGCAATCAGTCCCTCCCGGTTGCCAAAGTAACCTGCCAGACAGGGACGAGGATCATTGGCAGAATCCATTCCACCCAGACAGTAGTAACCTGATATATAAGACAGACATGGTTAATATGTGTTATGTTAATGTGTATGGCAAGAAAATTTCAATTTCAAAGAAAGTACTACGGTACCAACAAATATCTATAATTTTATGACTTAAACAGAGCAGAAATTCAGAGCAAAAATCACCAACACTGACGAATGTAAACCCATTTAATTTGCAGCATGAAAAGGGGGGGGGCAAAATCTACATTTTATTTGTTGACACCTTGCTCCTGTTTCTAGCTGGAAAAATAGGGATTTTGAATTAGGAAATCAAACCATTCATTAATTTCAGGGCACCTGTACATCCCTATAAGTGAATGCTTACTTTAGGCTCTATACACTTCAGCGCATGTTATGAGGTGCGTATATTTAAGACAGACGTGGCTTTAGGACCCTTGACCATACATGTCCATGAATAAAAACAGTTTGACTGAGAATAATAATAACTTATACAATATATTCCCTAAATGTAAATCACAACTTTTTGCAATTCAACTATAGATACAAAGATATTAAAACTGAGATTACTGACATAATTATACATAATGATATAATTTACCTTGTTGACATGGTACAGGGTCATTGTCAGGTTGGCAATACATCCCACTAGGGCAGTTCAGGCACTCAGCCATACCCGTTGTGTTGGCATATGTTCCTTCCTCGCACACGATAGGGATCGACACTCCTATGGGGCAGTAGTAGCGCTCCGGACAGATCTGCCCAGTTATGTTGTCCTGAGGGTCACCGCGTATAGCACCACCCAGGCAGTAGTAGCCAGCAAAACAGTCATCTGTCAAACAAAATAGTTGTTGATGTTGTGATAATATGTTGTTACTTTTAGTAGATACTCTCATGTGCCTGATGTGTTTGAAGATTTTTTAGAAAGCGTCACTGCTTATTGTCTTGTCAATCGCACAGGGGGAAAAAAATAAAATGTTTATGAACCTAACTAATGTTGTTACTTGTAGTAGATACTCTGATGTGCATGAATGTTTTTGAAGATTTTTAGAAAGCGTCACTGCTTATTGTCTTATCAATCGCAAAGGGGAAAAAAAATAAGATGTTTATGGACCTAACTCATATCTTGGGATTAAGAGGCAACATATTTAACTTCTTAACAAATTGAGCACGCCTGATAATTCTTTCTCAATTACTTACTATTGTTACTCTCACAAGTAGAATTACTGATAATCAACACTTGCCCCCATCACCCCCCCCCCCAATTTCCCAATGTCTCAGCCTGATTAGGGCAAAAATGAACACATCTGTCTATGTAAGAATACATGCAGGGTAAAAGAGAAACATCTAATGAAATAGGGCAAGAGGAAGATAGGAAGATATTTTATCCAGGATTAATTGTCAGGTATTTTGATAATAAAAAGTGTAAATTGTAAATAAATCAAACTAGAATTATTATTATTATCTCATTACCTGTTTCATCTGAAGCACCTGCCGATGCACAGTATCTGCCTGGATTGCAAGAGATGCATTCATCTACAGACTCTGCACCCCTATAATTCAGGTATGTTCCTGGTGGACATTCTTCCATTAACGTTGTGCCGAGGGGACAGTAGTGGCCTGTGTGACACTGATCTCCCCATGTCACAATGATCTGGCCTAAAGATAACAGGATGTAAAGAGAGGGATAGGGTCAGCTTATTCTTTAAATAGGGGTAGAGTCAGCTTATTCTTTAAATAGGGGTAGAATATTATTTGTGCATGGCAGTACATACATGTACATTGTATAATTCTAAAGGATGTAAATGTATAGTGGCCTGTGGAACTTAGATATCCCCATGTCATAAAATGATCTGCCCTAGAGGTACAATGTAACAAGAACTATATAGGAAAAGGGCTGGTTCATTCATAAAATTGTGGAAGCAATGAAGTTCAGTAACAGTGTGTGATTGATCTAACCATGCCAGAATAATTTGCCCTAAATATTTAAGGGTTAGTACATAACCATAATAGATGTAAATGTATCCATTTCCAAAGAGGAGTTGAAGTGACATGTGTGACATTGACCTTCCGATATCTCACATATACCTGACCTCAAGTTAACAAATAGAACGTTTTACATTATCTATTCAAAATCTTGTCTTCAAAACAAAATCAGAAATTCTTGTTGAATAAAAAAAAACTTATCATCATCAGAAAACTCCATATTTTTATTGGATAAAATGAGGGTGTCACCTACCATCTGTGGAAACATTATTGTAGATGGGTGTGGCATATAGACCCTCTAAGTAGCAGATATGACCCGCAGCGCATTTCCCGGTAGGTTGTATGGCTCCCCGATCACTGCAGAAGTAACCCGTCGGACATATGGTGCAATTGTCAAGGTGGGTCTGGTAGGTGAGGTTGGAGTATGACCCAGTTGGGCACAAGGAGTAGATGATTGATCCCTCGGGACAGTATGATCCTGAAGAGAGAATAGAAGGTTTTATGAAACTGCAATAATCAAATTTTCAACTATAGTGACAAAATAATCATTTGCACGACGATGGGAAAGAATACACTGGATCAACAGGGAGGGTAGAGAATCACCCAGTAGGACACAAGCAGTAAAGGATCGACCCCATATGAGCAGTACAATCCTAGAGAGATGATACAGGAGATGATATTAAGAAACTGTCAATCCCTTACTGCAATAAATGGGTAGGATAGGATGGGTGGGGTTGTCGTGAATTGATGGGGGACAAAATAAATCCCTATAGATGTACATTGTATAATTTTGAAGGAGAAGGCAAAGGAAATGATGTTAAGAACTAGTAATGTCTGATCCTTTGAACAGGTGTGATCAACAAAGACTCCTTCATAAACAGATCAAACACAGTAACCCCTTACCTGCAGGGCAAGTGGTCATGTTAGTCATAGCCTCGTCCTCGCAGTAATACCCAGCCTCGCAAGTCAAGCAGGACCCCGCCCGGTCAAAGGGCATGTAGGTTCCTTGAGCACAGGCGAAAGGTTGGGTTGACCCCGCAGGAGAGTAGTAGCCAGGCTGCGTGACTGTCTGGTTAGGTGTGCTGGAGCCACCAGTACAGTAGTACCCTGCGTTGCAAGGCCCAGTGGGTTCTGTGGGGAAAAGCATGATCAAATATCGAAGCATGTGTATAGCAGTGGTGGGGCTCTGAAAAGAAAGTCTGATTGAATATGTAGAGGATAGTTCTAAGCCTTTCACCAAATTTGTTCAAGTTTTCTTTATATAGTAAAATCTTTAAAATAAACAACTTCTTTTTTGCTGGGGCCCTTAAAAAAAAAAATTAGCTTAAAATCAATGTTCTAGAGGAAAAATGACATAAAAATTTGTGTGTACAATGGCTTTTTACTAGCTCCTGGGATCAGTAACAAGGTTTGCGATCAATCGCAAAACGCTTTTGGCCATTCACGACTAGAAGTAGAATTTGAATTTTTCTACCTAATTTTTTTAATGATTGCAACCCTGTATTTGATGGCAGCCCAGGTGCAAAATCTCATTGACATCGAGTACCTAACATGCACCTACCTGGTGTTCTTGCATTGCTGCAGTAGTACCCTGGGTCACAGTCTTCACATCCCTGTGCATCTACAGCTCCAGATACGTTACTGTACGTTCCAGGAGGGCAAGGGGCACTCACGAATGATCCTAAGAAAAATATGAAACAAAAGTTTATGTTACCAGCAAAAGTATTCTTGGAAGCAATTATGATTACTGCTACGATTACTCTAATGATGAACATCATCACGGCAGTTTCATAACAACTACAATGAGCATGATCACCCCCAACAACACACCACCAACACCATTACAAACCTAACTAAACCTAACATAAAACACTATTGTAACCCTAACCCTACACCTTAGACGAAATAGGGCCCGGAACGATTGTCGGAGGAGCAAATATTGTGTTACCCCCAAAACAGTATCCACATAAACATTGTTGATACACTTCCTTACCTGTTACACAGAATCCACCTGCAGGGCACAGCTCCCCGGTGGTTCCGTCTGTTGGGGTGGAAGTATACGCCCCTTCATAGCACAAGTAACCTGGATCACACTGAGCCCTAGGGGTCTGAAGACCAGGGGCATCACAGTACCACCCAGGATCACATAGGGGGCAGTCACTCAGAGCTTGTGCACCTGTCATGAATGATTTGACACAAACAGTAAAATCATAAATAGAATTAAGAATTCCATGTAAATGTATGTCGATAATAATGATGGTGATAATAAGAAAATTGAACAATTAAAAATAAGTTCAAGTGACCCTAGGCTTTAAGAGAAGGTCCAGCACCTTTTTGTTTACCGACTGAACAATCAGTTGTGGACAATTCTTGTGTTTCATAATACATGATCCACCAAAGTTCATGATCATCCCCATAGGCTATAGCACGCACAAGTGAGAATTAGCGAATCGAAGAAGTATCTAACTGAACGATGAATCCTAAGCGCATGGAAGAACAAGGATTAATTGGTAGAACTACATGAAGCCACAACAGGAAAAACTGTATTGTTTAAGTTATCACCTTAAATGAGACACACAGCGATTAATGCATGGTTGAGTGCACTATTTTCGGCCAATCTCTCAGACGTAACATGGAGGAGTGACATCATAATAAGGGTGCAACTTTGAGACCCTTACTAGGAAGTAAGGGTCTCAACTGTTTGAAAAACTATATGAAACATTAAACTAATTGCTATTCACAGACAAAATATTAGTATAAATTTTAAGCAAGAGGGACTTGCACAACCTACCAGTCCCGTTTCCATATCGACCCGCAGCACAAGGTACAGGTGCTGTTGAGTTGTCAGGGCAGTAGTATCCACGCGGGCAGATGATACCATCAGGGGCACCCTGGGGACAGTAGTCACCAGCCGGGCATGGGATACAGTCCTCTACAAAGCGAGCTCCTACATCATCACGGTAAGTGCCTGCTGGACACGGAACCTACATGTACAGTTTAAGAAATTCTTGTTATTTAAAAGCACATTGGTGCAGCATACATGTACATTTCAGTTAATTTATGTCAATACTTTCCCAGACCTACAAGTGATAACATAATGAATAATTTCAGCTTCTAAAAAAATTATTCGATTGAAAATTGGACATGTATTTGGAATTAATCATCCAACACAAAATGGTATACAAATCAGTTTATGATTTTTAGGCTACATGTGAAATTTATTTGCGATATAGAACGCATACTTCTTGGGAGCTAGTACTGTGTCGTATACCAATCTGTACACAATTCTTTTTCGATTCATTTCTTTAATTTGTCTTGTGTATTATGTATAAGGGAGTTATAGAAAATAAATTAACTTTCTAATGGAACGTAAGTGGAGGAAGAAAGTAATATGATCAATCATTGATTTCCAGAGTTATTTCACAGGAGTTTGAACATAAATTCAAGAAATTTCATACACACTGTAAACAATGTCTGTTTCATATGTCATGTATCTGTAAGGTCTTGGTACTTGGAGCCCTTCAGTTTCTATAATATAGCAAAGATTTGTTTAGATTTTGAATTCCAAATTCGGAGCCCATGTTTAGACGTAGCTGTAGTTTGCCACGATGGTTCTTTTACAAGGAATAAATTGCTTTCTCAACATGCACATACATGAAACATAAAAAAATCAAAAACTTGAAAATACATCACCTGTTCAGGACCGTATGATCCAATGAGAGCAGGGGAAACAGCGTAAACATTAGTGATGCCTGTCGGACAATAGAACCCTGGATTACAGGGACCCGTAACCTCGGAGATACCCTCCAAGCAATAAAAGCCAGCATCACATGGGGTGCAATCGGTGATGGCACCGATCTGAACGGTCGGGTTGTATGTGCCCACTGGGCAGTTCAGCTCCTCAGGTGTGGCTACAAATTTGAGGGAGGGTGAAAAATGAGTCAGATTTTTGTTTCAGTGTATTTGAGCTAGAGCCAGGTAACAATTAATATAGATGGTGCATTAAAAGTGCTGTATATTGTTATAACTATGAGAAAATTAATCTCTAAAACGTCAAATGTTCAGTTGAGCAAAAAAAAACATGGTAGACAAAGGACCTAAGCCTATGGGATTGCTTTTTTGTTCACATGCTGTAGTAGCTTTATTTTTGGGAAAGAGAGCTGGTATTTAGTCAGGATATCACTTCACTGATTACCTGGAGATTAACCAAAAAATTGTGATTTTCACCAAAATTTTGAGCTACAATGTATGAGGTTTTAACAGCGCAGCCACGTATGTACTACATGACTATCACCCTACCTAATGTGCAACAACATGTATACTACTTTTGATAAGACTCCTTAAATTTATTGATATTACCTATGGTTAAAATTGTATGCTGAACTTAAATTTATCTTATTTCAATATAACCATTGCCACATCATTCCTACTGAACATATATTATTAATGCTAGCATCTATCCCACCATTTCACTGCATTATACTATTTTTTTGGAAACTCCTGCTTACTAGGATAATACTGGTATAGTTGTATATTTCAGATGTATAAATACAAGCAGTCAATTGGTCACATTTCAATATGTGACTACTGGATTGTTCCTACTATTGCTAATGCTGTAACAAACCACCCTAAAACACATCAATACCTGGTAAATAAGGTACTACATGAAACTTCTTCAGAAACTCCTACTACTGCAACCACACTATACATACATGAGGATTACAACGTCATCTCCATTTTTCAATCCGCTTACCTTCTGGGCAGTAGTGACTGACAGTACAATTAGCTGCTTCATCTAACGCATTCAGACCTGTCGTGCAGTACATCCCCGCCGGACATCTCTTATTTGTGATCATGTCCGTGTACGATGTGGTGTCATTATCACAGTAATACCCAGCTTCGCAAGTCTCACATTGGCTCTTCCCAGGCTTTGAATAGACCCCGGTACCACAGGGGTATGGATAGACAGTGTTGGCAGTACAGTAGGAGCCGCCAGTGCAGTCGATGCAGTTGTCTTGGTACTTGGCCGGGGACCCATACAGGGTACCATTTTCATCTACGCCGTACGGCATGTAGGTACCGGCGGGGCACTCTATGGGGTTCACTGCACCATACTCACAGTAAGACCCTGAGATGATATAAAAACATTAAAATTCATTACCATAAGGGAAAATGCCTAAGAAGATTGGGAAACACATTAAAAATATATGACCTGCAAGTTCGAAACTGTCAATAAATCACCAGAATTCACATTTTGCTTTTATGAGGTTTCGGAAACTAGACATTCAAAGCTTTCCAATAACTTTTTGGTTTTGTGGCAGCAGGTCACATATATTACATATATGCACAAAGTATAACTAGAAGTATTACAAATATAAAGTAACAAGTTAGTTATTGAACCAGTTTGAAAAACATTAAAAAATAACAAAGTGGAAATATTTTGACTGATTATGAAAGACAAACAAACCTTGAGGGCAAGTCATGCACTGGGAGACATTGTGTCTTTGGTACTCTGTGTTGTAGGTTCCATTTGGACAGCCGTATTGCTCAGCAAATTCGGTTCCCTCAGGGCAGTAGTATCCCGGTGGGCAAACATCATCTTCTGTGGATCCTCCACCTGTTATTCAAGGTCATCAATATATGAATGATTATACTGTCTTATGATTTTGCAACTTTCAATTCTTAAACTAGAAAACAAAAAATATGCAAGATATTTGAATATGCAGAAAATAATTAAGAAATATGCATGTATGATCGCACGTGCCCCAAGCTCAAGACATGAAATGACCATTGAGGGAAAAGAGAGGGCTAATGACAGGGACAGCAACCGGCCCTAATTTCCAATTCCCAACTCATTGTACATTTGTACCAGTCCAAAAATGAGACTTTTGAGCCTCCAGCATGGACTCCCTTATCATTTCTAGAAATAGCTGGACATCTTCAAAAATACAAAGTCAACCACCATCATGACAACAATTTACAATAATACTAATACAAGATTTGAAATTGATTATTTTTTTTTAAACAACCAAGCAATACATACCCAAGCAATAGTAGCCTGGTGTACATGGATCACACTGGTCAGCTCTTGATAGATTGGACTGAAAAGAGAATGTTCCAGCCAGACAAGGATAGCGGTCAGGGCTGGGTGTCTGGAGGGGGCAGTAGTAGCCAGGCCTGCAGGGCTGGGGTGGGTTCACCGTCTCCCCTGTAGTAGTGTGAAAAATATAAGAACATGTGTGCGTTTTGATAGGGATTTGATAAAGTAAGGTCTCTGTTAGGAATTTAATTTTGTTATACTTTCATGGCATTCTGAGAGTGTAAGGCAAAGGGAGGTTGTTTGGTTTTTTAAAGGGATATAATCGTCAAGTTTGTGATGTTAAAAGCACTGTTTATTACCTGTTTCCTCCAACTACACATTCATATATAGTTTATGTAATTTCATATTGTTTATACCTGTTCCAAGACAATAGAGTCATCAAATTTAGAAGTCTATTTGTCAAATTTAAGTTCTCTGCATCACAATCCTCACAATGTGAAGCTAATGTTCAGTATTGATTTACTTTTTTTCTTTGTTATTAATTGATATCATGTTGTACATTTCATGAAATAAAGTAGTAAAACAAAAACAAACTCCAAATATCTTGCTTGAAATTACCTGATTTGAAAGACAATTTCACATGAGATTCTTTAAAGAGAAATGCAAAAGGGAAATGGTTGCAGTTTCAAAAAGGCATTTACTCTCTTAAAATCTTCATTTGGAATTTTTGGTCTTTCCGAGAACAGGGTCAAAGTTCAACAGAGGTCACTAACCTGTGGCCCATTTGCAGTAGTAGCCTTCTGGGCATGGCGAGCATTCGTCTGGAGAGGTCAAACTAGTTGACCCTGTGTAGGAGCCAGGAGCGCAAGGGAACTGATCACTGGTGATAGTCCCATTTGGACAAAAGTATCCTGTACACAAAAACATGTAAAACAAAAGTACATGTTTGAGGAAATCTATCATAATTTACTAAGAGCCATCTTTGATTAAGACCACAGCACATCTGTGAAGATGTAATAATCTCAATACCTGGTTGTCATAATCTGCCTCCAAACACTGACCTAGAGCCATTGATTCATATGCACTATGATAAAGGTGGTTTAACTGTATACATTTAATAATGAGCTGTACTCTGCTCAGAAACTTTAGTGATTTATTATAGTGTTTTATCTTCTATCACGTATTTCAATACTGTCAAATATATTGTCTTATTTGTTCAGAGGGAAATTGAATATGAATTCAACTAAATTTACGAATTACTAAATAGAATCCAACTCAAATTACAACTCATTTGGTACAAACTAATACTGTATAAGTGGTTATTTTCGCGGTGACTTTATTTTCGCGAATTTCGCGAGTTGGTCTTCGCGAAAATTTCCACTTCAATACAAGGCTATTTATAGTAGTGAAATCATCACCAAAATCGCGAAATTTGCTCTCGCGAATTTCCCCAACTAGTCCAAAATCGCGAAAATATCTGGACGCGAAAATATTGGCTTATACAGTAGTCAAAGTATGATTATTATCATTATGGAGCATGTTTGAAAGTGGAGGGGCTGAGCTATTTTGTTTTGCTGAAAAAAAGTGGGGAGCTTCAGCCACCCAGCTCCCCCCCCCCCCCTCCAGCCCCTGATTTACTGATGACATCTTCTAGAGAGAAGACTAACCTTCTTGGCATGGATGTGAGCTGTTTGTCAATCCTGAGACTGGACATGATCTTCCCTGGTCACACAGACGACAGTTATAGGCATGACCAGATGCCTCATCTGGGTTGTAGGTACCAGGATCGCAGGGGACTGCTGCGGTTGTGGGTGAGTTGGCGCTACCATAAGGACAGTAGTGACCTGCTGGACAGATGGTACACTGTGAAGAGTTCTCGTAGCCAACGTCGACACTGTGAACAAAATGAATATTTTTTGTTATAATTTAAATAGCTATTATAGGTACTTGCTATAATTGTACAATGCGAATGATTATCTTAGACGAAGTTGACACTGTCAACGAAATGGAAATTCATGTTATATTTTATAAAAGATATCTAAGGCACTCATTCTGATTGGAAATTTGGAAGAGTTCTAGTAGCCAATATTAACACTGTCAACAAAATTTGAATTCATGATCAAAGATTTTCATCTTTTTTTATAGCAGCTATTAAAGGGACTAGTCTTGAAAATCAATAACATTTAATTTTTTTTCTCAAGAGCACATTGACATACTTGCACATAATACTTGGTTGGTGTCCCTCCAAAATACTTCAAGTAGAGTTTTAACTGAAGGTACATTACAATAAATGTAGGAGAATGTGAAAACATTAATGGGTCTATAAGAAGTGCACATTTCAAAGTTGATACCAGAAAAAGACGATGGTTGACTCACCCATACGTTCCTAAAGTACATGGGTTCTGAAAACCGGAGTACTGTCCAGCGAGACAGTAGAAACCAGCTGGACAAGCAGTGCCAGCGGTCGAACTTCCCTCAGGACAATAGTAGCCAGCAGGACACATCTTACAGGCAACCTCTTCTGATGTCTGGTTCAAAAGATCATTGTAGGTACCACCTAGCATAGAGGAAATTCAAAGATTCACACTTGTTTGTCATGTTTATAATTTTTAAATTTCAATGTACATGTATAATAATAATTCAAAAAGGTATCGCCAAGGAAAAGGACAGTTATGAAATTTAGTTTATAAAATGCCAAACTTAACATGTCCTTAAACTCAAATACATGTTCAGAGCATTTGCCTCTCTGAAATGTACTATGTTAGTGTATAGATAAAATAATAAAAAGGCATTTCAACTACAATGTGTATTTCATATTCTTATCATGATGGGATACAATGATCCTAATGTAAAAGTGACCCAATGCCTCAAAACAACCAATAAAACAACCAATAAATCACAAAAGAACTACAGAGCAAGTGACACTGCAAGTGTTTCTACACTGGATATCATTGATAGGTCTGAATCCAACATTATATCTAACATGGTTATGATTTAGTCTACTATATGTGTTTGACGCCACTGGAAAGCTTGGGACCTCTACTATCAGAAGCTTAAACTAAGCTCGAGTTGTTTCAGCCAAAATAATTTGGGATGAAACTCTTAGTTATGTCCTCATAATTGTTCCATTCTCATATACATATACCTACATACGTTTATATTCATGTTTCGTTAATGATTTCAGAAGAAATTTTGAGAAAGTATCGAAACAGTCGGTCAAATTGAGACTTGGATTAGACCACTATCCCCCACTATATCGCCTGCAGTCTCAGCACAACACACACACACACAGATCCGGTGCGAACTGCGTGAACTTGGTATACCAATTTTCTGTAAATTCCTTTGGTTTGTAGTATTTATTTCCTATGCTTGAGATTTTGGTATGAACAAGAATGTTTTGATATCTTTCGTCATGACTTCTACTCAAGATTATCTTTAATGAAACCAACAAATTTGGTGACATTTTTAATGATTTTGAGGAAGCAGATCACAAAGATGGTGCAAAGTAGGATGGTTTAACAGAAATGATATGGTGCTGTACTCACCAGGGCAGGGGAACCGTGTATCATAAGTTGTCCCCTCAGGGCAGTAATGACCAGTAGGACATTTGTTATCAATGTAGTCTTCCAAACCTCTGCTGTCACAGTAGAATCCTGAAATGAAAAAAAACAAACAAACATAGGAAACATAACATACTGATTGGTATAAAAACTTTACATGCATAATGTAGATTTGTTTGGTATTAGAAGATTACATAAATGTCCGCAATTCTACAATCTCTTGAAAAATTGAATTTAAAGATGCAGACAGGAATGTGGTAAGGCTGATTTAAGCGGTCAGTTTCATTGTTTTATTATTATTACTTGTATTTATGTCATCTCTGTAGTTAGGACCCCATGGAAGATCAGTCTTGTTACATACATGTATGTGGACGAAGCTGAATGCACCATCCAGCCTTTCACTATTTTTAATGATATTGGATAGGGCATTTTGTGTAAATATTTTTTTTGCGAATGAGACAGACCATTAGTGGACAGTTAAGCGATTTGTTAAACTCACAATCGGAAAGTACTTATTCCAACCAAATATAACTTTAGCACTCTCATGTACATGATGTCTGAAATGGCAATATTCTAGCATGATGTTAAATTTCATGACCCTTCAATGATTTGCGAAAATTAAACCACCAGGGAAATATATGGATTGTACGGCTCTCACCTGGTGGACATGGTCTGCATTCAGACTCGGCCTTAGAACCATTGTTAGGATTATACGTTCCCAGAGGACAATCGTATCGGTCTAATCCATCACACCAACCACCAGGCTCACAAAGATCAGCCTCTGGTGAAGAACTTGTAGATCCCTCGTCGCATGTGTATCCTGCCTGGCAGTCTCGGCAGTAGAGGGAGCCCTCTGGTGACCATTTGCCAGGTGGGCAGACAACAGGCGCTGGAAGGGAATCAGAAAGTTGTTATGAAAATCAGTGGAAATATTCTCTCAAAACTTTTTCAACAAAGTAATTTTTATGCTGATTTTTATTTGTTATTTTTTTTTTTTAAGTTCAATTGTTAGGAATGCTACAAAACACCAAAAATTAGCATTATAGGAGCTTTATCTAGTGATAAAGAGCGAAAAAATATGAGTTCAGACATAAATTAGTATGCCATCTTAATATAAAAAATATATGATTTGAGAAAAATTGAATGTACATTTCTGAAGATCACATCACACACTACCATCTTGAAGAAAAACAATTTAGATTTGAAAATATTTGAAATTTGAACTTCTTTTCTTTTTTTTTCCCTTTTAGTTGTGGAACTAAATAGAGATGCTAACTCACATGTTTTATCTGAGCATTGATACCCAGCCTCACAGATGGTACAGTTCTGTTGCCTGATGCTACTATAAAAGCCTGCTGGACAAGGCACTTCAGAGCTGTAGATGGAAGGGCAGTAGAACCCTGGTATACAGTCAGTGCAAGCAGCCTGTCCACCCACAGCATAGGTTCCTGGGTCACACTTGTCTCCCTCACTGAAAATAAAAGAGTTAAATTGGGTTTATTTATTTCATTTATCTGAATATCACTCATGATATATTTACTCACCGGTCAGCATGATACAATTATATTTAAAAAATGTATAGGTAAATAATATAAAGGCAAGTGGTCAATGAAGAGTAATGATTTTACTACGAAAAATATGATGGGACCTACATGAAAGCAAGCTTGCAGAGCTGTGTTGACTACATGACCTTACGAACATGTACAGATGAAATTGATATATGCAATAAATGCTTGATAAGACGGGATTATATTTAGATAGATAGTAATAAACACATATAAAACTAATTCAAAATGTAACTTGAGTACATTAAAAATAATCTAGCTACATGTACAAATACACAATTCTCCAGATAACAAAAGAAAATGGAACACCTTGTTAAATACAAGTCGAGCCATTAAGCTGTTGAAGACTGAGGTTTAATTGAATTGAATTGAATTGAATTGAAGGTTTTATTATCATTTCATCGCAGCCAGTGGCTGAATTGAGAAAGATTTACAGAGTAAAAAACATAATATAATAAACATAAACAATGAAATATGTAATGTAAATCATAATTGCAACAACAATGGGAGTATACAAATAGTTTAGAAAGAAATTTTCAATAACAAATTAATATTCAAGTAAACTTTAAGAATATAGCAATGATTGAACAGATAAACAATGGGAGTATATAAATATTTTAGATAGAAATTTCAAATAACAAATTAATATTCTAGGAAACTTCGAAAATGTAACAATGATTAAACAGATTCATCATCATTTTTTTGAGAAAAACGGTAATACTGAAGTGTATACTAACCAGTATACCAAGCATCAGGGAAAATTAGATTACTTTTATTCATTCAAGATTTTTATTCATTTATGAAGCCCAATAAAGCAAAAAGCTGCCACAAACTTTTGCCTTTTGAAAGCGAAACAAAGAAAACTAGATTTATCAATGTCTGATAATTTTATTCATTCAAGATTTTTATTCATTCATGCAATAATGAGTGGAATTGAACAGCCAACAAGTGGGATGTTCTCTATAATTACAAAATAGGTTAAGGAAGCTTATAGTGATAAAATAGGGTAAAAAAATTCAGATACTCTATATTACTTAATTAGAGGATGTAGCAAACATCAAAATTGAACTCACCTAGGTGCTTCAGTCTTGCTTGGGCATTCATAACCAAGAGGGCATGCGGTACAGACAGAGGCATTTCCAAGTGAATAGAAACCATCATCACAAGGTGTCTCCACAGCTGCTACGGTCACAGGACAGAACCTGGTTCAGAAAGGTGGAGAGCGACAAATTAATTTTCAATAATAGAAATTAAAGAAACACACCCTGCAATGAGCTCTTTCATACCACATATTTCTTGGGTAACTGTAAAAGATGAAGCATGAAAGCAGAATTTGACTGCTTCCTCAAAAGCTTTTCCATGAAAAACAGTAATCATAACATTTATAAGGTGCATAATACCGTTTCTAAGCACACTATTTTCTGCTATATAAAACATAAATGTACCTAATACAGACTTTGTAATTGTAAATCTTTGTTTTTAAATGAATCGTAAAAAAACAACAAGTATGATGGAAATAAAAATGAATACTTCAAATATTCATTTACATGTCTATAATTCTTCAGTTTACAGAGGGCATGTATAGCATATATTAAATACAGATATTTTGGTTCAGTAGGCTTACTTTCCCGCAGGACACTCTGTGCATGATGCTTGTTGACCGATGGAGTAAAGCCCAGGCTGGCAAGGCACCTGATAGTCCAAGCTGCTATCTGGGCAAGCGTATCCAATGGGGCAGACAAGGCAAGCAACACTTCCACTAGTACTATACTCGCCGTCCATACACTCACGCATGTCAGAGCCATCAGTGTTAGGACACTCAAAGCCAGCATCACAGACGACACAGACAGTAGCATTGGTGTAGGAGTACGTTCCTGGGTTGCAGTCAACTTCGGAGTTGGTTCTGAATAAGTGACGGATTGATAGGTTTGGTAATTATTTGTTCAATATCAGAGGATAAAGTAAATTAGAACTAACAAGATGAATCCTCGACCGCGCACGGTCGAAATATATGCCTCCGCCATTGCCAGATCAGAAATATACGGCACATTGGGATAGGGCACAAGTCTGTACATGGAATTTCACAATTTGACCTCTGTGACCCTTGACCTTTGACCTACATACTCTAAAATCTAAACAGATCATCTTCCTATGGTGATACAAGTTTGAAGCTCATATCTCAACTGGTTCTCAAGATATCATGAAAATGAACTCAATACATGGAATTTCACAATTTGACATCTGTGATCCTTGACCTTTGACCTACATACTCCAAAATCTAAATAGATTGTCTTCCAATGATGATGCATTCTACCACTAAGGTTGAAGTTCATATCTCAACTGGTTCTCGAGATATAGCGATAACGAACTCATTTACATGGAATTTCACAATTTGACCTCTGTGACCCTTGACCTTTATACTCGAAAATCTAATCAGATCGTCTTCCTATGATGATACATACTACCCCTAAGTTTGAAGCTCAGATCTCAACTGGTTCTTGAGATATCGCGATAACGAACTCATTTACATGGAATTTCACAATTTGACCTCTGTGACCCTTGACCTTTGACCTACATACTCCAAAATCTAATCAGATCGTCTTCCTATGATGATACATACTATCCCTCAGTATGAAGTTCATATCTCAAGCGGTTCTTGAGATATCGCGATAACGAGCAAACGGGACGTACGGACGTACGGACGGACGTACGGACGGACGGACAACCCGAAAACATGATGCCTCCGGCACCACCTTCGGTGGCGGAGGCATAAAAAGGACATGATAGATGTCCAATGCTTTTCATCACTTTAACCCCCCCCCCCCCTTGACATTTAATTCCAATGGTTGTGACATATAAGACAATCAAAGTCGAAGTGCATTTATTATTTCAGCTGTCCTTAAATATGTATCATTCATCACCATGACATGATTTTGTTTTATCATCCTCAACATCATCACTGACACCACCATCACCACCAACACCATCACCATCAACACCAACATTTCCATCAGCAACATCAACATAATCGTCACCACTACCGCTTCTCTCATCACCACAATCATCATCATCTACACCACCATTACCATCATCACTACTACTCACGTAGTATCTGTGCAGTATTTCCCAGAGGTGCATGGTGTGCATTCTGTTGCCTTGCCAGTAGAATACCATCCTGGCTCACATGCTTCCATTGCAGCTAACGTCTTTTCTGGACAAGCTGATCCAGCCGGGCAGTCTGAACATGTAGTACTACCGGCCTGACTGTACTGACCTACCAAGACAACCAAAGAAATCATATGATGCTGATATGAAATATGAAATATTTTTCTATTTTACAAATGTGAAACGGGTGAATAGTTAACATGATGTGGCATATTAAGCATCCATAGATGGATCATGGCAAACTTTGCCTAATTTTCTGTATTTTTTAGTCAGAGGGTGCATAAAAAACACATGTACCCCCCCCCCTTCATTCCCTGTAACTTACTTGTATGTTGCAATATTTTGAACAAGCAAGTTATCAATTGTCAGCAAATTGTACATACCCGATTATATACAAACAATTCAAGATTTGAAATAAATTCTTGAAAGAAATATCCAAAAATGGAAGCCTCCCCACCCCCTTTCTATGCATTGGATATTTAAGCCCAAGATGTTGCATTTTTCATCCAAACTTTCCATGAATATAACCCTGATGACATTGAAATAAAAATTGTATTTTTTTTTTTTTTACAAATAATCGACTTTAAAAAAATTAATAAATTGTCCAAAATTCAGACCAACACAAAAATGTTATCACAAAGAAAAATACAGGGATCTCCTCAGAAGGACTATTTAACAAGTTCAGGCTTTGGGGAAAATCACCTTGAGCCCGGCTTATGTTTAATTCTTGCTATTAGCCTTACCACTGTCACAAGACTGAGGAGCTTGGGTTGCATCACTGCAGTAATATCCTGCTTCACATTCCACACAGTACGTCTGAAGAGGTGCATCAGCATACCATCCATTGTTACAAGCTACAGGGGCAGCATTGGTTACGTTGCACTGGTATCCTAAAGGAATAATAAAAAACAAGATAAGATATTGTGAAAATACATCTCAAGCTCATTAAATGGAATCGCACCAAACAAAATTAACTGGTTTACAGCGAGTCTAAATTGCTGATCATGCTTGAACCAGTAGAATGATATTAACAACTATAAATACCAAAAATTTAATGTTATCAAACTATAATTTTTATTTGAACATTAGATATACTATGTACATGTCGCGAAAATGGAGAAATCAAATGTTACAGCTCAAGTTTAAAGTGAATAAAACATTTTGTAAAAGATTGTTTTCACTGCCTATGATATGGAAGTATACATGTACCTTTTAAAAGATGTGAAGAAAAAGACATGTAAAAAATTATCAAATCTTTGATGTCTAATTTCTAATCTACATGTAGTATCAATAAACTCACCTGCAGGGCAAGGGGAGCATGTGCTTGCTTGCCCCAGAGAGTAGTAGCCTGATGCACACTCTTGGGCAGTGGTGGAAGTGCACTGATAGCTTGGTTGGCATTCATTACAAGATGTTGCATTAGCCTCTGAGTAGTAACCATCAGGGCAAGCTGTCTGTGAGCCGGCTAGGGGCATACAGTAGAACCCTGCTGAACAGCTGTAACAATTCACATCTGAAAATAACAAAGAATTACGAGCGTTTATTTAAAGACTCCCTGAACTGACTTACAGCTTGGGCAATTAGGATTAGACCAAAGCATATGAAAGCTCAGTAGGAAAGTGGTCTAATAATTATTTCCCAAGCTATACAAACGTTTCATTACTGTAGAAGCCAATATTTTCACAATTTTGGACTAGTTCGAGATATTTGCAAGTGCCTAATTTCATGATTTTTATGATGTTTTCAATACTTTGAATAGCATTAGAGAAGATTTTCACAATAACTCAGGAAATGAATGCTTATAAAACCACAATGAAAAAAAAAAACACTTCTACAGTATTTATTCTCCATTATCTACAAAAGCACAATTTTCATTTTATAGTATTACTATGGCGACCATTTTATATTCTTACCTCCACTAGGGCTGTATTCTCCGCTTCCACACTGAGAGGCAGAAGAGTTAGTGCAGCTATGTCCCTCAGGGCACTGTAAACAATCAGTTGTGCTTCCGCTTGAATAAGTTCCTGATGAAAGAATGTTAAAATATGTACAGTGTCAGTCCCTAATTTGTTTGTCAAATGCTAATAGAGTATCTTCTAAAATGCCATCACAATCTTTTTAAAGACATCTCTTTGATTTACTGCTCCCGCTACTACACTTTTTGTATATACAATCCTAGGGATGTAAACTGTAAAGGATGTTTTTCATTTTCTTTAAGAAATTCCAAAATCAGGATTTTATGATTGCATCATGACAGTCAGGAGGCAGGACTACTATAATCTTAGTCAGGAGATGTAGAGTGGAAGTCCAATAATCCTCCACAGAACACATTTCTATCATTAAAAAAATGTTTCCATGCATAGTTCTAAAGAAAGAAAACAAAAATGCAACTTTATGAGGGTTTAAAATGACTACAAAAAATCTGGGCATTTCTCTTCAGTATGCTGTGAAACACATCATGAAACAATTAAATCTCCAGAAATCCACGGTCAGAAAATTTGGGAATTTCATATACGGCCGTGTGTTATAAGTTCGCCGCCTTTTGCGTTACATGCCAATTTCACTACAAATGGCACTTTTTCACTTCAAAGACCTGTATCTTGAAAAGTATACACCCTAATATATCAAAACTATACATTTTCTGAAAGGAAATTCCTCAATGAATCTAAATCTGCATTTAAAAATTAAACCAGGTGCAAGATAAAAAAGTTATTAGGAAAAAATTCAGGAAATTTAAATTTTTTTATTTTCATTGTTTTTATCATCAAGTCATCTATAATCACCCAAATATTAATAACATTATTACATTCTGGTAGAGAATAATAAGACATTTCAAACAAGGTATAATTCATTATGGTTTACAATTTTAGAATGAAAAATATAACAATCTGAAATTTAGCCCTGAAAATATAGCTTTTTTCAAATTCATGAGGGGGTTGGGTCCTGCCAAGTACTGTTGCACCATCAAAAATATTGTTGAAGTGATATGATAGCATGAAGCAGTTTAAAAGCTTCAATTTGGTGCTAAATTCACAATCATAGGCTAAAATTTGGCCGAGATATTTCAGTTTTCCCAACGGTACTACAATATCTCTAATTCCCAATGACTTTGTACAGGAAGCATTGCCTTTTTAGGTCAAATAACGATTTTTCAGTCTTCCTGGGTACTATTGTAACATCAAACCTATTGTTCAGTGATTTCATGGCATAAAGCAGTTTATAAGCTTCAGTTTGGTACCACATTCACAGTCAAAAGCCAGAATTTGGCAGAGAAATTCAAGTTTTCCCAAAATCAACCACAAAACGTAAAATTTCCCATTGACTTTGTACAGGCGGCGCCGCTTCCAGCACCACCCCTACTGTCCCAAACTTAAACCATTGTAACTCCACCAGAATGTTACCTAGAACAATGAAACTTCACAGGGAGCTAGAACAGTAACATAGCTTCAAAATGAGATCAAATTTGTTACATAAACTTTCTTACTTTGGAAAATATTGAGAAATTAATGCTGAAAAATAGCAAAAAGCGTAACAGCACCACCCTATTTGGGTGGCGAGTTGATAACACACGACCATACATATTCTCTTAATTATCATATAAGGTTAATTTACCTGCTGGGCAGTCTTCAATTGTGCTAGCTGTTGGGCACCTGCTACCTGCTGGACAACCCTGGCAGACTGCATCACCTAACAGGGCGTACTCTCCTGCTGCACAGTCAACCGGATCTACAGTCGGGTCAGAACACTCTTGGCCTGCGGGACAAGGCACGCAGTCCGTCTGGGCACCGTTCGTGATCTCGTTATAGGCGCAGCGGGTGCAGTTGTCTGAGCCTAGGGGTGCAACGTAGCCCTTGGAGCAAGCAACAGGGTCCTGAGAGGGGTCAGTGCAGGAATAACCCTCTGGGCAAGGCAGACAGGTAGAGGCAGCTTCTCCGCTGATGTGAAGGATGTGGAAAAGAGGATGAAGTGAGTTAATTATCATCCTTACCATTTATTCATCATCCTCATTCCCCCTAAATAGAGGGTTATTGACTTTCGTCCTTTTAGATACTGATTCTCTCTTTCTCTCTCTCTCTCCTTTTTTTTTTTATTCAAAGGTAAACTTTACATGTGTTTAAATCAAATATCAATTTGGATTTTTTTTTTTTTTTTTTTTTTTTTTTTTTTTTTTTTTTTTTTTTTTTTTGCATCCATGTCCTAAATTCAGTGGAATTGTCCATGAACATCCTCTTCACTCAGACCAACTCAAGACATATATTTTCTGACCATTTAAATTCTACAACATCTTTGGTCTTTCTCTTCCTCTATTTCCATCCACTTCCCAACCCCACTCTCCTCACACTTCAAACTCCTCTAGTCTCAAAATATTCCTATTTCAACTAAATTTTTCCTCAATCATTGATTATTTGTGGTATCTATTAACACCTTTTCCTTACAGTTACTATGTGAATAACAATTTGCTATACACCTGTATAAGCATCTATTATCTATTAAATCAGTTTCAATCTGTGTCAAGGGGCACATGAAGAAGAGTTGTTCATGTGAATTTATACTAGACACTCACTTAAATGAATTCCCCTATCAGAAAGATACATTATGCATTGTATAAATTAAGCAATTTATAACACAGCTCTGAATAAGTTCATGTGACAACTTCACAAACATTCAGACATATTTAGAAAGAGATTTATTGTTCATGTAAGAAAGAAATTTAATGGAGGCAAAGAAAATTACAAGTACTACCTTGATCAGTCTGAGAATGAAAAATACTTCATTTTAGGATCTTTACACTTCTGTGAAACAAAAATCTTCTTATACAATATAATCAAATCTAAACTGCATACTATGCATAGGCCCTAGATTGTAATAAATTTTCAACAGTCAGAATTTCTTCCTTATTTATCACATTCTAAACAGCACCATAGCAAAAAACAAGATGAATCCTCGACCGCGCGCGGTCGAAATATATGCCTCCGCCATTGCCAGATCAGAAAAATATTGCACATTCATCTATTCATTTTGCTTTATAGAATGACATTTTTTACCTTGACCTTTGACCTTGTGACCCCAAACCTAATCAGACCATATTCCTCTGGGGATAGATACTACCCTTAAATTTGAAGTTTATATCTTAATTGGTTCCCGAGATACCACGATGACAAACTTTAATACTTGGATTTTCACATCTTGATCTCTCTGACCCTTGACCTTTGACCTATATAATCCATAATCTAATCAGATCATCTTACTATGGCGGTACATACTACACCTAAGTTTGAAGCTCATATCTCAAATGGTTCTTAACATATGGCGATAACAAACTCAATACATAGAATTTCACTATTTTTTACCTTTGTGACCTTGACCTTTGACCTACATACTCCAAAATCTAATCAGATCATCTTCTTATGTTGGTACATACTATCCTCAAGTTTGAAGCTCATACCTCAAATGGTTCTTGAGATATCGCGATAACGAACTCAAAACATGGAATTTCACTATTTTTGACCTCTGTGACCTTGACCTTTGACCTACATACTCCAAAATCTAATCAGATCATTTCTTATGGTGGTACATACTATCCCCAAGTTTGAAGTTGATATCTCAATTGGTTCTTGAGATATCGCGATAACGAGCAAGCGGGACGTACGGACGTACGGACGGACGTACGGACGGACGGACAACCCGAAAACATGATGCCTCCGGCACCACCTTCGGTGGCGGAGGCATAAAAAGCTGAAAAATATAGTGTCAGTCTGTTACTTTTATTATTCAATAACCAAAAATTCTTCAAAAAAGAAAAAAAAAAAAAATTTCCAGAGTACACTCTCTTTTACTCCATTCTATATGACTATGTAAAAATCTGATTCATGAATTCAATGAATTGTCCCTCCATAATTTGTCTAGTTTTGATTACATGCGCCTACAGATCAGTATACTTTAATTATTTTGTAACCATCTTACACAATAGACTCATGTCATGATGTAAGCTTCAACTTGTACATGTGTGTAGGGATACATTTGTAGCATGCATGCATGAGTGCACACACGTACGTCAAATACTAGGCATCATTGTGCAGTGAATGCATGCTTAGCTGGGCTCACACAATAGTGCATTCTCTCTTTGCTATTACTACCACTAGCACTGGGCATAAACGGTTGCTCCATGCAAACAAATAGAGTCCCACCTAGTTCACTGAAAAATGAGCCCATTATGAACTCCATGCTAAGAAATGGCCTTGGCCCTTCTGGGGGAACCATTTGAGCATGATTTGGCTTCACATCGTTATCAGTGTATTATCAAAGATCAATAGGGTACAATGAGTATTGATCTACATGTATGGCACTTGTATTCTGGAAAGTCCCTTTTCGTGGAGAAAAATAAGAACATGTAGTCCTACATGATGTAAATACGTGAAATAGGACCTACATGTAGGCGTACATTTCTCTGAAAAATAACAGGAAATTGGTGATAACACTAAAAGATTACATTGTATAAAGAACAAAACAAACAAGTTTCATTAATTTAGATAAGCTTTAATGTAGAGAACACTGCTAAAATGCACTAAGTTTGTATTCAATTGTTTAAAAAAAGAAATAAGAAGAAAACATTGTATGACCTCAAATGGTGGCATAGGCCTACATGTGCTGTATTAAAGTTGCAATTACAGAACAAAATATAGTAATATGTAGGCTTTCTAATATAACAAAAGTTCTGTCTATATTTTTTACTGTAAAGAAGATTTTTTTTGAAAGGCAATTTGAATAAATAAAGAATGAATCTCTTATATTTTTTTATTTTATTTGGAATTAGATTCAATCATAGATTCACGTAAAATTTACATTCTTATTCAAAATTATCAAATTCTACAATTTACCAGAATATTTGCTCATTGGGAGGAGAGATTAAGGCTTTGAGAAAGGGGCAAAAAAAACATCATTGCAGATGACAAAAAATACCTTTGAAATGTTTTAATTTGTGTAAAGTTTAATTTGATTAGGCACTTTGTTGAGCTGTAAAAACACATACTCACACATTCGTAACTCAGACTGCAGCTGCATGCCCTATTGTGCGAAAGTGTATGATACTAAATTGTATGGTGCTTAGTTTTATTGGCTAATATAACGTGAGTGTTCCGTCTCCCGGAGACTGTCAATAGACCGGTATGTATCATTATTATTAACAAACACTATCACTCATCCTGCATATTTATAATTGCATTGTGAGATGACAGGAGACGATAATTGATGTGTGGGTAGAGATATGGAGACATATGGATACAGAGAGAGAGATGAATAGAGAGAGAGAGTGAGAGAGAAATAGACTGGAAAGAAATAAGGAAGGGAAGGAATGAAGAGGAAGGGATGGGATGAAAGGATGGGGAAAGAGGAGAGGGGGAAGGGGTTCAGTGGGAGATACTTGGAGGTGAAGAGGATGGAGAGGGCAGGAGAGGATGGAGTGGAAAGAGGAGAGAGCGGGGTTCAGTGGGAGAGGTTAGAAGGGGCAAGGAAGGGGGAAGAGGATGGGGATGAGAGACAGGGAAAGATAGGGAGAAGGGGTTCAGTGGGAGAGACTGGAAAGGGATGTGGAAAGGAGAGAGAATGAGGAAGAGGGAGTGGAGAAACAGGAAGAGAGTGGAAAGAGGGGGTTCAGATTGTGAACGAAAGACCAAGGGTCACAAAAGATGTGGAAGAGAGATGAGAACGGGGGTATGGTGGGAGAGACTGGGAATTGCTGATGAAGAAAGGGGAGAGGATGGGGATAGTTTAGGAGGGAATAGAGAGGGAAGTTCAGTGGGGAGAGACAGGAAAGAGATAAAGAAAGGAAGGGGGAAAAGAATGAACAGAAAAGTAAAGAGGAAAGGAGAGAGAGATAGAGAGATGTTCTAAGTAGAAGAAAATTAGGGTGCCAAATGAGAACAGGAAACGGAAAGAGTTAAAGAGAGAGAGAGAGACAAAATTTTAAAAGAGAGAGGAGAATAAATATGAATATGAACAAAGCAAAAGAGTGAGAAGGAAAGGAAGAATAAAAAGAGAGAGAGACTGGAAAAAAAGGAGTAGAGTACATGGGTGGAAAGACGAAAATTTAGAGGAATACATAGGCGGATGAATTATTCTTGGAAAAAGAGAGAGGAGAGAACTCACCTGTAATAACCCTGGTTACATGAGCTGCAGCTGCCATCCCCAAGCTTGCTAATATAGCCAGCCGTACAGGCCTGGGTGCTATTACGGTCTGGACAGGAATACCCTGCAGGACACTGCTGGCAATCTGTCTGCCCCTCCCCGCTGGAGTAGTACCCCTCCTCGCAAAGAACCGGGTCTTGGTAGATGGAGGGGCACTTGTGACCAGCCGGGCACTGCAGGCAGGAGGAGCTCCCGTTGAAAGAGTATTGGCCTGGGAAGAAAAGGTACACATTCTTAGCATCATTTTTTATTTTTAATCATCATATTGTAAACATGATTATTATCTTCATTGTCATCTGATCATTACAATGATTAAACTCACATTCATAATCATCGCAATAATTATCATCGGCGTCATCACCATCATCAGCATCGCCATCATAGATAGTTATTCCTATCACCATTGTCACCATAATGATGATAAACACCATTTTTATTATCAATATCATCTCCATCCTCAGTATCATCATCATTATCACTGCCACCACCACTATCATCATCATCACCATCACCATCATCACCATCATCATCATCACGATTACCGGTTCTAGGACAATTACCCCGCTGCGACAAATATACCCCCGGACAATTACCCCCGGGACATTTACCCGGACAATTACCCCCCGACAATTACCCGGGACAATTACCCCACGAGGACAATTACCCCGACAATTACCCCCGGACAATTACCCCGAGGACAATTACCCGAGGACAATTACCCCCGACATTACCGCCGGACATACCCCCGGACAATTACCCCCGGACAATTACCCCACAGACAATTACCCCGGACAATTCCCGGACAATTACAACCCGAGGACAATTACCCCCCGAGGACAATTACCCCCGGACAATTACACCCGAGAGTTACACCCGATCAACTACCCCCAACGACATTACCCCCTCACAGGCATATGATGTTGGAATCAAGCGGCGCCCATTGTGGGTCTCGCCCGTGTCCCGCAGGTTTTCTAATTATTTTCTACTTGATTTTATCATAATGAATATCTCTTTCTCTTTCATATTTCTCTTTCTCCTTTGCTCTCTCTCACTTTCTTCTTTTTCCTTGCTTTTTTCTCCCCCCCCCCTCTCACCATCTGCGCCATGAAAAAAATGGGGGGGGGCTTGAGCCCAAGCCCCCCCCCCCCCCGTTTGGATACTCATATATGCATCAGAAAATATGTAACGGGCCCCTCATATTACCTTTTATTTTCATAGAACAACAATTTGAACATTCATGACAGGACACAAATACACATAATAATCACACATGTTGAATATCTTCTGATTCATCTTGATTCATCTGATATGATTTTTAATTATTTTTTGTTTAATTTCACGAAAAAATGGATAAAACCTTGGTCTGAACCCATGGTTCTAAAGGCGGCAATAAAGGTCATAATTAATAACTCCATAAATTAACAAATTAAGTGAAAATATTACATAAGCTTAATATCAATTTATGTAAAATAAGGTTAATCGTAAAATTAAATCATACATAAGTTTATTCGTTATGGCCCAGATGACCGCCATAAGAACCATGGTTTCGGACCACGTATTTTGCTGAATCTACCGTTGGGAATATGAGGGCCAGTTTACATATTTTCTGATGCATATAATGTGTATCACACAGGGGGCTTGGGTGGCAAGCGCCCCCTCCCCATTTTTTCATGGCGCAGAAGCGCGCCGCTAAACAAAACAAAAAAGGGGAAGGAGGGGGTGGAGGTGGTGTGGTCGAATGGATAAGTCGGCGGACTGACGATCACAAGGTACGGCGTTCGAATCCCGTCCATTCACTAATGTCCTTTGGCAGGATATTAATCTGCAAATTGCCAGACTTGACCCTAGTAAGGTAAATGGGTACCGGTAGGAAGAAATTCCTCGAATGGGCTAAAGCGCCCTTTATAAGGGCAGCTATGGCTATAGCCGGGTAATAATATTAGCTGCGCCACTGAATAGTTTACTAGATTAGTCGGCGCATTATAAATGCTTAATATTGATATTATTATTAAATTATTATTAAAGGAAAGGAAGAAAAAAGGGGGGAAAAAAAGGAAAATAAGAAAGTGTGTGTGTGAGAGAGAGAGAGAGAGAGAGAGAGAGGCAGAGATAAGAAAAGGAGAAGATAAATATAAAGAGAAAGGGAAAGAGAAACCATTAAGATAAGTCAAGTAGAAATAATTCGAAAAACTTGCGACACCAGGCGAGACTCACAATGGGCGCCGTTGATTCCAACATCAATTGCCGGTGGAAGGGTGGGGGTGTTACTGTCGGCGGGTAAATGTCCTCGGGGGTAATTGTCCGGGGGTAATTGCCCTCGGGGGTAATTTTCATTGGGGTAATTGTTCGGGGTTATTGTTTCGGGGGGTAATTGTCCGGGGGGTAATTGTCCTGGGATAATTGTTCCGGGGTAATTGTCCTTCGGGTAATTGTCCGGGGTAATTGTCCTCGGGGGTAATTTTCCTTGGGGTAATTGTTGGGGTTAATTGTTCGGGGGTAATTTCCTGGGGATAATTGTTCGGGGGTAATTGTCCTTCGGGGTAATTGTCCTGGGGTAGTTGTCCTGATACGAAATATAAGAGAAGAGAAAAGAGAAATTCATTAGATAAGATCGAGTAGAAAATTCCGAAAACCTGCGAGCGAGACTCACAATGGGCGCCACTTGATTCCAACATCAATGCCTGTGAGGGTAATTGTCCGGGGTAATTGTCCGGGGGTAATTGTCTCGGGGGTAATTGTCCTCAGGGGGTAATTGTCCGGGGGTAATTGTCCGGGGGGTAATTGTCCTGTCGGGGGTAAATTGTCCGGGGGGTAGTTGCCGGGGGGTAATTGTCCGGGGGGTAATTGTCCTGATACGTGATTACCATCACCATCATCACCATCATCATCATCACCATCATTCTCCTCATCATCGTCTTCATCATCTTCATTGTCATCATCTTCATCATCATCATCACCACCACCATCATCAACATCATCATATCATCATCCTCCTCAACACCATCATCACTACCACCACTACTATATGTATCTCACCTTCTCCGCACATAATAGGTTCAGACAGTCCTGTTGTAGGGCATGAATAGCCAGCCGGACACCACTCGCAGTACTCTGCAGCATCCAGGCTGTAAGTTCCTGCTGAGCAGTCCTGTTAAAATTCAAAATGAAATTTTAAAGAAATAATAGTTTACTCAGATTTAAAAGGAAATTTTTGCCTTGATGGAAACAAAGCACTTCATAAATCTGGCATTTTACAATTTAAGATGTAATACATGTAGGTATTAAATAACTGGTACAATGTACATAAAATGCAGTTTGCAATGCTAGTGCCAAGGTTCATTTTTAATTTAAAAAAAAAAATCCTAAATTTCAACCAGTACACGAACATTTCAAACTCCAGTGACTTGAAATCATCCAAACATATACACTCCATGTCTTTCACAGCAGCCCAAACCAAAAGTTGAATGAACTAGTACATTTGAATAACAAACTAATGTTCATGGATACATTAATTCTTGCATTTTGAAAAACAGGTTTATTTGGTTTGTTTGCAACATTCACTGTCACATACATCAGTTTCAAGAGACAAGTTGACAGTTAGGTCTTTTAAAAATCTAGACCTGTATGCCGCTCTAAATCTAATAAGTGATCACAGACTTCTAGCACTTCTTTTCTCTTAGGCTATTTAGTTTTATAGTACTTAAACAGATATTTCTTCACATTTTTTTTCTGTAAACTCAATATGCAAGTGGAAAAAAACTATATGTACATCATGTGAACATTGACTTACCATGCATGCTGATTCTGAAATCTGGCTAGCAAGGCTGTTATAAGTACCAGCTGAACAGGGTAATCTAGGATCACTGCCTCCAGTGCAGCTACACCAAGAAAATAAAAACAAGACAATCAAATTGTAAATATTCATATAAAATATTCTTCAATTGAAATCAATGAATTCTATATAAAAAAGAAAGTGTGTGGAACACATCCTCATCCAAGGAGGGGATAAAATTGAAGGTCTGACTATCATCTTGATTCAGGAGCATTAAACCTGTAGGTGACAAACAAAAATTAGCACAAGGAAGTATGTAATTACATTCAAGCAATATTGTTATTGTTAAAATCCTCTACTCACTAAATGATAATTATCAATATCATTGTCAACTCGAAATAGAGAACATCTGGGACAAATTACAAACGAAGTGACTAAAGATGTAAACCCACTTCAATTCCAAAATTACCAAAATTTTGGTCAAAATTATTGATGTTAAAAATGTTTTAAAATGTTATGGCATATATACATTGAACATTTTTAATTCATTCCATAAACTAGCCGGTTTCTTATTACACATCTACATTGTTTCTTTTTTAATACAAATTTACTGTAAATAGAAAATCTTCTTTTTAAAGTTTGTAAAAGGAAAGAACATAATGTGTTTTGAAACATGCACATCAAGTAGGCTAATTTTAACTACAGTCTGTGTCAAATAAAATGGTACAAGTGGAAAACATTTTTCTATAGTATGAAGATTAATCACAGCCTGCTATTGTTTGGTATTTTCATAAAGTAGGAAGATCGGACTTTCACCTGCAATTTTTTTCATCACATTTGGTGTTGTATTTTTTGAAATATGACTAGTTTTCTACAATCAAGAAAAATCCATTTTTCGCACGCCGTCCCATGCCTTTGTGTATAGGTTTCGCATAATGGCCATAAAGTGCTCAATTTCGATTTGTTCCTCGTCTCACAACATTTAGCATAACTTTTGTTTTACGAAAGCAAATTATACAGAACAAAGCGCATCAGCAAGGAAAATCTTTTGGCTTTATTTTGGTACAACATAAACACATTATTTGAAAATATTTCACACCTAAATAATTTTTTTCCGACTGTACCATTTTTTTTGACACAGACTGTACATAGGTATTTACCGGGGTATCACGTAGGTATTGTACCTTTCAACCTTTTTTTATTCTTAAAGGTACAATGTAGTGTCATCCTTTTTCACAAATTGCGAACACTAATGCAACTTGGCATAACTTTAGAATATGATCGACCTATACTGTCTATTCAAACTTACTGTCATAGGTTGCCTAGATCAGTAATATGAAACGAAAATCTGACTACCAATGTAGACCAGCTCTCCATCAACATCATTGATATTACAGCGCGTGCAGCAGGGACCACACACAGCAATATACACACGGCGTATCAGCGTGCATTATACTCTGCGCTAATGGTCAACGGTGGATTTGACTTTCACACCGTACGGTTTATTTTTCGAGTACAAAAAATCAAGAATGAATTTTGATAATCGCAATATAATGACAAACATACACATTTGAGCTTAATCATGTTGTGGGAAGATATAGTCATTGATGTACTACTATATCCTCTCAAAAACTAGAAATATGTAAGATTTTTGCCTGCAAAAGGATGACACTGTCTTTAAACACATTATTATTATTGTTTGGGGGCTTTTTTCTTATATTGGCCCCAGCACAACACAACTAATTTTAAAAGGTTGGTTCCCATTAAGATCAGAAAATAAGTTATGTAAAGACAACTATCCCTGGCACTAAATGATTGATTTCTTTTTCTTCTTTTTTCTCTCTCCTACAAAGAGCTTTTATTCAAAGCAGCACTGCAATGGTAACCTTTTACTCTATAGATTTTCAGATCAGATTGTAATCGCTTTCATTTCAAGTGACCATGACTGTGTATTATGATCGGTGATCAGATACAGTCAATTAATCAATAATTCACGGAGTGAATTATATAAATGCACTGCAACACCTGATTGTAAAGTTTTGAGAAGGTACAGGTATATTCTGAGTGCTGTCTCAAGTTACATGTAACTGAAATTTATTAACAAATTTTAAAATGTTGTGCAATTTTAAAAACAATAATAGGCCTACTGCTTGCATCATGTTTGATGAGTAGTTTCCACTACATGTACATGTATTCTTTCCCATCGCAGGGAGGGAAAAAACTCTGTTAATATAATACTTTTCATTCCCGCTGCTGGCATTATGGCACAAATTTCAATAAAAAGCTGGTTAATTCATGTCTGGCAACTTTTGGTTGCATCGTCACGCGCAGTGAATATGCCATTATTGATTGTTGATACGTTACTATGGAAACCAAATGGCTCAATACACTAATAAGAGGACTTTGACACTACCAGTATCCGGGTAACTTGTATGGACTTTTAGACTTTTGATCTTGACAAAATTAGTGGTGTCATTTATTGGTATCTTGTTTTCAACATGTGAACTTGTTTGTGTGTAAATATGTCTACACTTTGGCTAATTATAAATTTTGCATGTCCTGCAGTCACTACAATGTATCTTCTAAATGTAGGCCCCATACTAGTACTTTAATTCATAATGAAACTATAGTCAATTAAATGAACTGTCATTGTTCAGAGGGTAATATGATTTTAATCATTGTTGCCTTATTGTCAATAATCTGAGTCAAAGAGAAAGATCAGATGATTGGGAAGATATACATATCTAAATATTTAGCTCTCTTTAATAAGTAAAAAAAAATAATCAAGAAATCATGGCCGATTGGCAACTTTATCCTAAACCTTTGGTGCTATTGAGGCAATACATTGTACACAATGTTACATGTAGATGTTTGTTTCTCTATTGCTTTTTGATAATATTCTCAGTCTTTTATGTTATGAAACTGTTTTCTTTGTGAAGGACTTGGTCCAAGTTGCATGTGTTTACACTTACAGCAATATAAGATTTTTTTTTTATTTGAGGTATCACTGGAAAGCTAGAACTTGTACTGTATCTCTTTAAAATCATTGTTGGCTTGATAGCCAACCGGTAAAAATTATGTTCAGAATTGTATTAGACTGAACTCCAGAAAAATATGCATACAATCCTTAATTTCTTTAGAGAAATGATTTGGTGCCTACAATCCAATTCAAATGGAAACTGATTGTTACATAATATAGCTCAAAAGAAGGGTGAAAAGTATTTCATTTCAGGTACATGTACTACTAGTGGGGTCAAGGGTTTGGTGGATTTTAAAAGTGAAGACGTTTACTGCCTTATCATTACGTATTACAAAATGTGATTTTTGTTGTTGATACTTGATTTCTTCTTGGACTTACAATGTATTTCAGACAAATTTTCTTTTTAGAATTTTTTTTTTTTCTTCAGAAAACAAATTTGAAATGCAGATACATGTATTACATCTTTTATATCTACCATTTAAACAAACAATCTAAAGTCTTCCTGTGTCAAACAAACACCATTTTTTAATCAAAAGTAGATTCAGAAAAGACATAGAATAGACATGTATTATTTTAATTCTTTTAGCTATGAGAATCAAATACAAATGTAATGGACAAATATCATCTGTCTAAATTTTTCTTAAAAAGTCAATTCAAGTTCCCCAAAATAAAATACAAGAGTTATTGTGACTGGGGCAAGACAGGTCTGTCACAATTATTTTTTCATCTTCAATAATCAGTGCTGTTCTTTACATTGCGTGAATGCCTTTTTGAATAGCAATCGCTCTAGATTGCTGGGCTATGTAAACAAATGGAAACCTAAGAAAGGCGAAGGAAGACTTGGCAAATAGAAGAACAATCAGCATGTTTCCTCAATAGCGTCCCGTGGCCATGGTACCGATGCCAAACTGACTAATAATCTACTTGGAATAGACTAGAGTAATCTGACTGTGATGAGGTAACAGGTCATTTGTAGCACACCACCAGTCAATACCCAGACGAAATTCTTGTAAAGTCTATTCAAATTTCTTGCTTCCTAATCTGATTGTACATGGATTTTTCATTGTTATGTGATATTATAAGCTCGCCACCAATATAGGGTACTTGATATTGTGTTGTTTTTTTTTGTAATTTTTAAGCACTTATTCATATTTTTTTCTAAAAGCAGGAAAGTTCCAACAGGCATTTTGAAATCCATTTTATAGGGTACTACAAAATGTAGTTCCCTGTGGATTTTGCAGACACACACTGTAATATGCAGAGTTAAAATTTTAATTTGGAGTGTTTGGGAGTTGGCAATTTATAATACATGAGACTATACAAAGGTGTGCAACATAAGATTCACTAAGTACATCTACATGTATGTAAGTGTAAAATATGAGGAGCCGCAATCAAGTCTACATGTACTCCATTAATGCTACCTAATAAAGAAAAAGAAAGAACTTACACTATTTATGTTTTGTCTTTGCTCAATTTTCAGGTTTATCAGCAGCACTTAGACCCAAATTACAAATAATTATAACAAATGGTATAATTAGAGTCATAAACAGGCAGCTTGATATATAAATATCAAATAAACTTATGATGTACTCGTAATACACATGTACACCATGTAGATAAAAAGAAGCATTTAGTATCTGAATTTTAGAAACAAGTCTATAAACAAAAGAACAAAAATGGAAACTGACCTGGGTTATGCATTAACTAACCAATATTATCAATGTTGTTCAAGTTCAAGTTCAAGTTCAAGTTTTATTTCTCCACAGTTCATTAAAAACATACAAATATACATTGTAAAAGAAAATTCAAATAGTAAATTAGATATAATACAACAACAACAAAAAAGCTTAGCAATAGTACAACATCAGAATAAATGAAAACAACAAAATGAATATGTGGAGGGGAACCGCATAGGCCATTGGCCTTTCGAGGCAGAACCCAAACATATAAAGACATAGATAACTTAACCTAAAAACAACAATAAACTAGGGGCAAACAGCAAACAATTAATTAAATACAAATAATCAGAGGGTGGGAAGGTAATTTAATGTATTGTTTATGCTTTCTTTTGAATGAATTTAATGACGGACAGGTTTTTAGTTCAGCTGGTAAAGTGTTCCAAAGTTTGGGTCCAAAATATTTTATGGTGGTCCTTGATATATTATAGTTAAGTAAAAGGCATATATGCAGTTGTGCTTTGGTATACTAGGTCTACATTACAAACTTGTACAATGTACATGTATAGATTATAATAAATATAACACAAGTACTTACTAATATCCAGGTGGACATTCAAAGCATGCTGTAGCATTGCTATCCCAGTACTGGCCTGCAATACAACTTGATGCACAGTCAGTTCCACAGTCACATACTCCTAATTAGGGAAAAATTATAAAAATTACTTCAATGATATTTTTTTTTTTAATCGTTGAAATGCGGCCAGGACCAAGTTGAACACATAAAATACCAAAGCCTACAGATCAGTGAAAGTTTGAAAAATGAAGAATAAGAATAATATTCTTCAAAAAAAAAATCATCAATTGGCAAAGCAGTCACTTTGTGTGATATGTGACACATGAATGACTCTCTCATGACAAGTAACAAACAATTAGTATAAAAGAAAAAATTTTCCCCCTTTATTAAACCTAAAGATATTTCTCCTGTCCTCCCATAAAAATGACCTACAGTAGTCAGTTTCAATGATTTGTTGTTTTTATTTGACTCAGGGCAATTCCATAAATATGTCAACCACCAGGCCTATTTTTCAAATTGAACAAACCAAGCTAAATGACACATCATATTAAAACTTATTATATGAACTTTCAGAAAGAAACAATTAATATTAGTTCGTACCAAGGTCAAGGTCACAGAATCACGGTCAAAACAAGGGGAAAAAAAGGCATATTTTCATCACCAAAATGCTCTGGAATTGCCCTTGATACATAATGCCTTCAGGGAATATGAAATTGACTTTTTCTGTTATATGTTTGTAGAACAGGGTTAAGTGAATAAAATGTATAGGTAAAAAATTTAGTTTGGCCTTTTAATTACTCTGTATTGATTGTCAATTAAAACCCATGTTGGTCATGTACGTCCGTAACAGAAAAGTACATTTTTTTAATTTTCCAAAAAATTGCAACATTCAATAAAGAGGAAAACACCAATGCAAAGCAAGCTCATGAACCTCTTCTAAAATACCTAGGAAGAAAATTCTACTCTGCATTAATTAAGTCGTTAATTAGCATAAGGAGAGTGTACGTCCGTAACGTACGTCCGTAACAGAGAAGTACATGAGCTTTGTAATTTATAAGGGAAAGATTTGTTTAAATCATTTTCTAATGCCCATTTGTGAATTAATTGAAAGGTAGTTGTTATAACATCTTAATAAGCTTTTAATTAGTTTAGAATTTTTCGTTAATTCAACTAATTAGCAGTGGTAATTACATCTATTCAAAATTTCCAGACAGACTTACAGTGTGAAAAACTGCATTGTATCTCTCGTC
>CALNVZ010000174.1:41131298-41161253 GCA_940671915.1 Paracentrotus lividus | reverse complement strand
AAAGGTTTGTCAAATTAGACCACTTTTCATGACAAATTAAAATTCGTCATGTTATGGTGCATGACAAATCTATAATGACAAATCTTTGGCTTGACAAATTTATTAATTTGTTAAATTAAACCACATTAATGACAAATTTATATTTGTCAATTGACAAAGTTATCTTTTCAGTGTAGATAAATTATGGTTTTCCCCCCAATGTTTTTAGTTATGTCATTTCCCTAAAATCAGACTTTTAGTATTACTCAGAAATATTCTATGGGAGATCAATGTTTCCCAGCCTCTCAGATGAGTCGTAGAATGTTGTGTTTAATTTTGGGCCACGTTTTATAAGCTCATTGCTTCATTGTGGTCCAAACCATATTATGCACTGATGGGAAATGTAATTTATCATATACTACAGTATATTGCTTTTTATTGTTGAATAAAATTGAATTGAATGAAGTTATTAACAGATTATCTGACATTTTTAACAACTTTAGCCTTTTCATCTTTTATTCGTATACAGGGGCGTAGACAGCGAGGGGGATGGGGGGATGCATCCCCCAACTCAAAAGATGGGGGGGGGGGTGGCATGTACAATCATCGCTTATAATTAAATATGCCTTATAGGCTTAGAGGAAATAAAAAGTTGGCACATAAACCCTTCTGGTATACGGCACGTTTGTTTAATTTCTTTGGTAATCAAATCAGTATTTACTAGCTTTATTATACAAGATTTGGTTCATTTAACCTCAAAATTTTCCTCTCCCACTTACATCAACTTGTTTGTTTAAACCTGGTTAAGGGTTTTCAATATTTTAGTTACCCGATACTGTAATTTGAACATCTTTTATTTTTGGCAATATGAGTCTCTGGACCACGGATCATCCCCAACATTCGAGGACCTGTCTACGCCACTGTTCGTAATCACTATCACATTTCAACCTACTATTTTCTGATTGTCTATAACATGTGACGTTTGTGGAGTTGATGATATTCCTCCTTTTATCATGTTTATTCTGAAATACCAAGGCGCCAGAACAAATAACCAACGCTGCTGAACCAAAGCGGGACCATTAGTATAAAATACCAAGGGTAGAAAGAAGAAGAAGAAAAAAAAAGAAGAAATTACTGCAAAATATACCGTTGCCTTCATATCTGTATTATCATAATCACCATAATAATTATTTGAAATATTATTTCAACTGTGTGACAATAATATTTCTTACTTTTACTGTGATACAATGGCACCTGATACGAACCAACGCCTACTCGTAGCGGCGCCATCAATATTGTATACAATCATTTAATGTATCTAAACTCCGCTTCATGATTATGTACTATTACTTGAATGCGACTTATAAACAAGATACAAGATACAAGATATTTTAGTAGGTCTTTGTGAACATTGTTACATAGAAATTTGGATTCCACTGGTATTTCAACATAAAATAATATAAGAATATATTCAAGAATACAATATAACAAGACATATAGAAAACAGATAATTGCAACCAAACAAAAAAAAAACATCTTGGCACAGAAACACACAAACGAAAAAAGAATTTGTCATTGTAATTATTAGACATTTTTTCTCAAATGTTTAAAAACATTCTTTATCTTTTATCCTAATAAACCAGGACGTCTGTATGAGCCAACACCATCTCGGAGTGGCGCTATCGGGGGTAGTAAACCAAAGGTTGCTACTCCCGCTGTCGTGGAGAAGATAGAGAGCTATAAACATGAGAACCCGACCATCTTCGCTTGGGAGATCAGAGATAAACTAGTAGCAGACGGTAAGACAAATTTTTCGTTTTTGCATGTTCATAATAACAAACAACACATATAAAATGTTTAATACTGGTATTTCGAAGCGCATTAATAAACTATGAAATATAAATTGTAAGCTTCAACTTTTGATAAATCGTACAAATTATTAACAAGTATGATGGAAATGAAAGTCCATCTTAATCAATCATATTCTAGCTTAGTAGTCGGACGGCCCAAAAGGGTGTAAATCTTTTCTAAGGAATATATATAATAATGAGAATTTATACCTTTAAAATTTGGTCTCATACTAATTCGGTCTCTTATACAGTCTGTAATGAATACTTTACGTTAAAATCGTAAAGTACTTTATAATTATTGAAACATTTTGACTTACTGTCTCAGTATTTCGTATAGATACCAGTATTTTTTTTTTCAAATCAACACTTTTATTAAACTTTGGAAGAATATTGAATACTAAGTTTGGTTATAAATGTGAAGAAAAAAAAATAACCTTTTTATAATTTTGACTTGGCGATGATAGCTGTTGTATCGTCAATCGTTGCTATATATTAATTTGCTTATTACCATTTCTGGTCTTTTAGTGAAATATCAAATGTCTTTATGTAAATGCTTACTGGGTTAACTTAAATGATAAATCTTTAATTATTTAATATTCATGGATAAATTAAGATTCAAATATAAAACCACCACTTTACTCTGAAAACAGTGTGTAAAAATTTAACTGTCGGGTAAACTTTATTTTATATGGACAATGATTTAATTGTTGCCAATTGTGGTGTGGGTCCGAGCTTGAAGTAAAAATAACTTACGGTTGTGATATGGTAAGATAACACATGCTAAATTCATTTCACTTTTAAATTTGCTTAAAAACTACGTCTTCTAATAACAATTGTTCGTCATATAATTTTTGTACTGTAGGGTGAATGTATTTCAATGCTTTGTTGAAATTAAATAAAGATCAAACGGGGGATCGATATCATGATTATTAAAATGCATTTACCAATACATTTCTATTCATAAATATTGACTGTTTTATTTGTTTTATTTTTTGCTATAGGTGTTTGCACCACTTCCACTGTACCGAGTGTTAGTTCGATCAACCGCATATTACGTAATCGAGCTGCCGAACGTGCTGCGGCGGAGTACGCACGCGCTACAGAACAAGCCTATCTACGCGCATATCCCGAACTCTGGTCTGGTTGTCATGGCTCTCAGGTGGGTGAACTTTTGCCTTTAAAAAATGACAAATCTATCAAAGGAAAATGAAACCCTAAACTGTAAAAACGGGGGTGTTAAATTTAACACCACGGGTGTTAAATCTAACACCTGCCTGGAATCTAAATCCATCCACACCCATTGGTGTTATATTAACATCAGTTTGGGTGTTAAAATACATTACTAAAACTATTGGATGTTATTTAAACACCACATTCTGGTGTTAATTTGACACTTTTCATGGCGTTAATTTCCAATCTGATGCCAGTTGGTGTTTGTTTGATTCTTGTCGGTGAGGATGCATATAGATGCTGGACCGGTGTTAAATTACACCAGCTTTTGGTGTTAAAAAATAATCAGTTAACTTCACAATCTAAAGCTAAATTTGCTGCTATATTTGTGTTTATGAATATGATATCTATAATTTAAATAAATCAAATGATATTACTTTAACCTGCAAAAATTTCAACAAAGTGGTTTTTCAGAATTTGTATTCCAAAATCTAAGACCACAAGTTTAACACCAGCTTGGTGTAATTGCATATTTAACACCAGCGTTTTTACAGTGTAGGTTCTAGTTAAATTGCTTTGTGTAAAAAAAAATTTTTTTTTAAATGAATAAATAAGAAGAAAGTTATGCATATGCACATTAATTTTGGATGTTGAGATATTGGCAGTGCGAGCAAGATTTATGGAGTCATACATGAACAACTACCCCATTACTTATGGGAAAAAATACTTGAATTGTCTTTAAAAATTATGTCGGTAGATCAGGTAGAGTGGGAAGACATGTATGTTTCACACCATATGTCATGGAGAAAGAGTCTATGCTATCATTATAATTAGGAAAAGAGATGTTTTACGTCTTTAGGATATATTATGCTTTTTCCATGTTATTTTTTTTTCGTCCATCAAAATGGGAGAGTTGTTCATGTTTCACGATTTGTATCACACAAACAGGCCGAATAATAATTTACTGTTGCATTTGTTTTCCAGTGATGCAATCAGATTTCTTACCGTAAAAAGTAGAATCGTTGTAAAAGTGGTGCCTTGAAAAAACCCATCCAAACTTTGAAAACGATTTTTTTTCCCCCTTTAATCTTTTAAATATCTGTCTTTTGGTTTTGAATTTTGTAGCTTTTTAACCCACTTTCTATGGCACACGCTCTGAAATTGGATACCAAAAAGAAAGCGCCGTCTTCGTCAGAAACTAGTCATCCATCTCCGAGGTTAGATGTTCAGCAAGGACGTTGTTCTACTTCACCCCCTCTTGATATGAATTACGGATCGATGGATACAGGTTAGGAGGACAAATTAATTAATTGATTTAAATAAAACAAGCTCTGAGATAATCTGAGTGGAGGGGTGGGTGGGGGGGGGTATCCTAGTCCCTTCGCGATTAAATTCGGATCCGAGGTGGGAGGGAGGGAGAAGATTAGGATTCTGTTTGAATTAAGATACTCCATTATGGTGTGGCCATTTGCACTTGAAAGTGACTCAACAACTGAACGCCTTTTTAAACACTATTTATAACATTTTAAACTGATTTTTTTTTTAAAGTTATAAATGTTATAATTGTTCATGTCACATAAATTGCAACACTGGATTCACCTGGCTGGGGTATAGGTTAGGGCGGTCCGCAGACTATAGTTATTTAGTTAACTTTGCCCAATGCCTGGTAGCCCAGCCAGGTGAATCCAGTGTCTTAATATTTTTGTGTTCTTTATAACGATATGTTTTTATATGCAATCAATTTTATTTATATTGTATGTCATCTTTCTGCCGAATAAAATAATAATAATAATAATCTATGACAAAAAGAGAGAGAAAGTGGAGACTGATGACGTAATATAGCGTATTTAATTAGACCGAGCTCCGTTCATCATGTTTATACATAATACTACTAAATATACACGTCTCTTTGATCTATGTGATATATTTTTGTTAAGTTGTATATCAATATTGGGTCATATTATATCATTTTGTAACTCACTAGATATAAAGAATTTCCAATTTATATTTTCAAAAAATTCTCAAACAATGCTTCAATAATAATATTGCTTAGCTAAACTTATAAATCATTCAAACATGCTTCATTCAACGTCTCCACCAGAATCAGCACCGTCGAATACTGAATCAAGGGATCTAAATCAGAGCTCGATCGCAGATGAGAAGATGGATGACCCTTCATCGGACCTCATCTTTCCCCCTCCTGTTCTTCCATCGTCCTCATCCTTACTGAAGTCATCGTCGTCTTCGTCTCTTATGTCGTCATCATCACCTGCCTCCTCGTCGTCATCGTTCTCGATGGATGATTTTGTGAATATGAGTCTCCTGGATTGCCACAATGCAGCAGCCGCTGCAGCTGCTACTGAGGTAAGCAGCAATAATAATAATAATAATCGTGATAATGATAATAATAATAATTTCTCTCTAAAAAATATTAATGTCCCTAATGTGCGTTCCACTACAATGTGCTGTAGTCGGATATGGATATTCCTATCCGATGACTCTGAGGTAATAAAATATTCTCGAAATTATAGATTGCAGAGCGATAGAAATATCATTCTAAATGTAAGGTAAACTGGTATTGTTTTTGTTTTGTTTTGTTTGTCTTTAATTTAGTGTACGAGCGTGAAAAACGGCTTTTAAGTGCGCGCCCTCTGAGTAATTTGTGACAGAGCAGAGATTTAATGATTTTTTTTTACAAATACATCATTTTGCTCTTGTCGTTTACTTTCTTATAGTTATATCACTTCGTATTAAATTTGTTATTGTGAATGTCATTTTTACTTACTGTATTTATTATATTTTTAATCAGATGTCAATGGCAGCAGCAGTGGCCTCGGCAGAACGCAAGAAGCTTAGACGCAGTCGCACGACGTTTACACAAAATCAACTGGCAGTTTTGGAAACCGAGTTCGAAAAGACACACTACCCCTGCGTGAATACGAGAGAAGAGCTGGCATCCAAGACTAGCCTCTCGGAAGCCAGGGTACAGGTGAGAGCCTGTTTGGGGCTCTTTTCTTACTTTTACCCCCTCTGAATAAAATTACATAGAAATTATGATGATAACTTTCTATCAAGAGGGCACTTTCTCCACAATCATGATAAAATATTATTGTTTATTATGAATTTAAATATAGCATCGCATGTCTCATCACCTTAACTCATAGTTAACCTTTGATAATCATATTCTAAGATCTGATAATGAATTGATGTAGGCCTATACCTCACACTTTTTTAGCAACTAATTTTGTTTTCAGTATGATATAAAATGATTATCAGACCCTTGATTATTACAATGAATAAACTGTGTATGAATTTTGTAGTGAAAATATGTAGCGCATAGTTGCATATCAGGGAATTGTATACCCTTATATAAATTATTTGGGATCAGATATTTAATGTTTGGATGCAACCAGTATTCTTTTTAATTAGGCATATGCACCATTAGATAAGTCATTTGATCGAATATACAATCGATTTACAATAGATTTAGACTAGTATAATGTCAAAGAGCATTGAAATTAATATCAATATCTTCTACATTTTGTTCTTTTGCAGGTTTGGTTTTCCAATCGTCGTGCAAAATGGCGTCGACACAAGAAAGTGCCCTCTGTGACAATGCCTCACCAGGTTTCACACGCACATCTGCCGCGCATGTCTCTTACTTCTGCCGCTACATCGGCGGCAGCGGTGGGATTGCTACATCATCCGTACTACCCTTTCTACAGCGCTCTACCACGACCCGAGTCCTTTAAGCCCATCGAGCTCCGAGGATCCAAAATGCTCAAGTCTTCCCGTGTGACGTCAGCCTTCCAGCCAGTGACGTCAGACATTGTTATGCCTTCTGACACGTCTTCCTAAATCCATGAAGTCTTCCAGATTTTAAATGGAGGAAATCTGAAAAAAAAAAAAAAAAAAACGCCTGACAATTTCTGTTCCACTAGTGCATGAAAGCCCTCATGTATTACTCGACATGTAAATACAAAAGAAGGATGGCAATTTGTGTATATAATTTTTCAAAGAGATATGGAGGTGCAGAGAGCGATTGAACAGTCAAGTGTGTCCAGTGATGCGTAAATTGTCTTCTTATGCGTATTGTTACCAAACATAAGAAAATGTTATCTTTGATAAGTTTGTAGAAGACTATAGTTCTCATCTTGGATATCGGAAGATTATTTATTATTTTATGAGGAAAAAGTGTCATTATTGTTATTTCGTAATTGTAGAAATGATTTCACCTTGACTATGGAACCATAACATGCCAAGATGGTTGAAAGAATGCACAAATAGACGTGACTTAATGATTTATTGATAATTCTACCGTACAATAAAGTGCCAAAAGTGTTAAGTGCATTTATTACGATCTTCAATGTATATATTGGTTTGTCTATTGGTTGCTGTTTGAAAACTTTACTATTTGGAAAAAGTGCAATTAATTAAGTTGTCTCTATTGTTTCAGAAAGTATTAGTCATTACGTAAATGTGCAAAAATGAATGAAGATATTGAAACTTCTTCTATCGATTTTCGAAAGTCTATGCTATTGTGGGAAAGGTGCAATTGATCGTGTCACTCTTTAAATGCATTGCGGCATCCATTACTCCATTTTTGGGGGGGTTTTTGGTTGTCAAAAGATTTTTTTTTCCTATATGAGAATTTTTTTTCTAGACATTCATATCAAATTCCGAAAAATCTCTTGGTTGTTGAAAACAAGTCCTTCCCTGGTAAAACTGCAATATCACATTTGATCTGTTCCTAACTTTAAACATGAATGTTCTAGTAAAAAAAAATGCCAGCAATTGCCGTTCGCAATATTGACTAAGAGGAAATATTTAAAGTTGTTACTTCATGGTAGATGAAATATTGTAACCGGAAAGAGTGCAATTTGACATTATAAACAATTGTCATAATATTATGCAATTATAATAACCTTTTGCGAACAAATTATATATTAAAGCTTATATATGCTTCTTGAATTCACATTTAAGAAGTCGACAAATCACACTAAACTCTAAAACAGAAAATGGCGGAAAGGGGTAGATCACTCTTTAAAGTGCCAATTAATTTTCCGCGCACTTTTCAGGAAGTCAAGAGATGCTATAGAGGTTTATGCCATTTTTTTTTTATTTGGAAGCTTTAAAACATCTTTATACAGTACAGGCATATCCTCATTTGGTTGCACTTTGCTGGGTTATTATTAAGTAATCAGAGAAATTTCAAATGAGAAATCAGAGCGACACCAACTATTCTCAAACGAATACGTGCTTAGAAATTTTGAAATGTAATATCTCACAGATAACAAAATATGTAGTAATTAAAATGCAAATGTGTATATTTTTAAACACGAGATTTTCTGTGTTATTATAGGCATAAATCCATAAAATGCACATCTTAATTCTTCCTATTTTGCTCATGAATGATTCGGAGTTCCATTATTATAAGTAGCGCTTTTAGTTTAAGGGAAGAGGTGTGATTTGTGGCAAAGATGGATGGGGTAAAAAATAAAATAAATAAACAACGTGACAAAGAAAAAATAATTGAATATATGTAAACAAGATGACGGAAGAAGTAAAAAAAAAAAAAAAATGAGAGGAATTCATTAGGAAAATGATTTTATTTTCCCATGGAGTGAGGTAGAATTTTGGAGACGATGGAGACATGAATGGTTTAGGACCAAGAAACTACAAGTTGTGAATAAGATCGTAGAATGTGAGGAAAGGTAGAAGAAAGAGAGTATGAAATAAAACTGATAGAATATTTTAGTATAAAAGATCATTTGCCATTATAAGTAAAGAGAGAGGTAATAGTAAAACATGAAGGGAAAAGTAAAAAAAAATCTTCAGCAGTAAAGGAAGCAGATTATCATGGAGATAAGACGAAGAAGGACATTAAATGCAATAAGAAAATGGAATAAGTGTATGAGCGTGGTTAGAAAAGGGAATAAGTGAAAGAACCTCAAGAAAAAAGTAGAGAGAGAGAGAGAGAGAGAGAGAGAGAGAGATGGGGGGGGGGGAGAGGAACGAAAGAAGTGACCAAAATGGAAAGTAAAAGAGAGGAGAGGAAGCAATTAGTCTATCCTACAAAAATATATAACATTTATCTCCGAATTCTGTTTCATATGTGTTTTATAATTAAACGTAGAAACACATATCATTACAATCAACAATTAACCAATGATTATGACTCACATGGACACAATACTCCCTTGTCACAAGCAACAATTATTAAGCAAAAATAAATAATAACATGGAGGATATCTTGCACCGAAAAGATAATTAGTTTCAAACTACATAATAGTTATGACCTCTACCAAAAAGCTGGGCGGTGAAAGGGGTTCCTAATAAAAAGACCAACAGAGTGTATTACACACCAATCAATAAAAAGCCGTCCCATTGTAATAGTTCCAAATCGATTCAATTTACATGATAATCGCTTTCCAGAGCAGACGACAAGCTCAGTGTTTTGTTCTGCCTATTACCATACTGTGTAAATCTCATCTCGTATATGACTATTATCTACATTCTCCTCTATTTGCTCAATCGAGCGCGTTAAAAACATGTGTACAAATTCATTGTTCGGGCAAAGATTCTATACACCGGCTAAAACTTTTATTATGATGCAGGCATATAGCTCACGGATTGTGTCCGCGTATACTTCTCTTGCTAATTATTAGCGATAAATCGAGAAGTATAATTCAATAATTGAAGATATGATTGTGATGTTCTATTCCTCCGTTACAGACGAACGAAAATATATACCTTTTCCATCCTTGCAACAAGTTTCATGAGAATTTAACAACTAAGCTGCACACTGACTGACAAGCAAAATGATTTTCATACGGGTGTTTCTAAGAGCGATCAAGAGTAAACATATGCATTGAAACATCGTGAACAGTTAAACTTCTTCGTGGTATTTGATCTCTCTTTGCAAAATGGTATGGTGCTAACTCTCTCAGCGATTCGTCGAAAGAAAGGAACATCAAAATAATATAATCTGAAGAAGCATCCAGTTTGATTCGCCATTATGTTTATTACTGTGAAATATGGAGGTGAGTTCTACCTGAGATTGAGTTACAATTATAATAATATTTATTGATTTCCATAGAAATATCAATAACAGCTTGACAGGTCAGCAGCTTGATGCACTCCTCAATACCATGAATATAATTATAGGCCAAATCATGTATACGTTCAATTAATTTAATTACATTTACTTTATTTTCGATTCTGTTAAAACATGAAAAATTACAATGAAATTTAGAAAATTTGAAAAGGCAAGATAAAGGCGAAAACTGCAAGAGCCCCAAAACGGTGGTCGAGAGACACCTAATATATCAAAGGTAAAATACGGATTATGTTTTCAGAAAACTTTGGACTTTGGCAAAAATAAAACAACAACAAAATAGAAAGAATACAATTGAAGTGGGGGAATTGATTCTAGCTTGTACCAAATTATGTAAGGTTTGCATTATGGGTTCAAAGATTTGAGCTAGTGAGGTAGTTTTAGTTCTTTTTCAAAATACATTTAATGGTCTTGTATTGGTGATAGACGAGAGAAGGATCTTACAAAACTTGGATCTTTATCGTGTATAATAAGAGTGGGTGTTGCATAATGCTTATCTGGTGTTTGATATAATAAAATCATCATACATTTAGTTAGCATATATTTAATACATTTAGGAAAGCATAATCATAATAGCACCAACACAGATGTATCTCCCCTGACAATATTGCAATATTATTGATTAAATGATGTTAAAATATGGAAATGTACAGTAATAACATAAATTCTTTGTGATAAGAAATGACGTATTAATTTACTCATTTTCTAATAGTTCTGGAATAATATTGTTAGTCAACGGTACATCCTAAAAAACAATCTATTACAACATTTTTTTTTTCAAATTTAATAACAGAAAATTGTTCGTGAACTTCTGTCAAACGGGTTTGTTATTTTGTTTATTATAATAATGCATTTATTTAAAATTTTGGGACTTTGACAAGCTATTCGCTATCATTAATCCATGTTCGAACAGATATTTCATTAAAATTATTGTCTGCAAATAATATGACATTAAAGAGATATGAGCAATTACAAATATCATTTATACATTATGGAAAGAAGAGGGAATAACATTGACCCTTGAGGAACATTAGTTTTCCTTAAATCTTTTTCTGTTAGGCCTATCATACGTAATTTTTCTATCTTTGTCTTCTTCTTTTTCTTCTGAAAACAAACATTACGTTATTATTAAAAATTAACCACTTCATTCATAATTTTACCACTCTAAAACATAATAGGGATACAATTACTTTTTAAAAACAAAATGAAAATCTGTGAGGCAATAATTTTGAGATGCTGTGAATATTTTTACAATCTGTTTAGGATTTCCAAAAGATCATATTGCCGGAGAACTTTTCAAAATGCAACTTTTTACTTTTATCGAATAGCTATTTTAGGATTTTTTTTTTTTTTTTTGGTGCGTATATACATTGAAACGAATTATGAATGAATATGAAGCATGGTAAAACACAGTTTGTCATTAAAGAATAACCTTTCATGTACATACCAGAGTAATACCAAACGTACACTACTACGGCTTAGAATAGTCGAGCAAACATGACAAATTAAAGAAGAGGGTTGAAAAATAAACATTGACAAACCGTATTACATCGCATCTTATCTCCATGCACACGGATGTAAATTAAAGGACACTGCTCACCTTTAAATGAAATCATTTAAACCAGAAATCGTCATTAACTAACATTGTTATAAAAAAAAAAAATCTCTACTTTTTCATTTCATCTTGTGAGACATAAGAGTTTATTTGGAGTATACTATCCGTGAGTGAAGCTGCATTCCTTTATGTACCTTTTAGGAGGATGGTTTATAATGATGGATATTATGTCATGTTTTTTTTTTTTTTTTTTCGATTTAATTTGCAATGTTTCTTTGCAAAAATGATGTTTCTAAGTAATATTCGTTATGAGGTTTCTGTTGTACATTTTGAACATGCAAAATTGTACCTCGAAATATCTTCCCCCTTTAACGAAGTAATCTGGTCTACCGTTGGCAAGCAATGTCTATTAGAAGTCCATGTTTACCAGTCAATCATGAGACTGTGTTTGATTTAGAATTATTTGGCTTGTTTATTTCTCTCTCTCTCTCTCTCTTTCTCACTCACTCATTTACTCACTCAATATTATTTTGTTCTACTTTCTTTGTTTAATCTATTTCACACTCACTCTGTTCTCTCTCTTACTCTTATCTCTCTTTCTTTCTTTCTCTCTCTCTCTCTGTCTCTTTCTCTCTCTCTCTCTCTCGCACACACACACACACACACACACACACACACACACACACACACACACACACATACACGCAGTATATTGATCTATTTCTCACTCATCAGCTCAATATATATTTTACTTACTCTATTTCACTCTCACTCTGCTCTCCCCTTCTCTCTCTCTTTCTCTCTCTCTCCCTCTCCATTTGTTCTCTCTCTCTTTCCCTCCCTCTCCCCTCCCTCTCACTCTTTCTCTGTTATATCATATAAATTCTATATTTAAAAATTTTTTTTCAAGAGATTACAGGAAAGATTGTAGATTATATACTTTCTTTAATTTCGTTGCTTTTCTAATTTTAGTTTTGCATAAGCGGAGAGCAAAAAATTTAAAACTCTAATTGAGAGATTAGTGGAAAGAGGGTATTTTATTCTCGCAAGGTGAAACTTGTAGGTTTTCATTGCAAACTAAATACTTACTGTGACAATAGGTCTGGGTGAAGTGCCACCTTTTAAATGTTTGTTCTGTTTTCTCGTTTGCAAAGAACATCCAGTCTATAGATGCGCTTATTTGCTAACTTCTTTGTGATGTTACCTATTCAGACTCTTTTCACAAACTCATGAAATGCCTGAAGAGCGAATGGGGAGAAGAAAGATAAGGAAACAACGGAAAAATATAATTACGAGTGATGTAATACCTTACAAAATAGTGAATATAAATACTTAAAAGGAAAGGAAATCTTGAATGATTTGTTAAGATTATTTGTGAGATCTGTTATATATTTCTTTCTTTTTTAATCTCTCCTATATATTGTAGAGGAGAGATTGACAAACAAAATTATATCTGTATTTTAGAAGATAAAGCGACTCTGCTGACACTACATTTGCTTACAGTTTACAGTTTAAATTTTTTATTTGTCTTAACAGTTTATGTATATATTTTTATTCAACTTTTGTTTCCATCCAACAGAAAAGGAAGAGGCTCTCTTCAACCCCAACTGTAAGACAATGCTACTCCTTGAAGACATTAAGAGAAGATGCAGATGCAATACAGACGGTGAGTTATTAATCTGAACCAGTGGGTGTTGAACACCCCCACTCATCACCCCGTTCTCGGCCGGGAAACCCTTGATTGCACCCCTGGACCCGTATTCCATAAACTATATACTTAAGCAATTTGTCTTAAGTCTAAGTATTTTTCTAAGATTTTGTCCAGGAAAAAAATTCTTAGCCTTTATACCAAACACGTTAAGCACTTTGGCTATGTCAGAAAGCATCAAGCAAAATTCGGAATTTTATTAATATCTTCATTTTTAATTTTTGTGGTCTCAATTGAGCTTGCCATATAATCAACGTTAAAGTTAAGCCACTAGGTAGTAGGATTAAAGTTAGGATAAAATTCTCATTTTTTTTATGTGCGATTTGAAAGCGCAAGACTTTTGACTTAGTAAAAATCTAAGAATTTATGCTTCACTGCCAAAAATGGGCTTGAACAGAATTCTTAGTAAGCCGTATTTATGGAATATGCATTTTAAAGATAATAAAAAATGCTTAAATGTCATGCTTTTATGGAATACGGGCCCAGATTTCGTTTATGTGCGGGATTGGGTTAGGGAAAATGCAAACGTGGGGGTCACTGGGTGCCGTTTTTAAAATATTTTTTATAATTTTTTTTAATGCATTCAATGTTTCATATGCTGCAATCAATATAACTGAACATGATTTCTTTGTGGTTAGTTTGCTATCAATGATATTGATTCTCTTTTGATTGTAATATACTCGCTGGGTGTTTACGACTACTAGTATTTTAAAAGAGGATTGTTTTCATGTAATTCGCTTTATCGACCCGTCATGTAGAAGTGGGTAAACACAATTGCATTGTTAATAGTTTTGCTATAAATAATGAAGATGAAGACATGGAAAGGTGCACTGCAAGCCAGCAATAATCTAAAATAACTGAGCAAATACCAGCAATGTTATTTTGGAAATATGCAAGGACCTATTTATTTCGATGTCATAACAAGATTCTTAAAGTTATTCAAAATAATTCAATTACTCTACGATCGTTTCCATTTACTTTTGACAATTTGATTCCTATATAATTATTGTGCTTCTTTATTATATTTTGTCACTGATAGCTTTTAACTAAGTGTTCCCTAAACAAAATTTAATGTGCATAAATTAGCTTTCATCCAAAAGGGGGAGCAAGTTCTTAAACAAAATTTTTTGAGAGACCAGGAAGATTTAATAACAGAAAAAAAAACTAATTAGAAAATTGGGTTTTTAGCCGAATCAGATAATTTTTAATAAGCCCCCATACCCATCGACCATATTTAACAATGACAAAATCATGACGGCAAAATTTTAGCTTAAAGCAAAATGATATTTTTTGTTTGTTATGCACAGTATACAAGAAATAAGTGTGTTGTTTGTTTATTTTTGGTTGGGGGTGGGGGGGGGGGGCGACAACTAATGTTTGAATTAACACTGAGAATATTTTATATTAGTACGTTCATTATTCTGCTTTTCTTCCCAACAGTTGAAGTAGATCTATCTGACCCGGAAGGAAACATTAAACATCTCATCGAATCGCCTCAAAGATACGCCAACGAAGTGCTCAAAGAGAGAGAGTCTTTCGTTCTCATCAAAGTCGAAAGTAAGTGCGAGCTCGATGTTATCTTCTTTATTAAACCGAACCCCCTAAACACACACACACACACACACACACACACACACACACACACACACACACACACACACACACACACACACACACACACACACACACACACACACACACACACAAACACACACACACTCACTAGGCGTACAGGTATCAAAATTGTTGACAGCGGGACATGCCATCAAAGTTTGTTTGGGGCATATTGGTGAAAAAAGTTCTCAATGAGCTAATCAAATTGGTTCACATTTTGAATACTTTTTATAATTTTAGTTATTTTCTTTTCTATTTAGAAGGACAGCAAACTAATTCCAATTGACATCACATAGGAACTTCAATTTCTTGAGCGCACAAGTGAGTTGAACAAATGCTTCTATAAGAGTGAGGGAATTGAAATAAAGCTTCTTTTATGTATTTGTTTGTTAATCTATTACACCCATTTATTCATTTATTTATTTATATATTTTTGACATATTCTGCAGAAAACGATGTTTCTTCCAAGCCTCACTATGTACCACTGTTAAATGACAATGAGGCCATTGACGCTGCTTTCTTGGGTAAGCCATTTACCTCCTCCCCCCCCCCCCCCCCCCCTCCACCAAAGTCCCAATATTGATTTAACAGGGGTCGCGGATGCGGGGCTTAGGGGGTTGCAGCTCCCACTTTTTTAAGCAAACGAGTACACAAACGCAAAATGACACTAGATTTGTAATATTCATCCTGTTCAGCCCCCTTCCCCCACTTTCGGCTCAGCCCCTCCAATTTTTAAAAACACTCCGTGACCCCTGTTTAAAGAGCTACGAATCATGTCATTCAAAATTATCACCAGCAGCGTAACCAATTGAAAATTCAAGATTTTTAGCAGCTAAAGAATTATGTTGAAATTCCTCCTCACCTTTTCTGTTATCTGTTTGCTAACTTTGCTTGTTGTTGTTGTTGTTTTTCTAGTATTTTTACTTTTTTTGTGGGGGTGGGTCTCAAACGAAATATTATCCTGTGAACGATATCCTTTTTTTTTTAAATCAAAATTTTACTTTTCTCCTATCATATCTTAAATCATTAATCTTGAGTTCTTGTTGTCATTTCCGTCAATTTTTTTAAAGCTCGGCTTTCTACAAAAGAGGATATCGGTTTGACGAGTGGCAAGACAACAGGCAAAAAGAAGGGACACAGGAACAGCGATAGAGGGCGCGATTCACAACGCGGTCGGACCGGAGCTAAATCCACGACGCCGACTGGACGCCGAAAGCCAAGCCAAGATAGAAAGTAAAAAAAAATGGCACATTAACTAACTCAGGAGAAAATTCAGAGACTCCATATTTTGGACTAAAGCCTAGTATCCATTGGCAAGATATCAATTATGATTGAATTTGCCGTGACTTATGCCCTCGATTTCACGACGACCGTATGTCAAGGAGTTAATTTGGCATTCTACGTTTAGATTGAAGGAACTTTGACTTCAAATCGAGTATAGCCAAACTTATATTTGAGGGAGTTTGAGTTCAGCTGTCTCCGAGTGAACCTAATTTTCGCTCAAAATACATGTATATTGATCGCAGGCTTTATATTTTAACTTTTAAATGAGTGGTTCCGAGTAAACTAATTTTGTTCAGTCACTCGGCGTAAGAGCCTGCGGCTATTGTGTTCCAGATTTTCAACGATTCGTTGTTGTTTGCGCCTTTATTCCAACTATTAAATCGATGGAAACATTAACAACTACGGACCAAGCTCGAATATTGACGAATTCTGTTCATTGGTTACATAATTTATGTGGTATTGATGTTATAAGAATTTGAGGATAAATTCATATCAATATTTAGTCGTTTGTTCCCTTGATTACGTTCTAATCGTGTATTTGATTGTATGCACTTTTATGCCAATCAAGTCAATAAAATAAAGCAAACAATAGATCAATCAATATCATTATCGAATGCAAAGAACAATCGGCTGTAGCCAAGCATGAATGAAACCCTATATTTGTTTTCGAACAAAACCTATTGAATATTATCTCGAAGTTCTTGATTATCAATTACTTATAAGAATGTACGTTATATGAAATGTTTATAGTTGATTATGTGACATAGCTAATTGTGCAAATATAATTAGAATCAGCAGCGATGAACCACTTCCGCGAAAGGTCCCCCAGCTTGATGTGGTTTTGATAAAATTCACAGAAAAAAGTTAAGTAAAAGGTAAATACATGTACATTATCAAAAAAAAAAATTTTTAATTTTTTTTTTTAACATTCATTTTGTGATAATTGTTGATTCCGAGATTCCCAAATAGGACAATACAATACTGCCTTAGATATCCTAAGTTAAATGATGTATTTTAATATCTAAACATGATTGTAACTTCTTTAAAATGAAATAACGACTTATTGATTCTCCTTCTATTGTTAACGTGACATGATTAATATTTTATTCGGTTTTATATTATATCCACTTTGTCTGATATCAATAACTGGTCATTTGGTCTAATTCCCACGTCATCTAACGCCACCATGGCTAAATCAATTTCGTCTACGATAGTTTATTCCCCATTTCTCAAGCGCCAACTTGGTCTATATACTACCTTTTCATTTAATCTGATCGACTATATAATCTTAGGCAAAGTGCTATCAGACGAAATTGGAATAGCCTAACTGGCAATCAGACAAACTAATTTATGGGCTAATTTGCAGTTAGACTAGGTGGTTATTAGACGAACTGATTATAGAATGGTATTAGACAATATGGAATGAGACCAAACGAGCTAGTGAGAGTAGACCAAGTGACGATTCACCGTTTCTCAAAGACCACTAGCGAGAGCCTTCAACTGCCATTTATCTGATGTGAGTTGACGGGGTCACGTCCATTAGCTTACGGGGATGAGCCCGGGAACGAGCAGGGTTAGAAAGTAATCTGTTGCCGCTGAATATTTCAAATGCTTCACTGTCTACTGCCACAGGCATTCTGCTCATGACAAGACTAAAACATCGGTTTGAGTTACATGGCTAAGCCTTTACAAGTCGTTCGAATAGAATGTATTTGTAAAGTAGTCGCCCGATTAAATGTAGGCTTACCTCCCCTGTTTTCAAATAAAACTTAAATGAATAATAAATAATAAATATAATCATTCCGGAGCCCATGGCCTTAAAACATCCATTTTGGTCAATGTTCATATGAACCGCACCGTACAAAAATGGTCGGGGACATCATTATTATCAAAAAGGTCTGCCCCTCCTTTTGTCCAAAAATTGGGGGAAAACGGGGATGACGCCTACCCCTCTCAACACTTGCCGCCGCACCTGTAAACTCTTGTAGCAGGAGATAATGTCCCACTTGCACTCATGGACTGTCTGATACCCATGCGATATAAGTTAAAACTTTTTTTTTTAAATGTGCATGCAGTGCAGTGGCTTGGAGCATGGATCATGTGCGTATAGCACAATAAGGGTGTCTTTAATAAATTTTTACTCTACAATGTCTAAGAACTATAATTAAAACAAAAACAATCAAGGAATAATTTTCAGTGGAGGGAATAAAAATATCTGATATCAGCTGAAGATGTGAAACTGTTGTTTTTAATATCATTCCCACAAAGCTTTGTGATTGATCTAAATCGATCACAAGTCTGATATCATCAGTCTAGAGAAAGATAGAGAGAGAAAGAGAGAAAGAAGAGAGAGAGAGAGAGAGAGAGAGAGAGAGAGAGAGAGAGAGAGAGAGAGAGAGAGAGAGAGAGAGAGAGAGAGAGAGAGAGAGAGAGAGGGGGGGGGGAAGGCAGATGATAACACTGCCATGAGAATCATTGACACCGTTCTTGGGTTTCGAAATGTCAGTGTCATTCAAGAACATTCCATACCCTTGATCACTCCTCCACTCATTAGCATTTCTCCGTTAGCAACAGAGGAAGGTTGGCATATTATGACAGCTCGTCCTATAATGAGACCAACAGAGAGAGAAAGAGAGAAGAGAGAGGAGAGAGGAGAGAGGGAGAGAGGAGAGAGAGAGAGAGGGAGAGGGGGTGGGAGGGGTGAGTGGAGGAAGAGGGATGTGTTGTTAATTGTCTTTCAGTGTTTACTTAAAAAATTATGCTTAATTCAATACTCCATAATGATGATGCATTAAAACTTAATAAAGACTTACTAAGATATTGTATTGTTGATGGTGCCACGGAGAGGAAATTTTATTTGTATTCTTCTTTTATTCTGCTCTTACCAGTCCTCCCCAACCACCACCATTCATCATCACCTCCACCACCACCACCACCACCACAATCACCACCACACCACCACCACTTTTTAATGTGCAATCATTTTTAAAAATTGTATTATTTGTCTCCTGTGGGTTTTTTTTTTTCTTCATAAAACTTATAATTGAGCTTTGGCCTTTCGTTTCTCCTTAGCAGCGGCGGATCCAGAATTTAGAAAAAAGGGGGCGTATTCCAACATGAATATACTGAAATGAGTTGTTTAAAAAAAATTATGGGGCGCACGCTTGATGTGCCCCTGGACCCCCCCCCCACACACACACACACATTGCATGTATTTGCTTCTACTCTCTATTTTTTTCTTAGGGTATAATTTTGTTTTTGTCTTGGTGATGCGTGGATACGCCCAATGATTCCACCCCTTTTCTTCTCTGTATCATGCTATTGACCTTTATGTCCTCCTATAATTACACGACATGAGTGAAGATGTACGGGACAGGCGGAGAATGCTCTGGAATCAGTATGTGGGGAGCGATATACAGACCAGGCATTCCGTTCGTTCTTCACTTCCTAAACCAACATCGACGACTAGCCTACTTCAATATAATAAAAAGAATCTCATCAGGGCGTGTGCAGTCACATTGCATCACTTTGGAAGATCATTCTGAAGCTCAAAAAAGCACCGGAGCAAGGGACTATTAAAATAACGTCCAATATTATTGTTCGATGATTTCTACACTGGAAGTGGTTTCAGTCTATTGACGCTTAAAAGGATTTATTTTACTATCAATATTTTCATCTTTATTTGTTGTTTGTAGAGGTGAGCATTTTAATTTTTCATCATGTTACTTATGTTTTTTTTTCCTGATAATATCATTATCAACCTGTAGTGTACATTACCTCAAATCGAAAAGAGATATATATTTGTCATTTTCCCATCTCGGGAAAAAACGCATCATAATGGTCGACTGATATGTTTGAAGTTTATGAAAAACAACCTTTCATTCCCTGTTTGACCAAAACGTTATTTTATTAACATACGGTATATTATTGTTCATTATCTTTATAACAAAAGAAAACACTTTTATTTTAACCCTAACCTTTGTATTACGTATCATGTTCATGCAGAAAATTGGCGTGCTCAGTATTAAATTTTGCAAACGGATATCTGCTTATTTAAGATTTTGAGGCTTTATCGTGAAAATGCCCTTTAAAAAAATAATAAAATTGTGCCGTTGGGTGGAATTGAACCCCGAACCTTGAGATCCACATCGGCATTTTAACCCCTCTATTCTATAATATTTTCCCCTAAAATTTGTAGATAACATCCTAAAGAGAGGAATATAATCCCATGTACGATGTCGAACCCAAAAGCGATTGGAATTGATCTGGGCACCACCTATTCCTGTGTGGGGGTCTTCCAGAATGGTCGAGTGGAGATCATCACGAATGACCAGGGGAACAGGACCACGCCTAGTTACGTGGCGTTCACTGATACGGAGAGACTGATCGGTGACGCGGCGAAGAATCAAGTTGCTATGTGAGTACAAACTGTGTTAATGAGAATATAACTATGATTAAATTAATAAAACAAATGAAAACAAATATATTATAATATGGTTATTATGCCACATCTATAATAGTGCCCTTCATTATAGGCTTATCATAATGTAATAACAGATTTGTACACTTTTTAGGCCTATCATTCGAACAGAAAGCGCATCCCATTTTTATTTTTGGCTTTTGTTTTTGTGTTTATTCTTTTAAGTTAAGGCTTTAAGGGAGTATGATTAATTACAGATATGCGCTGAGGCCCCCCCCTACCAGGCATTTCTTCGGCTAAGCAGAAAACCAGTTAAAGGCATAGTCTACTATAACTGCCCCCCACATGGTATTTATTGCAGCCATAAATCACATTCCTCCGCATTGCCACCACCGATGGGGAAGCTACATGGGCAGGATGGTCCTACTTTTCATTGCGGTAACAGATCAGATGAACGGGTTTTTCAATTGTGAATTCCAGATAGGGGCGCAAGACACGTAACCGTACCCCCACTTTTTTCTTGGGGAGGGAAACTGTAATTACGGATTTATTGATTTTTCTTTCCTCTTTTAACCTTCATATTACATAATTTACACATAGCCCGCCAATATAATGAATATTAACAACCAAAAGCCGCCCACCCCTCCATTAAAAAGCGTTACAATTCCGTAGTAAGATAAGTAAAGTTTTAAAGTTGTTCTGCTGGAGGAAACCATAGTTTTTAGGCTTGAATATAATTGGCGTATATAGCTCCTCCCCTCCCCTATTTTCCGCCCCCCCCCCAAAATCGCTGATCGGATGAGATAAAAGGGGGCGTCAGCATCTTATTAGGAATATTTAATATTGGGACGCGTGGAGAGGGCGATAGCAATCCCGGATCGAATAGGCCTATTATGGAGGGGGCGGATTATTAAATGGGTTTAATTTGGTGAAGCAAAATTATCTTCATAATGAATAGGGAATAGGCGTGAGGTGGCATCAATTTTTTAAGGCTCAAGATGGGATCGCCGATGTAGTATAGACAATTATTTCCAAAGCGTACAAAATTCAAGTTTATTTTAATTTGTAAATTCTTTTGGGGCAGCGGGGGGGGGGGGGGGGGGGGTCAAATGCAAAGAAAGATTTTTTTCCAGTGGGGGCAGGGGAGGCAGCGGCCCTTTTGGGAATTTTCCCCCTTTCAAATTTGGTGTTTTGGATGAAAAACGCTTTGAAACGCCTCCCCTCCCCTCTCTCTGATCCGCGAACTATATATATACATTTTTTGTGTCGATTCTTTAAATTCTCAATTCTGAATAGGGAAACTCCTTCTCCATCCATTAATTTGTTCCCCTTTCAAAATACTCGCCACAATGTACAAAATTCATATCACAAGGAAAGCGTACCTAAGTTATGTTTTAAAGTATTCTCTTTCTTATATATTTTTGTATAGCCACAACGTTTCTTAAGTTTCGCTTGGTGTTCCTCCGTGACACATTGGTCTCGCTTTTGCGCCATAGGAATATGGAGATCAATCTGCATGGTTTGTGTTGATAATTGTTATTGATTTTGATTTTCCTTCTTTCAAGGAACCCGCAGTTGAACACTGTATCTTCGAGCCAAACCCTCACTAGGACGTCGTTTCTGATGAGCAACTGTTCAGTCTGAATGAAACAACTGGCCATTATACTGTTGTAGTGTCAGCCGCAAACCCAGTGTAGCAGCCGATGTACATTGGTGAGACAAGCGTTTCTGCCTACCAGAAGAATACTCCAAGGTACTCACAAAGTCGAGAACACTGCTGGCTTAGCTAGGGTACAAGATCACGACGCAGTTGTGACTAGGTCCCCGGCTTACTCAACGACTCGCAGCGGACGGCTACCTACCAAAACCGGCGGTAAAATATGCAGCCTAAACTCCTGCTTATCATTAATGAGCCCACCGCTCCGCCCCTGGACGTACGGTCTCACATAAAGGCTTCCGGAGTCACAAGACGCCTTTCATCTTCGACATTCGGTCACGTGAATTTCATCGTCCTGGCTATAGTTGAAGGTATTTTAAGTTCAAATTCAACTGCGGCGGGATACGCATCTGTGTGGATGAAATGTTTTGAACTTGGACAACCGCTTGTGAATCACTTCGGATAGAGTTCAAAAGGAAGACCACAAAGAAGATATCCGCGCACTGATAATGCACGCTCTCAGCATCTACGTACCGCTGCAACGTGCAACAGCGCATCTTTCATCAGTAGATACCTCAGCGCGAGCATTGAGGTAACTCATTACGAAGGTATCGACTTCTACACCAGTGTGACCGTGCCAGATTTGAAGAACTCTGGCTCAGATCTATTCAGAAAGTGCCTAGAGCCAGTTGAACGCGCCATAGTCGATGCTAAACTTGACAAAGCCCAGATCAACACTGTAGTCCTGGTGGGTGGTTCCACACGTATCCCCAAGATCCAGAAACTCCTACAAGATTATCTTAACGGGAAGGAATTGAACAAGTCCATCAACCCGGACGAGGCCGTTGCTTATGGTGCAGCGGTTCAGGCAGCCATCCTTTCAGGGGATCAGAGCTCAGAGGTCAAAGATGTTCTGCTTGTGGATGTCGCTCCGTTGTCTCTGGGAATCGAGACGGCAGGTGGCGTCATGACCAAACTGATTGAACGCAACACCCGGATCCCAACAAAGGCTCAGCAAACCTTTACAACATACGCAGACAACCAAAGCGCAGTCAGTATCCAGGTTTATGAAGGCGAGCGAGCAATGACCAAGGACAACAACATCCTCGGCAACTTTCAACTATCAGGAATCCCTCCTGCACCTCGCGGTGTACCCAAGATCGAGATCACCTACGACATCGACGCCAATGGCATCTTAAACGTCACGGCCAAGGACGAGAGTACGGGTCGCACCAACAAAATCACAATCACTAACGACAAAGGAAGATTGTCCAAGGCTGACATTGACAGGATGGTCAGCGATGCAGAGAAGTACAAAGCGGAGGATGAGGCACAGTACGCACGTGTTACAGCACGTAATCAGCTTGAGAGTTATGCTTTCAGCGTCAAGTCAACAGTAAATGATCCTGCTGTTGAAAACAAGCTGACATCAGAGGACAAACAAACAGTCCTCAAAGCCGTGGAAGACACTATGCAATGGTTAGAAAGCAACTCATTGGCTGAGAAGGATGAGTTTAATTTCAAGATGGAGGAGCTTCAGAAGAAATGTTCACCTATTATGGCCAAGCTTCATCAGGGAAGCGGGGATGGGTCCGGACAACAGAAGCCGTCACAATCTGAGGGACCAAGAGTCGAAGAGGTCGATTGATGTTGCAGCATTTCCCAAAGAAATATTACATCTGACGAACAAAATAAAAACTCATTTATCGAACAAATCTTCAATTTTGATTCAAAATCAGTGGGGGATCCAGGATTTGAAAATTAAAAGGGGCGCAAGGCCCGATAAGGGATAAACCGCAGAAATTTTCCGTTTTTAATCTGTACAATCAATGAGAGCTTTTCAAATTATAGAGAGGGCGTGCGTCCCCTGCGCCCCCGCCTGCATCCGCCATTGAAAATGGATAACACGGGCCTGTGTTGATCGTTATCATTTCAAATTATTATATAGGTTTTGTATTGTTTTTTTATTATAATGATGTGGACCCACTCTTCTTCAAATGTTCCAGCAAGGTCCTATTTAAACAAATTAGATTTAATTCGGATTTGTGCAGTCATAAACCTTGGCTAATAAATTAAGTTGTGATAAGATGTTTCATGAAAATGGGCGCTTTCATTTTGCAAAATATATACATATGCATAAAAATGATTTTGGTACTTAGTATTGGGATGAGGTATTAAACTCTTTGCTACGATTTTTCGGGTTAATGATTTTCAACAATTGAAGCAAATTCCAGACATAGTTAGAGTCACATGACTGTAGTTTTTTGAAAATACATTAAATGCATGTGCCCATATTACCTGCACATGTAGGTAATATGGGCAATTAGGTGATGACGTCAACATTTGAATATTGCAGACAGGGGGGTTGGTGATAATTGTTTTTCTTCACAATAAAAGTTAGAGCAGTAGTTATTGATTCATATAAACAAAGATCAGACTGTGTGTCTTTTTGTAATTTTATGCAAATTAGGCTAATGAGCTTAGGGGGCCCATATTACCTGCATATACCCTAGTCATGCTAGTATAATTATCCTTGTCGACCTTTTCTTATTAATTTGCTTAACCAATGAAAATAACGTTCACAGAAATTTCCTGATACCCATTGATATATAATTGCAGAAGCTTTAAAAACGTTCTTTAAACTGATCACTGTAAAGTGTATTGTCCGAATAGTATTCTTTTTGTTTAACTTATCGGCAAAGCAGAGGCAATTTGAAAATCCATAAGAAATACTCGCTATCAAAATATGGCTCATAACAATACATATCATACAAATGCTAATGCGCCCTTTTCTTTCTTTATTTCTTTTTTTTAAAAATATTTTATTCATTTATTATTTTTTTTTTTTGCATTACTCTAACTTCGGAAATTTATTCTCTGCCCCTATATATTTTGATTTTTACACACTATATATTTTACACAAGCAAGTGTTTTTTGGTTGCTTCGTTTATTTTTGTTAGACTCAAACTTTGATTTTAATCCTGTATATTTCTGTTTCATAATGAAATTATAGAATACTTTTTATTTTCTTATTAATGCGCCTTGAGCATATCTATAGATGGATATGCTGCTCGTTATAAATATTGCCGCTATTATTATTATTTGTAACAAATATTTTTTTTTAATAATGTAAAGAATGATTACGGTAAATCTAGTAATGTATAAAACTGTTTTTAATATCAAATGAACACTTTAAGTTATAGAAAACATGTATTGTTGAAATAAAGACTATCATTGAATTCATTTGAATAAGTGTAAAGTTTAATTTGGCCGATAACCATTTACCGTTGACACGAAAACAATCATTCTGATTTCAAAATAATCCCTGGTCAATTAAAATATCCCATAAAGGGGCCAGGGAGGGCTGCAATCATATATATTTTAGAAAACGTGTACAAAACGCGAAAAATTTCCATCTACGTGTGATTTTTTAGCCTGTTTAGCAACCCCTACACACACACACACACTTATCGGCTGAGCCCTCAACTTTCAAAACCACAACGCGGCCCCTATCATATCTCTCTTAAACACATTCAAAGAAGCGGCTCACCAAATTCAGTTAATAGCAATTTTTTTTTGATGAAATAGGTGAGGTTTGATTTCTGTTACACGAACCGAGGAAGAGCATGAAGGGATCAGATAGCCCTGGGACGCTGCCACGAAGTACACTTCGTGTACGGGCTGCCGCAGTAAGAAGGGAGAGAGTTCCGAAACATGGGCTTCGGAACCGGGGGGGGCTTGGGGGGGGGGGGGGGGGGGGCGCAGCCCCCCCAAAAAAAATATTGGGGGGGGCTCAGATATCGTTGAGCCCCCCAAATATTTTTGATGCCGTACAGATATTGGCGATCGCCCTTATAATAAAATATTATTTGACTCAGATGATTTGTATCATTATTCTTTTGTTTTTATTTGTGAAGGGGACTCAGACATCATTAAGCCCCTCCCATAATCTTACTGAGGATATCATTGGGCTCCCCACCTATCTTTTTAGCTAAAAAGTTTGTATTTCAGGTCTCTATTGACAAAATTTTTAGCTCGCGCTGCGCGCTCGCATATCATTTTTTAAAAGTATATTATTTTTTTATAGGAACATAGGAACTACTATCTAGGTTGGAGCTCAGCCATTAACCCCCCCCCCCCCCCGGTGTTTGAGCGGGGCTTCGATATGTTGAGCCCCCCCCCCCTTCTGCTCATAATTTATTTTTGAAATGCTCATATTTCAAATTTTTCTTGAGAAAATTTTTAGCTCATGCTGCTCGCTCTCCGGATTCTTTTTGACCTTTTTTTCATAATGACAAGGGGTCCCTAATATATTGGTTGGGGCTCAAACAATTAGCGCTTAGAATGCACACTTAATTTTCAGGTTGATATATCTACAATTTTCAGCTCGCGCTTCGCACTCGCATTGTTTAATGAGATAAATATATTTGTTGTATACATAGCGAAAAAACAGCTTAAAATGCACTGTTTTCAGGTTGATATATTCAAGATTTTCAGAATATATTTAAAAAAAATTTAGATCGCGCTTCGCGCTCGCATTGGTTAATGAGATAAAATCTTCTTTGTAACATAGCGAAAAAAAGATTAAAATGCACTGTTTTTAGGTTGATATATTCAAAATTTTCAGCTCGCGCTTCGCGCTCGTATTGTTTAGATAAATATCTTCTTTATAACCATAGCACAAAAAGTGCTTAGAATGCACACTTTTCAGGTTGCAATCTTAAAAATTTTCAGCTCGCGCTTCGCACTCGCATTTTTTAATGAGATAAATATCTTCTTTTTATAAACATAGCGAAAAAACGCTGAAAATGCATTGTTCTCAGGTTGATATATTAAAAAAAAATTTTAGCTCGCGCTTCGCGCTCGCATTATTAAATGAGATAAATATCTTTTACAGCGAAAAAAAAGCTAAAAATGCACTACTTTCAGGTTGCTCTATCAAAAAATTTCAGCTCGCGCTTCACGCTCGCATTATTTAATGAGATAAATATATTATTTTCCTTTATAACTGAGCACAAAAAGCGCTTAGAATGCACACTTTTCAGTTTGCAATCTTAAAATTTTTCAGCTCGCGCTTCGCGCTCGCATTGTTTAATGAGATAGATATCTTCTTTGTAAACATAACGGGGGAAAAAACAACTTGAATGCACTGTTTTTAGGTTGATATATTCAAAATTTTCAGAATATATTGAAAAGTTTTCAGCTCGCGCTTCGCGCTCGCATTGTCTGATGCAATAATATCTTCGTTGTAACATAGCGAAAAAAAAATTAAATGCACTGTTTTTAGGTTGATATATTCAAAATTTTCAGCTCGCGCTTCGCGCTCGTATTGTTTTACAAGATAAGTATCTTCTTTCTAACATAGCGGGGGAAAAAATGCACTGTTTTCAGGTTGATATATTCACAATTTTCAGCTCGCACTTCGCGCTTGTATTGTTTAACGAGATAAATATCTCCTTTATAACCATAGCACAAAAAGTGCTTAGAATGCACACTTTTCAGGTTGCAATCTTAACAATTTTTAGTTCGCGCTTCGCACTCGCATTTTTTAATGAGATAAATATCTTCTTTTTATAAACATAGCGAAAAAACGCTGAAAATGCATTGTTCTCAGGTTGATATATTAAAAAAAATTTTTAGCTCGCGCTTCGCGCTCGCATTATTAAATGAGATAAATATCTTTTACAGCGAAAAAAAAGCTAAAAATGCACTACTTTCAGGTTGCTCTATCAAAAAATTTCAGCTCGCGCTTCACGCTCGCATTATTTAATGAGATAAATATATTATTTTCCTTTATAACTGAGCACAAAAAGCGCTTAGAATGCACACTTTTCAGTTTGCAATCTTAAAAATTTTCAGCCCGCGCTTCGCGCTCGCATTGTTTAATGAGATAGATCTCTTCTTTGTAAACATAACGGGGGAAAAAACGCTTTAAATGCACTGTTTTCAGGTTGATATATGAAAAAAAAATCGGCTCGCGCTACGCGCTCGCATCGTTTGATGAGATAAGCATATTTTTTATGTTCTAGCACAAAAAAACGCATTGTTTTGAGTTTGATATATCAAAAGTTTTCAACACAGTTCAAGAGATTTTTTTTTTTTTTTTTTTCTAGAATTTAATGATAATCCTCCTAAAGTGGGAAAAGTACTATTTTTTTTATTTTTTTTTAAATTAAAAAAAAAAAAAAATTGAGAGAAGACTTCGGCATTAAAAAAAACTCAGTAAACGTAAGTTGGGGGGGGGGTAATTAAAAAAATTCCCAAAATAGTTGGTGAAAAATTGAGCCCCCCAATCATGAAAATCTTCCGAAGCCTATGCGAAATATATTAACGAACAAAAATAGATGATAGATGCGTAATGGGTACCTTATAGGAGTTTGGGGAAGGGGGAGGGTGATATCGAGGAGCGATTCAGAGAGAGAGAGAGAGAGAGAAAGAGAGGGAGGGGGGGGAGGGATGAGAGAGAAGAAGAGGTAGAAAGAAGAGACAGTGAGAGGCGGATTGGGAAGAGGAGTGCAATAAGAGTAGGGTGAGAAAAGGGTAGGTACGATTTTGTTGCTTTTTTTTTGTAGTACACTCAGTGCAAGCAAAACCATAATATCCTTCTCTCCCCCCCCCCTTTTTTAAGTCTTTCCTCCCCCTTCTTTGTTACATTTCTTTTTAAAACCCTATAAACAAAAAGGCTTTTATAAGACTCTCTAAAATATAAAATGACGGTTTTAAGAGCAAACTTTAAAAGATCATTATTTAAAAATGGATATGTTCCTTGGGGAGGGGGTCACTAAAATACGAGATTGCTACCCATGCGCGTCCACACACCCTGAAAATGGACCCTTAAATGACGCATTGCACAATATACATCCCTACTCGACATGGGACTCGAAAAATACACTAAACATGCTGAACTGCGTAAAAAAGAGGGACATTTCGTACCTGAAAACATCCCTATCTTAATGATAATGAAATTAATTGAATGAAATTTAATAAAATTGGAATTTAAAAACAAAACAAAAAAAAAACAAACAATTTGTTTATATATGTGAACGCGCATGAGTAGCACATCATGTGGTGCCCCCCCCCCCAGATAATCAGCCCTATTTTACCCATCCACCTCTCTCATGCAGTCACTTATATTCCTCTTCCATCCTACTTCACCTATAGCAGAGCAACGCTGCTAATTCTCAGAAAGGTTTAGTATGCCCAAGAAATCAATATCATCAAGATATCGACACATACAGCTTAGGCAATAATATTATGCTACGTCTCTACAAAGATCCCAAACGGTTTCGTCTAAATTATTTCCCAAGCTGTAAACTGGAACTTATGAAATCAGTATCGCGTATGAAAATTTAGTGCGTATCAAGACAATACCCACTGGACAATCTTGCCCCAGGACAACTACTCCTGAGACAGGATACGGTGGAAGGTCTCTATCGGGGTAGTTGATTTGAGTATTGTCCTTATATTCTTAGAATTTAGGTTGTAAGCCACTGTGGAGGTTCTAGGACAACTACCCCTAGACAATTACTCCCTGGAAAATTACTCCCGCTAAATATCTACCCCCTTACTCTACACATAACCTTACTTCGGGGGGGGGGGGG
>CALNVZ010000174.1:41067811-41131275 GCA_940671915.1 Paracentrotus lividus | reverse complement strand
TTGAAAATTAATACTTTGACTATTTTTAAATCCCAGTATAATAAAGAAATACCAAATAAACAAAATAGTTGTACTTTCAACTTCTTTAATATTGTTAGCACTACAAACTTTCATGGAAATCAATAACAATGTTTCTCGAACTTTACAATGCCTTTCTATAGTTGGTATGCTTTCAATTAACATAAAGGAAACAAGAACAAATGCGTTTATGACGGTCTGTACGGTTCAGTTTCATAACCCTAAAGACTTGTCCTGGAACAATTTTACAGAAGGCCTATGTTTCAATTTTTCTAAATGACACACAGTAATGCCATAGGGATAGGACGATTGTAATGCAATATCTGATTTCAAAACAATTAATCAATAATTAATGGAGTCATATTGTAGCGTCTGCAAATTCTGTTGATATAACTATTCATTGGTCATGCAGGACTGCACCATGAGCCAGAACTCAGCTGATCTGCCACTGTGAATTCGGGAGGCCAGCTCGCACTGGGATGGTCTTCGGGCACTAGCACTCTGTCTAAGTATGTAGCTGTCGACGTACGCCTTGAATACGCGCCTGCTGCAACCGACGTCGGTCCTGCACTGCGCGTAACCTGAGAGGGTAAATGAAACATGATTTTGAGGGAGGAAAGGCAACGAGAAAAAGCATGGACAGTAAAAAAAATAATAACAGTAATAGAAAGAAAAAATAATTTTACTTAGAGGGACCTTGATGTTTATCTGAAGCGGAGGGGGGGGGCATCATAGTAGTATTTAAAAGGGCTCCAAATTAAATCGAAACCCAGGGGATCTCAATAAATTGGTCTTAAAATTATAATAACAATAATGATCTTAACCTTTTAAGCTTGACGCCGAAATTGAAGTTAAGGGCGCCGATTTGATCTCCAATACAGGCCTATACAGGGGGCGCAAAATTGACCCAAAACCAAGAAGGTACTAAACCTTGAAACTGACTAGAAACTTTTGGGCGTCAAAAAGATGACTTAGTGGTATGATGTCGGGGGGCGCAAAAATTGATATTAGTGGGAGGAAACTGGCCCAAATTTCCTCTGTGGATCACCAATCTCCTTTTCTTCTACTCCTCCTTTTTTTTCTTTCTCCCCTTGCCCCCCCCCCTAGATACGCCACTGGAGGATGGTGGGTGGGGATCTCCCGACCGCCCCCCCCCCCCCCCGAGATGAAAGATCAAGATTTATTAAGAATTAACACTTTAGGCCTAATCATAAATAATTTGATGAAAACTCACTCTTTCGACCAGTGTCACGGTTTGATGCTGCGCGCATGAGACCTCTCGAATGCTTGAAAGGACCACATCCATTAGCGCCAGAACAAGAACAGCCAGGGCTCTGCTCACAGATACACTGGAGGCAGTAATCAGACACTGGGAAAGGGATGTGGAAAAGTAGGAGGGTGGTATGAAGAACGGATCAGAAAGAGAAGAAAGTTATGTTTAAAATGACACTCCATTTAGGTTGACCTTTATTTTCCTACGCTGTAGAATCTAATAAAAAAAAAAAAAAAAACGAGAAAAGTTCTTAATTGTAGCAGGGCTTCAAGAACACCTGTAATCTTAGTTCTTACTGCACAATAGAAGTGTCATAGTCTAGTGGTCATATCACTGGATTGAGAAAGCCAGGACCGTGGGTTCAAACCCGGTATGACACTTACGTCCGAGCGCATGGTCGTTTTGTCTACAATGCTCCTCCCCACCCGATATGCTTGAGCGCTACATACATGGCCTGCTCAGCTATGACCGGGGTAATAATGTGTAAAAATATTCTTTGTAAAGCGCCATGAGCGTCATGCATGACGGACCTGAGCGCTATATAAAAGAAGCCACCATTATTATTATTATAAATTTGCAGTAAAATTGCAGAAAATTGGTAGACGTCTATATAGATCTAGGTGTGACTTTTTTCCTTTATCAAAACAGACTTGTTTTTGCAGAAAATTTCCAGAATATATAAATTTATGTAGATCTAATTTTACTTTAAATTGAAATTCAATCGGTTTTCAATGGGATTTCGGGGGGGGGGGGGTCTCTGGCCGTTATGTGAAACTAAATTAGAAGTCTACTGTCAGCATGAACAAAATTATTTATTAAAATTTAAAAAGAAAATATGATTAATAGGGTCTAAGTTAGATCTAACGTTAACTGTTAGAAATAGATCTAGACCAACTCTAACGTTAGAAATGAACACAACAAATCAACAACAATTAACACTAACTTTACTAACAATAACATTAAATAACAACAGTTAACTTAGGCCTATTAAGGCAAAGGGCCTAACTTAACAAGTTAAAATAATTAACAACGAAGTCGTCATATGCATAATTATGTCGGAGTTATGATACTAGCCTACCGGCTATTACAACTTACAAGTCCAAACATTATTTTAGTGAGAATAATGCAAAAATAGCTAGGCTAGGGCCTAGCCTAGTCCCAGGTCACACTCCGTCGTTCTACGTGCTCCTAAACCATCGCCTTATGTGCATGTGGCACTAAAATTTAACAAGGCGTTAAAAAAAATTTTATAAACAAAACAATGTCAATGACAATGTCGTTGAAGTTTTTTATTTTAGCACAAAAAGTCAAAATGTTAGAAAATATACTGTGGAGGACAAAATATTAGCTAATAATATTGATGATGATAGGGAGTATTCAACGTATATTTTTGGCTTAATCTTGAGACCAAAATACAATTAGATCTAGGTCTACAGGCTTCATTTTTGTCAAGTGTCCGGAAGCCTGCATCATGGTCGGCCATGTCATGGACGTGCGTTAGAATTGAATAAAAGTAAGAAAGAAAACTTACACCCAGCTGCTGTGCTGCTCCACATTGTTGCGATGACAACAAAAAGGAGGAAGAACTTCATTTGTGACGCCATATTTCTGGTTTAAGTTGAAACAATTTTCACGTAGTTTTAACAGTTTTAACTTAACTGTTAGATGAATTACAATTAATGCGAAACAAAACAAACGTAAACGCGTACGTAACATACATTAACAAAACACGTGCGCGTGCGCGCACATCGTATGCGCTTTTTTATGATGCAACAGTTGATTTCGCGCATTAATTCCACGCACATCATCATTTGAGGTGTTCAAAATCCGATACGCCACTGACATCATTATACCAAAGATTCTTCTCGTTGCCAATTTTTCTAATGATCTTAAAGGACTCATCCGGGCTGGAGTTTGCTTTATAAGAAAAATAAAGTAAAATCGAAAAAGCACAACACTGAAAAATTCATCAAAATCGGATAAGAAATAGCAAAGTTATGAATTTTCTTAGGTTTTGATTGTTTTAGGAAACAGTTCTTCAAATTGGCAAACTGATGATGTCTCAGTCCCCCTACTTTTTGTGTTTTTTATTGTATGAAATTCCAATTATCAAGATTTTCTGCCCATATCAATTCTACTCTATGTAACGTATACCAATGTGCGGCATTAAATTGTAATTAAACAAGGCGCGTCCATTATCTAAGAGGCCAGACGCAACAAAGTGACGTTCAAATACGGCTGAGAAGCGCAGAAATCTATACAGCTGGCTGCAATAATAAATTAGCTCACAAAAACTCGCGTAAGAAGACTTCCCTCCAGTGAAATGGTATTGTCCGTTCGGTTGATGAAAGAAATTGATGAACTTTTATCATGTTAATGTTGTTAGTTAATAGATTCTCCAGACCAGATGGAGGAAATACACATTTGGGCAAGCTTATAATATTATTGTGCTGAAGTTGTAATCAGAATATGCAATTCATATATAATTGATGCTCAAAACAATGACATAGATTGTGAACTTGTCACAAGTCTTGTTCACATGTTTCTATGTGATATGCATGTGATAAGCGTAAATATTGACTAGTCGAGGAAAGAACCTCTTATGATTATGTTCAAAGTGACAGGACTTTTTTTAAAATCAATTAAAATGAATGTACCATCTCCGGAAAGCTGAGAATTCAAGCTTTTAATTGCCCTGTGAACAATAAGCTATAATAATATAATGCGGCATCGAGGATCAAAACTATGCAGCGCATGAGCTATTTTGAGAGCAAAATATACCATATTGTACAGGAATTTGATCTGATCAGGCTTTCGAATTGACACAAGTGACAGGACTTTTTTTTCCCCTTTGCATTAAGTTATTCCTATTTTTGAAAAATTCAGACTCTTAGCGTACTTATTCAAGTTGAACATTTTTTTGAAAACTGGTAGTTGCTCGCCACAATAAAGAAAATAAAGTGAAAAACTGTCCAAAAACAAAAAAAAGTCAATGGGCACGTTCGCTTTGAGTAGAATGGTAGCGCCCTCTATCAAGTTTACAACTAGAATTGATATGCAAAGGTCATAAAAACCTGGATTAATCCTTGTGGAATGTTCAAGGTCACAAGTGCTTTTACTTATTTCAGTACAGTATGAGGGACAGATTTTCTGTATACGCAATATATGAAAAAATGAGATAAATAGGATTTCATATAATAAAATACACAAGAAGTAGGGGGACTGTGACATCATCAGTTTGCTCATTTGAATATTCAAATATTTTTGTATTACCAAAAAAATGACGACCTAACTTGAAAATGCATAACTTTGTTATTTTTCATCCGATTTTGATGAAATTAATTGTGTTGTGCTTGATGAATTTTACTTAATTTTAAAAAACTTTTTCATTTCAGCCCGGATTCCTCCTTTAATTTTTTTCTGAAAAGAAAATAAAAGAAAAAAGTTCGCTCGCTTTGACGCATCTGATCCCCCATTTTCCAATAGCGAGCTAAAAAGTGCCAAGGGAAAGGAGGAGGGTGGGGGGGGGTAAGGAGGGGCGTTTTTTTTTTTAAATCTAGCCTGGTACCAAGCCAAACATTATTTGTTTGTATTTGCAATCTAGGTCTAAATTTATTTCATTTTATTAAAAATTTTAATATAATACAATTTAAATATTACAAATAAAAAAACAAAACATATAAAAGCGATTGAATATTCACTAAAGTGAGAAACTGACAAAATTTCCCCTTTTTATTTGCTATCTTTTCGTTTAAAACCAGTATTTCCCCCCCGCATGGTTTCAAAAGAGACTAACTACCGGGTACTGTGTGGCGTGGAGAACATAGCCTGAATAGCCCAATCATGACTTCATTTGTTAAATTAACCCCTATTTTTTGCGCTATTCTTGCATTTTGGGGACGTCTAGTTGCAGCTGAAGACTTCTTAACCTGTGGAGGTTTTATCAAATCAGAAATACAGATCAATTTTGCCAGGATCGAGGTAATGAAATGTGTCTTTTGTTGCGATCGCTTTAAACTTTTTTTTTTCGTTTAGCCCCATGTGTTCAAATCTGTGTTTATGTAATTGACTTCGTATCGGCCCTATTGTTTCTCTTTTTTAGCAAAACTTTTATGTCCATTTTCTTTTAAAACTAAATGATTTGTAGCCTGCATATAAAATGGCAGTTTCTTAATGTTTGTATCCCACATAAGATATGCCTTCACTCATATATTGGCATTGCGAATTGCACAATCCTATTTTTTAGTGCATGTGCCACAAATTTTAATTTAACTTGTTGTAAGTTAGATCTACACCATTTTGTACACCCACCCCTAGCTCGCCCGCGCCCCCCACCCCACACGTAGAAATGTTTACTCCATAATTTAATAATTTATGCACGACGCTCGAATGATCACGTTTAGCATATGAAATACACTAGACTTCTACCATTGTGCCTTCCAATGAAGAATAGTCGCGATAAAATTTAGATTCGTCATTTATTTTTTTTGGTAAGTCCTCATTCCTTTATACGTTTTCAAATGTTGGGCGTAGTCTGACAGTGGATTCGTTGAAGTTCCTTTTTATATTTCTCTTCTTTATTCTAAAAAATTATTGAAAGAGTGGTCTTACGCTAGCTATGGTCACGCAGTCACTAGATGGCGCGCTCGAAGTTGTACTATTGTTGCCCGCCTCGCACGCTTAACAATCAATCATTTATTGTACGTGCGTTGCGCGAGTGGCTTTGTATTGCTATTGGCAGCCACTAGCATTCAAGTGGAAATATATTTCTCTATAGGGAGTGGAACGTGGATTATCCTTATTATAGAAGAGATCCAACTGTCCGTCATGTGGCATGAGAGCTTACAGAATTTTTGCTAGGTGACATCTTTCGGAGCATAATTAAATGGCTTGGTTCAGGGCTTTTTTTGGCATCGTATAAAAACAGCAAATGTTAAGCTAAGTTTATCAATGCACTCATCACATTTCAGATAGGCACTCGATGTATGGCTGATCCATGCAGAACACGCCATCGCGAAAGAGTATGAAAGGGAATCTCACTCCCTCATACGTTTTCACCCTTCAAAAAGTCAAACTTTTTATATTGAGCGTCGTAGTATATGTCTATTGACCCGACTTTTGGACAAATGTATATTTTAAGCTGTTCGGCACAATTCTGCAGTCTCCAAAATGGATTCAATCAAGATTTGAAATAGTTTTGGATTTTTTAAAACAGAGTTTTGGCGAGACACGTAGCCCAAGAGAATTTTAACCTCCAAAATGGACCTTCCGAGATGGGTTTTCATGTTTTGAGCAAATTAGCTGGATGTTCTCGTGCGTGTTGCTATGCGGTTTGTGTGTTGATGACACGGCCGTTGCTAACACACACGTTCTTAATTAATTAAGCGGATTATTAGTCTCGTCAAATCTAGACACCGGTTTGGTGTTAATAATATTAAAATAGTGTTGTTAGGCATAGATTAAAATTTTAAATATAAAAATGGAAAACTTTGTTTAGTTAAGGGCTCGGGCAGGGGCGTGTGAGAATGTTTTTTTTTTTTTTTTTTTTTTTTTTGGGGGGGGGGTGGATTATTTCTTCCCTTAAAAAAATATAGAAATAAATTGAATAAAAAAATAATTATGTCCTCTATGAAGTATAAAGGTGGTGCTCCTTCCATTTTTTTTTTTTTTTTGGGGGGGGCGGGCGGTTAATTTGCATTTGTCTCTTCTTTATTAAATGAAATTTTAAAAATCGTTAATTAAAATAAAAAAATTTTACTTAGAATACCAAGATGTTTATACCGTTTCTCTCTCTCTCTCTCTCTCTCCCTCAGCTGGTATTACTCTACCAAGATCTACTGCCAAGCCAACTTGAATGAAGCTACAAACCCTGTCAGATGTGGATCCCGCCAGCCCCCCCCCGAAAAAAAAATCCATTCCCCCCCCCTTATGAAATCCTGGACCGACCACGTACTTCCTGCTCCTCTCCGTCTCTCTTTCTTTTCACATCACTTTTAACACACTACTCTTCTCACCCCCCCCCCCCGAATCACTGAATCACTTTCCAAACTTTCTCTCCCTCTTCTTTCCCATCCTTGACAACAAATAGTTTAGGATGTAAAGGAAATTATATATATATAATATATATAGACCTCTCTCTCTCTCTCTCTCTCTATAAATATATATATATATATATAATATATATATGAATAACACAGTTGATAAAGAAGAATGCCAAAAACATAAAATCATAGATTTTATAATAAGGAGCATAGCTCTCAAAATTGAAAGGCGAGTCACACTCTTCGTCAGTGCTCATGGTGTGACAAAAAGATGTATTCAAAATCCGTTTCTGAAACAGACGAAAAAAACACGACTGTTCATGAGCAGACGGATTGTGAAACTCACCTTTCAAAAGAAATCATCGCGCTGAAGATAGAGATGGCCGAAGAAAATAACGCATCCAAAGACAATTTTGTTATAATATATATATATATATATATAATATATATATAAATATATATATATAATATAATATATATTATATATATTTATAGAGAAGAGAGAGAGGTATATATATTAAAAAAAAAAAATTATATTATATATATATATATATATAGAATTTTTTTTTTTTTTTTTTTTTTTTTTCCTCTTTTTTTTTTTTCTTTTTTCTAAAATTTTTTCGCCAAGATTTTCTTGACCTGGCCGGCCATGTGGTTGGGTCTTCAGTCTTGCCTCAAACAGTCACCTGCAGGGGTGGTAGAGGGAGGAGAAAGAGAGAGAGAAAGAGAGGGGGAGGGGGGGGGGGAGAAAGAAAATATAACAGGTTTATACAAGATTTGTTTGTTGTTTTTTTCTCTCTATATCAACAACAAATATCAATACCTTCCAGACTTCATTCAAAGAAGAATGGAACAAATATTATTTTTCATCTATTTTTATTTTTTATATCATTTTTTTAAAAAACTAAAATAGATTTATGAAATTAAAATTTAAATCCCTGTGCACCTTCACAAAAAAAAAATGCAATCCAGCTTATTTCCAGTTTACATACTTACAACCGCATAGAACTAAGAGTCACTAAGCACTTTGGACACTGCAAGGGGAAAGAAGAAAAAAATAAATATAAGTTAAATGAAACACCATAATGTAGTTTGGTTTCCGCGAACGCGACGCAGCCGGCGCCGCCAGCCGGGCGATGGGCTGCACTCGGCGCAAGATCACAGAGCTTCTCGATATGCAAGACTAGAGCATCTCGGCGCTGCAAGCAGTGAAGCAGGATGATTGGTGTTGTGAACAAAAGGACAGGCAAGGTTTGAATCATTATTTTCTTGAAATGTGTTATTTTTATTTATTTATTTTTTCAGTATTATTTTCGGATGATTTGAATAATAAAATATTGCACTTGTCTGTCTCGTCTCGGGTTCCTTTCTAATCTACCCGCGAGCCAACCAAACACAACGCGAACAGCGCGACACCTACTCGCCCCCGCGCCGCCCGGCGCTCCCACCGCCGCGTTTCAGCCACTGCCGCGCGTGCACTCTCTTCGCTTGCACTGTGATGAGAGTCTGCAGCGAAGGCTAAGTCTCTAACGCACTACACGCGCGCAATTAACGGCTGATTAATCTGTCTAATTAAGTTTCCAATTAAGATTTCGGTACAAAAAAGGGGGAGAGAAAATCACTTTTTTTGGCGTGAAAATGACCAATTTTTTTTTTTTTTTTTCAATTTTTTTCTTGATAGGGTGTTTGGCCACTCATATAGTATCTTTTTTCTCATTTCAGCCAATTTTAAATTTAACATGATTATAGCTATCTACGCTTAACCTTTTGTGAAGTCGAGTCTTGCAGTTTTTCTTGCGAAATGGGTCGGGTCGGATTTGTTATGAATTGACAGCGCGCACGACAAAGCGTTCTTTATCGGGAACAGCTGAATCGCGTTGTTCAGTTACGGTCAACGCACTTCAGTCATCGCAACCAGGAGGCGGAGCTCCGCGAGATAGCTAATCAGAGCGCCCAACAATCAAAATGCATTGTTCTCTAGCTCTGCAAAAGCGAACTTGTACTAGTTGTAGACTTTTCTACGTGCCCCATTTCATGATTTGCTACTTTAACCGTGTTACTGTTATTATCAATTTTATAAGAAATTAAATTAAATTTATAGACATAGTATTATATTTTCATTAGCATTCATTTTTAATTCATGTTCACATAGATCTAGCCACTTACACTTATGGCTATGCATGGTCACTTCATAATTGACCTTGCACTTGGAGGTACCTTACTGCAGCAGTTTTCTTCCAATGGAAAGTCAATGCAGAAAAAATGAAAATGGTGTCTTCAGAAGCTCAGCCCAGTCAAGGGGGCATTTCCAAAAAGGGTCTCAAAATTGTACTAAACATAAAAAATATCTAATTGAAGAATTATATTGCAATGATACTCTATATCTAGATTATCTTAATTTATTTTGAGGTAGGTTTAAAGCTGATTTCACTAATTATTATTGAGAAGTTTCCTTAGCAACAAAGAGGGCAACAGACAGCCATTTTTCAGTACAGCCTTATGTTGGTTTGCAGCTGTATGTGAGATCTAGCCTACTTCTTAAAAAAGTTAAATATATCTCCTTGTCCTTGTATACATATACATGTAGAAAAGAAGACATTTATTCATTAATTTTGTTATCAATTTAAATGAGAAATCAGATTCTCATACAAATGCAATATAATTACTCCAATTTCCTATAAATCATTCATGAAACAGATTCAGTATGGAATGAATGAATTACAATAGCGGGTTGTTCTGTTGCCGTATTCATAAAACCTTCATAAGTTTCTTGCCTAATAGGACTGAGACTAAGACCCCCCCCCCACCTTTTTGTTTAAAACTTGATATTAAGGAACAGTCTCATAACTTGCTTGAGTAACTACAGGTGATAAATTGAATTTCATTTGTTCAGTACTATTCTGCATAAATAATGAGGTTTGTCTGGCAGCATTCAGATGTTTTTTTTTCTCTCTTTAGTAATCACCCATTATTTCATATCTGCAGACCACCATATACATGTAGCATTCTGATCACAATCGTGGAAAAAAACAAAAAACATCTGGTTGACGACACTTCTCTAGAATAATTAGGAATACATGATAAGATTTTTAAATCTGTAGGTCAGAGCTCGAAGAGCAGAGGCATATGAATGATCTCTTACATTTTGGGATTAACAAGCCTATTTCATTTTTGTACTTCATACTCCATTTCATTTTTGGACCAATGAACCTTCCAAACAATGAGCAGCACCAATAATCGACAATACAATACAAGACCCAATAGTATCCATGCCAGCATTTATTATAAAAAAATTTGTATTTTATTTAATTTATTCATAGATACGTAATGCTGTTACATTTCAAATAAGTGTATAATTGCATAATTGTTTAAAATGCTGCAAGACTTGTGAGATAATGTGTTCATGTTTTGTCTTGCAACTTTGTGAAGAGATTAACTGATTTTATGTTTATTTTGCAGGTCAAACTTTACACAAAGCAAGGAGCCTTGAAGTACCAGACAGACTGTGCTCCTAACAATGGCTACTTTATGATTCCTGTCTATGACAGAGGGGATTTCATCCTCAAGCTAGAACCCCCATCCGGTTGGAGTTTTGGTAAGGGAATTGCATCGGCACATTTCTCGTGTACATACAAGATTTCTGCAGCTTTTGATACCAATGATGCAGGTCTTGGAGAGTTGACAAAAATTTGAATATATTGGTGATATCCAACACTAAAATTACATGTTTTACTGAGTTTTAAACCTGAAATGGCATGGTTTGGAATAGTCATGGTGTGTAGGCAAGACCATGCTAAGTGTTTTCCTCTTTTGTCTTTTTAAAGTCAGATTTGTAGATCTTGGATCTTTATTTTTAATAGAATAGTAGTTTTTAATGTATTATTGATTTTATGTACAGCCTTTGAAAATGAAAGTTACGGGCTTCTGGTTTGTAATGGAACATAATAGGATTTGCTACGTAGAGGACAGAATGGTTTGTCTTACGTTGACCGTGTAGTGACCTTACATTGACCTTTTGTTTTTTAGAGCCGACTAGTGTTGATCTTAAGATTGATGGAGAGAGTGATCCTTGCAGCCAAGGGAAAGACATCAACTTCTTCTTCAAGGGTTACACAGTATCTGGAAAGGTAATTCTCAAGAGCTTTCAAGTATTTTTTTTATACATGCACTTAGTACATTTAATTTTATTCATTTAAAGACACTGGTAAATACATGGTATACAGTATGTGCATTTACTTTTATTCTCTATACTTAGGCCTTTAGATTGGGGAAAGGTTTTGTTTAAAATTGGTAGCTCAGTCAACAAGATTTTTCATATTTTGCATATATAGTTTAATTTGTTTATTAACATGATGCGGGAAGAATTACTCCTTCACAATATGTATAACAATTTGGGGTTCATAAATTGGTTTTCTTTTTATTGACATTTTTCTGGATGTCTATTTTTTTCTGACTCACTCGGTATAGGCCCCCCCCAAAAAAAAAATTACCCAAAAATTTGCTTTTTGATAGTTTTTTGTTGTATTGATTTTACTCCCACTTTTGCACAATTCAAAATTTACATGTTCGCAAACAATGCAACGTGTTCATACAAGCGTAAAGATATAACACAAAAAAATTGGTACCAAAAGATGCGGGAAGAGTTACTCTTTCGGAATATGTATAATGATTTGGGGTTTATAAATTGGTTTTCTTTTTTTTTTGACATTTTTCTAGGTGTCTATTTTTTTCTGATTCACTCGGTATAACTGCCACAGAAATGGATTCCACTATCATGTTGATTTTTGTAGTGTAATTCTACGTAGCCTACTTCTTCAAGTGCTTTATATGGAAAGGGAAACTGCTATTAAAACTATATTTCAAAAGTTGATAATGGACACTCTCAATATCTTTCAATCAATGAATGTAAACAACACATGCTCCACATTCTAAAAACAAACACTTCTTTTCTCGGTGTGCTTTTCTGCTTTGGTGTAGTGGCAAGTTGTTGGAAAAAGTCAATGTCACTTCTTTGCCAAACTTTTCCTTAATTTGTTGACTTTCTTTCTCTCCATTGCTATTTCTTTTACTGGGTCAGATATTGTTTATTAATCATTCTGAATCTCTGATTATTATTATTTTTTTTTTTCTTATTTTTTTAATCCATGATTCAGGTTTTAAGTAAGGGTAAGACAGATGGACCAGAAGGAGTACTAATTTCTGTCAAGTCAAAGAATAAGGACTCTGTTGCCATAGAAACACAGACACTAGCTGGCGGAGTGTAAGTACAACTCATTTCAGCTGTAGAATCAGTAATATATTTTTCTCTTTTGTCTTTCTTTTTTATTGTTACAAGTAATAACTCAAAAGCATATTCGGCTTTTCATAATACTGAAATTTTCACAACAGAAATTTGAAGGATTTAAACAAAAAAATTACTGTGTTCTATAGATGTAATTTCTTCAAGTATTATAAGTCAAATTATGCTCTGAAAATGTTGTGGTGGTCTTATTTTTAAAAATCTTGCAAACTACAGGAAGGTCATGCATTTAAACCTGGTGTATAGTTTTGGTAATAAAAAAGGAATTGGCACAAAACCGACCAAATATAGTATCATGTTGTCCACGTTGCACTAAAACGTATGTGTGAGAGATCTTGTGACATTGCTTTCATTATTTCCGATGAATTTCATTGAACATTTTTTAATGAAGTGTAATGTAACTGCCGTTTAGACCTCTGCTGAGAGTTTCGCACGCCGGAGGTTACGGCGTGAATAATGCGAACGATCTGTGTGTAACACGCACACAAGAGAATCCCCATTGGTTTTCCACGTAAGCGCTAACATGAGTCGGATCCCCGACTTAGCTTTTTTTATACTTAAATTATGAAATAAAGACACTAAAACGAGATTTCAAGTACTATAATTTGCTTTATTATTGTTATTGGATTCAATCTTTCATAATTTATCTAAATGCGAATCAAAATGATTTTTTCTTACTCCCGAAACTATACACCAGCTTTAACAACACACAAAAATATTGTGAATATTTTCAAAGACTTATTTTCAATGACCATAAAATTAGATCTAGTACATGAGAGCATAGTTTGGAGTTATTTTATCTAAAGGTTTGTTCTCAAAAAGTTCCACAATGTTTTTTTCCCCCTTAGGTACAATATCCCCAATGTCTTACCAGGGGATTTTACCATCACAGCTTCTCATCCGACATGGACTTTTCAAAAGGTAAGATGCTTGATTTACCATGTGTTTTACATGGTTTTTTATTTTCGTGAATTCAACAACAAGCTACATGTAAAAGCTTTCACGACTCCATACACTGAGTTCACTTGATGGGAGAGAAATTTCTATATTTCAGTGTAGTTCAATGGGCTTAGGTCTTAAGTTGCTACGTATGTGAGGGAGCTGGAAATGAGAAAAAATATATGCCTTACCAAAAGACATTAGCTGTACGACTTGGTTTGTGTGGCCAAGCCCTCCCGCTTTACTCTTTGCCTACCATGTCGACTTTGGACGTAGTTATACAAATTACCTAAATACAATCGTAATTATTCACATTTTTTCTTTAAAGGTAGTGTAAGCCTTTTGCAGGCAAAAATATTACATTTCTAGTTTTTGAGAGGATATAGTAGTATATCAGTGACTATATCTTCCCACAACATGATTAAGCTCAAATGTGTATGTTTGTCATTATATTGCGATTATCAAAATTCATTCCTATTTTTTTCGAACCTCGAAAAACATACCGTACGGTGCGAACCGTTGACCGTTAGCGCAGAGAATAATGCACGCTGATGCGCCGTGTGTATATTGCTGTGTGTGGTTCGTGCTGCACGCACTGTAATATCAACGATGTTGATGGAGAGCTGGTCTAGATTGGTAGTCAGATTTTCGTTTCATATTACTGATCTAGGCAACCTATGACAGTAAGATTGAATAGACAGTATATGTTGATCATATTCTAAGGTTATGCCAAGTTGCATTAGTTTTCGCAATTTGTGAAAAAGGATGACACTACCTTTAAATGGTCTATCTCACTGGAGGGGATGTCACGGTAGTCACAGAAACTGAGGAAGAAAAAAAATTTATGCACTCTCCTGAATTAAGAAAATGTCTCGTAGACGCAGAAGACATCGCAGTGCTTTCAGATTCGCTGTGAACCAATCAGAATGGTTGTTCCAAATTTGCAATTGATCGTAACTATTTATGTTGCAGGGAATTGGTTTCTCAAACTAGTTTTGAACTTGGCTCATGGCCAATGAGATACCCCCTTTCTACTGGTGCTAGAAGATGTCAAAACTAACAATACCCTTGCTCATTGTATCATGTCTGTGGAGTAATTTCCAGTACACTGTACTCAAAACATTTCAGAAATTAAAAGAGAAATCTCTTGATGCTCGTGCTACAAATTATTGTTGCATGCAAAAAGTGAAGAGACCCCAACACAGATACTTAACTCAATTTACCCCCAGTCAATGCCACCCAGTACCTTATCCCAAATAATTCCAAAGTAACAAGACTAGTTCAAAGTAGTTATTAGACAACTTCCGTTTCTGTGCTCTAAGAAAAGTTTTTATTTCCTAGACAAGAATGGTTCTAGCTTTTACAATTTTGAATGCACTGCTAGTGTAGCTGAATAATGATTCTATTGCCCATTTAGATTTTTACTCTGGTAATTTGGAAAAAAAAAATCACCTTTATGTACTTGAATTTTTCAATAGATTAATGTTTTTTTCTTTTTTTGCTTTAAATCATTAGAAATTTGTGATATGAAACCTAAATTATCATGTTGTTGTTTTTTTTGTATCACAGACACTAGCATGAAATTCCCAAATGTTTTGTTTGTTTGTTTGTTTTTTTTTAAATTTAATGTTATATGGCCCATTTTGAAATAGCTTTGCTATGTATGTCATTTTGCTCCTATTAACAAAATGGAATATTCTCACACAGGCCAGCATTACACATACTGTTACCAAAGATACTGCTACTGTGGACTCTCCCATTATTGTATCTGGGTATGATGTACGGGGGAAAGTGATGAGCGAGGGAGAACCGATCAAGAATGTCTTCTTCATTCTTTTTTCTGACACAGTTAAACCAGAGGTAGGCATAATATTAAAATGTTTTTGCTTTTGATTTGTTTTTAAATCCCTGTTTTGTTACAAAAAATGGTTTTATTACTTTTCATTGAATAAATTGTTTAATGTTATACATAGATCTCTAAACTCTTTGCAACCTGAATGCGTTTAGAAGCAACAATTATTATTATTTTTATTATTATTATTATTATTATTATTATTATTATTATTATTATGATTATTATTATTAATGAATTCTAAGGTGATGAAAATGGCAGTTGTTCTATTGATAAGTTCTTTGAATTCTGATTAACCTAATACATGTATTGAATAATAAAGTTCTAAGACGGACAAGTACCATTTTAAGTAAAATTCTTATCTTTATAGGGCGTAATTAGTTCATAGTTTCATGCTTTTGCAATGCTTCATCTTGCAGAAGTGATTGGTGACAATCCAGCAATGGATTGTAATACAGTGATGTATTACTTTAGAAATTGTTTTTACCTTTTTTTAACCATTACCACACACTCTCTTTTACCACTTCAGATTTTAGTATCTGCGTATTCATAATTTGTATCTTATAACACATTGTGATTTATGGATACCAATTCAACCGGCATGATTAACACCTAGCTTCTAATAATTGACTGGTATTCATTTCTCTCATGTTGTTCAGGATGTGGCTGAATGCCAGAAGAGTGCAGTTAATGGGTACCAGTCTGAGGGGAAGACCCCTCTCTGCCATGTGCAGTCTGATGTGGATGGACAGTTTGTGTTTCCAAGCCTCAGCAGCGGGGAGTATAAAGTGGTGAGTAAACAAAGACCAATATGGCAGTCTGTCTGTTACAAATCCTTTGGATCAAACTTATTCCTAATTTTTCAAGCTGTGCTCATGAACCTCTTCATATACATTGGTTTAAAGATGAAGATGTGCAAGACACACTTTTGTTGCCATGGTAACAGCTAATTATTTCAATAAATCTGTAGCCACTTCTTTTCAAGCAATGCTTGTTAATGAAACATTGGAATGGGGTATTACTCAGTGTCAGTGATATTTCTGGTTTTGTGAAGATGTTATCTCCTGGCTCTTTTCTTGATTTTTTTATATTACTTAGTTTAGAAAAAAAAAATCATTTTAAATAGCTCTTGAGTTTTAGGGGGTTGTGTTGTCAAGCCTATCTGAAATGTTCACTGAAAAATATACTTACTTGACAAATAAATCAAAATAAAAATGTGTATTGTTTTTCAATATATTAGTTGCAATCTGGTTAAACATTTAGTCTCTTTTTAAATAAGTGTCCTTCTATGCTCCACAACTCTGGTAAATATGATCCAGAGCAGCATATGAAATTAAAAAAAATGTTATAGAGCCCTGAGCAAAGCTAATCCATAATCTATTTTTTTTATAATAATTTCTTGCAGGTACCATTCTACAAGGGTGAACACACAACATTTGATGTGGTTCCTTCTTCATTACAGTTTAGTGTTGAACATCAGACCGTTCAGCTGCCGGTAATTAAAGCTACATGTACATTAACCTACTTAATTTGATTATGCCATCATTCAACCACTTAGGGGCCTTACCAAAGCCTTACCGGCTGCATACAGACCATATTGTGGAAGGGGGAGGGGGGGGGGGAGGAGAGGGGGAAGGGAAGGGGGATGGATGTTTCACCAAGTTGTTAATAAGTTACAAACAAACAATTTGCAATATGAAGAGCAAAATGGGAGGATCAAATCATGTTTAAGTTCATGACCTGAAGTTGAAAAAATGCATACATGTATACACATTATCCTTATTTTTGTTATTAACAAACACTTTAAACATATTTAAGGTCATGTGTGAAGTTGTCTGTAACTTATGAACAACTTGGTGAAACAACCGCCATATGTACTCCTTTTTCCATGAACTTAATAATAGAGGGATTATTTCATCCGGTCTATAATCATGTTACTCTGTCAGCCCGAAGATATCCTTATTATTTCGTCATAGAAACAACACTTCTGCAGCTTGTATTCCCCTCCCCCATTGATTTAATTAGTGTCTAGCTCTTGCATCCATACTTAGGGACAGACCATACATAGCATTTTTGGACATAGGTTTTAGTTGCCATATTGATATTTTGGTCCATGAGCACACTTTTCATTTCTGTAAATGCTTCATTTGCCAATGTAATATGTGTTTTGATTTCACCTTCACTCTTCCCATTATCTATTTTTAAATAATTCATTATTTCTTCTTCTTTTTCTTTTCAAATGACAGACTGTCTTTCAAGTGGCAGGATTCTCTATCTCGGGGCGAGTGTTATCAGCAACAGGGGTATGTAAAGATAACATTAACAAGCACAGTAATTACAGATGCAATGAGTTGGTACAAGCATGTGATATTAACCCGTTGTGCCTTAAGCATAAAACTTTTGCATCAATATCTGAAAGTATTGACCAAGATTTGAACCTGGGTTTGATCAAAGTCACTTTGTATGTAAATGCAGAGAGCTGACCTCCAATGTTATTGCTAGACAAAGTCCTGATCTTGGAAGTATTTGATCACTTGGCTATAATCTTATCATAATAATTATAGAGAGTTAAAAGATTGCTTTATTAGTCAGAAAATTTAACATAGAAATTGTTCTGGATATGGATCCCATTACTAAGATTAATATCAATATTTTGAGGGGTTTCACATGCTCACAATTATGCTGTTAATGATTTGAATAAAAAATAAGGTTGATTACCATAAATGCCATCTCCATTATTGCTGGGAAATACAGAAAAACTATATGATGATACACAAAGCATCGTCATAAATCGACACACTGAAGAAAGACAGGTTGAGATTGAATTTCGAGTGGAATTGAGAAATATACAAATAAGACCAAACATACTATTTCTTTCCTTTATTACATACTTCAGGGGAATGGAGTTGAAGGTGCAAAGGTCAAGGTTCAAGGCAAGCCAGAGGTCACGACCAGGTCAGACGGTACCTTCAGGATGGAGAAAATCAAGTCAGGAACCTACACATTGCAATCCAGCAAACAGCATTTGACCTTTGATCCCTTGGTTGTCAAGGTCACGCCCAACACCCCCAAACTCCCAGATATAGTTGCTTCAAAGTAAGCATCCTTAAATCCTACATTCATTTTATACCATGTCTTCATATTTTTGGTATAATTTTTTTAAAGAGTAACTTGTGTGATTTAAATGTTGAATGATGCACAATACAGTTCTCTATTGACAATGCCTGTGACCTTTTACTAATTTGCAATTGTTGTTTTCAGGTTCAGCGTATGTGGTCGAGTAGAGACATCGGCAGGAGGCCAGAGGAAAGTCAGTTTAACCAAAGAGGGCAGCAAACAACCCGAGACTGCTACCACCGACAAAGAGGGAGCTTTCTGTTTTAGTGCCGCACCAGGAGCTTACGTCATAAAGGTTGGTTTCAATTCATCTTTCATCAGCCTTAGAAATAAAAAGTTACGTGACATGGAACTTTTCATAACTAAAAGCTATTGTGAATTTGCCAATTTAAATGTTGTCTCAGAATGTGAGAACACTTCAAAGTTGGACCTCTTAAAAATACTTTTTTATTTGGGAATTACAGTCCAAGTCGTCGTTTATTTTGCGGCAAGTAGTTTCTGTGTCTTACAAAACTTGCAATAGATTCTTGCAAAATTTTTGTGTTTTATGTTTCATGTGTATATATCCTACATGTATGCAGTGAAAAATATATTCCAGTTGAAGTTAAATTGTACCATCCTCAACAGATGCCAAACAAATTAAGTGAAACTAAATGTCTCTCTTTCAGCCGTTGATGACTGATGCAGAGAAGGCAGCTGGTCTACGTATCAACCCTGAGAGTGAGAGAGTTACTATCTCGTCCAATCCCATCCTTGATATTAACTTCTCTCAGTTCAAGGCTACATTACGAGGCAACATCAAATGTCTGGGTGAGTTATATATCTTTTTCTTCACCCTAATCAGGCCCTTCCCTTGACATTTTTCGTCATTAAGTTTTGATGCCATATTCTATGGCCGTGATGTTTAATGACATTTTCCTTTGAAGTCTCTCATGTTTTTTGAGTTCAAATTTGCATTACGTGGCTACCCGGTTACAGAGTAATGCATAAATTTGTGCCTTTGCATCTGATTCAAAATTTCTTATAAACTGATTCATGTACCACCGCCCCCCCCCCAAAAAAAAAAAAAAAAAATAATAATAATAATAATAATAATAACAGTAACAATAATAATAAAAACAAAAAATGTGTTTTCTGCTTGAATTTCAGAGATCCATAATTTTTTTGATGATTAAAAAAAAAAAAAAATTATTGATGAATGTCAGTCAATTAAAGGCAAAGATGTTGTAATCAATATTCATGAAATAGCCACTTTTGCAATAATTATCCCAAGTGCACATTGACAGACTGAACTCTTTTCTCTCCCATAGATGTGTGTGGTACTCTGCAACTGATGGTAGAGTCTAAGGATGGAAGAGGGTTCAAGAAACCAGTCCCTGTTTCTCAACAAACCAAGCAAGCTACCTTCATCATCAAGGACATTCTACCTGGAAAATACTCAGGTGAGTCAAGTGTTCAAGTATTTTGTTTTCTATTTATCTGTCCAATTTTACTGTGCTCAATAACAGGTCTATCTCAGAGGCTAAACACTTGAATGAACTACTCAGTTAAACATTTGTGTTATGTTGATGCCATACTCTGCACTGATATTAACTTGTACTTCCATTTTCACTGGGAAAATTACAACAAATTCAGTGTGAGTAGGGTTAACTCAGTTATAGAACCACAGCACGAATAAAAATAATGCATAACATCCTGGTGCGAACAGCATTTTGGAATAAAGATGTAGCGTTCCTGACCATGAGGCCAAAGTAAGCCTTATTTTAAGAAGCCTCTTGTAATGAAAGTCAACCTTTTAGGGTTGAAATAATCTGCAGTCAATCCCTGACACTCATTGAATGGCTAACTTCAGCCCTGGACTAAAGACAATACCTAACCTAACCATAACTCTAAACCTAGCATGAAACCCTATTGCAACCCTAACCCTACATCTTTGACAAAATAAATCCCTGAGCAAATGTCATGGAGCCATTGTTGCGGTAGGATTTGTCGGTTCCCTGGACCATTGCATCGTTAACAATTGTTTTTTATTTACCCGTTACAACTAACAGTCAGCGTAGTCCAGACTAACTGGTGCTGGTCCAAGTCCTCTCTGGATGTAGAGGTAGTAGACCAAGACCTTGGAGGACTAGAGTTCCAGCAGAGTGGTTATGTGCTTCACTGTCATGTCTCTCATCCTATTGAACTGGTAAGAAAACACACCTATTGAGCTAGTAACCTTTTGCAACCCCATGTCTGGTTCAGCATCTCTCAGAAATACGTGCTGGGGAGTATTTCAACTATTCAAACAACTTGAAATATGAAGAATCAAATTGGATGTCCCAAATTATTCCTTTAGTTTGATTGTATTTCCTGAAATCTCAACAAAATTGAAGCAAGAAACATCCTTGACATTCAAAATGTTTGTCAATTATGATAACGATAATCCATATTTGCATTTTTTTTCAACTTTAGCTCAAATGAAATTAAAAAGCATTTAAGCATCTCATTTGGCTCTTCATACATGTATTTCAAGTCGTTTGTAAAGTTGTTGGCAACTTCGGAATGACCTGGTGAACACCCCCTATTGACATACCGGAATGGATGCTGCAAAGCTGTGGAACAAGCTATCCACCTTACTGAAGAAGTAGCTCTTGTAAGCCCACTTACTCTTTGAGAGAACATGAGCTGTATTGGTTTTTATATTTTTATTTTTATTGTGGGACAAATTTTGAAGTGTTTTTTAATTATAGGGAATACATTCTGTATCAAATACGTAATTTATAAGACTGGGTTGCATATAGCCCTACCGTATTTTAGGCATTTGGTGTGTTTAAACATACACTGACATGTTCATTTACATATCTTCCAATGATTTTGTTTTTCTATTTCAGGCATATGCATTGGATACATCTGCTTCGTACAAGGGTTCATTCTCACTGACCAAAGGAGCAAACCAGTTCTGCCTTGATAAGCCTGGATCATACAAACTCTCTCCTAAATCCTGCCACCAGTTTGATAAACAGGAGTACACCTTCCAAACGTAAGCAGTAGAATGTTTTGATTGAACTCGCAGACGAAGCAAAGCACTGCATGCAAGTATTGGTACATGTAGACTGGACCAAAATGACATTTGACATCAGATATTTTCTAATCATATTCAAATTAAGATAAAGGTTTCAGAGGACATACTATATATTTCCAATGTATGGGAATTAACCCTCAAGCTCTTAAACAACCTGAAACTTCTCTTTAGCTTACTCCTCAAATTGCCCAACATCGCCCTTTTGGTTTTTAGACTGCCTCACCACCCCCACCCTCCTCCCACCACCACCACGTCAGCCATTTCTCCAAACCACCCTCCCGTCCTCATGCAGCAGCAAAGCCAATTAAAAAGTTTATTTACATGTTGTATTTTGTTGTAGAATTCTAAAATACATGATTTTAGCAGGTATCTCTTAGGAGTAAGCTGACATGTTATCCTCAGCCTCTGAGTGCTAAAGGGTTAAATGGATGAGAAGGCTTGCAATTTTTGCTTTCACCTATCAGAACTCGGCTCCTGCGGCAATTGCTCCAGGCTTTATTTCGTCTAAGATGTAGGGTTAGGGTTGCAATAGGTTTTTATGCCTCCGCCACCGAAGGTGGTGCCGGAGGCATTATGTTTTCGGGTTGTCCGTCCGTCCGTCCGTCCGTACGTCCGTCCGTTTTCGTTCTCACGCGATAACTTAGAACGCGTTTGACGGATCACTTCAATTGGTATCATGTATGCATATGGTAGGGACAATGATTTCATTAGACTTGGGGTCATTAGGTCAAAGTTCAAAGGTCACAGAGGTCATTGTATGCATGAAAATGGCTCGTTCTCTGCCATAACTTAAAAACCGTTTGACGGGTCAACTTCAAACTTGGCTAATGTGTGCCTATGGGAGGGGCAATGAATGATTAGATTTTAGGGTCATGAGGTCAAAGGTCAAAGTCAAAGATGTCATTGTATACATGAAAAGTGTTCGTTCTCGCAATAACTTAAGAACTGTGTGACGGGTCAACTTCAAACTTGGATCATGTATGCATATGGTAGGGACAATGAACTGATTAGAATTTGGGGTCATGAGGTCAAAGGTCACAGAGGTCATTGTGTACATGAAAATGGCTCGTTCTTGCGATAAACTTAAAGAACCGTTTGAGGGATAAACTTGAAACTTGGGTCATAGTTTCATTATGAGGGTCAATAAACTTGTTAGATTTTGGGTCATGAGGTCAAAGGTCACAAGGTCATTGTGTACGTGAAAATGGCTCTCGTTCTTTGCGATAACTTAAGAACCGTTTGAGGATTAACTTCAAACTTGGATCATATTTACATATGGAGGGACAATGAACTTATCAGATTTTGGGGTCATGAGGTCAAAGTTACAGAGGTCATTGTGTACGTGAAAATGGCTTTGTTCTTGCAGTAACTTAAGAACAGTTTGATGGATGAACATCAAACTTGGGTCATGTGTGCATTGGTAGGGACAATGAATTTATTATATTTTGAGTCATGAAGTCAAGGTCAAGGGTCACAGACGTCATTGTATACATGAAAATGGCACGTTCTTGCTGTAGCTTCTGAACCGTTTATGGATCAACTTCAAACTTGGGTCATGTGGGAGGAAAGATGAACTGATTAGATTTTGAGGTCAGGACATCAAAGGTCACTGGTTATTTATGTAAATGACTCGTTTGTGCAATTTCTGAAGGACCTTTGACAGATCAACTTAAACATGTTTATCCTTTTTATTACATCAGTAGCCTCCTCCTGAGTTGGAAATAATTCTGATGATACAACTTTAATAGATTTGGATCATATCTCAAAGATGTCATGGTATAAATGGATGTAAAATACTCAACACTGCCATTTGCCTTTTTTTTCCGATGTGGCAATACGGAGGCATGCCTTCCGACCGTGCGCGGTCGAAGATTCATCTAGTTTTTTTAGTTTAAGGGTTAGGTTTAGGGTAGGGCGTATTGTTTAATCCAGGCTTGAAGTTGATCATTCGGTGAGTGTGTGGATTGCATAGCAGAGAAATTGTCGGCAGAGCGAAAGTCATGGAATCAAACTAAGTATTGTTTTTCTCTCTTTATTTCTCTGACAGATCTGCACCTAACATGCTGACACTGACAGCTGTGAAGCATCAAGTTCATGCACAGATTAGTACAAGTCAACCGGTATTAGATATCACAGTCTCCATCAGGTATGTCCTTATCTTCTTGTTCCTCTTTTTCTTATTTTATGTAAATTTTATGTAAATACTACATAATTTCAATAAAAGTGATAATTCTTTAAAGATTTATTATGTTGTTTTCAATTCATATTTATTTGGCATAAAATAGAAATCAAGGTACAATCATTACAACTAAAGTATGTTGCATAAGATATTAGAATTGCTAAGCACAGTTGAAAACATGTAAAGCAACAACGCCCAAACATACAAAATACAGATATACAGGTAGTAAAATAACACAATAGGATACAATACAAGACAATATAAGCACATAAGTAAAATATGAAAATTAACAGATTAATCTGAATCAATTTGCATGTTTTGACAAATTAATGAGTGGAAAATATTGTACTTTTTGAGTTACTTTAATTGGATAATTTGTAATTCCCTTTAAATTGCTGTTCATGAAGCTTTACTTTGGGGGTCCTTGATATCAATTTATTGATTTATTTTGTGAGAATAAATAACATGTTAGTAATATAATTCTTACCTTTGTAAGAAATGTTGAATCATTTTAATTTCTATTGTGACTATGGTGTTTTAGGGTTAGTTTCGAAAACTATCACATGTAAACCTATCTTACTGGCTAGCACATACCATTATATGACATCTGTCTATGATACAATTTTTGTCTCTATTTGGGAACAAGATACATAATATTCTTTAGATCATGGCAAAAAAAGAGACAGTCTGCCAACAGTGACCAAATTTTACTTCATTTTGATCTCACCTTTGTAAATATTCCAGACCACCTGAAAATATTACATCAGCACTAATCCTGCATCCTACTCTCCCTCTCTCCCTCTTACTCTCCACAGCTCTGGGGGCAAACTGGAGCAGACAGTCAAGTTGGGACCGTTGAAATCAAGGCAACAGCTGGAGCAGGAGTCTAAGCCCCCAGCCAAGAAAAATGTTAATGAAACAGCTGAGAAGAAGCCTACACCATCACCCACAGGTCCCCAGGTTTATGACATTAGCCACTGGGCTGGGTAAGTTTTGTACTTACATGTATGTGTGATGAATTTATATTGTGGGCATTAATGAATTGGGGGTCCTTAATCATTTCAATGTCTGCTTAGAGAACCATAACAATTTTTGTTGAATTTCCCTTTGAAATGAATTAACTCCACTCTTGCACTGAAAATATTGTGATACAAGTACATGACATTGCATTTGTAACATGTTAAATTACATCCGTTGAGAAGTGTTCCCACATGAGGCAGTTTATACTTTAAAAAAGGACTTCTCCTTTCATTAAAAAAAAGAAAAGAAAAAAGAAGGAAATAAGAATGTTTTTCAAACGTAAAGGAATTGTTGCCAATTAAAGAAGCACTGTATGACTTAGATGTTTGAAGATATCTGTACCTCCTATCTCCTGATTTCAACAGCAATGGAGAAGTGTTAGAGATTGTACCATCGTCGGGGGAATTCTTGTTCTATCCATCTACAGTAAAAGCAACCGTTGAATCAGGTAAGAATATCGGTAAGAATATCCATTAGGCCATGCGTTTTAAGTTGGGCCCGTGTTGTGTGACACACTCAAAAGTTGTACAAATCGTGCCCATTTCCATGAAAGTGGCTGTAACTTTTTCAAAATTTATATTAACCCCACAAAAGTATACATTTTCTGGAAGCTGAATGTATGAGGAATTCAGAAATGCGCGTAAAATTAACATAGGTGGCGCTCTTGAAAAGTTATGAAGCTTGAAGCCTGAAAAACCATGAAAAAATGGCTTTGGAAAAAAATTGCAAAAAAAAAATACTACTCACCGTAAAACATTATTTACTGCACATTTGACCTCGTCACATTTAGATCTTTCCAACCATGTATAACTTTCTATAACCTGGGAGAGTCTACCGCATTTTGCTCCAGGCTGGAAAGATGACTTCGAAAATATCAATTTTTTAAAGAAAATGTACCTTGTGGCCGTGTTCTAAGTACTGTAACTTGCTGTTTAAGATACTTGACATGTAATGAAGGATCCTATATAAGTTGCTAAGGCAGATAGAAGTAGCAAAGTAGTACTGACATGTGAAAGTCCCTTTGCCTTGGTAAACATTATTCACCATAATGTTGCATAAAATGTAAGAGCCCTTTAGCTGTAATGCTTCAGTCACACAGACACTTACGTATAGATACGTTTGTGTTGTTTTAATCTTATTTCATCTTCTATTCTATCATTTCCTATGTATTTCTTTGTTTTACTGGATGAACTTATCAATATTTCCACTGCTGACTATGATGGGTAGGCATCCGCAGAAAAGAAGAAAATTTTTGAGACTGTAGCATAAAGAAATTGTCATTCATATAATACAGTCACAATGCACTACAGTGTACAACACTAAATTGGTTATGAACAAGCCAAATTAAGTATTTCATAAGGGTGAATGCATTTCAATTTTTAAAAAATCCATCTTAGAATGTGATTTAAATCTGTTTTACAGCACATGTACCATATTTGCTGCACGGCTCCTCCTGCGCGGCTCCTCCTCCACCCCTGACTCTCGTTAATTAACAGTTAAATTTACAGACAATGATGAAATTTTAACATTTTTTAAAACATGTATTTTGTTGCCCTACATGAGAGCTTTAATTTAAGACCAAATTCAGCTTTATAGCTTGTATAGTTTTTAAATAAATCAACAAACAAAATCATATTTGAGGAGCAGATGTCACAACTCCACCTTTTTAAGGGCCCAACTCAAAACGCATGGCCATTAAAAGAAATGTTGCTAAGAATATAAAAGGTCATTAAAAATTAATTCAACATTCATACCACAATATATTATCAAATGATCAGTCTGAAAGGAGTACTACATGTATTCTCTTTGAAACACTTTTTTTTATTGATACAAAGTACATTGTATGATAATTTACTTGCATGTACAATGTACATTGTCAATCATTGTGTTGAAAGTGATGTACAGTATGTTTTAATCAGATGGCTCACTATTGAATTATACTGGCTTTAAGCTTGATGCCATCAAACTACCCCTAACCATGATTCAGCTTTCCTCAAACTCAGAGGCGGTGGAACGAATTTGAAAGTGGGGGGTCACGATGGAAAAGGGGCACTTTAGACCAGAGGCTTTAAGAGAATAGTATTCAGATAAGTAGGGGTGCGCAGAAAATTTTCCCTTTAAATGTGTGCTTTTAAAAATGTTCATGGCTTTGTATCTAATGAATGATAAACGGATGGCGAGCGCGAAGCATGAGCTGAATTTTTTAGCTGAAAATTTGAGTTAATTGTGCATCATATACCCTATTCAATATCCGCGATCGCAAAGCTCGAGCTGAAAATTATGAGCTTAAAAATGGAGTTGATTGCGCATTATAGACCCTATTAACCCTTTCGTTACCAGGCACTTTTTCCAAAAAACTGGATTCTCTCACTTCATTTCAAATTTTCAAAAAGATAATTTGAGCAATACCACTAGTGTTTGCATCCACGCGAAAACTACCGTTTCCAGCTTTCCAACGGTACATACCTCAACAAGAGAGGGTGCTTTCTTGCAAAACAGCAGTAAAATAAGTTTCCCTTGTCAACAGTGTTCTATGGTGCCAAAAGGCGACAATGGTAATGAGAGGGTTAAGTATCCGCGAGCGCAAAGTGCGAGTTGAAAATTATGAGCTTAAAATTTGACTTTATAGTGCATTATAGACCCTATTTAGCATCCGCGAGCGCGAGCCGAAAATTTGGGTTTTGAAAGACATCTGGAGTAACAAAGGGCACCTTTTTGTATTAAAAGTGCCCCTTTTTAGTATAAAAATGGCATTTTATTAGCTAAGAAAAGGGGCACTTTTTACTCATGAAAAGGGGCACTTTTAGGGTGGATGAAAAAGTGGGGGGTCACAGTGCCCCCCCCCCCCACCCCCTGGTTCTGCCACCTCTGCTCAAACTGCCTGTAATCACCCTCACAATAGATATTGACCTGCTTAAAGTCCATGTTATTAAAAGCCCAAATCTCTCATTTTGGCATAAAGACCAGTGTAGTTACATTTCAGTCATTGCTAGAACCCAATAAAGTTTAATTAAGCTTGTATTTTTAAAGATTTTAAACTGGCTGTGGTATACATACATGTAGGATTTGGAATACGATTTTACAACAATTTACAATTTATAACAAAAGGGTGATATAAATGCAACTGAATACTTTGCCTTTATAATGTAACAAGTCATTTAATACATATTTTGCAAAATTTTTACTGCTCTCAATAATTTTCTTCTTTTCTCCATACAACCAAGTATATATTTTGCATGTCAAAATTCATGAAAAAGTTCATAATCCACAGTTGCGAATCTGATATCTTAACCAATAACATGTGCAAGTATGATATTTCTTGATTTGAAAACTACATAAAATGTGCAATAGTTACTACGTAACAGGATGATACCTAAAGTAGCAATACATCTCTGTTAATATTTTAATTCATAGTATTCTGTCAGATATACATGTGTCATGCCAAAGCTTTACTGATTTGAGTCTATACAATGTCCATCTAGTGAGCTTCTATTTTTCTGGAATAGGAGGTACTTTGATGAAGTACAGCTTTTTGTCCAGATGTGCAAAAGCCAGGATGTTTGGAGTGACTGACACCATATAGCACCATACCCGTCTAACCGTTGATAGATAGATCTCGCTTAGAAACTGTTGATGTTTAATGTGTAATCCTTTGAGTGTACAGACAGAGAGGGTCAAGGTGCCAAGGTTTGGACTAAAGTAACCGATGATAACTCTGTCAAGAGCGTCTACTGTCGCACACAGGATTTCATTTTCATTTCTTGCTGTGACAGTGCTTCCCATGTTACCTTCCTTGTCAAAGAAGACAACCTTGCGGGGCTTTGCGTTAGAAGCCCTCATAACCAGTACCTCTGATTGTGTGACACAAATCTGGGCAACATTTATTCTCCCGGTGTTGATCACTCGTGAATGCAGGGTCATGTCCTTGCCACGAACCCTGAAATACTGGATTAGGTTAGTGCCGTTGACAGTGTAGACATAGTCTTGGTTGTCTCTGTACAGTGTGCAGAAGGCATCTTGGCATGTCTTCTTTGCCAACTGATGAAAAGGAATCACCCACATTGTCCCGTCTGAATTGTATGCCTTTATTTCCTCAAAGCCATGCGAAACAACAACTCGTCCGTCTTTCAGAATGATGATATCTCGTACAGAACCAATGTCTGCCCTCAAGTATGGCTTCCTGCTTCCGGTCAACGTGATGGCTTCAGCCCCTGGAAAACTACTTCCGTATCCAACGACAACCGTGTCATCCGTGGTCCTCGTCATACCCCTAACACCACCTGGAAGATCAATCTCCTTGATGACTGAAGGTGGTCGGATGGGAACGGTCACAGGTGGTTTGTGTTTCACTGCTTGCGGCTGTGTAGAACCTGTTGCCTTAGGCTGTGCCAGTCGCTTTCCCAGATGCACAGGGCCTTGGAGATCATTCACTAGAGCGTTGACTGTTACATTCCTTGGTAGCCCTTGTATTCGTCGATCACCGAGTGGGGTCGGTTCCCGACACAGCGGACAGATCATGTGATCCTTCTCACGGTGACCCATGTCGTATCCCATGAGGCATTTCTGACAGAAGGTATGTCCGCAGGTCAGGAGGGTGGCATTCTCAAAGATGGTGAGACAAAGAGGGCAGACTAAGTTTGCATGGATTGGGTCATTCACAGTTCTCTCAGCCATAGCTTCTCAGGATGATCGATCTGGAAGATAAATAAGTTATAATACATGTATAACCAATGATTTGTCTGGTAAAAACAACTAGATTGATGTGACATGTATATGTATAACGACATGTACCCATATGTTGCGGCTCAACATTTTTTTTATTTAGAGCTCATAAGTATCTAGAGAAATTGGTTGACTTGAATAAGCTAGAATGTTCTGCACACATTTAGGTTGCATTTTTACATAATGTGTTACACAGCAATTTAAATATGGGAAAATATTATTAATCATTTTAATCCGTTTATTGAGAACTAACTTTCTCATACACTATGCATTTTGCAAATCTAGGAAATTAAAGAGTTTTTAAGCCAATTTGAAGTTTTGACTTCCTTGATTCACAATGATTCAGTCTATGAATTTCTTTAATTGTGGTTGTCTCCATATATTTATTCTGGCTATGTGATTGCAAATCAATACAAACTTCCTGAAATTGATTCTGAATTGGTTATCATGCAGTAAATTATAGGTTGTGTGAATCATCGATGTATAAACATTAATAATAATGAAAAGTCATGTCAACAAACAAATACAATCTCTCATTTGCCCAATACAGACCACATGGCAACCACATGTACATGTACATCCTGCAGTCCTCCATTTCCTTATCTTTTTTTATAAAAATCATTAATTAAACAACTGCATGACTTGTACTATTTGTAGTTCTGAAAATTCATGACAAATTATTCTGTAATCATTTTTTCCCTGTCATATCAGAACTCAAGATTAACCTTTATTTATGTATGGCCATGCGTTTTAAGTTGGGCCCGTGTTGTGTGACACACTCAAAATTTGTACTTATCGTGCGCATTTCCATGAAAGTGGTTGTAACTTTTTCAAAATTCATATTAACCCAGCAAAAGTATACATTTTCTGGAAGCTGAATGTCTGAGGAGTTCAGAAATGCTCTTAAAATTAACATAGGTGGCGCCCTTCAAAGGTTATGAATCTTAAAAACTGAAAAATTCATGAAAAACTATGGCTTTGGAAAAAAATTGCAAAAAAAATACTGCTTACCCTACAACATTTTTTTCTACAGATTTGAACTCGTCACTTTTAGAGCTTTCCAAACATGTATAACTTTCTATACCCTGGGAGAGTTTACCGCATTTTGCTCCAGGCTGGAAAGATGACTTCAAAAATTTAAATTTTTAAAGAAAATATACCTTGTTGCTGTGTTCTGAGTATTGTAACTCGCTGTTTAAGATACTAGACATGTAATGAAGGATCCTATATAAGTTGCTAAGGCAGATAGAAGTAGCAAAGTAGTACTGACATGTGAAAGTCCCTTTGTCTTGGTAAATATTATTAACCACAATGTCGCATAAGTCCCCTGTATAGCTGTAAAGAAATTGTCATTTATATAGTACAATCACAATGTACTACAGTGTATAACACTTCATCTGTTATGTTATAATTACTTAAATTATGGATCATAAACAAGCTAAATGAAGTATTTCACCAGGTTGTAAGCATTTCAATTAAATATATAGATGTACCCTGCTATGAACTTGATTTAACTCATGCACCACATGAGCTAAATTTTCTGCGCCGACTCCTCCTCCACCCCTGATCTCTTAACAATTAATGAAGAGAACATAAACATCTTTAACATAATTGAATGCATGAATTTTTTTGCCCTACATAATAGCTTTGATTTAAGTCCAAAATCAGCTTTATACATTTACCTGTATCTACATTGTATGCATTGAGTTTTGTCTTTAAACAACATCAATTTGAGGAGCAGATGTCAAAATTACAACTTTTTGCAGGCCTGCTAAACTCAAAGAGCATGACCAATTACTGTAATCAATGTAATTAAAATTCCTCAACTAACATATAAACTATCAAAATCAAGCTACGTTGATTAATTCAACAGGGTTTATGAATTTCAATCCAAAGATATCCTTCTGTGCACTTGATTTAACTCATTACAGCACATTTGCCAACTTTGCTGCGCCGACTCCTCCTCCACCCCTGACTCTCATTAATTAACTGTTAATTAACAGACAATGATGAAATTTTAACATTTTTCAAAACATGTATTTTGTCGCCCTACATGAGAGCTTTAATTTAAGACCAAATTCAGCTATATAGCTTGTATAGTTTTTAAGTAAATCAATAAACAAAATCATATTTGAGGAGCAGATGTCACAACTCCATCTTTTTAGGGGCCCAACTCAAAACACATGGCCGTATAGGTGTATAATCAACTGAAAAGCAGCACAGGCCGAAAGAATGAGTTAACTTAAAATGAATCGTTTAAATCGTTTTTAACAAATAATTCATAACAGCAATAATATAATTCTGTTTAATGATCTACCTGTCAGTGATCATGATTAATGATTTATATACATTATGATGGATTCAAAAATTTATATTAACATATGGCTATTTCTCCAGTAAATGTACCATTAAAAATCATATTTTCATCCATGTCTCAAAAACTGAAAACTAAATCAATAAGTATGTTTCAGTTGTTATTCATGCTTGACTTGGTATGAAGAAATAAAATAGATAAAACGAGCGTTACAGGGTTTCTCCTTTTTGTGCAATTTCTTGTGAAAGTCTAGAATGAGGTCCGAAATGAAGGTAATAATTGTAACATTGTTTTTCTCCTTTTAAAAATGATCATTTAAAAAAAGTTGCCCAGTGATAAATTCACCAACTTACTAATGAAACCTGTTAAGAATGACTAGCACAACATTCATGAGCAACAATGATTGCTGGGCTGAATTGGAAAAAAGTGATAACGGTCGTAGCATATGTGTGTCAAACATTACCATGATCAGTTGAGGGTTTCAACTTTGAAGCAAAACTGTTTTGACCTTCTGTGTTACCGTAAATATGTTGACAAGTTATTCGTAAATATAACTGACAAAGATCATAGTTCATGTAATGTGCAGAAAAAAATTATGAGACATTCAACTGCCAAGGACTTGATGTGTGTCAAAAGTTTCGTTGCAACCGTTATTCTTTTTGGAGCATCGTACCAAAACAGGATGTCAATAAATGCAAGCTGGGGCATGAACAATGTTGTATCAGCACCATTTAACATTGGTATAAACTTGAAGAAATTTCATTCACTACTTTTGACTCTATTAATGAAAATGAAATGTGTGTCAATGATTTTGACACCTGTTACGACTGTTATCTTCTGTTATCTTCGTTACAGCCGTTATTGATTTTTGGTTCTAGTTAAATATCAATTTAAGGAAACTTGTGTTTTTCTATTTGAGGGGATACTTTGGCTTCCTCACCTTACATAACAAGCAAAGTTGGGCATTCAATCAAGTGTTTAGCTCGTAAAAGAGTGAAATTTGATTTTGACACACAATGTCATTTTTTGACACACATGTTACAACCGTAACAATATGTATATAGCACTGTATACCATGTCAAGTGGATGGCATGCAAACAAATCAGCTTGTTTTATCTCCTCACCTATTTTTTAACAAACATAGGGGTATGATACTTACATTCATATGACAGAAGAAACTGGAAGATGATTTTGAAATTTTAGCACAAATGTTACATATTTGGTACATTTACTGAAGAAAGAGCCATATTCATAGAGAAAAATATCTGACATCACTTTTGAAATGTAATTGTCTTATCGATAAATTCCACTCCTTTGTTATATCGATCTATATTGAAATCAGGACTTTCAATCTACATTAACCAGTAACAAAAAAGGGTTATTCTAAAGGTTAAATCTGTATTTTGAAGCCCTTTGTTGCAACCATCATTGTGCAAATGCACAGGTAAAAAAGTATAAAACTTACCATCACATTTGAAAATAGATTCCACTCCCTGTTGCAGCTATCCTAATACTTTGAATCAAGAAAAACATTGGTTGGTGACAAGTACATAGAAATAAATAACCTGTCAAATGGAACACACAGGATACACCTTTACAGTGCCAGGTAGTCGTTATACCCTCCACTCACTATAAGGAAACGTCTAGAGCTGACAAATATTATTCCAAAAGCGAGGGATTTTCAGTTTTCATTGTGTGCTTGCGTTTCATTGTGGTATTTGATCACCTATTGATGTTGTTCTGGTTGAGCGATTTCATTTTTAATAAAGCGGTGAGATAGAGAGAGAGAGAGAGAGAGAGAGAGAGAGAGAGAGAGGTGTCTGTATGGATCGATGCCTCTGTCTCTTAAAATAAACTGTACACGACCAAGGCCATGTAGTCTGAGAATGCAGACCCTAGTTGGTGGTTTACCTACTTGGCCCTACCACAAGGGAGGGGGCCTTTTCAGGGTTTGAATTGTGATTTTTTTTTTCATGTACTCACAGGCTGTAGTGTAATGTTTTTTCTTATTTTTTCTTATTTCCAAATTACATTTTGCTGAATAGATTTTCCTACATTTATACGATTGACATGCTGAAAATGACTTAAATCTCTCAGAAATGGCTGTAAATGGTTTTTAGTGTTTTTGTTTAATCCGCCCCCAAATGGGCCGCTCGGCGTGCGGAGGAGCTACTGGCTTGTGACGTCACACCTTGGACAGCTCGAACAACAGCCAGCCAGCTGATCTGAGCTTGCGCGTGCAGCTTGATGCATGTGCATGCAATGCATGCATACGTAAACACAGCACTGTACTAGCCTGCTATATAGCTGATGTGTCTCGGGATTAATATCGCTCTTTTATCACAACTGATTACACCATTGGACAAATCATACAGGGTTGTATATCCTTAGAATATCGTGTTTTTAGATATTGTTAACGATTGTGATTATTTTGTAGATTTGAACTTGCTGCGATAGATTTTTGAAGAGTTTGCAATTATGGTAAAAGCACGAATTGCCTTGCTCATCTCTCACCGAGGGGTCGTGAACGGTGCGGCCCGTGGCGTTGGTTGTTGGTGAAGCGTTTAATTTTCCCATTGACATTCGGAGATATAATGCTTAAAATTCCACGTAAATTTAGAGTGACTTCATTCTTAAGAAGACTTATTCTGTGTTGAATCTATTTTGATTTTAATATGATTTTTTCTTTTTAATCTGAATCCCTCCAAATAAGGTTTTAGAGAAAAATATAATCATTCCACCGTCATGACTTTCCCAACTAACTTACACGGATTAACATTACCATCATTATTTTTGACAAGGTGGTCATGTCACATTTCCTCCAAAATTCCTTATTTATCGAAATTCAATGCCTAAAAGACCAGAAACGTCCTTGAAATAAAATAAAATAAAATAAAATAAAATGAAATAAAATACATATTGAAGAGACAGAATATTTAAGAATCAATTATGTAAGCACTGATTTGTTTGCAGTATTTACGGTCTACTCATTTAGCGGGATGGGGTAGTGCATACCAGTCCGCCATACAGTCGTCTCTCGTAAGACTGCTGCTTTTATCACGAATGCAAAATCTGTCAAATTCATTACAAGGTCGAATCTACAAAATAATGTTATTTCATTCTGAACAATATCTAAAACCATCATGAAAAAGTTCACATATACTGTAATTGAAGAACTAAGGAGCTATTCCATCCGAAAGTTTGGACGAATTATTGTTATAGCTAACGGATGAAAGTATCTCGGGATTTGCACAATAATATAAAGACTTACAAAACCAAATGAACAATTTCAAGATTATGATAACCTTACAATATAGATAAAGGATTACTGGTTATAATTTGTCACGGCAACAAAACTAAAAGTGTGATTTGAACAGTCCACAATGAAAACAATGTCACTTTGTTTTATTATCTTTTTTTCCACTCACCCTCGTGCTGAGGATAGACCTATTTTAATTATGTTTTAATATAATGAAAAAGAATACATTATTGGAACGGATTAACTTAAATATATAGACAAATGATAGAGGAACAGTCGGCAAGATATATCACTTTTGACCAGTTAGTCAAGGCCTGGGGTGAAGCACGAGATGAGAAGAGAGAAAGAAAGTTTTCAAGAATCAGAATGTGCAATGCACGCAATATAGCACAGTACAGGATACGTGCATACAGTAGACACAGTACGGGTGCCCACGCTGTGACGTCATAATCTCGACGCCCTTGCGGGGTACCGCTGAAGCCTGAAAATGGGGGCCCTTCTTTGAAAGGTGATAACTTCCAATCTAAAACAGTTATTGACAAGGGGTTTAGATATTCTGAATCAGTAAAGATTTTTCGTTGCAGTGGTATGAGTTTGGTTGTTATTAAAAGCAGTTTTGACTCTCCAGGTGTCTACTTTAAAAAGCTGATTTTGATGATATGATTATTATTTCAATCACATTTTTCATTCTAATAATGTCCTTTATTGTTTCTGTACATTTATCAGGGGAAAAGTGCCCTGGTGTTGTAGCAGAGTTTGAAGGGCGTCCAGGCGTGTTCATAACAGGGCAGGTGACCCCATCTCTCTCAGGGGTCAAGGTCACCATAACACCCACAAACCCAGCTGAGGGATCAACAGAGGGGGCTATTACACAAGTGACCGATCAGAATGGACAATACAGGTAGGAATGTCTATCAGTCATGAGCAACATTAACACAATAAGAAAAGAAAAAATCATATATTTACTAGTAAGTACTGCAATAACAATATTCTTAACAGATTTAGAGATTGAAAAAATAAGTTCCCCACATTGATCTCATGTTTTTTTTTGTTTTTTTTTTACAAATCTGATTACCTAATAAAGATACATTATTCTTTTGATTTGAGTCAAACCTAGTCCCATGGCATTTGAAGTCAAGTTGAAACCATTTTTTTGTTACAGTAGGCAGTTGACACCTTGGACAATTTTTTTATTTATTTTTATTTTTTTAATAACTAGTTTACCTCATATTGTTCTTGTTATGATTCAGGGTTAAACCACTCAACGTCTAACACCTTGACATCGGTCAGATTTTTACTATGTCGAAATAGATTCATTAGACAACTTCATGTAAGCTTACTTAGTACACACCATATTATGTTACAATTTCAGAGTTGGTCCATTACCAGATACGAGTGAGTATGAGGTTGGAGCCTCATTAGATGGATATATCCTGAGTCAAGAGGAGGGAAAGCTGGGATACTTCCGTGCTTTCAAGCTTGGCAAGATCAGAATTGAGGTAAGTCTCTCACATTGGCTTGCAAATGTATTCCATCATTTTTAGGCTTGTACATTATGCAATAGCCATTTTCAGAATGTATTCATTATATAAATAGTGCATGTTCTACCATGCAACATACTAAATTATGTGCACGACAAATACTAAATTATCCCGAGGGCACATTTATTTTACCGAGGCCGTAGGCCGAGTTGAAACAGATGTGCATGAGGGATAATTTAGTATTTGGAGTTCACATAGTTAGTAATGTTGCATTAATAGAGCATGCACTATTTATTATAGTAAATAGACCCCTAGATATTTGACCTTGCCTAATCTGGTTTTATCTTTGCCAATGTTTGCCAATCTTTTGGTGCTAATTAAGCTATTGTGACGTATATTGTTGCTCCGCGTATCTATTGTTGTGCGCACCATTTTACTATTATTACGCGCTAGCGCAACAAAGCAATCAATTTCGCCATTCATTTTAACACAGGATAAAACCGTTCAACATAACAAAAAACCGTTCAGCATAACAAAAAACCGTTCAACATAACAAAAAATCGTTCAACATACCAGAATGTTAAACGACACGTGACACCCTTTCAACCAATCACAGCTCGTAAAATACTACCACTATTTACTATATCCCTTTCTTTGCTTCCCTAGTGGCAAACTATTGACAAATTTGTGATAGCTTTTAATCAACAGATACTGTGTGACCTGCTGCCTCAAAACCACTCATAAATGGCAATTTGAACAACAGAGCAAATAGTAGGAGAAGCAAGTTTTTTGGGCAAAGAATATATTCGATAGCCCTTCCTCTAACATGATACATGTATGTCATGCTTCAGTAAACTACTAATGTTTCATATCTTTAGATAGCTTAGAATCTCTTATTTCAGAAAACACAAAACACAAAAATATTAGTTCTGGCAATTAATCTAGTGGTCACATTTATAAATGAAAACAGGCTTTGTGAATTTCAGATTGATTCACATATAATGATATCTTACAGGTAAGGGATGGAGAGGACAGTGCCCTGTCTGGTGTGCTGCTCTCGCTGAGCGGAGGTAACTTCCGCAGCAATAACCTGACCAAGGACGATGGCATCTTGACCTTTGGTGACCTGGGTCCCGACACGTACTTCCTGCGAGCCCTGATGAAGGAGTTTGAGTTTGAACCCAGCACTCAGATGATTGAGGTTAGCGAGGGGTCAATGGTCGATATCAAGGTCAAAGGTCGCAGAGTTGCCTTCAGGTGAGAAGATATTTGCAAGCTAGGAGTACAGTGACATGATTTATTGGTAGTGTTGTATTCTGGTAGGACTGTGTAATTGGGGAATTCTCCCATTAAAAGGAGTTTGGGTACCAATATAAAATGTTTTCTCTCAGAATTAACCAGAATTTTCCCCATAAATTATGTCTTAAAATCTTTATTTGTTTTTTTTTCACCATGAGGAATGTCCACTGGCATGCTTTATTTTCCAATCAGCACAAACATCAAGTACCCATTAACACTAAGTTTGCACCAAATATTATGATAGTTTTGTGTTATAAGTGCACCCATGTTCAAGTTGGTTATGTGAGAACCTTTTTGTCAGAGGTAGATAAAATTTTTATACTGGGAACTAATAGAAAATCTAGATAATCCAGGTAAAACTAAATGCACTTAGGCATTGAGCTGTCATTTGGGGGCCTGTACAGCTTGTTAAAAAAAATAGCAATTTTCCCCATGTTTATACAAACCACACTTTACGAAAATAGGCGAAATGGCTGTTTTTTTTTCATGCTGTATGGTTCCGGCATGATACAAAATCCAGGCTTTAGGAATGTAATTGACAAGAGCTTATGCCCTTTCTTCCTCTTTCAGCTGTTTTGGATCAGTGACATCACTGAATGGTGAACCTGAACCTGGTATTGCTGTAGAAGCTCACTCAGAGGAGAGCTGTGGTCAGGTCGTAGAGGAGGGTGTATCAGATGAGGAAGGAAACTTTAGGATCCGAGGTCTACAGGTAGGTTGAGGGTGAACTCAGTAACAAAAGTTTTCATATTGTGGCAAAGAGAATTATACAAAAAACTGCCCCATAGAGCACCAGTATAAAAAAAAAACATGTCTATCACTAACTAGATGTGCCCCTAGAACAGTAATTTCCATTTTAACCTGTTGGAGATGAGCTGATTTAGCTATAACACACATTTCCCATAGACCTCAGCCCGAATATATTCAGGCTCAGTCCCCAACGGGTTAAAAGGCCTGTTCGTCTTTCCAGTTTCCAAACCTGGGGCAAGTCATGAAATTCAGGGGAAAACCTTTGTTTAAGATATTTTTCAAGATTTCTTTTGAAATCCCCACTCTTCTGAAAAATTTGAGTTTGTTATGAAAATATAGACTTGAGGTCTGAAAAATAAAGCTTTCTAAAAAAAAGTAATAAATAAATAAATGAATAAAGAAGGATTGAAAGAAGAAAAGAAAGAAAAATGTTTTCATAACACAGATTTCCACATTCATTTTTTCTAATGGGGTAAAATTAAAATTGTTAAGATCTTTGTGACTGGGCTCCCAGAATAAAATTAAAAATTTTGGGGTTTTGGTGCTTATACTTGACACATGTGGTCCCAATATATAAAGACCTACGTAATATCTGTGATTTTGCTTATTACAGCCAAACTGTGATTACAAGATCAAGTTGAAGGAGAGTGAGAGTAACAGTCACATTGAGAGAGCATCACCATCAACACAGACTGTCACAGTGAGTAACAGTACATTACCGTTTCAACCATAATAATTTTATAATGGAAGTACCTTTACCCAAATAAGACTGGGCTATTTTGACATCTAACAAGACTGGGGGGGGGGGGGGGGGGCTGATTCACCCCCTGATATCTTGGCCGTTTACCGCGTGATTGTGCCGAAAATTGGGACGCACGTTACCCACAGCATCATCTACAAAACTGAAGAGTCATATTCTCCAAAAACAGATATGCTATAATTAACTACCTAAATAAAGGCCCAAAACTGCTAATTTTTTGTCTACAGACTCTTAGTAGGATTTTAATGAAATGTATTTCAAAAAAAATTCTGTATCAAAATTTTTTTCTTATGTATTTTATTGTTTTTAAAATTTCTTATGTCTTTTTTTTTTTTACTTTTTGTTTTTTAATGTTTTTCAATTGAAATCATTGGCGAAAGTTATTGAGAAAACTGTCGAGGGGGCGGGGGGGGGGGGGCTAAATCAGCTCCCCCTCAGCCTTATTAGGGTTAATCCACACGCTGTGTTTTTAAAAGCTAAAAAGTCAACTAACGTAACATTTGTATTATTAATATATTTTTCCCTACTGTAAATGCTAGATGTTCTGAGGATTATTAATAACGAGTAGTTGAACAGAAATATTTGATTAATGTTAACGCCTAAGTCGATAATGTGACTATTTCGTTTTTGCTTAGACAAAATCTGGTGGTACATTGATCCACATACTACTCATTAAATCTTCTTGAAAGGACTCATTCTATGTTTGCATTTGATTGTAGATTGGGCAGAAAGTGATCAAAGATTTGAGGATCATCGTATTCAGACATCTTAACCAGTTTGATATAGGAGGCAACATTGTCACACCACATGAATACCTGACTTCATTGAAGGTAGGAATATGGTTTAATATCAGAGAAAGAAAGAATGGTGGAGAGAGATACAGGAGTGAGAACAAGATCGTTGCTGGTTTGGTCTTTATGATTTTCCTGGTGTTACTCTGTTGGATGACTGAACTCTCTCATTCCCATAGGTTTAATACAGGCAGCACCTGGGGGTCATTTCATCAAAGGACTTGTCGGACATTTCATCCGACAAATTTGTTCTCAGCCAATCAGATGCAAGCATTTCAGTAGCTTATAACAGTTTGTCGGATAAAATGCCCAACAAGTCCTTTGACGAAATGCCCCCCTGGTTCCAGTCATTTTTAAAGATGGGATTAATGTCCACTTTATTAGATTGTTATAGCAAGATAATTGAAAAGAGATGTGACAACAAGAAAGAGAGATATTGTAACATTGTTAAACTGTGTCTAACTTCAGTGACACTGAGGAGATTGAGAGAGGAATTAAGAGATAAAGAGAGAGACAGAGAAATTGGGTGACAGGGAGAGCAATAGAGATATGGGCAAGAGAGAAAAAGGAGAGAAATAAGGTGTTGGGAGGGGGGAAAAAAATGGATTTTTTGTTGTTGAAAAGTTTGATAGAAGAGAAGAGACAGATAGAATTTGATGTGATTTACATGTAGGGTATACAAAGGTTATAAAAGGAGTATGAGAGATAAATCAGGATAGGTTAGTAGAGTGTTTTTTTTAACAGTGTAGAGGTCGAATTACCATATTTAAAACATCCACACGCAATCTGCGTATTTGTAAGAATTCTACAATATATTTTTCTGTATATTTTCCTTTGTTTTATTCAGGTATCTCTTTATAGTGAGGAGGACCCAGACTCTCCTATCCATACCCTGTCACTAGAAACAGGGAGCTTCTTTCAATTCACAGCCGTCCCTAATGATGGAAGGGTAAGTCATCTCTGTCTTATTCCTAAATATGTGTATTGTATGTGATCCTCTCTTATTATATTAGGCATAAATGCAACTGGATTCTGTTTATTTTTATAACAGGCAATTCTCCAAGTCCAAAATTCAAAATGTGCAAAATTCTTGAGCAGATAACAAGATTTAGCAAGGATATATATTAACTCAGTGTTCTGCATGGGTGCAACATGCCCTGATTAGAGGATGATGTTCTCTAATTCTCTGTTCCACCTGGGTCCAGCACACACTATCTTTAAAAAAAAAGGGGGTGGAGAGGGCTATTGTTCTCCTGGAAGCATATCCCGGATAAGGGTGAGCCAGCAGTGTGTTTGATGAATGGCCACCCCAGCACTTTTTTATTCGAGGAACAATAGTGCTTATAGATTTAATCTGGCATGCAGGCATAGGTCTGGAATGGGGCCATGCCCTACCTGTTTTTTTTTTCACCAAGTCTCTTACCTGCATCCATTTACTGGCTCTTGTCAAGCATTAAAGGATTCCATGACATTCTCTTCAGAGACAATTGCTCAACCGAAAATCCATAAACTAATCGATTGACTAACTTCAGTGATGGACTTAACACTATACCAACTTTAATTTAACCGTAACCCTTTATTTTAGGCGAAACAAAGCCTGAAGCAACTGTCACGCGATCAAATATCGCATCACCCACTAAAGACTGCAATATATCTTCAATTCCCCCCCCCCCCTCCCTTTTTCCTAAACATGTAATTACAAAGTACCATGGAACCTTATAAGACATTGACCCTAATAAGATTGGGGTGTTTTGGTAGCTGTAAAGACTGGGGGGGGGGGGCATAATGGCCCCCCCCAAGATCTCGGCCGGCGATCGCGCAACCCCGCCGAAAATTTGCACGATGGTAGTGTGTCATGTAATCTACAAGAGTGCGCTGTTAATTTTACCGAAATAACACAGAATTATTTTTTATGAATTAATTATGCTAATTTATGCATGAAATCATACTTTTTGCTCTAATTGAAAAAATAAAGCTCCTAGAATGGTAATTTTATGTATCATTATTCTTTATAGCATTCCTAACAATTGTACTAGGAAAAAATTCTTGTATTGAAATTATTTTCTTATGTATTTTATTGCTTATGAATTTCTTATGTATTTCTTTGTTTATTCTTTTGTTTTTCTTTGTTTTTTTTGCAAAAATTATTGAGGAACCATTTTGAAGCATAATAATGCTAAAATAAATTAATTTCAGCCAATGAAAGTGAAAGTAATCATATATTTATGAATAAGGTGAGAAAACTCCATTTGCATTGACTTTGTACACAAAATCATGTTTTTGAGCCGTTTTCGGTCTGACGGACATTTTTGAAAGTCGTGCAGCGTTGTAACGGTATAACAGATTTTCGCGAAATGGTTTCAAAAAATGCGCGAGACTTGAAAGTAAATAGTCAGCAGGCAGCGGGATCAAAAAATTTAGCACGGCGGAATGGTCGCGGAAAATGTCGAGGGGGGGGGGCCATCATGCCCCCCCCTCCAGTATTTTTAGGGTTAAGTAAACTGGATTTTGCCAGGTTACTCTCTTTGAGCCCAGATGGTGGTAGTGAATGTAATTTTTTTTTTTTTTTTTTTATTTCATCTTTTTCATGGTCTTGGACACCCATTTGAATTGATGTTTAAATTTTCTTTACATTTTAGAGATACATGATAAAGCTGGAGTCAACCTTGCCTAGATCAAGTTATGAATATACTTTGCCTGAAGCAAGCTTTACAAGCACAGGGTACCAGAAACATGTCACTCTACCATTTAGCCCTAAGGTAAGATTTTGGGGATTGTAGTCATTGGCCCGAATTCACAAAGGTGGATTCTGCAAAATCCATGGATCCGTGGGTTATGTAAATTTTGTGTAATAATTACGCTTAATTTTAGCGCGTACTGTGAGACAGGTCCAATATGAATGCGCGATTTTGTCACAAAGCGCTACATTTACGCTTGTCGCTATGGTTAAGTCTGCTAGTTATTCAAATTAATTTAAATAAACCGTTGACTCAACAGTGGACTCGTTAATTCAAAACAGTGGGCCCATTATGTCAAAACCATAGCAACTGGCGTAAATCTAGCGCATTATGACAAAATCGCACATTCATATTGGACCTTTCTCACAGTACCCGCTAAAATTAAGTGTAGTTATTACACAAAATCTACATAACCCAAGGATCCGTGGATTTTGCAGAATCCACCTTTGTGAATTCGGGCCATTGTGGTTGTGGTGGTAGTATTGAGGATGATGCTTTCTTGGAATTTGAATAATTTCAATTAGTTTCAATAAAAGCAGACAAATATTTAAAAAAGTATCAGTGAAGATCACCGGGAAAAAAAAATGAAATTATAAAGTTAAATATTAAGTTATTCATAATTACATCTTTCAATTCTTTTTTTCATTTGCCTAATGCTCACCAAAAAGTCATAGAATATACTGTTCTCAACGTATTGGAGCAGCTCAAAAGTGACTTTGAAAAATCAGAACTTAAAATCTATAATGTCATGATCCTTTCAGAATATCAGAATTTTAAACATTCATAACATTATCTTTTGGATTGTTTTTGTCAAACCTCCACTCATATTATTATTTTAGTCTCTTCTACTATTAAAACCAAAATAATTTAAAGGTTAACTTCCCCTTTAATAGCAATGATAGTCGTGGTGATGATGATGATGATATAACAAAATCTTGTATCTTTGCTCATTAATTATACAGGTAAACAGTATTTACTTCAATAATCACATGACCCTCTCTACCTTGCTTTGTTCCCAGACAATGCTATGACCGAACCAACAATAGATACCAAACATTTTTCCTTCTTCCCTACCATCCATAATACCCTGCCTATGCTGCCTGACACAGGTGCGCTAGACCACAAGGCATATTCTTCATTCTGATTTTTCGAGTCGTGTCGACTGACCGTTCCTGAAATTTCGGGTGAGATCGTTCCTTTTTACGATTTTGAATTATTATTATCAAATATTTGCGCTTCCTAAGCCTCCTTTTACGCCTAGCGTTAAAATTGGGTGCTTTATTTTTACTGGCCCCTCCTTTTGGCCTAGAATTACGTCCTTTTCCGGACGTTTTTCTTCCGTTTCAACCAGTCCCGCCCGTTCTTTTTAACGTGGTGTTTTTGGTCGGCGCGGTTGAGCGCTGTTTTCTTTTAGAACTCAGTCCGCTCTTCTCCGACTTTTTCCCTGGGTTGTTCTCCTTTAGGAGGGTTTCCTTCTTCCTTTTCTTGAACATATTTGAATATTAGTGACGTTTTGTATATTATTGTACTTTTCCCGCGGCTCTGTGCCTTTTTGCGGGGTGTCTTCCGGGTCTTTGGACTTCCGGTCTTTGTTCGACGCCATCTTAGTTTGTTGGCGTGTGTGTGTATGTGTGCTCGAGCGCCTCTTTGTTAGTCGCTCTTCTGGTGCATACTCTTCCTTTTTGGTCGTTTCTACGGAGGTTCGTCCCCGTTTTCGTCGCCAAAAAAAAAAAAAAAAAAAAAAAAAAAAATAATTTCTTCGTCTAGCCTGTTCTAGACGGGGTTTCCTTTTTTTTTGGAGTTCTCCGTGAGCGCCCTAATAGCCGGTCTCGCTTGTCTTGCCTTAGCTTTTCTAAGGAATTAGGTTTACGCCTTCAAAGACTATTTTGTTCTTTCTTTTCAGAGGCGTTCTAACATGGACAGCAGGAGTGACTCTTACGACTCAGACGACCAGAGCTGGCGGCTTTTCTCTTCGAAGTCATTTCGCCGGGATCGGAGTATGCCCGGCGGGAGAGTCTCGTCGACCGCCAGGTCGTTCGCCTCTCCTGCCTAAGTAAGGGGAGGGGGGGAGCACGCCAGTGACTCTTGTGTCCAGCGCTGGCTCCACCTCCTCTAAGTCCAGCTCTAAGAAAAGGTCTTGTAGCTCGAAGAGCACCATAGCAAAAACGTGCGTCACGTTTTCCGGGGTGCCTAAGACCTTGTCGTCTTCGGTTGTCTCGCCAAGGGAGCGGGTTCGTCTATCCAGACGTCTTGCCCCGGCCCCCCCCCCCCCCCCCCGAGTGTAGCACAGAAAATTGGGTTTCTGTCTCACTAAGGGATGAGAGTCGTGCGCCCAGTCTCGCTCAGGCATGCCCGGGGTTCCGAGTACGGTTTGGGACCCGTGCGCCGCAGTTTTCTGCGTCTGGCGGAACTCCACCTTGGGTAACCCCAGGATGGCGGCTTCGCTTCCCGTCCGGAGTGCCTCCACCCCGTTCACGTCTGGTGGCTCGCAGGGCTATTACGGCTATCCCTTGGGATACGCCAAACGCCCACCGGGAGTTCGTTCCGACGAACACCGGGCTCTCGGACCCCCGAGTGTAGCACAAAATTGCGGTTTCTGTCTCACTAGGATGAGAGTCGTGCGCCACGTCTCGCTCAGGCATGCCCCGAGGGTGCCGAGTACGGTTTGGACCCGTGCGCCGCAGTTTTCTGCATTTGGCGGACCACACCTTGGGTAACCCCAGGATGGCGGCTCCGCTTCCCGTCCGGAGTGCCTCCACCCCCGTTTCAATGGCTGGTGGCTCGCAGGGCTATTACGGCTATCCTTGGGATACGCCCAAACGCCCACCGGGAGTTCGTTCCAACGAAAACCGCGGCTCTCGGACCCCCCGAGTGTAGCACAGAAAATTGTGGTTTCTGTCTCACTTAGGGATGAGAGTCGTGCGCTCACGTCTCGCTCAGGCATCCCCGGGGATGCCGAGTACGGTTTGGGACCCGTGCGCCGCAGTTTTCGCATCTGGCGGAACCAGACGGCTCCGCTTCCCACGTCCGGAGTGCTCCACCCCGCGTCAAACGCTTTATCGTTCACAAGCTGGTGGTCCACAGGGCTATCAGGCTATCTTTTGGATACGCCCAAGGCCCACCGGGAGTTCGTTTCAACGAACACCTGGTCTCTCGGACCCCAGGAGGTTACCCGAACGTCCGGGAAATTCATTATCCGTTCAGGATGCAGCTGCTCGGCTGCCTGGTCAGACCCGAGAGCTGCCGGATATCCGATCCTTGTGGTGCTTTTAGCACCCTACCAAGCGGTGTTGCTCCCTATCCCTTGGGCTTCGCCCCAGAGTGTGACGGGATATGGTACCCCTCGTGGCAGAGTACAACCGGCCCTCGTCCGTGACACTGGCCTGGTCACTACACCCGCCACGTCGGCCTTGGGCTGGATCACCCGCCTTAGGGAGTCCCAGCCGAGGCGGCCCGGGATAGGGGATCGGTGACTGACTCCGAACTTACTTCGGAGTTCTCCCTCACCCAGCCCAGTCTGCCCCGGCAGACCTCCCCGTCTCGTCCGCCCCTTGTGGAGCCCGAAACGGATGTGTCGTAGTACGGCTATCCCTTGGATACCTCTCTGCGCCGTCGGGTTTGTTTCAATGAACACCCAGCCTCCCGGACCCTCGGGCGTTCTATCAGAACGTCCGGGGAGATCAGTTATCCGCTCAGGACACCGGCCTGGTCACAACCACCTACCAGCGGGTTTTCGCCCTATCCCTCGTGCTTCGCACCAGAAGTGACGCGACTAGCATCCTCTGGGGCTTGATGCCTGGCCCTTGTCACACGACACTGGCCTGGTCTCAACCACCCGCCTCATCTTATTCTTGGTGGTTGTGCCTGCGGCACCCTACTAAGCGGGGTTGCGCTCCCTATCCCTCGGGCTTCGCACCAGGGTGACGGACTAGCTACCCCTTGTGGCTTGGTATGCCTGGCCTTGTCACACACACTTGCCTGGTCTCAATCGCCCGCCATATCAGATTCCTGTGGTTTGCGCCTTCGGCTCCCTACAAGCGGGGTTTTCGCTCCCTATCCGTGGCTTCGCACCAGATGGACGGACTATCTACCCCTCGTGGCTTGGTATGTCTGGCCCTTGTCACGACACTGACCTGGTCTCAACCGCCCGCCACTTCAGGTACCTGGATGGGTTATGCTTCGGCACCCTATTCAAGCGGGGTTTCGCCCCCTATCCTCGGGCCTCGCGCCCAGAGGTGAGGGGACAGTTAACCCTTCGTGGCATGGTTTGCCTGCCCTAGTCTCATGACGCCGGCTTGTCACAACCGCTGCCACTTCGGGCCGCCCGGCTCGGACCGCCCTTCGCCAGCCTTTACCTTCGGTAAGGATGGCAAGGCGAGAATCCCCCGGTGTTTTCCCCTCCCAGCCTGCGGCTCTTGGAGGTGGGATCGGTGACCCGCTCCGAGCTTACATCGGAGTTCTTGTTCACCAACCCGGGCTGCCCGGGAGGCCTTTTTCGTCTCGGCCGCTAAGCGGATCCCGAGTCAGATTGGTCGGAGGAGGTTTTGTTGCTCCGAGTCGAAGTCTAATTCAGACTCTGTTGACACGGAAGCCGATCCGCATACGAGCACCTCGGCAGGATTCTTCCTTCCTCAGCTCGGAGGATTGGGCGATATATCTCGAATTGTAGAGATGCGTTCATACATGTACCTCAGACTTGTCGTCTACCTGACGATTGGCTCTTAGTAGCCAACTCAGGGAGCGGCCCTTCTCCGACTCGCACACCAGTTTACCTGGAGCCAGTTGGATTTTGATCGGGAGCGCGCTGGGAGTTTCGTCTCCGAGGACCTGGGTCCCCCTCCCGCTGAGGTGGCCGGCTGCTAGCTGTGGAGGAGCCTTGTGTCTTCCAGGGGCATGCCCTTTCGTGACTCTACTCACCTGGTCGATTTTCACGGACGCGTCACTCCAGGGCTGAGGCGGCCTATGTGAGGGTCATGTGGACGGCAGGGGACTGTCAACTGACTCCCCTCCCCACATCTTTGTGTTAGAGATGTTGGCGTTCAGTCATCCCTGGATCTTTTTTAGGACGTACTATTAGGCCGCTCGGTTCTCTTTTGACGGACAATGTGAGCGTGGCGGCTTACATCAATCGTCAAGGAGGCACACACTCCGGAGCTTGAAACGCTTGACGGCTCAACTGTGGAGATGAAGCAGGGAGAGAAGTATCCTCTCCGTCTGCCTCGTACCATCCGGGTGGGAGAATTTATAGCGGGCTCCTGTCCCACGGCAAATCTCTCCCTCGGAATGGTCTCTCCGTCAGACCCTCTTCGAGCGGCTGATGACGAGTGGGACCGAGAGCGTACGTTCAAGACGCGTTCTCGTTTCAGCTGGAGCGGTTGAGAATTTTGCATTCCCCCCCCTTTTTCCGCTGATCCCCTAGTGCTAGCCAAGCTAGTGGAGGACGGGGTGATGATTCTATAGCCCCGCACTGGCCGGGACCATGGTTCTCGCCTTCGCGAGCTTGTGGTCGGCCGTCCGTGACCCTCCCTCGATGGCAGGACGTTGTGAGCCAGCGTTTCTCTGGCGCTCTTTCAGAGCACCCGACTCGGCTTCGCTTGACTGCGTGGCAGTTGTCAGGTCGCAGGCAATCTCGTCTGGCTTCTCGGAGAGGCCTCGGCTCTCATGGCCGGAGCCGGAGGGAGTCGACGCTAACGGTGTATAACTCCCGTCTAGCTGCTTTTGAGTGTTGCGAAGAGAAGGGTTGCTCCCCCAGAGGACCCCTGCCGGCTTAGCGGATTTTTTAATCCACCTTTGACAAGGCCGTCTCTTTCGACCTTACGAGGCTATCGTTCTGCCATTGCGGCAATTCATGATGTTCATGACGGCTCTAACGTTTCTAACTCTCCCGAGTTAAGCCGCTTGCTTAGCGTCCTTTCTGCGAAGACCTCAGTCTACTCCTTTAGCTCCTTCTTGGAGTTCGCCTAAGGTTTTGGAGCGTTTTGCTAACCCTCCTTTCGAGCCGTTGTCGGAAGCATCGTTCACTCTTGACAGTTAAGACTGTCTCTTGGTGGCGGTGGCTTAGGCCACAGACGAAGTTCGCTTCTTGCCCTTAGTGTTACTGAGGGCCACATCAGGTTCGAACCTCGGGAGTACGTCTTCGCCCTGAACCTCGTTTCATTGCGAAGAACCAGACTGCCTCTTAGGGACGGTGGAGAGCTTCTCAACAAGCTCTCCTCTTCTCTTTGGTCCCGGAGGATAAGGTGGGTGTCCGGTTAGGGCCTTAAAGGGTACCTCTCCAGATCCGAATCTCGTCGTAGAGTTAAACTCTTATCACTCGAGATTCCTTTCTGCCGCTTTCCCCGACTCATCTCCAGATGGTTCGTTGGAGGACTATTAAGCGGCAGGTCCTGACGCCTTGATGTCAGGAAGGGCCCCCAAGCTCTCGATCCAGAGGTATCAGCGCTTCTTGGGCGCTCTGCAGGCGTCCCACTGAGGATGTTGAAGGGCAGCGTTCTGACGCTCTTGTTTTCCTTCATTTCATTTTCCTACGTGACGTTTGCACGGGTGAGGAGTGTTTTGGTGTCTCGGCGTTGTGCGGCGGCCCGCGAGACTATCTAAGTCCTCTTAGCCCCCCCCCCTGCCTCTCGTTTTGTCCACCCTAGGTGTCGGTGCTGGTCTTGTGGACTAAGCAAGGTAAGAGAGGGTCATGTATATATTGAAGTAAATTAGTAAATTAGCACTAATTTTATTTATTACGAGATAATCACATGCCCTCTCTTACGCCCCTCCCTCCGGCCCCCAACCTTGTCTCTATGACGAGTGTCGAATTGGTTGGTTCAGAATGAAGATATATGCCTTAGTGGTCTAGCGCCACCTCGTGTCAGCAGGCGTGAGGCAGGGTATTATGGAGGGTAGGGATAGGAATGTTTGGTAGTCTATGTGTGGTCGTCTAGCATTGTTCTCGGGAACAAAAGCAAGGTAAGAGAGGGTCATGTGATTATCTCGTAAATAATAAAATTAGTGCTAATTTTACTAATTAGCAGCATGAAACTATTGCAAATCTGAATTTGATCCCAGAAATGTTAAATGAGTTTGTCTTGTCTCTTTTCCTTAGAAACGTGCTGTGGAGCAAGAAGTAATGCAGGGTTCTTACATTGCACTACCTCTTATAGTAGCTCTGGTGGCTGTAGGATTTAATCATGCTAAGGTAAGTTTATACTGTAATCGTGGAAATATTCCACAACCAGGCAATCCCTCCCTAATACTTGAAAAATTACCCCTTTTTTAATGGTGCGGGTGATGACGTCAAAGGATGTTAATGGAATGCTACATCCGTCTGGTGGCCAGGCATGATTGGGTTTTGCCTTTAGACAACACGTTTGTATTGCTATGTGTGACCTCATGTGTGCTAGAATTCTATTGTTATGAAATGAAAGGGCAAATTCAGTCATGGGTGGCTGTCAGGTGGCTGTAGCATTCCATTAACATCCTTTGACGTCATCACCCGCGCCATTAATTAAGGGGTAATTTTTCGAGTATTTGGGAGGGGTGGCCTGGTTGAGGTTTTTTATCATCTTTAATGAAATGATTTGTAGATGGACAATAAAATCTCATAAATTTGGAATTGTTGTATTATTTAGCATATTAGCTTTTGTTTTATGTGTAATTTGGTTATTTCATTTTTTGGTCCGGTAAGGGACTTTAAAATGTAAAACAAAATACCCATCATTGTATCAAAGTCTTATAATTTGAGTTATGCAGTGTTTTTATTTTTTTATGCAATAATAAGTGAAATAAACAATCATCAAGAGGAATGTTCTCTATTTTTTCATCCCACATACATGTGGGCTCAGTACATAACGGGTTAAAGAGTCAAGAAAGGAAGATAACAGGAGACAGAAAGAAAGAGGAAAAAAGAATCATCAAAAGAGACAAGTACATGGCACAGCAAGAATGAGATGGTCAATTGAAGTGTGAATTATGGAGAGGAATAATAAGAGAGAAAGACATCGCAATCTATTAGGTTCCGTTACAACATACATACTGGAAGCCTATCAAAAAGACATAAATGATTTTCCTCCTTCAGGTTTGTCTTACTTTATCTTTTTTTGTCCAATTCCAGATCCTACCCTTCATACTTCAGTTTGGTCAGAGTATGCGTGGTCTCCAGAGCACCGGACCCACTACTAGTATTAGACCGGAGACTGTCAATGTAGATGCTGATTTGTCACGGCAACGCAAGAAAGTCAAGCCTAGGAAGACATGACGACACCCTCCTTCTTACCCCTTAGTTTCATGTAGTGTAGTGATGTCCTTGGCACCGTCTTTCTTTGTTGACTTGTCCCTTTAAAGTTTCCTGATTTGAGGAAACCAATGCTTGTAACTTATTACCTTTTTTGTGCAGCCTGTTCCATGTAATATAAAGAGTTACGATCAATTGCAAATTTAAAACTACCATTCTAATTGGTCCACAGTAAGACTTCTATGTAAGAAGTCAATGCAACAAGGGTCCTGATTGCTTAGTATCAAATTTGCAATTGATTTTATGTTTCAGGGCCCTGGTCTTAAAAAGGACAAAGCATACTTGATTGTGTGGTGTTTACTTGACAGTAAAGACCACTCGATTTCTTTTTCAGTAAATCAGTATCGAAATGAAATTTTAAAGATGCCCTCTTTGAAACCCTTGACAAATCATGCAATAATGCTTGATATCATTTTGTCAATAAAATTTTGACAATACGAAATTATAATACATTCACAAATTGTTGGCCATTAGGAATACATTGTATATTGCCATTTCTTATGAAATAGCTAAACTTGGTCACTAAATTTGTAGGTAGCTAAGGAGTAATGCTATTTAGACTAGAAAGATATGTTCAATATGGTGGTTATAAAGCTGTACTCTTTTTTTTTTATATGAGGTATTATTTGTGATGATGAATTTAAAATGTTGATTTGAATTTTATATCAAAGTAAGATTATATATGTGTACACCATTTATGATGAAGTCCTACATTTACATGTATTTTAATTGTATCAGCAGGGTTTTGTAATAGGAAAAATGTTGATAATATGATAATTAGAAAAATATCTGTACATGATATATTGCAGAATCGTTTGGGGATGAAATGCAGGATACTTTTTTTTTTAAATATTAGCTTTAATGAATCATAGAGTGTAATATCTCCATGATTTTCAATATCAGGGCCTTGTAACAACCATGAAGATACAACGAATTGTAGGATACACCGTTGATTGTATTTTGACTTTTACATTACAGGACCCATGTCTCATTTCTATTACTTGTATTTTTATTTGATTTGATAGGATATGGTAATAATGATTTTCTTTTGTGATACTGTACTGTAAAAGCAGTAATATTGCCACAAGTTCTGTCTGAATGATTTTCAAAATTTGTAAGTAGCTGTACTCATTCATAAATTATGTTATTAACTAAATCTTCCGTTTGTATAATTATGTATGGAGGGTTTTAGGATATCTATTTGGGGCACCCTATCAATGTGTAGAGTCCACTGCTGTTATAATGAGAACAGATACCATTGATACAATGGTACAGATACATTGAGATTTCTGTGGGGACTGGGAGGCAGATCTCCCCATCTCCACTTCAAACATGTACACATGTGTCTTTTTCTATCCATTTCTGTACAGGTAGATTTTGTCATAACAAGATTATTGTGTTGCTCTAAATGACATTGTTAACTTGGCAGTGCACTTTAATAATTACAGTCAACTTTGCTTAGGTCCAACACGTAAAAGTCAAATAATCACTTAATTTGAAGTTCTTTTCAAGTTATCTATTCTGTATATTCTATTATTTTTAATCCTTCATAAGTCTTTTTTTTTCTAAGTAGAAGCTATTTCTTCAGTTCAAAAGATTTGAATTAGTCAAGATTGACTGTATAGTAACTGCTTTTACAGTATAATTGTCATATTAATTTTTGTTGGTGATTTATGTTATGGGAACATAATGTTCTTATGTGATGAAAATTAAATGTGGTGTTGTTAATATTGATCAGATCAAGAATAAGAAATAAAACTTTTGAATCTTATCTTTAAATCATGTTGAAGTTCCTGGTAATTTTTAGTAGTGAAAAATTCCATTGTAAAGTACCATCCTGTTATGAGCATGGATGCAATATTTCGTTTCAAGGAGGCAATTCATGTAGTCCAAATACAAAACATACATGCATATGCACATGTATTTCAACACGATTTTGTGTTAATGAATTGTTTTGCATGGTCACAAGCAACTTGTTATCTAGGGAGTGGACTGTATTACAACAAAGAACTTTTATTCTTTGTAAAAAATGTTCCTCTATAATGATTAATTTTCTCAATTTGTTTTGAATGGTCTAGATGTCGACCATCCTGTCTTCAACTACAAAAAACTTGGACAGATCCGAAATGAAAAAAGAAAACCCCCAAAACTAAGTCCTAAGTAATCCTATCAGATTGATACAATGAAATGCTAATTGCCTACAAACAACCAGAGATAGACTGTGTTGTTGATGTGCCTAGTTCTAGTAGATTAGTAAGCTCAACTCCAGTCCCTTGGTTCTATGCGTGATTCAATAGTTACGACATTCTCTGGATCTTCTATCGATTTCTTTCGAATCTCATTTTGGCACTCTTCTTTTCTTATATTTGTCCCACCCTTTTACAGCCATCTATCATTATAATTTCATTGTGACACTGTCTCTCATCATCTCCCACTCATTTGAATCTACCTGGCATCTCCCTTTCATCTGAATCCATCTGGTATCTCTCCTCTCTCTCTCTGTTTGGTCAATCTAATTTCATTAAGCAAAATTTCCCTCTCCTTGAATCTACATGTATCTTGTACTTCTCTTTTTATACCTTTATCTCTTCTCTCTCCCATCTCATTAAGAAACGGTCTCCCTCTCCTTTGAATCCATCTTGTATCTCTGATTTTATTTCTTCATCGCAATTCATCTCTCCTCTCTCTTCACCTCATTTAAACATGGTCTCCCTTTCCTTTGAGTCCATCTCTTTAGTCCATTAATCTCTTAGCTTTCCCCGTCTCATTTAGATATAATTTTCCTCCCCTTTGAATTTATCTTTGAATACATCTCTCTCTCTCTCTCGATCTCTCATCGAACCAAGAAACAGTTTCAGTAGAGTACTAGCAGCACATATTACACAAAAAGAAAGGATGCATAAATTACTGGCCACATTGATGCAATGTAATTAATTAATCCAATATACATCTTTATAAACAATACATTACGATATACAGAAGAAAACCTATACAGAAATATCTAAAATTCAACCTTTGCCAGATAATTCCTTACATGGATAATTAAACTGCATTCAAATAACTGTTGTTTTTTTTCCCCCTGTTGAGGGCCAGTAGGGTGTTACCAGTTTATTGACAGATATGCTTTATGATTTTATTGTTGAATTCCTATTTTTTCCCCCATGTACATACAATAAATAAAAACTTCTCATTTGTATATACAAAACAATATATACACCCACTGTTAACCAAATATTAAATACCAACAGATATGCAGGACTGTACAAGCGGGTTAAAAAAAATAAATTATTATCTGCAAATCAAATTCAACTTGTCTACATAGGCAGTAATACTGTTCACAATTTAATTTCACTATGGAGTTCTACATAAAAAAAAAACAACTCTGAAAAACATCACACTCATACATAAAATATTTAAAGTAAATCATAGCACGGAAACACATGTATCTGTAAATAAACAGGGACAGCTCACTGGATGAAAAGATTCATTTGGTTGGTTCAAAAATAACAGGATTGATTTCTACAAATTGAATGAAATGCAAATGCTCATGCTCTGAACTAAAATTTTTTACTGTGATAAAAGTAGTTTAGACTGAATCTCTTCTGTGTTTTAGTTGTAAAAGTACATGTACATGTACATGAAATGAATTTAAGGGATCAATTTCATAGGTTAAGAGTTTGGATACTCAAAAGAATGAATGTTAAATTTAAATAGATGTACATGTAGTTCTAATACTATCATGTAAATTTGAGGAAAAAAATTACACAATGCACTTTGAAGAAATCTCTTCTCATAATGCACGTTCCAGTCTAGACACTCATAAATTAAAAATTGATTAATGCCCTGAATTTTGTTGTCACATAGTAAATTAAAACTTACATGATTAATGTTGAAAATGTGTTTTAGGTATTAGCCTGAAGATCACAAGGTGTAAGGTTTGAATCACTGAACCACAGCAATAAAGTCGATTGGCAAGAAATTATTCCATCTTTGTCACAATTGACCCAGGTGAGATAAATGGAACCGGATAGAGACAAGTACATGTAGAGAATCATTGCATTCCTAACAATATACAATAGTAGGCTCAGGATGAGGTAATATCATTTGATTTCATTCAATACTTGATGAATCTATGAATTGGAAATTGAAAACTGGAGACTACAGTATAATCCTGTATAATGAGAACAGATACAACAAGATTTTGTATTAATGAAGCAATTCTCCCAGTTTCAATTCTAAACGTATACATGTGCACATGTGCCTATGTGCCTATGAGTTCTCTGTAACAAGATTTCTCAGGAGGTAATGGGAGGAAATGTATATGGCAAAATTGAAAGCGTTAAATAAAGTCAAACAATATTCAGGTAAGATGAAGCACAGAACAAGGGTTAACAATCATGTTATCTGAACGTTTGGCTATAATTGTTCCAGTTCCTAGCAAGGAAAACCTGTTGGGTCTGTCCCTGTTGGTTCTGGACCTGAATCTCTACTTGACCTGGTTGGACTTGAACCCCCTGCTGCTGGTTGCCCTGGGCTTGAGCTTGAATGATGGAGGTAGGAATAGGGACAATGTTCTGTGCCGAGGACTGGAGCTGAAGGAGCTGGGTGGCCTGTTGGAACTGGGTTGGAGACTGTCGGAGATGGCTGACGTCGATTGTTGGAGGTCCTGCTTCAACTTGGGTTGCCTCGGATGCATTGGGCTGACTGGCTGAAACAGTTGTGGCAACTTGACCAACAGGCTGGCTGATACCCAGTGCTGCTTGACTGACAGCCATGGCAGCTTGGGTGACGGTTAGCTGTGGCAACTGGTTCTGGGCAATGGCTGCCTGGTTTGCATGAATAGATACAGGTACAGTGATGGTTTGAGGCTGACCAGAAATCTGGAAAGTGGACTGTCCAAGAAGTCCAGGCTGAGCATGCATGATCCTCTGGGCAAGGTTCTGGTAATCAGCATTGGGTGTCTGGCGGAATTCATTTATCGTTTGTGAGAGTTCAGACATAGCCTGGGTAAGTAGATCTGTAGCTTGTACTGACTCTGTCTGCACAACAGGCACCTGACTTGTTTCGTGTACCTGATAGTCTGCTGGTTTTCAGTACGTTCTGTGCTCACAGAATTGCTGTCATTCTGACCCTGTGGTGCAACAACACCTGTAATGTCGGCTGGCCACCAAGCATCTGTCCGCTGATATGCTGTAAGATTGGCTGCAGGGTCGTAGTTCCATCTGGGTTGACAGTAGCTATTTGGATGTTTCTGGAGATCGTTTGCGGTTAGCTGCGTCTGATTTTGAGACATGGCCTCCTGCACTGCCTGCTGGATGCCTTCTGGTACTTGAGCCACCAATGTGATTGAATTGGACTGCTGCCCTTCTCCTTGGCCGGAGTCTGCTCTTGGACAACTGTCAGCTGCTGAGGGTTGTTCATCATGGCTGCTGCCTGAACAGCTCCATGTGCTTCTTGCGCACATGGTCCATCATTTTAGCCTTGGTACTGTACTGCCGTGGACAATGCGCACAGGCAAAGTAGTGGGTTGTTGTTGTACCTGCAGGAGCTGGTGTGTGATCACCGAAAGGACTGTTTGGGTCACCTTAGTTTTGCGGAGACTTGGTGGCACAGAAGCTCCAGGATGGTTTTTGACGATGTGTATCTTTCTCTTGCTACTGCTCTTATAGACTTTTCACAATATGCACAGAAATAGTTGCGGTTTGGTTTTACAATCGCAGGTTAAGTTCTGGAACAGTATCAGGGCAACCTCTGGGTGGCGTTTCGCAAGATGATTTACGAGCATCCCCGGCGCTTAAATCCCAGAGAGCAAAGACGACACTTGAAAGTAAATGCTGTCATTTCAGATGGAGGAATTTTGGGTTTGAAGGGCACCTTCTTCGGTTTCCCAGCTTGTAGCTTATTCCGCAATTCCCGTTCTGGATTGTGCATCCTAGACATGTGCTCTTTCAGTTTGGTCTTCCTCTGAACTGCTTCCACAATTGGCACAGAGGAAATCCTTCCGATCAGAATGACGAAGCCTGTGTAACTTTAACTTATCTGGACGGGGGAATATCTTGGACAGTGCATGCAGGGGAACTCCTTCATGGAATGAAACTCCTGATGTTGCTTCTCCCTGGTGTACTCAGTAAAGCGTTTTGCCACAATGTGGACAGTTATAGTAACCATTGAAGGCATGTTGTCTGGACATGAAGCTTGAGGTGCTCATTCCGATCAAAATTCTCTTCACAGAAGGGGCATGTGTAGTACTTTGTGCCACTGTGGGTCTTCAGATGGACAGAAAGTGCCGAATTGTTCAAGAAGCACTTGTTGCAAAACTCACATTGCACAGTCTTCTTCCTCTCCCGAGAATGGAGATCCATGTGTCGATCATAACGGATCTTAATGCGAAACACCTTGAAGCACTCCCGGCATCTGTACGTTGGGCGAGTCTTGGAGCGTAACACAAACTCTCCAGAGGAACCTTGCCTGCGACCATGATCGGTAGCATGCAGTGCCAGCTCCTTCTGAGATGGGAAGATCTCTGTGCAGGTGGGACAAATAAAGCCTCCTTTTGTATCTCCGCTATTATCTTCATCATCTTCATTCTTTACAGCCTGTCCTGGTCCACTAGTAGAAGCATCTCCTTCACCATCTACAGGTTTATTGTCTTCCTGGCGTGCATCAACATCAGCTTGCAGGTTTTCATCTCCAACATCCTCCTTGATATCAGCTTTGTTAATACTGGAATTCAAATCCTCATCATCATCATCATCATCTTCTTCCTCCTCCTCCTCCTCCTCTTGTTCTTCTTCCTCTTCCACTTCACCATCTTCCATCTCATCTTCTTCATCTTCTTCCTCCTCATCCATTTCATCTCCATCCTCCCTCATTCCTTCTGGATTCTCACCAAAGTGAAGACTCACATGGATTTTCAGCATGCGCTCACTCTCAAACTCAAGGTCACAGTGCTCGCAAGCAAATGTCAGGCTCCCGTCAGATGGTTGGTCTGATTTTCGGCGTCTGAGCGGAGGAAGCGGACCAGAGAACTCTCCCCTCTCTTTGTGCCGGCGCATGTGCCTCGTGCGATTGTAGATATGGGCAAATGTCTTATTGCAAACATCACATGTGAAGTTCTTCTCCCCAGAATGCATCACCAAATGGCGCTGTAGACTGTAGAAGCGTGGAAACTTCTTATCACAAAACTCGCAATTGTACTCCTCCTTGGACTCTGAACGCATATGTTCTAGTTTAGCCTGAGCCAACTTGCGCTGTCGTTGTCTGTAGCCTTCTGGATATTTGCGTGGCCTGCCTCGCTTGCCACGTCCTCGACTCTTGACCACTGGGGCATCATGGGAAGACAGATGTTTCTGGAGCAGCTCTGAGGTACGGAATTTACGAGTGCACTCAAAGCAGGGCCATGTGTTCTCCTTCTCTTGCAATTCTGTGAAATATGAAGAGAGACATAAAGATAATAATAACATAAATTTTCAGTTGTATCTATGTGGGCATAGACGGATACAAAGTCTATTCCATTTATCATATTCTTCCAATAGAAAGGGGGAAAAATGTAAAACGAATCAATGTTTGCCTCATGGAAGCAAAAGCAATTAATTCATAATTTAGCTAGCAAATATAAACAATTACAGATAAATTTGAAAATCTGTATTTCACTTTATAATCAGGGATATCAGTTTGAAAACAACCTGTACTTCTTAGGATATACAATAGCACACATGAGTGGCACATAAAAATATGTAAGAGACACAAACGGCACCATTTTGTTGCTAAAGTCAAATCATCTAAAATCTCTATTCACAAAGGTGGTTTCAAAACCGTGGAGTGAAACCATGGATTATGTAAATTTTGTAAAAAGATTACGCTTAATTTTAGCGTGGACATTGAAAAAGGTCCAATATGAATACGCGATTTTGTCATAACGTGCTAGATGTACGCCTGTTGCTATGGTTTTGACATAATGACTCCACTGTTGAGTCAACGCGTTATTTAAATTAATTTGAATAAACAGCAGACTTAACCATAGCAACTAGCGAATATTTAGCACTCTGTGACAAAATCGCGAATTCATATTGGACCTTTCTGACATTATGCGCTAAACTTAAGCGTAATTATTACACAAAATCTACATAATCCACAGATCCCTGGATTTTGCAGAATCCACCTTTGTGAATTCGGGCCTATGTCTCTGTGAAATTCCTTTGCCTACCTGCTGCTTCTTCTGCAGTAATCTCTAGGATATTCTCTCCAATGGTCTCTGCATACGCCTTGGCATACCACACCCTCAGCTCTGTCCTTGGGGGAATGTTCTTGATAGTGGCAAAGAAGATTTCTGAACTGTTCAGCTGGAATGCTATCAGGTTCTGTTCAGAATAGCAGGAGGCTGGCCTGATGAAGCTCATCCAGTTGGACTCATACTCATCTGCACAGTCTATATACATGTCCTGTCCATTCCGATTCACCTACAACAGAAAAGGGGATTTAAAAAAGAAAGAAAACTGTAATTCAATTACATCACATTGTACATTCTCATCATTAACCCTAAAAAGGCCGGGTTATTTTTGCTATCTCACAGCCGGGGGGGGGCTGATTAGGCCCCCCCTTCAGATCTCGGCCGCCAATCGCGCGAGCGCCGCGAAAATTTGCACAATAGTAGTGTGCGATGTAATCTACAAGACTGTATAGTTTGTTTTTCCAAAATAATGTCTTTTTAATTTATATTAATTAATTATGCTAATTTATGCATAAACTCATACTCTTTGCTCTAAACTATTAAATAAGGCTCCCAGAATGCTAATTCTTGGTGTAAATATTGTTTGTAGCATTCCTAACGATTGTACGTGAAAAACATTCTGGTATCTAATTCAATTTCTTATGTATTTTATTGTTTTGGGAATTTCTTATGTATTTCCTTGTTTTTTTACTTATGTATTTTATTGTTTTTTTGTTTGGAATACTTTGGCCATTATTTATCTCTGAATATTACAACAATATCAACTAATATAATGGCTAATAACCATATTTTAAATACTGAAATGTGATTTTAGCATGAAAAGCCATTTCCCATACGTTTTGTACACAAATACAGAAAATCTCCGGTTTTTGAGCCTGCGCTGCATTACATAATGTTGCGCAATTTCCGAACGGTACGCTCAATTTTGTTCAAAAAAGTTTTAAAAGTTGCGTAAGATGTTAGAGAAAAAAGTCATAAATGCGCGGAGCGCGAAAAATTTTTTCAGCGACATTACCGCGCGAAATGTCGAGGGGGGGGCTGATTAGGCCCCCCCCCGGCCCTTTTAGGGTTAAAGCAATACAGAGTTATGTCATCGGTGATCAGAGAAGAAGAGAAGAAGAAGAAGAGAAAAACATCTCACCCTCAAAAGGGTTTGTGATTGGGTCGTAATACATAAAGGAGCCTTCTCAAATGATGCTTGATCATGTTTAGAAAAGTTAATGATCTTACCTTCCATTTCATGTGGTCTTTAGGGACTTCAGCTCTTGTGACTATTCTCCCTTCTAAAGGTCCAAACTGGGTTCTTTTGGAGATAGTCCTCTTTGCAAATACACCTAGTTGGTTATGAAAATGAAAATACATAGAATTAATCATTGTTCTTTATTGTTCAGTATAAAAATCACATTTTATTTATTATTCCACTTAGATTGCATCGCTAGAGAGCTTTTGCAACCATTATGGGTACCTCTCATACAGCTTTTATCAGTGGAGGTTAAGAGTGATCTCTAGAATACCTTATACAATCCATTCCTGTTATAAAGAGCACAAATACTAAAATTTTATCATAAGGAAATTTGATTCCCTGTTTGTACAAACTTGCGTGTTCACCGTTCAGTACAAACATGATTTCATTATAGTGAGGAAATTAGCTTGGTCCCAAGCACCTCATTATAACAGGTGTGGACTGTACAATGATTCATTTTTATAAGATGTTTCTTACCGATTTGATCGTCCTCCACCTTGAATATCTGGAGAATGAGAGGTAGACTGGCCCTAGCCCGGGATATGATAGGCTTGTCGGCAATCCTCTGGATGGCTCCCTGACGTAAGAACTCCTCCTCATCTACAGGGTCTCTGTCATCAGGTGCTACGTTGGGCAAGACAAAAGAATTTTGTTTTAATTTATGTAACTGTTTGTAAACTAAATTTGAGAGAAAATGAGCATGAGCTTTTGACCCGAGCAGAATCTTTGTCAGACAAAATAACAAACAAGTACCCTAAGCTAACACTAATAAAGACAAGAACAGCAAAGCTAGGGAGAGAAAAGACAAAGGAAACAAAAGGGGTTGACAAACTAGAAAAAAATATTCTTGCTTTTTGTGCTTAAACCTTTCATTTTCACGCACTTTCTCCAGAAAATTGAATTGTCACTCAATTTCAAATTTTCTGAAAGAATAATCAAAGAACACCAATGTAGTTTTTTTTTTTGTTTTTTTTTTGGCCAAGGTGATTGTAAATCATATCATATCAAAAAATAATAATACACATTCATTTTTACATAAGAAACATTTTTCTTGCAAATACACTTCATCTGTATAACTTGCATCTTTAAAACAAACTTTAGCCCAATTTTGCGTGACAAAAAATAAATTGTAGTTACACAAATCCTTAAAAAAAAAAAAAAAAAAAAAAAAAAAAAAATGGATTTATTTTGATTGTAGAAAGCTAATCATATGTCAAGATCTACAACATCAAAGGAGTAGGCAACAAATTGCAGAAGAAAGCTTATTTTTCTTGGTTTTAGGAACTACCGAACACTATCAGGTTGTGTTCGATCTTCATTCATACTATAAAGAAATGTTTACTGCTCATATCATTTTTTACTGATACAGGCTGTAGTTTTATCCTTACCTACTTGTGGATCCTCCTCTTCCTCTGTGTCTAGCAGGAGTTGATGGACTCCTTTAGAGGCCTTCCTCTCTGGTCTGTTCCTCGGGAGACTCTGGACCAGGTTCAATCCAGATGGGCCTGCAATGTCCTCAGGTCTCACGCTATCTATCACGTTCACTAGCCCAGCATTCACTTGCCCTGGAAAGAAGCAAATGGGTTTCCAGATTATAATCAAATATTCAGACACATTGATTGATACAATATGAGAATATGAAACGAAATTCAAAGACAGCATGAGGTTTTTTTTTTAAAACATGCATGTGTAGGGCTAATTATAAGTGCTTACTATTCAGTTCCCAACCTCTATCCCTAGCCCCTATGGACTAGAACATGACATGATACTTAATTTAATACTCCGCTACAACAGATAATAATTATCATAGTTTATCAAAATTGAAAGTGTTGAATGAAGATAATTTCTCAATTACTAGTTATCAATGGTCAAATATGTATTTTAAATGATTTAACCCTTTAGCCCTCACACTTCAGCTTTAGCACGTTCCCCTCAAACAGTCTGAACCTGCCTTATACTATAGCTCTCTTCTAAAACTGCCTGTGTCCTTCCAACCGTTTTTTTTTAGTGTGCCATAGTAAAGCAACTTCTAAATAGTTTAATTTTTTATTTGAATTCTTTAAATATTAAAAAAAAAAATTTTTTTTATCATTTGATATGCAATTTTGACAGATAGCTCTGAGTAGAGCTAGTAGGATTCCCTATTACACAAAGTATCTGAGTGCTAAACAGTGGTTAAGTGGGAATGTATTTTTTACCATTCTGCATGATCTGTGCCACCGATTCTGGATTCAAAGTAACACTGATCTCAGACGTGTGAAGCTCCATCATTTGCCTAGCCTCTGTACCCTGGGACTGGTCAGCTGATGATGCGGTATCCATGGTGATGAGATGATGGGAGGCGTGGCTTGACAGGCTGGAGTCTGGGAGAATGGTGATGGCTATAGGGATGGCTTCATTGTCTATTGTCACAAATAAATGAGCAAAATACATTTTATAGGAATTTTAATGCTTTGACTGCTAAACATGTATCAGTATTAGATATTCTAACAACAGCTCACAAAAAAGTTCTCAGCAGAGAGAGAAAAATAACGTTAGGATATATTTACTCTCACAAGATCTTTATCATATGTGGACTAAACTCTAGACTGCACATAACTATTCCATAAATTTAAAATTAAAAGATTAAATTTTATTTTAAATTAGTGTAGGTTTCATTAAAGATTCGCATTTCCTGGAGAGACGATATGGAGTAGTTAGCAGTCTGTTCTAACCTGATGTATCTTGTTGCTCTCTCCTAGCAGCTGCTGCTGCTTCATTACACACTGCCTCTCCAAGCTCCTGCACGGTAGAT
>CALNVZ010000174.1:41025232-41057171 GCA_940671915.1 Paracentrotus lividus | reverse complement strand
ACTTCGATATGTACATAGGCTACCACTTGGACTTTCTAATAGCTTCTTTGATATTTTTATGTCTAAAAGACAAGTTCGCACTTTCTAGCTACATACAAGTACTTATAGTAGGCCTATGTAAGCGAGTCGAACACAAACTTATTTTCTCACATACACACTACAAAAAATATCGATTAATAACTTTTATGTGCAAGATGATCATTTCAAGGCAATAAAATCAACACAACAATGGAAATGCATGCAATATATCATATAGTAAATGAGTCACATGGCGTTTAAAAGAAAGACACCAATGTAATTATTTTATGTGATTAACACACTACAACTCTTCCCTGGGTGTTTTCTTTCTCAACTGGCCTTGTATTGGTACACTATGGCCATTGTTTTGTTGTATATACGAAACCTGTAAACACTTTTGGGAGAAATACGAATCTGTTCCAGATTTATCTTTACTAACAATGGCCATCTCCCAAAATTTCAATTCTGGTGGCCTTTGTTCTTTTGCATCCCCCCCCCCCTCCCCCCGGCGCAACACCGGCCATTCGCCATAGCCTGGTCTGTCATCTACTACCTTCAGGTTAAAACATAGGCAAGTTTTTCCCTTTCAAAATACACAAAATGTTAAACAACACAATGGTTTTGAATGTAAAAATAATAACACAGAAAGGCATATAAGACAAACAATTCAAGGACTTCAGCTATGTTGCAATACTAAAGAACAGGGAGGGTACATGCATTGACACTTTGTTTCACCAACACAAACATAAATGAAAGATATCTAAACAAGGTCACTTTCCATTATTGTATAATTGGTAATGAAAATTCAACTTTATCAAAAAATTATTTCATTAAAAAGATATATGCATATAAATGAGAGAATATTTTACAGCTAACCAGTTATATAATGATCAAACATGAAAATGCAGATTCATATCCAGTTGAATAATAAAGTACTAACTCAGAGATGCCCAGTTAAAAAAAAAAAATTGCGTGAAGATCATTCACATCGTGTATTAAAGTAGTGCGCACGCGGCGCGCGTTACCACATGTGCGCGCGCGCAGTACTATTTTGTACACAAAGGAGGCGCGCGCGCACGCTACACATGTTTCACGTAGTAAGCTATCTTGCATATAACGATCGCCTGCATGAAACCATCGCACTCGCAGGGACTGATGCGACAAAATTGCCGATATTTAGGGTTCTGAGACTCAAAAATGGTAAAAAATCTATAATAATGCTACTTTTTCTCATTTTGCGTGAGAAATGGGGTGGTCTGCGTGAGATCGTGAGACGGACCCGAAATGCGTGATTCTCACGCAAGATGCGTGAGACTTGGTAGCTCTGCTAACTCTGTTGTAATAACTACTAAAAATACATGTAACTACAGTCGATTAATTCCTAATAACTAGAAGGCATACAAGATTTAATTAGAACAAGAGGATTCTACTCGTACCAATTTCACACATGCTCACATGTGTCTCAACAACAGTAACAAAATGTATCTACCATGGTCCTGAGCTGCACCTCAGGAGTTGACTGTTCTTAAATATTTGTCATTTTTTTTTCAGAGAATGAACTTTCGCCAAATATACATCTGATCATGTTACTAGTCCTATGAATTCCTTTTGTAATGTTTCCATTGTTAAGCTGCAATGAACGAATATGTATCAGTTACCGATATTTTTTTTTGTAGCACAGGAATAATCCTCCATAAGGCTCCCATCTATAGGGGCACTGCAGGTGCCATAGCATCATCCATCTTTTTCAATTACTTTTAAATTTATATAAAAAATGAAGTACACTCTGAATACAAAAAAAATGTACTGTGGTTAAAGTACTTTGTAGAACAAGTAAAGCGAGATCAATACCAATCGAAGTACTGTATGGTGTTCAAAATCATATAAAATGTTGCCAGTTGTATTATATCATTCATCAATAATCAATATATTTACAAGCATATTACAGTCTACATCCACGACACAAGCAGGGATACAAGATCTTGTGATAACGACGCACTTCTCCCTAACCAAATTTTAAACATGTGCATGTGTGCCTTTGAGTTGGGTACAAAAATTTTTTTTAGTTACAATAACAAGTAAATTGGCTCAGTCCCAAGCACTTTGTTCTTATAGGAGTAGCCTATTGTATTTACAAAATTTGACATTTCATATAATTTTGTTTTGAAGTAGGAAGGATGCAGGTATATCATATCAAGTCAAATGCAAATGTAATTGATGGATGCTGTCTTTTGAAGAAAAAAAAAAAAAAAAAAAAAAAAACACTTGATAAAATAATACACTATCAAAACATAAAGAACACATCATTTTCTTACATAGTTTAGACAGTAGCCCTCAAAGAACTTATGAAAATCTGAAAACAGATTGAGAGTTCATTCATAGCAGTGAAGATCTATCATTTTGAAAGAGGGCAATGAGAGATCTTGAGGGACCATGTCTTCGATTGTGTCATCAGGTGGTGTATGGGTCTGAGGGGGTAATTCTTGGACGATTTCTAAGGTGCCAGGAGTTCTTTCTGTGGGTAGTTGACCAGGCAGTGCTTCTTTTACGATGAGGTCCTTAGGAACAGAGGAGGGAACAGAGGTGGGTGGAACAGATATAGATGGGAGAGAGGTGTGCTGGTTAGAAGTGGGCAGCATAGAGGTGGGTGGGATAGAGGAGGGCACACCATACATGTAGGTGGGCGGAACAGATGTTGATGGAACAGAGTTTGGTGGGACAGAGTTTGGTGAGACAGAGGTCGGCGGGACAGAGTTGGGCACTCCAGATATGGGCAGAACAGAGGTGGGTGCAGGCACCAGAACAGTCGGAGAGGCAGATGTACAAGTGGTCAAATCAATATTGGGTACAGGCGCTGGAGTCAAATGCAATGGCGATGGAAGCTCTCGTTTGATCAGCTGCTGTTGTTTGTCAAAAGGAATACAAGCTGTTCCAATCTTGTGCCTCTTCAAATGATGGCTCTGCTTGAATGCCTTGCCACAAACATCACACTTGTGGGGCCTCAGACCCAAATGCCAACGCTCATGCTTCTGGCGTCCATTTTTGGAGGAGAGTAATTTGGGACAGAACTGACACTTGAAGCGGACACCCCCTTGGGTCATAATGATCTCCTCCTGTCTGATTGGCTTACTTGGTGTGACCATGACGATATCATGCCTGGACTTAAGGTGGGCCTTCAGATGATGTGGCTGGATGAATTTCTTAGAGCAGATGGAGCAGCAGTGGGGGCGCTCTCCGGTGTGGATGCGCATGTGAATGCTTAGATTCTGTCTAGTCTTGTAGTACTGACCACAAATGTGACATTGACATTGGTGCTCTTTGTGATCATAACCATCTTCTACATTGTTTTCATTAGTTAAGTTCAAAGGGACCGATTCTTGAAGAATGCCATTGGCTTCACCAGTTTGGAAAGACATTTCATCATTCGTATCAACAAGTTCTCCTTCCTCAATCTCAGACAATATTTCTTCCTTGACAGACACGTCATTGATACTTTCCTCATCATTTTCCAGTGCATATCTACCAGTGGTTCCAGTTCTATCTGTATCATCTTCTGTTATAGTTCCCATTTCTTCAAAACAATGAATGACTCCTCCAGGCTCTAATACATTCTCATTTTCATCATTGACTTGAATCTTTTCACTGGCATCCTCGGCGAGTTTTTTTGCTCTCTCTTTTGCTTTCAGCTCTTCTGTGCTTATCAGTCCCACTGCACTCGGAACATCCATGACCTGAGGGACATCACTTTCACAAGAATCAGCATGGTCATCTTTGGCAGCAAGGGCCTTCTTCTTTCGATGGTTTTCTGCTAAAACTTGCATCATGTGCCAAGAGGTCAGAGGAATGATCCGTGGAATGCTGCAGTCATCGTCATGTTTTTTCTTTCCTCTAGGGTTAATCAACTTCATCTGAGATCCTCTACACTTTGAGGACATCTGGTGTTTCTTGAGGTGTTGCAGCTGTTTAAACATATTTCCACAGATGTTGCACTTGTGAGGTCTTAATCCAAGATGCCATCTCTCGTGTTTTCGTCTTCCAGATCTGGACATGAGCACCTTGCTACAGTAATGACACTTATACCGGATCCCTCCCTCTGTCATAACTACAATCTCCTTCTGAGCAGGTGTCTTTGGTACTGGATGATACACCCCATGCTTGGAAAGCATGTGAGCCTTTCGGTGGTGTGACTGTCGAAATGTCAAGCTACACAGACTACAAGAATAAGGCCTCTCTCCTGTATGGATGCGCTTGTGAATCATGAGATTCCGATTAGTTTTACAGCGTTTTCCACACTCCTGGCAGACAAATGGTCTGCTACAATTCCTTTCCATATCTAAGCCAGTCAAGTCTAAAGGTATATCTTCAGGCACATTCTCTAACCTAGTTTGATCAAGGCACTTGGCATTCACTGGATTTTGAGAAGAAATAGATGAAAGACTTGAAGTAGGAATGGCAGCGAACTCTGGAAGTGGCGCTTGACTTGCGGGTGTAGGGCTAATCTGGAGAGGGCTATTGGAAATCCTCCTTGCAATATGACTGGTAGAATCCCTAATAACCTCACCTTCTTCAACTTGACGAGTAGCTTCAATTTGCTGAACATTATCAGCTTTGAGAGGTAGCATGTGAGAAGCACCAACAGTTTTCATATTATCCCTGTTAATCTGACAACGCTTCGATTGCTTGTGGGTTTGGAGTTGCCATCTCTGACGAAATGCTGCCCCACAGAGTTCACACGAATGGGGTCGGATGCCAAAATGCCACATTTGGTGCCTCCTTTTGTTACTCTTACAGGAAAAGACTTTTGGGCAAAGGGAACACTTCCAACGTACACCCGACTCTGTGAGCACAGCCCCAGCATCCTGGCCGTGTTGCCCCTGCAATGTTTGCTCTGGTTGCTGTTCATGAACAGTTCTTAAGTGTTCTTTGAGGGCAGCACCAGATGGGAACAGCTGACGACAGTAGAAACAGTCAAACATTTGGAGCTCACTGTGGGTAAGCATGTGATTATTGAGGTACAGATCATTCATAAAAAGTTTCTTGCAGTATGGACACTTGACATTGTCATTTTTTGGTTTCAGTATTTTCTTGTTTGGCATGTCTATTGGATTCAAGGATGCGTTCTCGCTTGTTCTCACTTCCCTCTTGACATCATTATGAAATTGTCCGACTTCAGTAGGTACTGACCCCCTCACAGAACTCTCAATGCATTCATGTTTTACCATAGCTATTTCATCGGGGAATCCTCTTCGACAACTGCTACACTCAACATCGGAGCATCCATGCTGGTTCTTCACTATGTCATCAGAGAATACCCTGCCACAAGTGTTACAAGAGGAATCTTTTTCTTTTATCACAAGCTGAAATTGGCGCTGGGGGCAGGAGCATTCAACTATATTCATACTACAGTCCTTACACAGGTCCTCTGATGAAAAGGTAATCATCGATTCATCGCAGTCATGAATAAACAGAAATTCTATCCCATCAATTTTAGCTTTGCAATCAAAGCAGCGGTATGTACCATTACTAACATTCTTAGATATGTGTAGGTACTTATGAAGTCTAGGTTGATTTACTATCTGACTGCCATTTTTACTACCGAAGGGTACATTGGCAGGCCTGTGATACTGGACACCAGTGGAACTTCCAGGTAAGTCTAATCTTTTTCCAAAACCAGGATCATTTCCTTCACTTTCTTGATGAAAGAATGGCTCACTGACAGGTTCTTCTTTGATGACTCGAACCTCATTACTGACACTTTGCTGAAACGCGATGTTATTGGTCACATATCCTTGCTCAAGCTGGTTTTCACTCTTGATGAGCATTTCCTCCAATGGACGTTCCTTCTGTTTCTGGATCTTCTTCCCACTTTTCTTATTTTCCCCTTTTTTGACAGCAACCTTCCTCTCCTGGCAGCTGGCCTTGATGAGGCGCTCATTCTTTGGGTGAGCCAAACGTTCATGGTTTTCCAAGGCAGCCAAACGCTTGAAGCACTTGCCACAAGTGCTGCAGACATTATCTCTTGCTGTTGGTGACAACATTTCTTTGGATCATAGCTACTCATGCACTGCACCTTTTTTTTCACAAACTATAGTACATTTTAGTCATGAGAAAATATGAATTAAAATAAACTGAAATAATAATATCTAAACCTATTTTTATCCTCATCTATACATGAACAAGAAATTTTTGAAGTACTGACCACATTTGGAAATAGAAAAAAAAAATTTTATTTACAAAGAACAATGATATAAAGCAATGACGAAGTGTTAAGTGTTGCAGACCTTCACAAAAAAAGACATGAGTTTGGAAGAACAGAATACAAAGTTCAAGGTGATCATTTCATTTTTCTTGTCACGTCTTCAGAGAGTACTTAATGTAGTTTAGACTTCCAAAGCTCAAGATCTGTTGTTACTGGATTCCATTCCACCGTTGCGTCTAATGAATGCTCTAGTACTGGCGGCTGTCAAGATGACCATGTTCTGTTCAAAAGAAGAGTAAAATACTATTTAATAGAGAGGAAAAACTTGAAGAGAGTAAGAGGAATTATCAAAACTTTTCCAATGAATTTTAAACCCCAGTTTATTTTTTAGCATATTAAACAGCATCCTATCCTATTATAGAGGATTATGACCTTACTTCAACAAGAAGTAGCACAATTTAATCTCGAATATTTTCAATTACCCCTCTGAACAGGGCTGAAAGACAATCATCCCCACCATATATCAGTGATACAAAGATGCAGGAGTTCAGATTATATGAGGGGAAAGTGTTTGCAAATTTCATCACAGCTACATAGGTATGTACTTGGTGATCTTCTTACCTGATAGTTTTCCTCTGTGTTGTCTATCACAGTGTCAGCATCTCCTAGCTTGACGCCTGTGCAGAAACCCTGAAAGATATCACAAAACAACAAAATACATTCACAATTCTAAAGGTATAATGCACAAGGTCAAAGGGTTACGGTTTGTGGATTTCATACCACAAATTCTGTACCATAAATGAATATTTTCCTTGATATTTGATGAAATTGTGGGGGGGGGGGAGGCTGGATAAATTTCTTGGAGCAAATGGAGCAGAAGTGGGGATGTTCTCCAGTATGGATGCGCATGTGAATGCTTAGATTCTTCCTAGTGTCATAGTATTGACCACAAATGTGACATTGAAACTGGTACTCCTTGTGCTTTTCTTATCCTAAACTTTTCTTCAGTTGATTATCATGTAAAGTGTCAGCATCTCCTGGCTTGACGCCTATGCAGTACTTGCGAAGGAACCCTGAAAGGTAACAAAGCAACAACAAAATTACAGTCACAATTCTATCGGTATGATGCACAAGGTCAAAGGGATTACAGTACTTGGGGAAGTTGGATTTCATGGCACAAATTCTATACCCTAAATTATGACTGTTCTTGACTTTTATGTGGGGGGGGGTGGGGATGTGGGACACACATGAACATCACAGTTACACATCCCCCGGCCCCCCCCCCCCCATTGATTACAAGGTAGGCCTACAAGCTAATTTGGTAGTTTAACTCTTCAATATGTCAAAATTATCCAATTATGGCACCATGGACAAATTAGTTGTTTTTTTGGGGGGGGGGTGGGAGGGGGCTCCTTATTTTCTTTCTCGCACAAGTAGCCTACCCAATTTTTTTAAAAAAATTAAAACTATTATAGAAACAAAAGTTTCAGCATAATCAGGAAACCGGTGAAAATGGAAAAAAAACAACTCTTAAATAGACATACGCTGAGGACCTCAAATCGGCAATGTTAATTTTCAAATTGAAAAATGTCAACAACTCTCTTACGTCACTGCTAGAATTGAGATTTAAAAAAAAGATTTTTGATTTATCATGGGCTTAATGGCTGTTCTATTTAATCTATTACCGGTAGATATTTTTTGGGGTAATTAAAATCATATTTTGTAGGCACCATCTTATGTAGGTCTATATCTACAAAGATATTTCTCCATAAGTATATGTCACATTACATGCAGTGACCGTGGTAAAAATTCCCAATGACAATAACATAATTTTTTTCATATTTTTCTAACTTTCATGGACTGCTTGGTTTTTATGCTTCCTACTGTAGGCCTATACCTAGGCTTGTATTGTTGCTAAGGAAGCCAGATTTCTTCCAAAATTATTATTTCACTTGTTTTAAAATTGAAATGGGATCCTGTTTTCTCACGCCCACTGCCCACCCTCCCCGCCATTAATATAAAGAATGTCCCTCGATGGTCATAATTCAGTGCTATCGTATTAAATCCAGACTCACATTTTCAGAGCCTATTCCCAGTTATTGAATAAGCCTAAAGGCCCATGAGACCGAAGCCCCATAATGCTGAATCCCTTTATTGAGGAATTACCAAATTCAAGGGATAAATCTGACTTGTGAGCCTCAGTTTTATCAATTATAGCTATCTATTATGTTAGTTGGCCTATGTCATCATATTAATTAATTACCATTTTTTTTTTTTTTTTTTTTAAGAGGAAATTGGGCAACTTGCATTAAAATATTGAACCTGGTGATGGTGATGGTGATGGATGGTGATCATTTTCATACACATTTTTTGGCTGGTAGTTTTTGGAGACCTCATGACTCTATTTTGACTCTGAGCCTGAGGCAGCCTTATATTACACATATGTCATGGACACCAGGGGCAAAGGGATCTATATGCCCTTTTGTTTGTCATAGTACTTGCTCCCCAACTTTGCTATTGTAGTTTTATGCGTCCATTGTTGACTGAAGCATCCATCCGTGCACTGCCCCATAGATAACAGCGCACCGAAGTCCTCCACACACATGGCATGAACGCCCGCGAAAGCACCGCATGCTTGTTGCATCTACCACCACCACCACCACCACGTACACACACACTGGGGATCTACCATGCATCGTGTGCACGCTACCGTGCAATCAAATGATCGTGATCAACTGAGCACCAAAACTTTAACGCAATCACTCACAAAAACTACACATTAACAGTAGTGACCGGACTACACTTTTACTATCAAATGTCAAATTATTCAAGCTGATGGCAAAATTTTCGGCGATCAAAGTTCATTTCATGTGATTTCTAGAGTGAAACTTACCACGAATATTTGGATGGCGTGCGCCTCTGATCGATCGGGGTACCTCGTTGATTCATGCATAATGAGGTGTGACCCCGGGGTGTGACCCGGAAATACTAAAACATTGGATCCGGAGATTCCGCGCCCCCCCTTTTTTTTGGGGGGGGGGGGGGTTATTTGGGTCTCTGGACCCCTTGAAGATTAATACAGAAAAACTCCCTGTAGACGAGTAGGCCTATAATAAATTGGAAGCGGGCCGGAAATGAAGGAATTTCGGGCCTATAATAATCATATTTTTGTAGCTGGGGGAGGGTATCTATGAACGCTGGCGCCCGCCCCCTAAAAATTGTTTGTTTGTAGGACCTGCGCTCTGTAATGAATTTGATCGTAGAAGCCAAGTCCATAAACTTCCATATTTCAATAAATAAATAAATAAATGATGAGATGAATAGGGGTAGGCCTACGTATGCGCGGTTATGAGAGGGCTTCATCATGGAGAAAGTGCATCAAAATTCCAGCATATTTTACCAAAAAATAATTGTGAAACTGCACGCTTTCATTGATGAACACTTTATCCGATACCTTCGATCATGTAGCCAAAATATACGGGACTAATAAAAACACTGGAGGGCATGGTTTAAAATGTAGACCAAATGAGTTAAGTCCACATATCCGGGCCGCCGATATCTGAGAAGTATAGGGGAGACTGGGGTAATTATGGCCCCTTTGTCGATGAATCTTTGCTACATTACACAATGATAATTTACTTTTTACACATGCCTAGCTAAACTCTTCCTATACTATCATATGAGAAAAAAAAAACCATTTACATGAAATTTTGTGCTTAGGGGAGCCTAAAATGTACGGCAATTACAATTCTGTTCGTTAAGTGGAAGTCTGATGTTTTATGTGGGGTGTGATATCATTAATTAAAATCATTTAAGATGAAATTTTGATTGAAACTGAAACAATAGGAAGTAAAAAACACGACAGAAAAAATTCCACCTAAATATCTTCAATAGTAGCCTAGAGCTGTAAAGGGGGATCAAATTGAAAATGTCATTTGGGGTAATTATGGCCCCCAATGCATAAACATAGATGGGGACATTAACTTAATTGTACGATTTTGTACATAAATATATGTATTGCGGCTTTGATTTCAAAATTTTAACATTTTGGCTGAACCAATTATTGATTAAATCATTGTTGGTGGTTGATAAGTGTATTAGGAATACCCAACAACATTCATTAGCCTATACACATTACCATCATTAATTAGCATAATATCTTTGAATTCATACAGTCATTACAATAGGGGCCATCAATACCCCAACCCGTGGGGGTAATTATGGCCCCCCAAAGTTGTTAACATAATGGTAATTAATATGCAAATGAGAAGTAGCAGGTTTATACTTTCCTTTGTATATTATAAATATATGGACCGACTGTATTTTTGTATATTTAGAATATCATTGGACTTTTCATTTAATGGTAGTAATAGGAAATGTGAAAAAGGGGGCCATAATTACCCCAGTCTCCCCTATAGGCCGAGAAGTAGACCAAGTGGATATTAACAATTGAAGATGCTAGTACTAGAAGTTCGTATGTTACATTTTGGCCCTCTGTTACATTTATGTAACAATGTGTCGTCATCCAAGCGTAAAGACATACCACACAAAAATGGTACCAAAAGATGCGGGAGGAGTTACTCTTTCGGAATATGTAAAATAAGTGAAGATGCTAGTACTAGATGTTCGTATGTTACATTTTTATCCTCTGTTTCTCAAAACTGATTTGATGTAACATAGGAACTTCTAGTACTAGTATCTTCAATTTCACCTAAGGTATTGGATACGCCAAGAACTTTGATCAAAGAGGGCATGGAGGGAATAAATCCATTTTTGATCGAATATTTCTAAAGCTTAAAAGCTTTAAATCAACTTAACTTTTTTTTTTTTTTAAAGAAAAGTACGTTTGCGTTATGACCAAACACATTTTTGTCAAAAAAGTTTTTATTATTGTAAAGTTTCCATTTTATTTGTGTGTATGTGCTCAGAATCATAGGACAAATAAAATACACTTTATCCTCCCAACATTAGATTGAGGCAAAAAATGAATTATAAGTGGAAAAAAAAAAAAAATGAATCCTCGACCGCGTGCGGTCGAAATATTTGCCTCCGCCATTGCCAGATCAGAAATATACAGCACATTCATCTATTCATTTTCCTTTATACAAAGACATCTTTGACCTTGTGACCCCAAACCTTATTAGATCATAGTCCCTCCTAAATTTTTTACCTACACATTCCAAAATATAATAAGATTGTCTTCATATGGCGATAACTAACACAATTGAAATTTCACAATTTGACCTCTGTGACCCTCGACCTTTGACCTACACACTCCAAAATCTAATCAGATAATTTTCCTATGGTGATACATACCATCCTCAAGTTTGAAGTTAATATCTCAAGTGGTTCTTGAGATATCGCGATAACGAACTCAACATCGATGGAATATTTCACAATTTGACCTCTGTGACCCTTGACCTTTGACCTACATACTCCCGAATCTGATCAGATCATCTTCCTATATACAGTGTGTCCCAAAAAGAACTATACACTTTTTAAATAGCTACCAAACAGAAAAATATATGATTCTTGGGAGAAATATTTATATGTATATAAGGCTCATATCCTCAACTATCATTATGACACAAAAAATTCCGAAAATAACCTATGCTTCAGTGAGTAATGCCCACTTTTGTAAAGAACATAAAAATTAGCCTGCGCAGGAATTCACGATTCATTTTGCACCTGGTTATGGAACGCCATGAAGGAGTCAAAATTAATGATGTAATCGATCGGCCAACAAAGACAAAAATAAATTGAAGTCAAAGCATAAATCAATGATATGAAAACAAATGGTGAAACATAACATTTTTGCATAATATTAATTGTTTTTTTCTGACTTTTGGTTTATCTTTGACTCTGTTGGCTGATTTATTCCATCGTTAATTTTGACTCATTCATGGCCTTCCATAACCAGGTGCAAAATGAATAGTGAATTCCTGCGCAGGCTAATTTTTGTGTCCTTTACAAAAGTGGCATTACTCACTGAAGCATGCATTATTTTCGGAATTTTTGGTGTCATAATGATAGTTGAGGATATGAGTCTTATATACATACAAACCTTTTATCCAAGAATCTTATATTTTTTTATTTGGTAGCCATTTCAAAAGTGTATAGTTCTTTTTGGGACGCACTGTATAGTGATACATACCATCCCCAAGTTTGAAGTTGATATCTCAAGTGGTTCTCGAGATATCGCGATAACGAGCAAACGAGACGGACGGACGTACGGACGGACGGACGGACAACCCGAAAACATGATGCCTCCGGCACCACCTTCGGTGGCGGAGGCATAATAAAATAAAAATTTAGTTATTTTAATCATTTTTGCGGACGGGTTCCTGGTTGAAAAATTATTTTAGAGGAAAAAAATAAAATTACCACATAGCTAGGCTAGAGAAGAAAATAATAATTTTTAACAAATAGGCCTAAGCGTACATCAGGACAACCCCATCCTGGACAAATACCCCCAAGACACCTACCCCCAGAAATAGGGCTAAGGTTAGGAGGTAGATATTGGCCGGGGGAGGGGGTAGTTGTCTGAGGGAACAATCTATAGGGGTAGTTGTTCAAGAACCCAAATCAGGTCTTTAAATGCCTCTTTTTCGGAAACTCTAACCCTGACCCTTTTAACCTTTAATAGCTCTATCCAAACCCCAATCCAAAAAAAAAAAAAAGGGGGGGGGGAGAAAATCAAGACAATTGACCCTTAAACCTACCCCTATGGTTGATATATGGTAACCTTCTCGATTGGCCCAAGGTAAAAAAAAAATGACACCCCCCACCCCCTGCTTATCGCATGGCCAGCGTAACATGAACAAATTTTGATGTACAAAGTACCATTGTGCTTGACCGGTGTAACAGGGAAAAAAATGGATGTACCAAAATCTGAAATTCCAATTTGGCCCCCCCCCCCCTCATAAAATTCTGGATCCGCCACTGTCAGTATCATATTCATACTCTTGTCTTGTATGTAGCCTATGTTGACTGTTGAATTAGAACTCTGCATATGCAGCTGTGTCTGGAATAAAGTAGTAAATAAAGTCGTAAATTGAATTGAATTGCTTTCAACACTCATTTATTTCTTATTATTTTCAAACTCATTATACAGTCCACTACCACTATCATGAGGTGCTCATTGGAATCTCATTAAACTAAACACAAATATACATGTGCATATGATAGAAATTAGGACTGGGAGAATCACCTTGTTCAATGGAAATCTTTTCATCTGTCCTCATTATAATGAGAATACATTTAGACTGCATTTCAATCGCTTCTTTGGTTTTCCCTATTCTTATAATTCAAGTTGTTACTAGGGGGAGGGGGTTCCATTCACCAATTACTAATATAAAAGCAGTGTGACAAGAAAGCTAGAATTTGTCATTCAGTCATTTATTGTAAAGTTTGGAAACTTGAGAAAAGTTGGTATTTGTAAGCAACAAAGTTATAGAATGGATGGAAATATATCGAAATATAATTACAAAACAAACTGTAACAAAGAGAAGCCTCTTCAACGTTGTAAAAGAGAATAATGTGTCCTCAAAAATTCTCATATAAATAAATAACTCTAGATTTTCCCCTATAAACTCGAAAATCTTGGAACATTCGAACAAGAAAAACAAAATGTATACAAAGAACTAATTTCTGAAATATTAAGAAGTGCTCTCACATACTTCTAAAAAATCAAAGATACATTTATGAAAGCCAAAACATATTAGTATTAAATGCATTACTTGATATTATGTTTTAAACGTCTATATACACTGATAAATAATACACATCATAAAAAAAAAGAGATAAAAACACAGTTCAAGTTGTTACTAGGCTGGGTTTCCATTCATGATCTCCTCAAAAATTTCTCATACAGACCAACAATAAGGTTCAAATTTTTCATCCAGCCGTGTGTTTTCTATCAAACAGTTTATAAAATTGGGAAATGTAAGTACATGTATTTGTAAACAACAAATTTATAGAATGGACGTAAATACTTTTATGTAATAAAACAAATTGTAACAGAGAAGAGTCTTACATGTTGTAAGTTGCAAAAGAAAGTGAAAGTGTTTTTCACAAAGAATCTCATTTAATAAGAATAATTGTCTTCAGGAATGATCAAAACTAGTATCCCAAATTAACAAAATTAACTGTACATTTGAACTGGATAACCAAAGAGGAAAAACTAATTTTTCTTATTTCAGGCAATGCTTTTGTATACAACCTCTAGAACATCGCATCATAATCAACATGAAAGACAAAAGTTTTAAATACAGTACTTTACAAAACTCTTTGTACACTGATACATGTATATCATAAATAATAAGCAACAACAAAATACATGATGCTAATGCCCTTTAATTTTGTTAGGCAATGAAATATAATATACTGAAATTGCAACAACAAACAATGTACCAAACGGAAAACTTTTTCAGAAAAGATTAACATGATTCTTCTAAATGAGTATCATCATAATTTCAGTTGGCTGTTTCAACTAGTCGTTTATGAAGTTTTGAATGACTTTATAAACAATTGTTCTTGGGTGCTATACTAATTATATTCTCAATCATTTAGCACAAGAACTGATCACCAGTCATCCACCACGTCATGCGTAATATTACAAATGTCTTGTTGAAACACCCCCAGCTGCAATAATTGTGATGAGCATATGCATGGGGTCACTGTGATTTTGGGGCTGTAAGCATTCTAGACACCCCCCCCCCCTCCTTTCCATTCTAAAACATTTTGGGCACAGAATGAAAAATTATAAAGTGAATGGACTTGCATATACAGTGCACATGGGATCGATCTAATCATTATCCGTTTAATTATCATGGGGTGCTTGGGAAGCAACCTAATATAACGTTATACTGAACATACTTATTTGAACCAAGACCGGGAGAATTGCCCTTTTAGCCAAGTTATTATAACAGGAGTGGAATGTAATCTCCATGTCCTGCTGCACAGCCCTGACCCTTTCTTTTCATTACTGAATGAAGGCATATATATGATCGACTTGTCTGTTGTTTTGAAACACATACATTTCAAAAGCAATCACATTAGCTACTTGATTGTCTATCACCATTGGCTGTATAAATGGTAAATTATATTAAATGGTAAATAATATTAAATGAATAGAGGGATGTTTCACACAACTATTCTGTAGTACATTAATTGCAAATTTGTTCAGTTCAATCCCCCTTCTTGACTCTAGAGCAGTAATGTTATTTCTTAATTTGATTTTAGTCAGCTGTTTGTGAGGAAGTACATTGATCACGGTTACACAGCCACTGACGATTCCAAAAATGCGCTCAATTAGTCTGCTGATGTGGCAGCAACTTTTTCAAACCACTGCAGTGCTGTCAGCAGCACTCACATCCATACTGCTATCGTTTGTGAGGAAGTTGATCCAGTTTGTTACAAACCCCCTGTCCAGCTGCATGAGATTCTCCTTCCCTCCTGGTTGCCTGGAGGCGATCCTGCGCTCCCTGTACGTCCAGTTATGGGTGATGAGATGGATCTGCTGGAGAAGCAAGGCTAGTACTGCAGGACATGCCATCAAGGCATACAGGATGGACACAAAGATGATGGAATGCCTGGCAGATAGATATAATTAATGGTCATTCTGGGGTTGGGCCAATTTTTCATGCAATGTCCCCTGTAACGGAGGTATCAACTTTTGCAGTTCACCATGAAGATCAATTCAGATGTGGTATAAGTTTTGAGCTGTCAATGAAAAATTGCTCTCTTTTCTCAGTTAAAATTGGAAATCTTTTATGGATTTCAAGCAACAGGCATACAAAAATCTACCACCGTTACAGGGACATCATATTGCTTTTACATGGACAAGAAATTTTCATGAGTCAAATGCAATATGCCATAGTCTTTGAGAAATAATACTGGATGTGACCCCATTTTTTTACTCATGCCATCATTGGAATATATTTGCCTGGTTTGAAAAAGATATGGATTTGGAGTTGTGGTATGTCAAAAAATTGCCCTAACCCGTGGAATCACCCAAATGCATTTATAAACAACTCAAATCCTAAAATCCTTTGTAAAGTCAATGCAGGATTGGCTACTAAATACAATGAGATATTGTAAAATCGATGCATTCTCCAGCTCCCAATTTCAAATAGATGCATAAATACATCAGAACAAGAGTATACTAAACCCAATTGGTAAATACTTATTTCCCCAAGACAGATTGCTTCTTTATATTTTCATAACATTGTTTCCTCACAAATTGTACAAAGTAGGTCATACTTGGATACATTAGGTTGTGAATGAAGAACAACTTTTGAACTTATGATAATCACTCATTTTGTGACATGTTTTTTGTTTTGAAATGTTCACTCCCGTTATACTGCATATTGAGGTAATATATGATTTCCTCGTTATATAAGATGGAGGTTACCTTTTTGTGACGTGAGATATGCATGTGACAGACTTGTGTAGTTCTGTGCTTTTTAAGATGGGAGTGGACTGTATACAAATGATGACTGTTTTATCATTTTCATGACAAATCATCTTATTCATCTCAGTGGGTTCTAAAAATTGAATTGTGAATGGAAACATGTTAAATTATTGTATAAGCTAATATATTCGCATACATATATTTTCGCGAATGAGTGCTCCTGGCGCATATTTGCGTTTTGTTCAATTCATGTTCACAACTCTCAAACACATTCACACAACCTCCCTTATCCCATACTGGGATATATTCATGTGGTGCTAAATTTGTGATTGCTTTGTCACTCAAGAAATTTGCAAAAGTTATAGCTTATACACTATTTTGAATCTAATGTTCACTATATCATCCTTATTTTAAATTTAATTGATTTAACCTGAGCCTCACCCATTTGCCATATAGATATACTCCAGTGCTGTCCAAATGCTCTCTTCATACTCTGTGGCTCCCAGTAGAATGTAGGTACCTCTAGCAGCGCCCCAGCATCCACCAATGATGAAGAGGAGGAGGGCAACAATGAAGGACCTGTGGTTGTCCCTTCCAATGCAGCAGTCAATCCTGATTTGAACAAATGTGATGGAGATAATGAAGAACATTGAACATTTTTCCACATCACATTGTATTATTAACATTATTGCCCTAGATAGTCATGCCTAATGATTGCCAGGACAACATTGCCATGCACCGATAGAATTAGTATTAGGCAATACCATTAATTACATTAAAATGAATTTAAATTCATTAGGGTTCTTGATTCCGTCTAATTAGAATGACTTCTTTCTATTTCAGGCATATTTCTAAAGCAAAATTGGGGTAGAATTTGAGGAGCAAAAGTAACTACACGTCTCTTCATGTTCTGTAAAGGGTTGATGATGCAGCTTTCACATAAGTTAATCTAATGTGTGTAAGCTCATAAGGACTGATTGAGTCGAAAGCTCCTGAACACTAATATCTCTACTTACCAAACACAATGATGGTCTAACCGATGCACACAGCGATCACAAATCCGGCAATGCCCTGCCCTGGCCGGCTTTATTATCTGACAAGAGTCACACCAATTACTGGGTATGCATGTAGTTCCTGCCCCGTCACTGGTCCTTTCCTGGTGATTCTGTCCAATCAGAGGCTCCCTTTCATGACTTGATTCAGACAGCTCAGAGTCAAGCAATGATTCGGAAGAACCATTAGTCCGTTTGTGAAGATGTGTAACATACGATGAACTCTGACTTCCACCATTCTTGGATCCATCTTGGTCGCTATGTAAACTTGCAGATGACACTGACAAACCCTGATCACAATCAACAAACCCTGGTGTAAGTTTTGTCATAGCAAATGCCCCAAAGAAGAGCAACAAGTTCATGGAGATAGCTGCATGCTCTAAAGAAGGGACATCCCCAATGGGGACAGCGTATATTGAGAAGACATAGTACATAGAGAATATGGAGACTAGCGTCACACTCATGAAGAACTGTGTTCTCTGTTTATGCTTAAGTACACGCAGGTAGTAGACTATTGCACTCATTGGGATGATAAATGAGAAAGCGGTGAGTAGGATATGACATGACGCTATGTAGAGCCAGAAGGGTATTGCAATGAGAGGTGGGAGTACTGTGGTGTCAACAAGGTCATCAATGCGCCTTGCACCCTGGCCAAGGAATGTAGGGATCCTCACACGATCAAGGATGGTCTCTTTGACAGCATGTACTCGATCATGGCTAACATCACGCCCTGTAAAAAACCTGTAATTTAAAGGGGAAAAAAAAATCAACAAGGGGTGTATAGATGAAGCAAAGTAAAAATTGAAATATCTGAACTAAAGACATTATTAAGTACAAAAAGACCCCAAATAATATTAGAGTAAAACCACCAAATATCGGACGTTGTTAAATATCGGACAAATTGGTCTTCAACTCCCCCCAAACAGCTAATGAGCCCCGCACGGGAGGGTGACTTGCATGCATATGATAGATGGACTTACCTTCTATTGCATACTATTCATTTTCCTTTTCTCACAATAATAAAGGTAATAAATGTTTTTCTCATGGAGTTCATGGAATATCACCGAGTCAGTGGATCAGTCACACGACGATTCACATTCATTCAATTCAACACTCACAATTTTTACCGGCCCCCTGGCTATATTTCAGATTTAATTCTAAATTATTCAAGTACATTTCTTGTATAAGTATGAATGGTTCCTTAGTATTCGTCTGTTGACATAAAGTTGAGACTAGTATCTTGATTTGTTATCTTTTACAATAATGTCTTAATGTTACACAACACGAAATCCTACGAATGGGACAGAGTCTGAGGCTGAGCCCGAGATGATAATTCGTCAAATATTAATGTAGACCCTACCTGTCACAAGTCTCATCCAAATCCTCACAGTCACAAAACATAGCCAATAAATGACTTCGATCCCCTTTGGCATTAATGAATTCGCAACAGCATAGAGGATCCCCTGTTTCATCCTTCATCTTGGAAGTTTCTGTTGTTTTGACTAACTACAAAATCCTCGAATTCAACAAGAAAGCGCTATGGTCTCTTTCACAAGGCAAATCAAACATGAACAAAAAATTCATTAATTGTGTTTGAATTGCATGCACAAAAGGCAAAACGCACTACCGTTCACCTTTTAAAAAAAATAATAATTTAGTTTATGAGAAGAGAGAACTTTGAAGCTTTTTTTTTTACATATGAATTTTGAGAAGTTTGGGTAGGCCTATTGAAGCTTATTGACCTTGCTATGAGTGGGTTTGCAAGTATAATTGAATTTGTAGTATTTACGAGTTAACATGCAGGCATAACATTTATTTTAGCATTACAAACTTGGTAAACTCGGTTGTTTTAAATTATTATTATATATTATTACTTTAGTGATTTTTTAAATATCCATTTGAGGATAGGTAAATTGAAAATTCAAATGTGGTTTATGAAAAAGGAATGAAACAGCTCAAACACATCATATGGATCATACCATCCTCATTTCTATCCCTCTCAGAAATTGGAAGATCCGGTGATCACCCAAGCATAAATAAATTTCTGACTTTTTGGTATCATGTGCAAGTTCAGTCCATGGGCTTTCCACACATATAAATTTAATATAAAAAGAAAAATAATAAAAATATATATTTTTTTTTATACATTAGTTTATTTGGCCATTTCAAAAGATTATTTTTTTTTTTTGCCTAGGCTCTCATATTTCATATACATCTCACGCTTGACTTTGAATTTCTCCTGCCCTGGTTTTATTTCTGTTCTTGGCCCCCAGCTATATTTCCCCTCTTTTTCTCCTGCCCAATTACAAATATAAAATACAAGTGGCAATGACATGTTTATTGTTTAAAAAACACTACCAAACTTTTAATTTTCCTCAGATATGAATAAATATGACCATAACTTGTTTGGATATATTCCCATTTAAAGAATTACACAAAACAGTACAATTGAAGCCATAACAAATAAAAGAATCATGTTCACAGTGGATCTGTTCAAAAACAAACAAACAGTGAGATAATATATTAATAAAGAGTAAATTCAAATTAAATGCAGACACACAGTATTTACATAACTGTGGTTTTACCACACAATAACATTTCAAATATATGAGTTCTCTTCTTCCCCTGGCAAACACAGGTAGGGCCTACCTCTTAGATGAATATCAATATCTTCTAATTTCTAACAGTACTTTTCTTTGCATTGACATAAATATTCATAAAAAGTTGAAAAATGGGGACAAATCTAAATTACTTAGCATACAAACAGACAAAATATGCACTTTCAAACACAAGCACTTAAATCACTAATGAACACAATTGGTATGATTTCTCTATCAGGTTTCAATAAAAATCTCAAAAGAGAGAAAACAGGAATACAAAAATAAAGGAGCAATTTGCTACTAGTCTGGTAAATTCATCAGAGAGATATACAAAATACTAATTGTTATACAAGTACTCCGTTTCACATTGGAGCTTGGTATTGGCACATTTGATGAATAATCTCTGAACTGAATACAAACTAAGATTAGATATTAATTTAATGTGGTTTGATTTCTACAAACATATCTCATTAATCAACTTGACTTTCATATATTTTTTCTGCTCCATTTTGAATTTTAGTATTCAACACAAAGAAAACAAAAGATACTTTTGGCCTAATACATAGCAAACATTTAGTCAGTAGTAATAACACGACATGGTTTGGAAATTGCACAAAGAAATTCAAAATTTTAAGCTTCAACATCCTTTTTCAATCTTTGTTTTGTGACTCACCAGGAATAAGTTTATCAATTTGTAGCAAAACCAAACCCAACAAGTTTCATACAGTCCACTCCTGTTAAAACAAGCACAGAGTCACAAAGTTATAATGGTATTGGACTACATAATGAAGGACTAAGGACATTGCCAAGGACAGTTTTATAGAGATATGATGAGGCCTAAAACCATCCTAAAACCAGGAATGTTTTGAAAATGAAATCAGATGCTTTCTTTATCATCAATATATCAAAACTGGATACAAAAGAAAAACAACATAACAATTAAAAACATTGAATATAATGAAATGAACAGTGTTGACATATATATTTGATGAAATTAAATTACTCTACAAGCTGAAATATTTGAGGGGGTTAATCATTTTCCAAATTTGTGAATTACTGGATGGTCACAAATTAAACAATCAAAAACATTGGCTTATTCCGTATTTCTTTTCTAAATTTTTAACCAAATGCAAAAAAAAAAAAAAAAAAAAAAAAAAAAAAAAAAAAAAAAAAAAAAAAAAAAAAAAAATCCCAATATTACATTCTATCAAAGCTAATATGCCAATGCTTTATACTATCATGTGAGAAAGAAAATGCACCCTGAATTGAATGAAAATAAAAAGTGTTTTTTTTATTAATACCATTTAAAAAATCAAATAATAGCAATAATCAAAATTCATTACGATTTGACAATACGATTTTCGATTCAAAATCAATATCTTCCTACACTAACAGGAAAAAGTTATGTAAAGAAAGATTTGAATTTTATACAGTTGTTTTGATTAAATTCATTATAAATATCTTGAAAGAGGGACATTGTTTGTCATGCTGTCCATAGTCTAAGTGACTAATGAGAAGCCAAGGTCAATACAAACTCAAATAGAAAGATAAGTTTATGCATCACAAGTACACAAATAAATAATTGGACTTTGGTTTTTTGCAGCAAGTTAGGACCATTGATTCTACTATTATTAATGCATTAATACCGTAGATAGGAGCGTAGATAACACCCGTCGGTCCTTTGTTTATTTGTTCAATAAGCTTGATAAAATTCTCCTCATGAAGTTCATGAATCTATCCAAATTAGAACATTTACTCAAATTACAACTCACATAGTTTCATGTTTGAGTATTAACCCTAATAAGACTGGGGTGTTTTGGAAGCTGTCAAGACTGGGGGGGGGGGGGGGCATGATGGGCCCCCCCTAAGATCTCGGCTGCTGATTGCGCGACCGCGCCAAAAATTTGCACGATGGTAGTGTGTCATGTAATCTACAAGACTGCGTTGTTAATTTTTGCGAAATAATATCGATATATTTTATATGAATTAATTATGCTAATTTATGCATGAAATCATACTTATTGCTCTAATTGAAAAAATAAAGCTCCTAGAATGCTAATTTTGTGTATTATTATTCTTTATAGCATTCCTAACGATTGTACTGGGAAAAAATTCTAGTAATGAAACTAATTTCTTATGTATTTTATTGTTTTATGAATTTCTTATGTATTTCTTTGTTTTTTCGACCTTTTGTTTTTCTGTTTTTTTTTGCAAAAATTATTGAAGAACCATTTTGAAGCACAATATTGCTAAAATAAATTGATTTCAGCCAGTGAAAGTGAAAATAATCGTATCTTTATGAATAAGGTGAGAAAACTCCATTTGCATTGAATTTGTACACAAAATCACGTTTTTGAGCCGTTTTCGGTCTGACGGATATTTTTGAAAATCGTGCAGCGGCGTAACGGTACGACCAATTTTCGCGAAAATGGTTTCAAAAGATGCGCGAGACTTGAAAGTATAAAGTCAGCAAGCAACGCGATCAAAAAATTTCGTGCAGCGGAATGGTCGCGGAAAATGTCGAGGGGGGGGGGGCCATGATGGCCCCCCCCCCAGTCTTTTGAGGGTTAAACTACATGTGCAATTGCCCAACATTATTCAATACATGTACAAAATAAATAGCAGAAAAATGATTGTTAAAGGTCTATGTATAAATTATAGAAGTTCAACATCCTTAAACATCTTCACTTCACATAAATATCACAAAGCTGCATAAACAACAATAACAACACAAATACATTATGATCATGAACAATTTATCACTGAGGTAAAGATATCTAGCACATAGTACTTTCATAAAACTCTTGTAGATCTCTACTAGAAATGCTTTTTTTTAAAACACATCTTTATTGCTAAAAAAAACCAACAGAGCAATAACTGTGAACAATAAATTCTAGCACTCTCTATTTCATTTTTTGAACATTGTCCTGAGAGTTAAAAATTTGTGTCAGTTTAAGCGACTTTCATGTCTGACTTCGGAAGAAAGAACTTCACCGCAGAGTCATTGAAAGGACCAAGACTAACCAAGAAATGAAAATAATCAAATACAGGCTGTCTGATGAGAGACAATTTATTTAATCTCTAAGCGTTCCTTATTTCCAAGTTTGAAGGCAAGAACTCAAGTGTGCATTTGAATAAGTCATTGCTAAATCATAGCTGGTAACATTTTTTGCAATGACAAATATATATGTAAGTTGTTTGGTGTAAGGTATATTGACAGTGAAACTCAAACTGGCAGGAAAGTTTGGCCCATATCTACCTCATCTTGGCAATGTTCTCAATATAAACAAAATACCGGTCAAGGCATTCATTGTCAAGCAATATGTAGGAGGAGTTTGTCTAACCCAATCACGACATGAGCACAGATCTATTTAAGTCATATTCTTGATCTTGTCATAATAGGGAGAGATTGTTATATCAGGCATAGGGCTTACCGGGATTTACATCAACACAGCAGACTTACAATTTGCTCTCTCCTTCAAAATAATTTGCAAGAACCATAAAGGCTTTTAGCAATATTTCATCAATTGCAAAATAATGATCACCCAAAAGCATTATCTTCATCTGATTCATAAAAGTACAACTGTGAATTTAGTGGAGTCATAATTGGCAAAAAAATTTAGGCAGATTGTGTGGAGCTTCTGAAACCAAAATAATGAGTTTTCCACAACTAATTGATAATTGGACAAGTCCAAGCCCTCAAAACTATGAAAACACAGTCTCTCATCATTGCTTTGATGATGCAGGCACAGCTGAAATCATCTGAGGTGAGGTACGTTAAGCAGTTCCTGCAACCACAACGGCTAGGGAACTTGACCACTCTGGAGCAGAACCTGGCCTCTCATGGTATTTGGTTAGAGTTGGTCTATTTGAGGAAACTATAGCAACCTCCGGTAGCCACATCTGCAAGGGATCTTGACGTCTTTCAAAATGAACCTTACTTTAGTTGGCAACTCCGACAGGGATGCTTCTTCACGGTTGAAGTCGACCAGAAGAGGTACCTTATGGTACTTTCTACAGCCATAGCTGCAGTGAATCCTGAACACCCTGAATGGGTACTTAGCCTCTGATGGTATTTGGCTGTAGCCAGATCATTTGCGGTGCTTCAGGCAGTTCCTGTAACCGACTTGCACAGGATCCTTAATGCCGGTGAAGTAGAATGTAGCTGCAGATGGCATCTCCAACCAGGGCACTTTGCCAGGCAAGAAGTTGACCTAGTTGAGGTACTTGCGACACTTCCTAGAGCCACAGTTGCAGGGAATCTTGACTTCCTCAATGGGAAACTTATAGTCATAGGTCAGTTCCTCTCCCTTGGAGATGCGTCGGCTGGCGAAGATGATGATGTGCTTCTGACCTCCGACCTCAATCACACGAGAGAAGCAATTGGGCTGGAAAAAGAAAAAAAGTATGTAATTACCGGTACGTAAGCTAGAGCTTGTTGCATGACTGCCTAGTATCTGCACTGCCCTACTTTGACAAAAGGAAGCAAGAAACAAAAGTGATACTTCATGTAACATAGCAAAATGTATCCATCATTTACATTGATGTCAATATAATATCACAATGTCTTTCTTTGAACATCTTTAAGCTGGATAAATGCTTATATGTAATTTGGCTAGGAGGAAGATGACACTAAAAGAAACATCAAAATATCAAAGACTCAAAATTGATTAATATGTCACTTGCTTCCTTTGTGCAGTTAAGGATCTTTTGGGCATGAGTTATGTCCATGTGGATAGTTTATTAATTTAGTAAATTTATGCCACACCATGAGTGACAACTTTTATGTTTTAGTCATGTACTCTATACTATTGGTACTAAGAAATGTAACTTTAGTTACATAAGCATTACTGTGGAAAACAGTCCTTAATACATTAAAATATCAACCAACAACCCCCCCCCAAAGTATGTTTTGAGCACCCAGTCGCTCATTTATGGTAGCTACAAGTACTAACCCTCTATTCAAGAGGTTTCAATCTAAAAGGATTCAATCAGAAAGAAAAATAAAAAGAAAGGGAAAAAGATGATTGTAATAAATCTTCAATATATATAGTTATATTTAGTATTAGACTCGAACACCCTACCTCTGGCATAAATATAACGTATAAAGTGTATTACTCACATCACAAGAGTGATTGATGAAACGAGCAGCGTTGCCATGGGTGGTGGCATCAACAACATCAAAATCATCAATGCGGAACATGTAGCATCCGATACCCTAGAGGGAGAGACAGCAAGATTATTATTTTTAGTGACACCAAAGTATATTCAATGTCAAATGGTATTCAGGATTCATGATTATGTAAATTATCTTGAGCAAATGTAAGAAAATAATGACAAATAATAGAGGTTAGGGAGTCTTTCTGGCGTACGATGAGCTTTACTGTTCTTTTGGCAAATAACATGGAATAATTTATTTCAGTCTATAAAGCCATGAAAAATTTACAGACAATAAAACATTGTCAATTAAAAAAATTACTCCTTTTTCATTTAGATAAATATGGAACAACCACTATTGTGATATGGAATATTCCATTACTATCCCCAGCAAACCGGTATAGAATATAAAGGTACTATTCATATAAAAATGGGTATTTAGCTGCTTTCATAATACTACTTTCCTCTTCTTGATTATTCTTGACCCAACAAATATAACATTATGAGGTTATCCAAAGTGCCATGGTATTTCTAACCCTGATTAATTCAAACTAAACTGCAACAAACACCATAATTACAAGGAATAACTTGTACCCTAAGTCATGGAAGATACCATTGTGATAAAATTGGTGCTTACCTTGCTCTCATAATACTTCTCCCTCTTGTCAGTAAGAATAGATCTGACGACAGTGCCACTGTACTCAATCACCATTTCACCAGCCTCGATGGGGCGGCGGCAAAACAGACCACGCCCATGGATACCAGATCTATATAAGGAAACAAAAGAGTCAATTATTTTTTGAAATATAATAATACAGTAGTTATAATAACAATAATAACAAAAGTGCATGTAATATTTCACATAAAATAGATGAATAATTTCTGCTCACTATTGATTACTAAACTTTGCTAAATTAGCCCTCCCTTCATATTTTTAACAATTAATTTTTGACGCAAGAAGCTATGGCCACAGTGTTTCATTACTTATTTCTTTGGAGTCTCACAAATCTTAGTTCCATAGTTAGATATACACATAATTTGGAATTTGTCCTCTCCTGGCTATGTGAATTTAAAATAAACCAGGCAGATTAGGGTTTATACAGAAAGTGTTTTGGATTAATGTCCCAGGAATCTCATTTGCCTGATCTCTGGTAACACAGCAGTTGATGTTTGACTTTCATTTTCAACATGTCGTCACTAGTCCCTTTATAAATGGGTAAAAACTGAGAGCTTACCTGTAGACTCCTACTGCTTCCTTGGCCGTCTGTTTGAGATGTCTGAACCTCATGGCCATGGGGAGATCTTGGAGACTGGTTGCTCTCCTGAAAACAAACATAACAATAAGATTATAGTATGACAAATTAATTTTGCCATTGATTCCAATCAGTGAGGAATAGGGTAGTTATCATTATAGGTAAAGACATTTTGGCCCATATTCTGAACTGAAGACTGAAGTTGTGTGAGTAGCAAGTTCGTGCAAACCTATTGTGTGATCCTTTTGACTGAAGCATGAGTCAACATCAGACAAAAGGATCGCACAATAGCTTTACACAAACTTGCGACTCATGCTTCGCTCCAGAATACGGGCCTTACAGTTTAGTAATATAATCTGCAACATTATGATTAAAAGTGAGAGGTATGTGTTTTTTAGCTGGTCATAAGCCTTTTTTTATGGACCACAGCCAATTATTTGGGTTCGCTCTATAAGTCTGCACTTGCTGCTTGAATCAAAAATACAATTAATACAAACACTTGCCAGATACAGCACATGAATGTGAGCAACAAAAACAAAATGGCCATTTGCATGATTCCAGTGACTCTTTACATCAGATTAATGTCACAATAGATAAAGAGTCAGTGGTATGCATTATAGCAAACATTGAATTATTAATGTAGGGGTGGGGTGTCTCTTTTTAGAATTTATGAAGAAATTCTACAGTAAAATACAATGAATCATAGTTTCTTTGGAAGCCATAGTTTCCATTGGACTTAAAGAACTCCTACATATTACATAATTATTTCTCAAAACCCCCTTGCTCTAATGATAATGAAATCAAACAAATTTATCATCATAAGGGTTCTATTTTGCAGACAAGGCCAATGTTTACCTTGATGACTTATGCTGTATATCAGAGGACTCGTCTTGCTGCTCAAACTCATTGAAGATGGGTCGGTTGCGATGATGGGAAGCCAGGAAGTTGAAGATATCAAAGGTCGAAGTTCGCTTGAAGACTTCCGCCCTGGCACATCCATGTGGGTTGACGGGAGGTTCCTAGAAATGGAGAGACAATGATAAATGAGAATGTTTTTGAGAAAGGGTAACACACAAAACAAAGAAAAATAAAATATTCCTTTAGCAGTGCAAAAAAAAAAAAATAATAATAAATAAAATAAATAAATAAAAAATAATGATTCTAAAGGTGATTTTAAAGTTATCAATATCTCCTCCATGGAAAACCCATTCACAAAAAATTGCATTGGCTTTTTTCATTAACAGAATATTTATTAAAGAGAAAAACAGGCAAAAAAAGCATACATAAGGACATTATGTGAAAAATTGCCACTTGGTCTAAACCCACTATGACTAATGCCGTTTTATAGTGGCATCCCACATGATGTCATTTCATATTTGTCTAATTAACTTGTGGTCTAATTGCCACTTTGCCCATTTACCATTTTATTAAATTCCCATTTCCTCTAATGTCCACTTGGTCTAAAACAACTTAATCAATTCCAGTAACACACTGGCAATTGACCAAATACTTATTTGGGAATTTAACAGAAATGCAATTAGACAAATTGACAATTAGACCAAGTATTATTAGACCAAGGGAAATTTATACCAAATTATCATATTACATTATTAGAGGATTGGACTAACTTCTGTTAGACCAGGTGGATATAAACCCATAATGTTACTATGCACTTCAAAGACATTGTTAATATTTTGATTACTTACATCATCTTCTACTATGTCCTCATGTTTGTGGAACTTGAACTTGTAGTTGCGACAGTTGCCTGCTCCATAGAGCTGCTCCAGGAGAAAGATGATAGCTTCATGGGTGATACCTAACATCTTCATCCCTTTCACACCTGTATCAGAAGAATGATTCATTCAAAAATAGTAATTACATTTGTTTGAAAAAAGGTACATTAAAAGCTTAACCCAATATGCGTCTTTATGGCATGATAGGACGGAAAAGGGTAACGATATCCATGCAATATAAGCACAGCAGATATATCTGTTATCTTACTAGTATTCTTTTTTATTATGCCTTACCATGAATGACCATAAAGGTACATATTTGGGAGGGGAAATTCAATATAATATTTACAAATTGTTTCTTCTTATCATCACTGTTTAAAATAAACTTCCATAGTAGAAATTACAAAAAAAAAAAAACAAAAAAAAAAAAAGTTCTTAAAAATTCAAATGAACTTTAATATACTGAATATTTAAAAGCTGGATGATATCTCTTTAGGGCGATTCCATACGTGTCGTACGGGACATTTAGAGAACATTTCACAGCTTTTCAACAATAAGAAACAAAAAATATTCCAGTAACTGATGGTCATTCTCAAGTACTACCAGAATGGTAAAAGAACCAAGACTTGATTTGACTTGAATACATCTCCTGTAAACTAGAGATCGAAAATAGTAATGTGTCGTACGGGACGCAGAAAAAGTGTCTTTTTTGGAAGCCTTAAAGGGGAAGTTCACCCTAGAATTTAATTGCTTTGTAAAAATGCAGAAAAATAAAAGAAAAATATGAGTGAAGGTTTGAAGAAAATCCACCAAAGAATAATGAAGTTATGAAATATTGAAGTTTTGATTTTGTGACGTCACTTGCGAGCTGCTGTCCCATATGTTGTGTAATGTAAATTCTATAAATTGCCATTTTTTTCAAAAGAATATCAATAATTTCACCTATGCTGTTGATATATCATCAAAAATATGTTAATATATATGCCTCTATGGTATAGACCCATTCCTTTATCAATGAAAAAGGGACAAATATATGGATTTACATACACAATACAATGGGAGAGCAGCTCACAAGTGACGTCACAAAATCGAAATTTCAATAATTCATAACTTTTTTATTCCTTGATGGATTTTCTTCAAACCTTCACTGATATTTTTCTTTTATTTTTCTGTATTTTTTACAAAGCAATTAAATTCCAGGGTGAACTTCCCCTGTAAGTTTGTGTTCAAAAGTCTGTGAGTTGCACAGGAAATTTAAATCAAAACTGAACTAAATTTGATCTTCAGTTACCAAAGAACAGATATATAAAAATATTTTTGCAAAATAAGCATCAACGAATAAATAAAGCAAATTATAATTTTCAAGAACATTGTGGCGTACGGGACATGCAAAATGTGTCGTACAGGACATCTCTGAATGAGGGCTATACTTTCTTAATTTTTGTCTTGATTACTTCTTAAATCGACCTATTTGTCTGATAATAATGATAATCCTATCAAAGTATAAGTCAGTTATCATGTTAGAAAGCACTATTCGTGAATAGTTCTGTCAATATATCATGAATGATATAATCTGTCGTACGGGACACTATTGACGTGTCATATGGGCCAGCCTGTGTAACATTGGACTATATCAGTGTTTATGTCAATCAAAAACGAAGCATTACCCCCAAATTTCTTTTTTTTTTCATCCTTAACAATGCATGCAGGACAATCATTGGCATATCTGAGGGGAAGGGGGCAGGTGCCCCCCGGGGCACTCTAAGGGGCGCAAAACATGAAAAGGAATAAAAGGAAGGGGAAATGAAGAGAAGGGGTGCATACCCAAACTTGAAAAGTGGGAATGGTAAGTGACATGTAATGATAATACCAATAGCATTATTGTTATTGGTATTATCATTACTTGTCACTTGTTTTCTGCAATTTATGCAAATTAGCCCCTTTTGCCCAAAACAAGATCTACTGAATACCTTACACACAAATAAATCCATTTTTTTGCACAGATATTCTCACAGATGGGGAATGTATGGATCCGAATTTCAAAAAAATCTTCCTTTTTTTTAATGATTTTTTTTCTTTTGTATTTTATTGTTGTTTAGCTCATGACATTATTACCAGAAAACTAAAACTTCATTAAAAATTCTAATCTATGCATTCCCCAGAGACATGTTTCACCAATAAGCATGCACATTGTAAAGAGCAACAGACAATTCTTCAGATGTTTTGTTTTGCAAAAAAAGGGCTATATATTTGCATAAAATATGCTAATTAGGCATTTTTGGTGATTTTTTTTTTTTTTTGTCGTTCATAAGATTCCTTGATACCTCTGTACTAATATATGGTTTTGGAGGGTTATTTCATTTCATTTCTTCAGAAATGAGCCAAATAGTAGTGTAACAATATGCCTATACCCCCCCCCCCATAAGCTGATATAGATCATCAAAAATAAATGAATAATATAAATTATATAAAATTAAAAATACAAAAAGTTTGGCAAGAATCCAGATCACTTGATATACAGTCCAATATATCTTAGACACATGTGAGAATTGTATTGTCTATCATAATTAAGAAATGGTAAAAGGAAAGTACTAAAGTTTATATTATATTACATATGGCAATACTGCCTATTCCAGAAAATGATTTTTCTTTTCTTTTTCTTTTAAGAAGAAAAGTCCTAACTCTGTCAAACTTTACTGTATTTCATGAACCAACTTGAAATAAGGGTGGACTTTTCCATATACCAATAACAGAAAAGGGGTGGTATGAAAAAAAGGTAAATATCATTCAGTACCCTGTGTCTAACAGGTTTGACCAGTGAAAATCACCAGTACAGCTGAAGGCCTTCACAATGGAATACATGTACATGTATTTGACATCAGTTAAAATGGTGGGAATCACATATTTCATGTTCACTAGAGATAAACAAGGCCTGTTCAATATCAATTAATGTCACTTCAATGTGTTTCAATTCAAATAGACCTTCTTATAGAGTTTGCGGACTTCGTAGTAATCCAAACACTGCAATGAAATGCAATATATATTGTGTGGCGTACGGGTCATGTCCTGTACGAGACATTGTGTGTCGTACGGGACAACTTTAAAATGCCATTTTATTGAAAAATGAAGGGCGGATTTTATATCCTAATAGGATCAATTGATTACCCATGGGTCAAAGATAGAGAAACTGAAATAGCAAGATTGCAACATCAAAAACAAAAGTGTGGTAAAAACTTTTGCATTTCCGTGTGTCGTACGGGACATTGCCAAAAATAGGTTCGGAATAATCATTACTCACCCCATTAAGCATCATAAAAATGTTTTAAAAATTATCTGGAGCCATCCATGATACATTAATCCACTGACTTGTACTACTTTTAATGTTCTTGCGCTCTTTCTATAGTGGTTTGAAGCAGTTTTTTTTTCCGACCAGTTAAACAGAAAGATTTTTGAAAATTGAAAATTCCACCGTTTCCCCCCAAAAAATCTATTTCCGACTTCGTTTAAAAAAAA
>CALNVZ010000174.1:40979695-41025207 GCA_940671915.1 Paracentrotus lividus | reverse complement strand
AAAACTTTGTATTTCCATAAAGTTTAGGTATCAGAGTAAAATATTACACTACTTATGATTACCGTATTTTCGCGATAAGGCCGCAGCGCCGGTATAGGCCGCACCCCCTTTTTACAACTTTTTTTTGAAAAAAAAAAAAAAAAAAAATGCGAAAAAAAAAAATTTCTGAAAAAAAAATATCCCAACAACAATGTATACTAAGAAAAGTAAGAAATTAAGCCCTGAAAAGAGCAGCCAATGATTATTTTTATAAGTACTCAAAAGACAATGACAATCAGAATCTAGACTTGAGTCTAATTCACTCAGATTCTTAGCAAACTTCAACCCTCTGCAGCTTCATCACATGCACACAGCACAAATCACAACAAACACACACACCAGCACAGCAGGCAGCATGTGTGTGCTTTGCGATAAGCCAACAAATATTCCGATTTTGCTGCTAAAATCACATCTTTGGAACTAGTTTCCAACATGTGGTAGTAATGGATATGAAATATTTACATAGGTCTTATATCCTACCTTTATTCTTGAATATAATACTAATTAAGCTGAAATCTAGATCTAAAAATGAAAAGATTCGAAAATTTTCAGCTGTTTTGTAGCTGTTCATAACATGAACTACAGAGGGCGGCAGATCACCAAAAATCATATTTGCAACTGGCAGCAGCGCGCGATCCTATTTATTTTATTTTTTTTGGACATGATATTGCTCAGAAATGACTCATTATCGGCAGCAATTAAAAAAAAAACAGAGTGCTGAGGTTTATTCATGAGAAAAACAATTTTTCATCTCACACAATGTAGCTCAAACATGTTGTAAGATCTTCTATTCCTGTGGTTCCTATTGCAATGTTTTACCAGTCCCATGTGTGCAAAACATGTGTTTCAAGGGTTTGAAAATACCCGATTTTGTTGTTGTCGTGTATAAGCCGCACCCCGACTTTGCGACATTTTTTTATCCAAAATACGCGGCCTTTACGCCGGCAAAATACGGTAGTTGAAAGAATATTTAATTTGGCATTTTTTCAAGTTCTAGTGTGGAATCGCCCTTCAATGATTTTGGTGGAAGCAGAATTATTGTTTTAGATATATAAATTCAATATTATTATCATCATCATTATATCAATTGGGGTAGGTTTACATATATTTGCCAACAAACTACTATTTTCAACATCTCTCAAGGACTTCTTTCACTTTTTAATTTGAGCTTTGCCCACTTACCCTCAAAGGAAAGATGTTTCATCCTGGTATTGGTGCGAAGTCCCCGACCCGCTCCACAACCCGCCCCAGCTCCTCAATAGAGTCCGCCCTTGTCTCAAAGCCATCATCGCTCCTAATCTCAAACATGAGATGAGGTCGGTTGGAGGTTTTTACGGGCGTGTACTTGTGCCACGCCTCTTCTCCTGTTCCATAAGAGTAGGAGCAGGGAGGGGCTGTCGTCATGGTGATCAGACTGACCAAGGTTCGCATGGCAGCAAAGAAGGCGTCATCGTGTGAACAAGCCTACAAAATATAACAAAAAAAGTTTGCAGTCTGTTGTGATTCAGTCGTCGGTCATCAGGAAATATTTTTTCTTATTTTTAGGCAAATACTTTCCTAGTTGTCCAAATGTTAGGGGCTCTTTTAAAATTTTTTTGACAGGTTGAGAGTTCTGTAACCTGTCATATTATAACGAATGCAAAATTTTCATATGAATTGAAAAAAAATATATATATAAAATTAACCCTAAAAGGCCGGGTTATTTTTGCCATCTCACAGCCGGGGGGGGGGGGGGGCTGATTAGGCCCCCCCATCAGATCTCGGCGCCGATCGCGCAAGCGCCGCGAAATTTTGCACAATAGTAGTGTGCAATGTAATCTACAAGACTGTATGTTGTTTTTCCAAAATGATGTCTATTTAATTTATATTAATAAATTATGCTAATTTATGCATGAAATCATACATTTTGCCTCTAAATCATTAATCAAGGCCCCTAGAATGCTAATTCTTGGTGTAAATATTCTTTGTAGCTTTCCTAACGTTGTATGAGAAAAAATTCCGGTATCTAATTCAATTTCTTATGTATTTTATTGTTTTTTGATTTCTTATGTATTTCTTGTTTTTCGACTTATGTATTTTATTGTTTTTTTGTTTGGAAAACTCTTGGTCAATGACTATCTCTGAATATTAGAGCAATATCAACTAAAATAATGGCTAATAACCATATTTTAAATACTGAAATGTGATTTTAGCATGAAAAGCCATTTCCCATATGTTTTGTACACAAATACAGAAAATGTCCGTTTTTGAGCCTGCGCTGCATTACATAATGTGCGCACTTCTGAACCGTAAGCTCAATTTTTTTCAAAATAGTTTTAAAAGCTGGGTAAGATGTTAGAGAATAAAGTCATAAATGCGCGGAGCGCGAAATTTTTTCAGCGACATGACCGCGTGAAATGTCGAGGGGGGCTGATTAGGCCCCCCCCGGCCCTTTTAGGGTTAGGTATGATACTTACTTCAAATTCAGTTATGCTTTTCATCTACACCAATTGATATAATCTCCATGGAATTGCAGCATTACCATTGGTTGAAAAACATTGAAATTCTCGAGAAGCAACGTTTTTGAAAGTTATGTAATTTCTTATCATCTTGTTTAAAAAATATTTTAGATTATTTTCATTAAATCGGTTGAAGTATTTTACTTTTGTCACCGGTCACAGTTGAAATATAAGAAAAGTGCAGTTACTCACCACAAAAGGATCAAGGTTGGCATGGCTGTTCCAACTCGGAGAAGCATCATTGACAGACTTGGATTTCTTCTTGCTGAGTTTGAGGAGGGTTTTGTTGCTTCTGTTGTCATCCACACCAAAGGTTGGATTCTTGACACGCGCCCTTGGTGTGTGTGATTGATTCTTCTCCTGACTGAAGGAACTTTTGATGACAGAAGGACCAGGGATCTCATTCTCTGTACCCTCCTGCGTCTCATCCTCGTTCTTCAAACTGCCGTAGGAATCAAACCACACCTGACCTGGTGGGGACTTTCGTCTCTGCTTGATCCACCCGACTTCTGCCTGGCATACAGTGCTCACTATACAAACTCGGTCTGTTTGCTTCAGAGAAACAGCATGGCTGATGTTGAAGAGTGGTTGACAGGATGTTATGAAGGTCGAGAGGGCAGTGTCGATTAAAGGTGCGGTGAGTGACGACTGGGAACACAGGGTAGGCCTCGGTGAGGAGGCTGAATCTGGAGTCATAGACGACTGGACCAGCCTGCTGGATGATGGATATGCAGAGTTTGGACAGTTGCGTGCCATGATGTTAGGTTACCGAGATTAACAAATTGTGTAATGCTGACTGCCAAAGCCATGGAGCAAACCTTGCTGAGGGTAACTTGCGGCATGATTTCTGAAGAGCACTGGCCTTGCTGCTGTTGTGATAACTGGTTGACCTCTGAAGTATAAGAAGTACTGTCTGAGCATGTGCTTGTTGAATAGTCCTCCAGACGAGTGTAGTGACAACAGAATGAATTAGAGAGCCTATAGTCGTGACCACTAGCGAAGTCTGGGTGTTGTAAGGACTCCTGGCAATTGTTCTTGGAAAGATGTTGCTGAGATGATAGTACACCAGGGACGTGTTCGGAAGAAGGCTGGATATTACTGCCTGTAAGAGACATGGATGCCTAGAACATTTTCTGCACCCACTGTCACCTTGTATGGACTTACACCAGCTTGATTGACATAGGTTAACGTTTGCAGATATTTCCTGCCATATAACCGAGTGTTCCTTGAAAAGGTCCCCTCGTCCTTGCCTGTCTGATATTGTTTCGTAGGGTGCTTGATACCGGAGCGTGCTGGGCCCACGACCTTGGTCCACCAGTAGGATTCCTCACAGACTGGGCCATTTCCATAAATACTTGTTTGTGTGACATCCTTACCAAGATGATTCCGTTTCCAAGGTTTAGCTGCACATTATGCACCTTTCGTTGCTGACTAAATCATTCAAAATCAGACTTCTTGGGGTATCCTATTCATATACCAATGTGTTCCGAAGGCAATGGGTGCTGCACTGGCAAGTGTTAGCAGAAAGTGCTTCAGATGGTGACAGATTCAACTCAGTGTCTACTCCATATGCTCATTCATCTACCAGTTAAGACTTCAGAAATAGCTCCAGTCAATGGATCAATTCTTACAGTGACTCTCCTTGCTTCTTGGGAGTCTCACTGACATAATCTGGATTTCATCACTTGCTTTATTGGAGCACATCAGGCACATTAGACTCATTATGGGCAAAACCGATGGCTTGTTTCTGACTGAGTGTCTCTCTTTGAAAGCTACGAGCAACCACATATCTGTTTCCTCGATGTACTTTCCTCTCTTCAATCTGGAGCTGTCATTAAGCATGCTTCCGATTCTTCAGTTTCAACTGGATCTTCACCAGGTTTTAATCTCTTTGCCGAACTCCTTGTTCGCCTTGGAAGAGTCTGCTCAATGTCTTGATGTTTCTTCATCAGAAGTGCTTGTCAATTCCCTCTAGTTCTCTTTTTACTGTCCATCCCCAAGATTCCCACCATCAATGTCCACAAATTGATCTGTTCTGGATGCTGATCAGACAGCCTGGTCGTCCTCGCTTCCTTTTTGCATAGTCTCTTCTTCTAGCTTTCCCTTTTCAAGATTCATTGTCATAGAATTGCTACCCCTACCACGCTTCCTAGCTTCATTTTGTATTTCCCAGCAGATTTTGTGTTTGTCCTGACATATTATCAACATACGGATATTTCGAGGTCTCCCTCTACCCCTTGGCTTGACCTTGTTCTCCCACAGAGACATGATGAATCTTGACTTGATCTGGACAGGAAAATTTCGGCCTTCCCTTCCTTTTCCTTCTTATGAATACTACTGATTTCCTCTATTCTCTGCTTCTTCATCCTTAGTTCAGCTGCGATAATTTCTTTCATTCTAAGCTGGCTTTCTGGAGAGGCCTCTGCGTTCTCATTGGTCTCCCTTCAACATCTCAGCTTTCTATATGATTCAGCGTTGCCCCTTCCTTCTCAGGGCTCCACATGGCATCTGTAGATTCTTTGCTTTACTTCTTCTCTGCTGTGACAGCCTCATTTTCCTTCTCCTCCTGATCACCTATAAATGTTGTCTTGCTTAATGGACATGGTGGGGTTTTTCTCCTGGAGGATGATCTGGGCTTCGGAGGCGTGTCACTTGAGGAAAGCCGCCTTCTACCCTCTTGCAACTTTCATTAGGACTCCTTGTCAATGAATTACTTCATTCCTTGTACTCTTGTGATTGTTTATCAGATATGCCTTCTGATCTTGCTCTTGATCCTCTTCTGTTGGAACACCTGGTTGTCTGTATCCTCACTGTCAGCTATCCTCGCAATCTAGAAGAAGTAGTTCTCATGGACTATCTTCCTCCACGATGACCCATATCCAAGACTTCTAGTTTTGAAGACGAGTCATCACTCTCATGGGCATCTGATGAACTGGCGGTCCTTCTTTTGCCATGTCACACAGTTCTGCAAAGAACTTGCTACAAGAGAGTCATCTCCATTCTGTAACACGTGAGGCCTCTCTGGGAGAAACGAATCAGCACTTCCAAGCCTGCTGCTCCTTCTCGCTTGTCTTTCGACGGATATTCGACAATATTCTTCTGCTCACTCACAAAGTCCTTATCTATCAGTTCATCAACAATACTAATGATTGCTTTTTTGTTTCCTGAATGCTTGAATGCATTGGCAAACTTTTTTGTTATCAAGTTTCTTGAAGATACTTTTTGATGAAGTTGAGAGACAATGTGTTCAACTTTCTCTGAATCGTTCTTCACAAATCTTTTCTGGGGTTTTGTTGTAATGTTTTGAGTTGAGATCAGAAGCAAATGCAGACAAGATAGAGTTCCTATCCTGTCTTCTAGGACTCTTCCGATTATTGTTTTTTTCTTGTTAGAGAACTTGATATGAGGTGGCAAGTGCCTGAAAATAGACTCATGTTCTGGGTCAGAGCTAAGGTCTTGCAGGTGTGTCCTCAACTGGCCCCAATGATTCTTCAGTATTTGGGGCTAGATTGGTTGACTCCGTGTGTGGGATGCAATTTCGTCATGATGTCTTTCCTCCTCCTACTCCTTGCATGCTTAGCCTTTCTGTTAACCTCTCAAATCCTGTACTGAATCGCTTTCAGCTTTTGTATCAACAAGTCCTGTATGGAATTCCTTGCCTGCTCTCCTGCCTCCAGTACACATTTCTTTCATTCACGAATTTCTATTTCTTTATTTTGGGTGCAAGTGTTCAAAATGGGAAACTTGTACTGTCAATGACAATCTTTTTGAAACCAGCGCTCCTTTGGTCTTCTCTTGAGAATAGTCTTCACTCATAATGGCTGTTTCTTTGTCATCAGGTACAAGTTTTCGGGAAGGAACTTGTATCTGCTGATGACAAATCTGTTACAACCTGTGTTCCTTCAGCATTCTCTGAGTATTGTTCTCTGGTTCTCATTCATTAGTCAACAGGATCAGGAAAGATATGGTACTAATGTCACATCAATTAAGGTTCGGTCACCAAGCAGTTGACACAGGTTCACTTGTGGTTTTCACTGATGATGGGTGCTCAGGCTTTCCTTGGCAAGTCATTATCTAGTTCAACAGTGCCTCTGGTGAGAACTTGCCTCCTTTCCAACTGATGTGGGAGAACTTCTTGGGTTCGACAACTTAACTTCTGGCACGATGGAAACTTTTTTCAAATGCTCGAGTCCTCATGCAACTGATACTACTCCTGCAAAATCACAGCATTGTCATCTGACGTAGGATTTTGGTCAATATCTCAGAAGAGCGATTACTGATACTGGGTACTTCAAGTGATGTGATGCTCCTCAATGTGTCTTCAATTTCATTTGTTGCAGCCTGGTTGAAAATATCCTGTAGATCCTAACTCATAGGTATCTTCTTTGAGGTGGCATGGCATTGGTAAGCTTTAAGGTCTAGGCTCTCAGAACTTGCAACCTCTGGACGAAGTTCTTGTGATGACTGGGTTGTCACGATGTCATCTTTCCTCAATTTCTTCCACCTCTGAGTCAATATCATTGCTGTTATTCACCGTTATTCCCAGCATTAGCATATCTTGTATGAGCTTGGAATGAGAACATCTTGTACCCAGATTTTGGATTGCTGATTACTTTTACATTATTCCATAACTCTGCGAGAAACACTTCTTCCACTCTAGCTTCATCCACAGATATCTTTCATGTTGTACCTGAATGGCGCGAGGTTTCTTCAGAACGCTCAGCAAATTATTCAACTTGGGGAGCGGAGGGTTATTCAAGGAATCATTAGATACTGCTATCGTCCATCACCATCCACTTCTGCCTGGAGATGGAGTGGTAATCTTCTCTACACATAAGGTATGTTTCAAATATTCTCCCGAGGCACTGGGACAACGTTGGCTTCATCACTGTTAGTGTCATCATTTTCCTTCAATTGGGTAATGAACCTTGTTACTTTCATCTGTGGGTGGGTGAAACACTTTCAGCAGATGACGACTTCCTTCAGGGTTGTGAATATTCAAGTCTCCTGATCTTTCTCACTCTACAAGAGGATCAACCGACCAGCTTCATTCAGATGGTTTTGGATAGAATGCATGTCTCTTTTTACTCTCTCATTCACAAGAATCAAGAGGTGTCTTGTGAGATCCAGAGAGAGAAGCCACGACACGTCCTTTGTGTAACATCTCTGTAGATTCACCTCTGTCATATTTTTCCTCTTCGATCGATCATAGCACCATATTTAGTAAGAGAAAGATCTTTTCACCGAAACAATGCCCATTGCTGTGTCTTCAGATCGACCGGGGAAATGATATCATCTTCCACTTGCGCTTTCAGGTTTTAAACAATGCATTTTCCAACTGTGCCGTCCTTGGTTGACAAGAGCAACAATTCATCTTTGTTGAGTTGCCTACATATTTGTTGTATGTCCTCATCTAAAGGACTACATCAACCCACTTACAGCATCTGCTTTAAGATGCTCTGGAGAATTAATTCTAGTTCCATTTGTTCTCCTTCCAATAGGTCTGGATGCAAGAGCATCACTATTCTTCTATCACTTCCTTTTGAGGAGAGACATCCTGCTTTTGTGGACTCAGCAGAGGTGTTTGGAAGGTGCAACTTCTTCGGTCTCTGCATGCAGACTGTCAGACATTGTCGAGGGGTATTACCTCACTCGGTTTGTATATTAAGAGGCTTTGTAGTGGATTCAGTTTCTCCTCTCTGGACTGAGCTATCGTTCTATATGTCTTCGATACTTCTTTACAGGAAACAATCCCCTCATATAATTTCTTTCGATTCATCAAGGGAGATCCTTGGTTACTTGGGGTTTCTTTAGAATTGAGTCTTCAGGATTTGTATCTCTTTTCATCACTTGAAATTGGTGGAGAGCACGAAATATCACTTGACTCACTTACAGCCATATCTAGTCTAGATCTGAGCACATAATCGTCCTGAAAATCCTCTTTTGGTCTTTTATTGCAGATAACCCATCATTGGACTGATAGAAGGCAACAGGAAATGTTTATTAAAGCCTGGTTGGTTGTGTGACTCGTTATGGAATCATTGGACAAAAGAGAGTCGCTGTGCAAGCGCTATTGAGCTGCACGTCCAAAAATCTCTGCCTTCAAGACAGGAGTAGTGTTTCTTGAGGTTCTGAGGGTCCTATCTATGGAATCATCTTAGATTCTTGATGGATCTTCATGTTGCTCCAGGGCAGCTTCAACCAATTTCAACATTAGGCATTTCTTGGCTTATCAAGGGAGAATCTGTGTCTTTTACAATCAGGTATTCATCAACGGCTTTGTGTGTTCTGAGGCAGTGGCTGAGGCAGCTGCTTGAGTCAGATGTTATTCCGACACCAACTGTTGTCTTTGATATCTACTAACTTCACATATGGTACCTTTTAGGGCTTATCAAAGGGAGTCAGGTCTTGTCACATCAGGCGGTATTCATCTTGCCACAGAAATGTTCAGACCGTTTCTGAAGAAGTCTCAACACTGGCAGTAGGCTTCGATCCTGACAACTAAACTTTCTTGTACTCTCTGCCTCACTTTCTGTGCTTTTTCATCAGCATCTTATAGCTTTCTCATGTTTTTCCTCTGCTTCGATATTGACAGGAAGGATCCCTGCTCTGTTCTTTACTCTCCTGATGGTTCACTTGTGCTCTGTTCTTCTGAACTACGCAAGCGGCTGCGGTATCTTCAGCACATCTGGCACAATTCATCCATGGTAAAGTGTAGATCCTCCCCGGATACAAGGTAGTTATTGTTGTTGTCGTGTATAAGCCGCACCCCGACTTTGCGACATTATTTTATCCAAAAATACTGCGGCCTTTACGCCGGCAAATACGGTAGTTGAAAGAATATTTTAATTTTGGCATTTTTTCAAGTTCTAGTGTGGAATCGCCCTTCAATGATTTTGGTGGAAGCAGAATTATTGTTTTAGATAATTATAAATTCAATATTATTATCATCATCATTATATCAATTGGGGTAGGTTTACATAATTTGCCAACAAACTACTATTTTCAACATCTCTCAAGGACTTCTTTCACTTTTTAATTTTGAGCTTTGCCCACTTACCCTCAAAGGAAAGATGTTTCATCCTGGTATTGGTGCGAAGCTCCCCGACCCGCTCCACAACCCGCCCCCAGGCCTCCTCAATAGAGTCCGCCCTTGTCTCAAAGCCATCATCGCTCCTAATCTCAAACATGAGATGAGGTCGGTTGGAGGTTCTACGGGGCGTGGTACTTGTGCCACGCCTCTTCTCCTGTTCCATAAGAGTCAGGAGCAGGGAGGGGCTGTCGTCATGGTGATCAGACTGACCAAGGTTCGGCATGGCAGCAAAGAAGGCGTCATCGGTTGACAAGCCTACAAAATATAACAAAAAAAGTTTGCAGTCTGTTGTGATTTCAGGTCGGTACATCAGGAAATATTTTTTCTTATTTTTTTAGGCAAATACTTTCCTAGTTGTCCAAATGTTAGGGGCTCTTTTAAAATTTTTTTTGACAGGTTGAGAGTTCTGTAACCTGTCATATTTAATAACGAATGCAAAATTTTCATATGAATTGAAAAAAAATATATATATAAAATTAACCCTAAAAAGGCCGGGTTATTTTTGCCATCTCACAGCCGGGGGGGGGGGGGGGCTGATTAGCCCCCATCAGAGATCTCGGCGCCGATCGCGCAAGCGCCGCGAAAATTTGCACAATAGTAGTGTGCAATGTAATCTACAAGACTGTATAGTTGTTTTTCCAAAATGATGTCTATTTAATTTATATTAATAAATTATGCTAATTTATGCATGAAATCATACATTTTGCTCTAAACATTAATCAAGGCCTCCTAGAATGCTAATTCTTGGTGTAAATATTCTTTGTAGCTTTCCTAACGATTGTATGAGAAAAAATTCCGGTATCTAATTCAATTTCTTATGTATTTTATTGTTTTTGATTTCTTATGTATTTCTTGTTTTTCGACTTATGTATTTTATTGTTTTTTTGTTTGGAAAACTCTTGGTCAATGACTATCTCTGAATATTAGAGCAATATCAACTAAAATAATGGCTAATAACCAATATTTTAAATACTGAAATGTGATTTTAGCATGAAAAGCCATTTCCCATATGTTTTGTACACAAATACAGAAAATGTCCGGTTTTTGAGCCTGCGCTGCATTACATAATGTTGCGCAACTTCTGAACCGTAAGCTCAATTTTTTTCAAAATAGTTTTAAAAGCTGCGTAAGATGTTAGAGAATAAAGTCATAAATGCGCGGAGCGCGAAATTTTTTTTCAGCGACATGACCGCGTGAAATGTCGAGGGGGGGCTGATTAGGCCCCCCCCCGGCCCTTTTAGGGTTAAGGTATGATACTTACTTCAAATTCAGTATGATCTTTTCATCTACACCAATTGATATAATCTCCATGGGAATTGCAGCATTACCATTGGTTGGAAAACATTGAAATTCTCAGAAGCAACGTTTTTGAAAGTTATGTAATTTCTTATCATCTTGTTAAAAAATATTTTAGATTATTTTCATTAAAATCGGTTGAAGTATTTTACTTTTTGTCACCGGTCACAGTTGAAATATAAGAAAAAGTGCAGTTACTCACCACAAAAGGGATCAAGGTTGGCATGGCTGTTCCAACTCGGAGAAGCATCATTGACAGACTTGGATTTCTTCTTGCTGAGTTTGAGGAGGGTTTTGTTGCTTCTGTTGTCATCCACACCAAAGGTTGGATTCTTGACACGCGCCCTTGGTGTGTGTGATTGATTCTTCATCCTGACTGAAGGAACTTTGATGACAGAAGGACCAGGGATCTCATTCTCTGTACCCTCCTGGTCCTCATCCTCGTTCTTCAAACTGCCGTAGGAATCAAACCACACCTTGACCTGGTGGGGGGACTTTCGTCTCTTGCTTGATCCACCCGACTTCTGCCTGGCATACATGTGCTCACTATACAAACTCGGTCTTGTTGCTTCAGAGAAACCAGATGGCTGATGTTGAAGAGGTGGTGACAGCGATGTTATGAAGGTCGAGAGGGCAGTGTCGATTAAAGGTGGCGTGAGTGGACGGACTGGGAACACAGGGGTAGGGCTCGGTGAGAGAGGCTGAACTCCTGGAGTCATAGACGACTGGACCCCAGCCTGCTGGATGATGGTATGCAGAGTTTGGACAGTTGGCGATGCCATGATGTTAGGGTTTACCGGATTAACAAATTGTGTAATGTCTGGACTGCCAAAGCCTTGGAGCAAACCTTGCTGAGGGTAACTCTGCGGCATGATTTCTGCAAGAGCACTGGCCTGCTGCTGTTGGGATAACTGGTATGACCTCTGAAGTATAGAAAGGTACTGTTCTTGAGCAGTGCTTGTTGGAATAGTCCTCTCAGACGAGGTAGTGACAACAGAAATGACATTAGAAGAGCCTATAGTCGTGACCACTAGCGAAGTCTGGGGTGTTGTAAGGACTCCTGGGCAATTGTTCATTGTGAAAGATGTTGCCTGAGATGATAGTACACCAGGGACGGTGTTCGGAAGAAGGCTGGATATTGACTGCCCTGTAAGAGACATGGAATGCCTAGCAACATTTTCTGCACCCACTGTCACCTTGTATGGACTTACACCAGCTTGATTGACATTAGGTTTAACGTTTGCAGTATTTCCCTGCCATATAACCCGAGTGTTCCTTGAAAAAGGTCCCCTCGTCCTTGCCTGTCTGATATTGTTTCGTAGGGGTGCTTGATACCGGAGCGTGCTGGGCCCACGGAACCTTGGTCCACCAGTAGGATTCCTCACACTGACTGGGCCATTTCCATAAATGACTTCGTTTGTTGTGACATCCTTACCAATGATGATTTTCCTGTTTCCAAGGTTAGACTGCACATTATGCACCTTTCGTTGCTGACTAATATCATTCAAATCAGACTTCCTTGGGGATGCTCTATTCATAATACCCAATTGTGTTTCCGAAGGCAATGGTGGCTGCACTGGGCAAGTGTTAGCAGAAAGTGCTTCAGATGGTGACAGATTCAACTCAGTGTCTACTTCCATATGCTCATCATCTACTCCAGTTAAGACTTCAGAAATAGCTCCAGTCAATGGATCAATTCTTACAGTGACTCTCACTTGCTTCTTGGGAGTCTCACTGACATAATCTGGAGTTTCATCTACTTGCTTTATTGGAGCAACATCAGGCACATTAGACTCATTACTGGGCAAAACCGATGGCTTTGTTTCTGACTGAGTGTCCTCTCTTTGAAAGCTACGAGCAACCACATTCTGTTTCCTCGGATGTACTTTCCTCTCTTCAATCTGGGAGCTGTCATTAAGCATGCTTTCCGATTCTTCAGTTTCAACTGGATCTTCACCAGGTTTTAATCTCTTTGCCGAACTCCTTGTTCGCCTTGGAAGAGTCTGCTCAATGTCTTGATGTTCTTCATCAGAAGTGCTTGTCAATTCCCCTCTAGTTCTCTTTTTACTGTCATCCCCAAGATTCCCACCATCAATGTCCACAAATTGATCTTGTTCTGGATGCTGATCAGACAGCCTTGGTCGTCCTCGCTTCCTTTTTGGCATAGTCTCTTCTTCTAGCTTTCCCTTTTCAAGTGATTCATTGTCATCAGAATTGCTACCCCTACCACGCTTCCTAGCTTCATTTTGATCCCCAGCAAGATTTTGTTTTGTTCCTGACATATTATCAACATACGGATATTTCCGAGGTCTCCCTCTACCCCTTGGCTTGACCTGTTCTCCCACAGAGACATGATGAATCTTGACTTGATCTGGTACAGGAAAATTTCTGGGCCTTCCCCTTCCTTTTCCCTTCTTATGAATACTACTGATCTCCTCTATTTCTCTGCCTTCTTCATCCTCTAGTTCAGCTGCGATAATTTCTTTCATTCTTAAGCTGGGCTTTCTGGAGAGGCCTCTGGTTCTCATTGGTCTCCCTTCAACATCTTCAGCTTCTATATGATTCAGCGTTGCCCCTTCCTTCTCAGGGCTCCACATGGCATCTGTAGATTTCTTTGCTTTACTTCTTCTCTGTGTGACAGCCTCATTTTCCTTCTCCTCCTGATCACCTATAAAATTGTCTTGCTTAATGACATGGTGGGGTTTTCTCCTGGAGGATGATCTTGGGCTTCGGAGGCTGTCATCTGAGGAAAGCCGCCTTCTACCCTCTTGCAAACTTTCATTAGAACTCCTTGTCAATGAATTACTATCATCTCCTTGTACCTCTTGTGATTGTTTATCAGATATGCCTTCGTGATCTTGCTCTTGATCCTCTTCTGTTGGAAACACCTGGTTGTCTGTATCCTCACTGTCAGCTATCCTCTGCAATCTAGAAGAAGTAGTTCTCATGGGATACTTCTTCCTTCCACGATGACCCATATCCAAGACTTCTAGTTTTGAAGACGAGTCATCACTCTCATGGGCATCTGATGAACTGTGACGGGTCCTTCTTTTGCCATGATCACAGTTCTGCAAAGAACTTGCTACAAGAGAGTCATCTCCATTCTGTAACACGTGAGGCCTCTCTGGGGAGAACGAATCAGCACTTCCAAGCCTGCTGCTCCTTCTCCGCTTGTCTTTCGACGGATATTCGACAATATTCTTCTGCTCACTCACAAAGTCCTTATCTATCAGTTCATCAACAATACTAACTGATTGCTTTTTTGTTTCCATGAATGCCTTGAATGCATGGGCAAACTTTGGGTTATCAAGTTTCTTGAAGATACTTTTTGATGAAGTTGGAGAGACAATGTGTTCAACTTTCTCTGAATCGTTCTTCACAAAATCTTTTTCTGGGGTTTTGTTGTAATGTTTTGAGTTGAGATCAGAAGCAAATGCAGACAAGATAGGTTCCCTATCCTGTCTTCTAGGACTCTTCCGATTATTGTTGTTTTTCTTTGTTAGAGAACTTGATATTGAGGTGGCAAGTGCCTGAAAAATAGACTCATGTTCTGGGTCAGAGCTAAGGCGTCTTGCAGGTGTGTCCTCAACTGGCCCCAATGATTCTTCAGTATTTGGGGCTAGATTGGTTGACTCCCGTGTGTGGGATGCAATTATCGTCATGATGTCTTCCTCTCCTACTCCTTGCATGCTTAGCTCTTCTGTTAACCTCTCAAATCCTGTACTGACATCGCTTTCAGCTTTTGTATCAACAAGTCCTGTATGGAAATTCCTTGCCTGCTCTCCTGCCTCCAGTACACATTTCTCTTCATTCACGATTTCTATTTCTTTATTTTCGGGTGCAAGTTGTTCAAAATGGGAACTTGTATCTGTCAATGACAAATCTTTTGAAACCAGCGCTCCTTTGGTCTTCTCTTGAGAATAGTCTTCACTCATAATGGCTGTTTCTTTGTCATCAGGTACAAGGTTTTCAGGATAGGAACTTGTATCTGCTGATGACAAATCTGTTACAACCTGTGTTCCTTCAGCATTCTCTTGAGTATTGTCCTCTAGGTTCTTCATTTCATTGTCAACAGGATCAGGAAGAGATATGGTACTAATGTCACAATCAATTGAAGGTTCGGTCACCAAGCAAGTTGACACAGGTTCACTTGTGTTTTCACTGATGATGGGTGGCTCAAGGCTTTCCATTGGCAAGTCATTATCTAGTTCAACAGGTGCCTCTGGTAGAGAACTTGCCTCCTTTCCAACTGATGTGGGAGAACTTCTTGGTTCGACAACCTTAACTGTCTGGCACGATGGGAAACTTTTTTCAAAATTGCTCGAGTCCTCTGCAACTGATACTACTCCTGCTAAATCACCAGCATTGTCATCTGACGTAGGATTTTGGTCAATATTCTCAGAAGAGTCCAGATTACTGATACTGGGTACTTCAAGTGGTAAATGTGATGCTGCCTCAATTGTGTCTTCAATTTCATTTGTTGCAAGCCTTGGTTGAAAATATCCTGTAGATCCTAACTCATAGGTATCTTCTTTGAGGTTGGCATGTGGCATTGGTAAGCTTTTAAGGTCTAGGCTCTCAGAACTTGCAACCTCTGGACGAAGTTCTTGTGATGACTGGGTTGTCACTATGTCATCTTTCCTCAATTCTTCCACCTCTAGAGTAATATCATTGTGTTCATTCACCGTGTATTCTCCAGCATAGCTATCTGATGAGCTTGGATGAGGAACATGTTGTGACCCAAGAATTTTGGATTGACTGGATACTTTTACATTATCATAACTCTGGAGAGAAACACCTTCTTCCACCTCTAGCTTATCCACAGTATCTTTCATGTTAGTACTGAATTGAGCGGCAGAGGTTTCTTCAGAACCGCTAGCAATATTTTCAGATTGGGGAGCGAGGGTGTTATTCAAGGAATCATTAGATACTGCTATGTCATCACCATCCACTTCTGCTGGAGATGGAGTTGGTAAATCTTCTACACATGAAGGTATGTTTTCAAGATGTTCTTCCCGAGGCACTGGGACAACGTTGGCTTCATCACTGTTAGTGTCATCATTTCCTCCTTCAATTGGGTAATGAACCTTGTTACTTTCATCTGTGGGTGGGTGAACACTTTCAGCAGATGACAGACTTCGTTCAGGGTTGTGAATATTCAAGTCTTCCTGATCTTTCTCCTCTACAAGAGGATCAACCAGACCAGCTTCATCAGATGGGTTTTTGGATAGAATGCATGTCTCTTTTACTCTCTCTTCACAAGAATCAAGAGGCTTGTCTGTGAGATCCAGAGAGGAAGCCACGGACACTCCTTGTGTAACATCTCCTGTAGATTCACCTGTCATATTTTCCTCTTCGATCTCGATCATAGCAACCATATTTTCAGAAAGATCTTTCACCTGAAAACAATGCCCATCTGCTTGGTCTTCAGATTCGACCGGGGAAATGATATCATCTCCACTTGCGCTTTCAGGTTTTAACAATGCATTTTCCACTGTGCCGTCTGGTTTGACAAGAGCAACAATTTCATCTTTGCTTGTTTGGCCTACATATGTTGTCATGTCCTCATCTAAGGCAACTACATCAACCACTTCATCATCTGCTTTCAGATGCTCTGGAGAAGTAATTTCTAGTTCCATTTGTTCTCCTTCAATAGGTCCTGGGGATGCAGCATCACTAATCTTTCCTTCTATCACTTCCTTTTGAGGGAGAACATCCTGCTTTTGTGGCTCAGCAGAGGTGTTTGAAGGTGCAACTTCTTCAGTCTCTGCATGCAGACTGTCAGACATGTCGAGGGGTATTACCTCACTCGGTTGTATATTTAAGGAGCTTTGTGTGGATTCAGTTTCTGTCCTCTCTGGCTGAGCATCGTTCTTATGCTCTTCATATTCTTTACAGGAAACAATCCCCTCACTTATAATTTCTTTGATGTCATCAGGGAGATCCTTGGTTACTTGGGGTTCTTTAGAATTGAGTCTTTCAAGATTTGTATCCTTTTCATCACTTGAATTGGTGGAGAGCACTGAAATATCACTTGACTCACTTACAGCCATATCTTCGTCTAGATCTGAGCACATATCGTCTGAACATTCCTCTTTTGGTCTTTCTATTGCAGATAACCCATCAGTTGGACTGATAGAGGCAACAGGAAGTGTTATTAAAGCCTGGTTGGTTGTTGACTCGCTTACTGGATCATTGGACAAAGGAGAGTTCGCTGTTGCAAGCGCTATGGAAGCCTGTGCATCGTCCAAAGAATCTCTGCCTTCAAGACAGGGAGTAGTGTTTCTTGAGGTTTCTGAGGGTCCTTCTGATGAATCATCATCAGATTCTTGATAGGACTTCTCATGTTGCTCCAAGGGCAGCTTCACCAATTTCAACATAGGCACTTTCTTTGGGCTTATCAAGGGAGAATCTGGTCTTGTTACATCAGGGTATTCATCAACAGGCTTTGGTGTGTCTGAGGCAGTGGCTGAGGCAGCTGCTGAGTCAGATGTTACTCCGGACACCAACTGCTTGTCTTTGATATCTACTAACTTCACATAAGGTACCTTCTTAGGGCTTATCAAAGGGGAGTCAGGTCTTGTCACATCGGGGTATTCATCAATTGCCACAGAAATGTTCAGACCTGTTTCTGAAGAAGTCTCAACACTGGCAGTAGCTTCGTCCTTGACAACTAAACTTTCTGTACTCTCTGCCTCACTTTCTGCTTTTTCATCAGCATCTATAGCTTTCTCATGTTTTTCCTCTGCTTCGATATTGACAGAAGGACTCCCTGCTCTGTCTTTACTCTCCCTGATGGTATCACTTGTGCTCTGTTCTTCTGAACTACGCAAAGCGACTGCGGTATCTTCAGGCACATCTGGCACAATATCATCCATGGATAAAGGTGTAGATTCCTCTCCCGGATACAAGGTAGGTTTATCCAAGGGTATGACATTCTCACTACCCTCAGCCGTTTCAGATTTGTCTGCTTGCAGTAACTTCTCAGTGCTGTCAGAGAATTCTCCTAGAGCGCCATCAGAGTTCAGGTTGTCCAGGTTACCAAGATCAGCCATAATATCCATTATGCCATCACTGTCCAGACCAGAGTTCATATTAGCATCTAAGTTCAACGAATCCAAAACACCATCATCCATCTCGAACAGGGACGACGTTGCTGCCAGTGCATCTGCAGCATTCTGGATCTCACTGACAGTCTGCGAACCTGCAAGAAGTGCTGCGACCTGATCCAGAGCCATAGCCGCATCGCTGCTCTCCTTCGTAGCCTCCATGAGAGCATCGGTGAGCATATCAGTGTCATCATCATCCTGCAGGGTGGGTTTCCGACTCAAATAGCTGCCTGGGCTGTGCTCAGTGGTATGGTTTACTTCCTGAGGGGTCGTGGGCGAGGCCAAGGGATTGACTTCTATGATGCGCATGGTGTAGATGCAGCGCCTACAAGGATCCACAGTACTCCAATAGACACGAGAACATCTGTATAGAGGAAAAGAAAGGGTATTTATTGTGTTTTTTCATACACAAAGATGTACATCTTCTACCACATAATATTTGATGAACTGAGGGGGGACATATGACATTTGTATTTCCTAAGACAGCATTATATTGCATAAGGTGAAAAACAAGACAAATGCCACTGCGTCCGATTTATGCCTCTGATCGTAAAGCCAGTGTAATAACCAAAGCCTTATGGGAGCACATGAACAGAGAAATCTTACAATTCAATACACTCCCCAGGTACACAGTATTATTACCACTATTTGTTTGAACTGAATTTGGCCAAAAGACAAAAGGTCGAATTGCACAGATTTGCATTAAATGCGCATTCATTGGAAACAAAGGTTTTATTTACAAAGGTACGCAGAGAATACAATAGACAAATAAAAAGACCAAAGATGCAATTAAGAAACAATTAAAAATCTCAAAAGATATCAAATTCATCTAAATGAAAAGAAAACAGGGAGATCCAGATAAAAATAATATGTTTTTCACAACTTACGCAAATTCCAATGGGAACAGTGCCTTCTCTACATCTGAGAGGAATCCCAAGTGGCCTAGAGATTCTAAGGACCAGGAACCAATCATCACATTGATGTTCTTTGCTTCCAGACCTTGTGAGAACGTTCTGTTGGGCTTCATGTTATCCAGGCTGACACAAACACGGCGAAGGACTCCAAACAAATCGGAACCCATTATCTAGGAGACAATAAAGATACCATTTAGTATATTGTTTTACACTTATATGGTGCAATATATGAATACCTTGATTCACTTTACAGAATTATTACAACTATCAGCCACTGTTTTTTCAAGCTCTTATACAAATGAAAGAGCAGCTCTACTCCTTGTTTATATGTTGTCCTACAGTAAATCAGCATTCTGATTTTTAAAGCATCCCAACAGTTTCAGTTATCATGGAACACTCAATCAATAGTCACTATGTAGAATATATAAATCATATTGTTAATCATAAAAGATGTACAGACTATGGACTGTGGATCCACCGCCTTGCAACTATTTGAGCTTTTTGAGTATGGAAGGGCTCAAAACCATTAACACGACCTCAGATTGAACGTAAAAACCAAAAACTGCTTTAGGAAATAGCTATTTTACCACACATTGATGGAGCCCTAGCGTAGAGCAGGATGATGAATAGATCATTCCCCACTAACAAAATAAATTAATAGGTGTCTACGCCCGTGGATGGGGCAAATTGCCCTGAGGATCTAAGTATTATTTTACTGTTGTGACTGGATTTGCTGCCTAACGCACAGGCATGAAGAAAAAACCACTTCTTCTTTGATGAATACTTACAGCTTTGTCAACCTTGTCAGCATGCTGGAAGCAGTAGACCTTCTTGTCCTCTTGGAACATGGCATTCCTGGATCGTGCACACATGAAGTGGAAGTTAGCTGGGCAGCCCCTACTGCAGCAACCAACCGTTGCACCTAAGTTACTGCAAACCTCACACCTCTGTAAGGACACAGAAAGAGTAATGTGATGGGTAATTACGTGTAGGTAATTTACTACAGACAATGACTATGTGAGAAAGTTTTTCTTCAATTGTATATTACTATTATTTTGTTTACCAAACTTTTCACTCTACATCCTATTCAGGTCTTTAAATTTGTACACATAATTGTTCTATTTTTTCACTTGCTTTCCAAGCTTCATCTATGCCTGAGTCATCACGGATAACAAACATTTTTTAAACCTGTCACTCATGATTTCTGCCGAATCATGATAATCCCCACAACGATGGTTTGTGATCACTCTACCTACTTAATATCGCAATCTTGATATTGAACACTATTTGAGCTTGAGATATTTCCTTCATCCCCCCCCCCCCAAAAAAAAAAAAAAAAAAAAAAAAAAAAAAAAGAAGAAAAAAAAAAAAAAATTCTATGGAGGTGACGGCAAAACCTTCCTTAAAATCATAGGAATCCTTTATAAACAAAGACAAATTGGCAACCCTAGAGACATGAATGCTACATCACAAGTGAAAGTATCAGGATGAACTCTTTGTTTGCCACTCATATTATACCTCTGTGCCACAATGAATTTCTTAGAACATCTAAATTCCTGGGGGAAATAAAAACACTATTTACATTTGACAAAAAGATTAATGTGTGGCCAATCTGGGCTATTACACAAATCTATTGTAATATAAAGTGACATCCTTGTAATAGGTGCCTCTTATTTGAGCAGTTTGGCATGTATTGCATGTACATTGATGTGCTACGAGGCACCCATGGCACATAAACTGGTTGACCTACCATCATTCTTCCTCTTGAGATGGCAGCATGGACGTTGATCAGAGAGCCATCAACCTCTTCAAAGACCTCAGCAGACCACAAGGCACAGTTTATATGAATCCATTCATCCTACACATCAAAGGGAAATGAGAGAGAAAAAAAATAATGTTCAGAAATTATGTACTCATTGTTGGTAGACAGAGGACTAGCCAGAATATCCTCTAAAATAGCAATAATTCTAAAGTTTTTAATGCCCACTGTCTATACTATCGTACCCCATAATATAAAATAACATCCAAACAAGCAACGACTAAGGTTAAAAAGGGATGCCAGTGTGCACATAAGTACTTGAAAATCACCGTTTTTCACACAAAATCTTTACTCGTTTGGAAATATTTGTTTGTGTTTGGTACCCTTTAAAGCCAATGTCAGCCAATGCTTGTCACTTTGAATAGCATCTGATGCACTATCTTGCTACATCAGTCCCATTTTAGCAATGCGCCAAGAACATTGACAAAGTTTGATATTTCATTACCTGTCCACAGTAGAGAAGTCTTCCAGCATTGTTTGGATCATCATCGCCCATTACACCACATAGGCAACATCTTCTAGGATCAGAGAGATCTTCTAATGAAGCAACATGGGTGTCATCACTGCATCCATCACCACCTATGAAAGTACAATCATTAAAAAAAAAAGTTAGGTTACATATGCTCCAGTAACAATTACCAGATGACAAATACCCATAATATTAATCAAATATTCAACTTCAGCTATGGCCTCAACACTACACCTCAAGCTGACCCCCAAATAAATCCCAATCTCCTTAACCTAACCCAATCCTGATAAAGCCAACAGGAAATACTGTCAGAACAAGTGTCGAGGTGCCTATATATGTTTGTTTGTTGGTTCACATAATCTCTCAAAATTTCTCCCCAAAAAGTTCCAAAAGAGAGCAACTTCTCACCTGTTTCCAATTGATTATTTGATAGGAGAAAAGATCACATGGTTGGAAACAAATGTGATGTTCAGTGTTATAGGTACGCTGCTCGGCGGTGGTTGGGCCCGACCACCACGGGTACTTTCCGACCACCACTAATTTCACATTAAAACTGCATCTTACTTATTTTTTTCTATTTCTAATCATGTTTTATGGACATTTTTTACGAGAATTATGCTTTCAATTCGACATTAAATGTTTAATTTTCAAGTATTTACCAAATGTTTTCGTCTTTTGCTACGGGAAAAGCGTTTGGGAAACAGGGAAAAGCACCAACAGGAAACATAATGGATGGGGCAGCCGGCAGCATGGCTAGGTAGATATAGCAATCACAATTGCGATCGCGATCATAGTCATTACAAAACAAAAATAAGGCTGGTCAACCACTGTTTTTATTAGTGTTTGTTTTATGTGCGGTAAATTAATATTTTTGTATTTTTAAGAAAGAAAAAAAAATCAGAAAGTAACATTTGTATTTAAATCAATATTTAAATTGTAAAATTTCCCCATATTTTGAAGATTAAATATTCTTTTTTTTTTTCTTAACTAGTTTGTTTTGATTGGTAAACATGTGCACAAAAGTGATAGGCTGAACAAGATCTGTGAAGTGTGATTATGGATTAACTCTGCATCTGTGTAGTATACTGAGTGTTTGTCAAATTTTTATCAAAATTCCTATGGTGTCCTCAAAAAATAAATACGTTAACAACAAAACTTACATTAAAGTAAATTTACAGCTAATTCAGTAATTGGTATTTAGATCTTACGTGTTAGACTCTACTATTAAAAGTTAGATCCAAGGGGCTATTTATTTATTATTTTTTTAATGTATTTTTTATTATTTATTTTTTTTTTTTTTGGGGGGGGGGGTCATCTTTTAGCTGCTAACCGTGAGCTCCATTTGTAAGAACAACTTCTTTTTGGTGAAATTTGAACCGGCACTAAAAATACTCTAGCTATAACACTGGTGATGTTGATCTCAGTCATGATTACACATGCTTACCAATGATGGAATGTCTTCTCCTAGGAGTGGGAAGTTTCTTGAATGGTGAGGGCTGAGCCGTAATGGATGGCATCAAAGCTCTGTGCCTCCATTGGGCGTATTCATGGTCCTTATGAGGGGGCTGGACTGCTACCTGTAACACACCATTCCTAGTAGGAACAACAGAGAATTTATGATGAGTACGGTAAACATATGCTGGTATGGAGTTATTTATTAGCTAAAAATATGCTTGTCACTTAATTAGTGATTTTATGTCACATGATACAGATCATTTGTCTTTATACTATTACCCATTAATTGTGCAGTTTTGTTCCATTTACCACACAATTTCGGTTTCCTATGTTCTGCAAAATAGCAGGCCGATCAAGAAGGAATTTTCAATATTCAAAATGATATCAAAATCTGCAGTGCTGTATATAAGTGTTATATGAAAGAGATTATAATCCATTTTTCTTTCATTTAGTAGTGTGAAAATTTCATTTGTTGATTAAGTTAACATTCTATTCAACTTATGAAATGTTCCAAACTTCATTAGAATCTTCAATAAAGCAAGAATTCAAAGCAATGAATAATTAATGATACACACAATCAAGGATTAATGAGATTATACTGCTTATTATGAGCCAAAGAATTGTGGGGGAGTAGATTTATGAATATAAGCTGTTGGAAACTATTTTAAATTTATATTTGGCATAGTCAGTCCAAGAGAAGCGCTAATAATGAAAGGTATGTATAGAAATAAAATTGTAAATGGAAAGGTGTCATGTAATGCAGTAGTTTAAATATACATGATAATCGCTGCAAACGCCCTTTATGTTTCTCCCTGTGGCATTTAAGAGGTTTTGTATACCACATGGGCAGTCATAGTGTTTTGGGGAGGGATAATGACTAGGGAGGAGTATAGGGTATGTACCATGGGAAACAAAAGTGCAATAGCCCCGCCTCTTCTATTTTCACCCCAAGGGAACGTTTGATAAACCAAATATTTATCAAAATGCTAGATAAAAAGCAAGAAGAAAGGTAACTCATATCATTCAAAATAGAGTTAACTCATTCTGGGCCTCAACAGACAATGTACAACAGACGCTGAATAATAATTAAATATGAATGATCACGGCAAACTCACTCTTGGTACCTCTCCTCGCCTTTCCACAGCTTTGTCTCCTCGACATTGAACCAAGGGAACATCTGGGTCATGATTTTAACGAAGGCTGACTTGGCCACCACATTGGACTTGGACAGTCCAGGTATCAGCTCAGTTTCTTGGTTGAATGATGTCTGGAAGATGGTCACACAGTCCTTGCAAAACTTCTCCTACAAGTTCAGGGAAGAAATAAAGAAAAAAGAAATAACACATTGGTTCAATGACAAAAGGGAATGTTATCAATATTTGGAATCATTTACTAAACCAATAGCTTTGATGATCAAGCACTTAATTACATTTTTTCAGAAATGAAGATGGTTCAGGGATGCGAGAAATTTTCACATCATCCTATTATCAAATAACTGATACAAACCAGCTGCAGCATGTTTGAGAATAACAATTCCGTCAAAGATGGCATAATTCCCTGTGTAATTCACGTATCACCATGAATTTGACCTAAATAATTTGAATATGTCAAATTCTGCACTTACAATCTTACTAAATATAGTTTTCGTAAATTTCAAAACTTACATCCAGGAGCTCAAAATCAACCAGTACACATTCTGAATTCAGTGACACTCAAATCATTTCAGAACCAGATCTATGTTTGACAACAAAATGTTCTGTCACATTACTTACAACAGACTTGTAGTAGCCAGCCATCATCTTTGCTTTCACAAACTGGAAACTAGTTGGTTTAATTTCCTCGTCTTTCTTCTCCTCTTCTGTTCTCTTCCCAATTTCCACAATGGTGACCACCTTAGCGGGCGTCTTACAAACATCTTGCTCAGACGAGGTGGATGTTGTGACCTCCATGACAACATCTGGAATGTTAGGGTCTACATCTGGAATAGCTTCAGCAGAAATGCTGGACGGTTTGGCTTCGGATTCACCGGAGGGATCTTCTTCATTCTCAACCTTCGTCGACAAAGAACCATCGGAATCAACTTTGGCACTATTTGGAGGGTTTTCGGATACTTCCTCTTTGACATCAGTCAAAATCCTGTCCTCAACAGAGGAATTTTCGCAAATATAATCACTATTGTCCACTTCCATCTTCTCAACATTGACATCATTGCTTGCAACATCAATGTCTACCTCTTCGGCAGCTGAATTCTCGCCATCACTAGTGAGGGTTGAGGAGTCCATGTGAAGGTTAATACATTCACCAGGATTTCCTCCAGAGCCATCGTGGTGATCTGTACTTTCACTTTCAGCCATGTTAGAGTTGTCAGGTTCACTAGGAACCTCTGCAGTTATGTCCATGCAATCGGTTACGATTTGTGATTCACCTTCCTGGTCCTCTGTAACAGGTGAAGCAGTCACTTCTAACGCAGGAGATGAAACTTTAGATGATTCCAATTCAATATCCTTGGAAGATGAGGAAACAAGGTGTGTAGCTATTTCTGAATTTGTATCATCCTTTGGCACATGACTGAAAGAATCATTTGGCAATGAATCAGAAGGGGAAGCATTATCACCTTGGGCGGTAGTATTGAAAGACAATGGTGCATCCAGGGTTATATTTGTTTCCGTCTTAGTCCTTAATGCATCATCTTCTTCATCATCAATTACAATAGGTTTGTCACCATCTTGGTGCATTGCAGATACATTGGATAAGTTTGTTTCAGAATCTTCAATAGCACTGTCTCCTGTTCTTTCCAATCTACCCTCCGAATCCTTTGCATCACTGTCCAGAACAGGATGAGTTTGTCCACTCTCCACATCCATCAGGACAACATCATTTTCAGCATCCTCACTCTTTAATCTATCTCTTAACGTCCTATCAACCTCCTCAACATCTACATCCTCCCTTTCGGAATCTCTGCTCCCAACCCCACCATCTTCCCGATTTCCTTTTCCAGCTCCATCCGTCTTTCCTGCATCACTTCCGACACCAGCGCTCCTCTGCTGCCGTCTCCTCCTCAGTACTCTCCTCACCGTCCTTCCTCTCCTGAACGAGTAAGTTTCCTCAATGTCGTCTTGGGCCGACGATGTTCCCCCGTCTCCGCCCATCTCCATGGCCCTGGCGCTGTCTGGTGTTGGAGTTTCTCTCTCCAGGGATGAGGCTTCACTTGGGGCTGGAGATGATGCACTCTCTCTTGAATCTTTATGGACTTTCCTCATGTACTTGAACTGTTGAAAGAAGATAAACATTTCATTTGGCTTCTACTGATAAGATTTTACTTACTGGAAAATTTTTTTTTTTTTTTTTTTGGTATCTCTGCATGACTGTCATTTAATTTCACAAAGAAATAATGAACTATTATAGAGTGTACAGAAATAAATTATAAGACAATACAATATATTGGAAAGCATCAAAGGCATTTTACCTTACATGTGACAAAAGAAAGATAGATTAGTGAGAAACTCGAGTGCGATGATGAGAGAAGGATTAAATATAGCTACTCTGACTCAAGTGTTTTATAAAATTTACCACTCTTTACAGTATTTCATGACAGTTACATTGATAGTTAACTAACTATTATAGCAAATAATGAAATGGGGCCCAAAGCTACATAGCTTCACTTTTCCCCCCTTTTTTTGTCGCTGCTAATAATTAGGTGCCCCAACATACACTGTTAGTCATAAGGGTGAAATTATCAGTGACACATAATGTCGCTAGGCTCTTCATATCTTGATCTCAAATTTTGGTACAAAATGACCAATTTTGGTTAATCTTCATGATGTAGCTTCTCAATCCTGTCTCTTTTACCCCCAAAATGAAGCCTCCACATGTGTCAAAAGACATGTGATCCCATAGGTTACTAGTATAGCATGCTGGATGCCATGATTTTTTGCTGTCCAGAACATTTTAAAGATATGAGGTTTAAACAGCACAGCGACGATACATATATGTACTACAGTCCATAAGCACTTACCCTCCTGTTTGGCCAGATGAGATGGCCAGCACTCTTGCAGGTGTAGAGTGCATTGAGGACATTCACAAATCCAGCCTGTAGCTCTTCATTCACCTCTCCCTTCCATGGGGTCGGCTTGTCTTGGGCACATGGTGGACAGCGGTAGGGCACAGAGTCGGGTAACTCAGTCAAGATTCGGTACTGATCATCTATTGATAAGATGTATAGCAAGAGATAGAAAGGCAAAATAAGACAATTGTATTTCAGTATGCTATTGGTTTTAGAAATATCTGTATTACTTTATCAAATCGATTCAACAATAACATCACACATATTGCACATTATTAGTTTATCAAACAGATTAACAATAACATCACACAAACATTTAAAATTGTAATATAAATTCAAGTAAAGGAACCAAGTTAGCTTGGAAATGTTTGTCCAGCATTTCCTTAAAGACTGGTAATTAATGTGCTGGGCCTAGGTGAACATATACCTCAACTTCTGAAAATATTGATTATACTTTGGCTCTAAATTTCAATATGTGATGGTACCTTTATACAGACATAAAGATAACACCTGAGAGATGTGGAATGAGAGTGAATGACTAGGTCTTACCTGAAAGGCTCTCACAGTGAGCATGGACCCATCGACTACAGTCTACACATTGCATCATCTTAGACTCAAAATCATCGTCTTCATAGCACTTCTTACACACTGGACAGAAGTTACCTGCAACAGAAAACATAATCAATTAAGAGGGGTTTTCAATGTCACACAAGATATTGTCCACATTATCAAAAGTAATTAGGTCACTCCTAGTTTGTTGAGTAGACCAAAGTTTAGGAAACATGATGTCTTCACCAGAGCTTCACTAATGCAATTATTGTATGGTTCTAGATTTACATTTGAAATATTTAAATTGTAACCCTATGCTTATATATGTTCTATGTTCATATTACATTTTAACAATATCTGTCACTGAAACATATTTCTCTATAGTTAGAATGTTCAGAGCAAAAATTCTCACCCTTTTCAAAGAGCTTGCCACATTCCTGACAATGTGAGAAGCCATGCATCCACTGAGCTTTCGAGTCTGAACCTGGAGTGGTAGCACCACAACTCTTGCATCGAACACAGCGGGAACACACCTGCAATTAGAACAACATCCATCAAAGAACTGATTACTAGTCTGCATTCCTTTTTACATACAACAATTGTGTGTTGTCATATTTATTTATTTTCATAAAACACTATTACTGAACCTTAGGGTTCATGTTTGGGATGGCAGCACCACAACTCTCCAATCTAACCAACCTTTAAATAGAAGAGCATGATACACATCACCACTTCTTACTCATTACTGTAAAAGGCTTTTAAAAATCTTGATATAACATGATATTATGTATAAAGATGGAAAGGCTCTCGCTGATCATTTTGATCTTTAACCCTAAAAAGACTGGGGGGGGGGGGGGCTCATTCAGCCCCCCCTCGACATTTTTCGCGATAACTTCGCAACGCTGCAAAAAATTTCGCCGAGACTTTGTGACTATTTTCTTTCAAGTCTCACGCAACTTTTGAGACCAAATTTGGGATGCCCGGGTACGCGGTTCCGAAATTACGTAACATTTTGTAACCGTGCGTCAGACCCAAAATTGCTCAAATACGTGATTTTGTGTACAATTTCAATGCAAATTGTGTTTTTAGCCAAAATTCATAAATGTATCATTATTTTCTCTTTTAATGATTAAAATCAATTGATTTAAGGTTGTTTATGATTAAAATAGTGTCACTGATGATTTCCATTGAAAAAACAATAAAAAACAAAAAGTCGAAAAACAAAGAAATACATAAGAAATTTCAAAAACAATAGAATACATAAGAAATAAATCTTGATACAGAATTTTTTTTAACACATGTTTCACCAGAAGCCTACAAAGAGCCTGTAAACCAAAAATTAAAACTTTCAGGGCTTTATTTAAATAATTAGAGCAAATCTTTGAATTTATGCATAAATTAGCATAATTAATTAGTACTGAAATTTTTCGGAGAATATGACTCTTCAGTTTTGGAGAGGATGCCATGGGTAACGCGCGTGCCAATTTTCGGCGCGATCACGCGCTCAACGGTCGAGATCTTAGGGGGGGGGGCTGAATGAGCCCCCCCCCAGTCTTTATGTGTGTCAAAATAGCCCAGTCTTTTTAGGGTTAAACAGAACAATATAAGACCTTGAATTTTAAATACAAGCCATTATAATCTTGAAGAATAAAACTGCTTTTGGGATGGCAAACAAACAGTATTCACTCACCCATATTTTCCTCTTCTTAGATGGTTTAGTAGGATAGTTTGGACCAAGGCACTCCGCATGGTAGCTTCAGTGACACTTATGACAGGTTAACAGCTGCACAATGAAAGAATCATACAATTCATCTCTTGTTAGAAATCAGTATTTAGTGTCAATCAGACATTTCATATTATCCATATAAGACAATTCTAGTCTCCCCCCCCCCCCCCCACCAGAACTTTAAATCATATCTCCTTCATGGAAGAGAGGAGCGGTTTGAGGTGTAGTTTGATGCTCTCCACACTGGCAAGGTTGTGATGAATCTCACATTACAAAGCATTGGCAAGAGAGCAGTTTGACGTCTTTCAAGGTAGTTTGAACATTACCAGTGTTTATGACGGGAATATCACAGTGAGAGATTTAAAGATATATTCAATTGACAACTGTGCCAAAAGCATAGTAAAGAAGAATTATTAGTTAGTAAAAACATCAATAAGAGCCCAGAGGAAACATTAAGTGTTAAAAGTCGGTGATCACTAAGTGATTCAACAGTAGTCAACCTACTTACCCAGAACTAACGCATGAGCACGACTGTTGTATCTGAACTGAAAATAAGGAGTATGTGTAGCAAAATGTGAAAACTTCTGCAAGTTCATAATGGTTTTACCTTGTCTTGATGATCACAGACGTGACAGAACCGGCAGTTCCTACAGCACCAGTTCTCCTTCTCGTCCGGTAGAGGGCGTTCGTCTTCTTCCAGGCAAAAATCATGGTAAGGCTCACAGCAGATATTGCAGTACACCAACTGGGGGGAGAAGATACCAAAATTCTATTCAATTCTATCCATACTAACTTGTAAAAAGATCTTAAGTATGTCTTAAATAATTAATGTACTGTACTATATTCCGTAAATACTGTAGTAAATTGGTAAATTATTGGAATATTGGTAAATAAATTTTACATTCCTAAATATTAATCCTTCAAAAATGTAGGATTAGCAATAGAGTAAATCAGCTTCATAATAATTATCCTCTGATTTAAGAGGTGCCTTTGTTTGCAATATCATATTCCATCTTCCTTAATACAAATTTTATAAAAAGAGAGGTGCATACGTCATGTTTGCCATTGCTGCCACACAGATAGCATATAGTCCTGGGTATCATAGGATCTGAAGAAATGATCACCATTCCACGCTTCCAAGCCACAGACATATTATAGTCATCCTGTAAAAGAGGAGAAAATAAGCAACAAAATAAGAAATATTCTTAATGACAAAGAGAATGAAATCTGATTTTTTAAGAATCCTATTTACACGGATGATGGGTTATACTGCCTTCATCAGAGGTGATATTCACTCTTGAAATTTGTTTTTAGGGGGTCCAGGGAGGCCAACTGGTATCACTAGAGGGGTTGCAGTTGGGGCATCTACACTTTAGCTAGTTCATATGCCCTTTTTAAGGCTACTTAAAGGTTGTTTTTGAAAATTAAAATTCATTAGAAAAAAAAAAGAAGATAAAATAATATATTTTCAATATATTTTTTTAAACAAAGAAATAAACTGGAATTCTGATTTGATATTGGGGGTATATCAGCCCTGATTATTTGAATTTATAATATATTATATTATTAAGCTCACCTTGAAGTCTGTTTTGATGAGATGTTTACCAGGGATCTTCTTAGAAAACTTCACAGTTCTCAGAGCCTTTGAGCTGGCATCACTCTTCTCACTCTTGTCCTAAAGATGCAATTCATTAAAACATTTACATTTATTATAAGTTTTAGAAGACAATGATTGTGAACATTTTCCAAGCTATTTTTGTTACAGTCTAACAATTCAATTCTATTGATTTTAGAATCCTCACCTATGCGAAAAAAAACAACTATTCATTATTTTGATACAAAACAATAATTCATTTTTATGAGAATTAGTTGTTGCAGTCCAACTATTGAAAATACAAAGAGGAATTTATAACAAAAATTTTCATACATATTAATTGGCATTGTTTTTTATTTGAGGGGTTTTTTTCTAACCTCTAACTGCCTCATGACATTAAACAATTATTTTGTAACAAAGAAATTAGAATTGACAACAAAATTGTTGAAAATTGGATGAAATAATGATTAATTTAAATCTACATGTATTGAACATTTAGTAGGGTAAAAGTTGAGGTCTCACTTACCCCCGTTTCTGTCTTCTTAGTTTTAGGGATGAGGGGTAGCCCACTTGGAACATCTCCTCCGGCTCTCTTTATCCTTGCTCCAGCGGGTCGAGGAGCAGCTTTAGTAACTATGGCAACAACAATAATTAATCCATCATGAAAGTTTAAATCAAAAGAAGACAAAGCAATTTCCTAAATTACACAGTACAATGATAAGAATGTGCATGAAAACAAAGGTGTGGGATTTAAAAACAGATCATTTCCTGGATTCAGGCAGTGTCTTAACTCCATGCCAAACAATATAAAAACAGATGAGATTCCTGGAACTGGCCACCTCTATATACCCTGTCAGTTTATTCTTTAAAAACTACATACACACCTTGAACTTTCTTTCATTTAAAGGAATAATGGGAAACTTTTTAATACTTCTAATGACCTTCTTAGTTGGTATTTATTTCAATAAAAAGCTAGGAATGATCATTACTATCACATAGTTCCTAAACAGGAGCTACATTTGTCTTAGATGTAGGGTTAGCTTAGAATGGCTGTAGTGTTTAATGGTAGATTTAGGCAATGGCGAATCCTTTATCTTTTATTGATCACTCTTTAAGGTTTTAAGTCTTCGGTCCAAGGATTAAGTTAGTCATGCGATAAGTATTTGGGATTGCCACCAGAGATGATGTGATCGAATGGGATAGACTTACCCCTTTCTAATTGATGAGGGACACCAATCGTCTGCTTCTTCTTCGCTGCTACCATCTCCCTCATCCGCTTTAGCTTGGAGTTCTTCATGTTGTGACATTTACGATGCCTGGAGAACAAAGATTAAAGGTTCAGTAATAAACTCCTCTCTTCTAACCATGGAAAAGTGCATTGACAAACTTTGGAATTTCAAATCATTTATTGTGTGTTCTCTGGTTTGTTTTTTTGCTTTTTTTTTCCTTCAAATTTCTAAATATCTATTATGTTTTGTTTTGTTTTAGATTTCACATAGAAATCTTGGAAAGCTTTGGGTATTAACATTATAAATGTTGATCTTACATTGCAACTGTATTTTCGCACAGTAATGTTGATCAAAGTTTTAACAAATCTTTATGTTACGGAATTCAAGACAATGTTCTTTAAATGGTTACTTAAAAAGAGCCAATATCTTTAAAAACACATATCTAGAGTTTAAAAAAAGTGACATTTAGCAAAAACCCAGCTCACTAGGGGACTCTAGTGGGAAAAGGTTTTTATATGTTCTATATGACGCACATTGCATTCCTGAAAATTAAAATTTTGTCGTTCTGCGCTTTTGAGGGATATACTTACATGCAGGCTTGTTTCTTGGTCCCAGGTCCACCATACTTGGGTTTGTCCCTGACAAAAGAAAGAAAAAAAATTACTGAAACATTTTTCTCACATTGGACAGCATATCTGATAAGGTAAAGAGATGATAAAAATGAGAACGATTGTGAAAGTTTACAATTATATATCGCTGATGATGGTGTTGATCGTGATAAAGGTGGAGGTGTGGATGATGGTGGAAGTGATTATGTTGAAGATAACGGCAACCATGATGGTGGTGCTGATAATGATGACAATATTTGGTGATGTAGATAAAGCTAGGTGCCGAAAATTGTGGATAGAAAGCTAATGGTATTGGTAATTGTTATATACTGTAAATGTTTAGGTCATATCTGGTAAAGCAGTTACCCCCCCAAAAAAACCCCAAAAATGGTATCACTTTTGTTTATTAATGATGAAGCCAATGGTGTTTACAAAAGTACTACAGACATAACGGTTAATTAAGGTAACAGCCCATTCCCAAGGAACAAGAAACTTACAGGCAGTTTGCACATTTCTTGCAGTCAAATTTACGCAAGCAGGCAGAGCACACTCCACACCTCGACCTCCTCTTCACATTGACATCCACTTCTGGCATCATCATCGACAAAAAACTCATCTCCGTCTCCTTCTCCGCCACCTTCTTCTTCATCTTTGGTACTTTCATGGACTCTCTCCTGATGGTGAAGTCTGACTCACGATATTTATCCATGAAACTCGGCTGCTCATCCATCGTGAGGAAACCTGCCATGGCACGCTTCTTGGCGGTCGGCTTCCGCTTCCGGTTGGAGAGGCGGGGCGATGTTTCGTTGCTGTAACGATCACCCTCAGAGCCAGTATCGGTTTCACTGTCATCGCCTGCAGAGTGACAATGAAGTTTTACCATGGAGAATGAATGAATAGGGGCATTTATGATGAATTATGTTAATGCTGATAAATGATAAAAAACCTTTCTCATAATGTTCATGGCAGTGCATAGTTTATGTAATACCTGCATAATTTAAACACAGCTTTCTTGCATGTTAAAATCCCTTATACAGATAATGTTCTAGTCCCAACATAGCTGGACAAATAATGTCAGACTACACTATCATTTTAACCAAACTTACCATCACTAGTAAAGAGTTGTTTCTTTTCCTTTACAGGTAGGGCACTCAGTTTAACACTATCCTCGCTAGACGGCACATCTCCTACATAGCGGGCTGGTGAGTACCCCAGGGCAACGGACGCTCTTCGGCAGACATGCTTAATGCGAGGACCGCGTGACAAGGCAACGCTGCCCACAGTCACTTCGTTGGCAACCTGACATACAGGGAGATAGAAAGAGAAACAGAATGAAATTTTCTTGTTTAAATCAATTCATCTCTAAGACTTTGTGATTAATGATGTTCTTATATTTATTAATGTCATAAGTTTTGTGGTATAAATATATACAATTTTAGATTCATGTAATTCAAATATTGACAGATCAGAGGTGCTTTATCTAATGAAAACGTAGAAGAAATTAATTTATAAGAAAATGACAGCCCAACTTTCACAGTAAGTGAAATGATTCATTTTATAAAACAAATGCAATGGCTTTATAAAACAAATAGTCAATCTTGATAATGTTAACTCTCTTTAGTCTCACCTGGTGTGCATTGGCGTTGGATGCTTCAGTCTGGTCTGGAGACATGTCAGCCTCAAGGGCATCGGCCATTTGACGAGACACTACAATTCAAAGAAAAAATAGCAAATAAATTTTAAAAAATAAGTTTCTTTTTTTTTTTTTTTTTTACATATCTCTCAAAAAGGGCCAAAACTTACAGGTACATGTACACATATGAATAACCAATGGAAGACTACTCCACCAGAGGACAATGGCAATAATTCAAGAAATTCTGTGATGAAATGACCAAAAAAAAAAAAAAAAAAAACTTCTTTCTTAATGTTGTTAATTAAAAAGTACAGATTTATGGTAAATTTTTATAGAATAAAAGAGGTAAATTTAAAAAGAGGCCAGACTAACTTGAGAAACTTTGTTTTTTAATAAAACAATGTTAATCAATTTTTCCCTACCGGTCTACCTAGCATTCTCAAGGAAATTTGTTTACACTTTGGGTAGATGTGATGAACTTTGGTTTTAAAACTTTCATAAAATTAGTAACACTTTGCAATTAAGTAGAATGTTAACTACTAACCTGTGTCCTGTATTGTCTTGTCTGCAGGACTGAGCAGCTTGTCATGAAGGACATTCTTCATTCTTGAAGGGCTCTCAAAATCTTCTTCTACGACGTCTCCAAGTCTCAGCTTCCTGACTGCAGACTTCTTCAGCTTCATCCCTTTCCCTTTCTGCTTGCGTTGCTTTGCCTTCAGAAGCAGCTTGGATGATGCATGCTTCTTTCGAATCTTCATGTCGCCCTCCTTTTTTCCATCCAGACCTTTTTTCTTTCGCCGCTTCTTCTTCTTCTTCAACTTTAACCGCTCAGCTTTCGTCAGTGGCACAGGGACACCCAAAGATAATCCGACTGATAACGTGTTGTCCATTATTTTCTTCTTTTTCTTTTTGACCTTCAGTACCTTCACTTTCTTCACTTTCACTTTTTTCAGGCCAGTTCCTAGGGTGAGTAATCGCCGGGAGTCCGGAGAAAGTGACCGACTGTTTTCTGCTAGCTCCATGCCCTCTGGTTCCTTTCCGTCAAGTATTGAAACTTCACTCTCTCTTCCACAATCCTTGTATGCCTGTATGAGCACTTTTTTCAACCCACGAAGTCTGTTTCTCCCATTTGTGAGGAGTTTGTAGTCCCTCATGCGTTCAATCTCATCAAGAGTCAGCTCTAATCCTGCTTTAACCTTTCTGTACAGCGCCCTCATTGAAATCTGTCCCTCCGTGCAATGTACCGCTTTATGTTCTGAGACCAACTTGACATACAGCTCCTTCTCCTCCAGGAATTTCTTCATCAGTCTCTCCCTTTCAAGCTCTTTCTCTTCTACAGTCAACCCTGTGTTCTCCATCTTCTTCTTTGCCCTGGGGCTCGAGCTGCCTGCATTAGCAGGTGTTGCATCACTTGTGCCCAATTTTCCTTTAGATCGCTGTATTGCCTGTCTTTCTTTACAGATCTTTCGGTAACGATTCCACTTTTCCATCTCCTCAGGCGTGCATTCCGTGTTAGATTTTGTCTTTTCCAGGATTTCCCCGACAGAAGGAAGTCCATCAATTCTGCCCCTGACGTGAAGGAGCTCCTCCCCTGAGCGCATGGGTTGGAACAAGACCAGAGGGGATGTTCTCATGTGTGCCATTTCTTCTTCAGTTAGAGTGTCCTTTTTCACAATCTTTTTGTAAATAGCTCTCAAGGGCTGCCATTTCTTTTCTGTGGTGCCTAACAACAATTCCTCTTGAGAGATATCAAGGGGTACTCCATTCTTGACATTCGTGTTAATCATAGTTAATAATTTGTTAACCTTTTTATGCTTCTGCATTGCTTCAAGTTTGGATTTGTCATCCTCTTTATCAGTTCCAGTTTCTGTCTTCACCTCATCGCCACTTTTCTTGGATTTCTTTTTCTTTTTTTGTTTCAATGTTTTCAAGAATTCATCTTGGAACGAGCAAGGCTTTTCTTTATTACCTTTTTGTTTCGTTTTCTTCTTCTCAGAGATTTCCAAAACATGTTCAGTTTGCTCTGATTTAGGTGTCTTTAGTGGTTTCTTGACATCGCTACTAACCTCCTGTGTCTGAACAGTGTGAGAGGATAAAAAGGAACCCTCAAAATCAGAAGGAAGATCAGACCAATCACCGGAGTCATTGCCTGATAGCGGGGAAACAAACAGATTAAGACCATACTCATCTTGTTCGATAAACCGTTTGGTAGGCTTGATGACCCTAGAAGAGCGGGAACTGACAACTGGCATAACAAAGCTATGTCTTGGAGGCTTTGGCGTCTTATCCTCTGCACTCTTAGATTTACCACTGAGTTTTAGTTTACCCTTAGAATTCAAAGAAGCTTGTTTTGAAGGCGTGACTTTCCGGTGTAAGAAATGAAGATCCACCCCTTTGACCTCCATGTCAGTCAGCTTGCTGGAGCACTTGACAGATCTCTTTCCTGGAGTGTCTGAACCAAAGACCTGTTGATTCCCTCTCTGAGCATCTTTTGCCTTCTTCATCAGCCCCATGGCTTTTGACATGTTTACTTGTTTGGATTTTGGCACACAAATCACTTTCCCTGTCTTGTCCATGGCTCCAGTTTGAGCTTGAGCTAGTTTTTTCTTCTCCCATGGCTTGAATTTTATGGGTGTCGTTTCAGATTTGTTTCCTCTGGCTTTCTTCAGCAACTGTTGTGCCTTCTCCCGCTTCGCCTTGCCCCATGTTTTTGCTGTGTCCGTCTTTGAGCGTCCTTTAACAATCTCAGCCTTCTTCCCGCCACCGAAGAGTTTGATCTTGAACTTTGTGGGTCCTTTTATTGGAGCATCAACATTTTTGGTTTTCGGTATTTTGACTTTTGGTTCCTTTGGAGGGATAAGCTTCGGTCGAACAACATCCAAACCTCTGATCATGTCTCTGTACGACAGCCGACCAACCGATCGCTTCTCGCGATTACCAGCCCCTGAGTTAGCCCCTTTCTTGATCTTCTGTATCCTACCACCAACAACCCTTGATTGCTTCACCTTGTATGGTTTTTCAGTCTTCCATTCTCCTCGTTTCATCTCTGCACAGAAATCTTTCTTGGTATAGTGGATCTCTCTTCCTGCTCTCCTGCCCATGATGGGCCAGGCGGCTTTGACATTCTTGATTTTTGGTGATGGTTCCTTCTCCTTGGTCTTGGTCCATTTCTTGACTTTGAGAGGAGATGGCAACTCACCGATTTCTGAAGGGGGGAAGCCTTGAAAGTCATCTTCCTGCAGATTGGGACGAAATGAAAGAAAGATCCTTCATGATAATATTTCGGTCAGACTCCTTGTTTTATTGACCCATTTCAATATCTTTGCAACTCAGTAAAAGTATTGATGAGGATAACCATGTTGTACATAGATTCTAGTAAAGTCAATCTTGCCTGATTCATACTTAATGTAAAATATATTAGAGTTATTATTACCTAAGTGAAAGATAAATGGAAGTGATGGTCATGATATTCAATTGTTGAAGAAACTCTCACAAAGTGATTGGGAAATGTTTATTACAATACCAAAATCAATAAGAAATCAACTCAATTCTAAACATTTTCATTGATTTTTGTCAAAATGATGAACAATCCTTTGCAGTTGACCTTTTTACTATATTATTACACATAGAGGTCTTTTTTTCAATACACTCAAACCATGTATTAATACTCTTCCAGATGTTTTGCTTGTCGGCGTTCAATATTGTTAGCATAATGTATGTCCTATGTATTCTACATTACCCGTTTCAATGGAGAAAAGGAGTGCACTATTGTTACAATATTGAAGTCTGGGATGCCATTATTCAACTCATACGTGAACAACAGTAAAATGCTGCGGACAACAGCTTATAACAATGGATACAAGGAGCAATAAATTTACGTCACAAAAGCTTATCATTTCGGATCAAGCAGATTTGATACTTGGAGTTAACTTCTTTTTTGTTTAAACTGATAGCATTGCTGTTGTCATAAAAAATGGTTTGTATACATGTACAATAATCATAATATTGGATTTCTTTCATGCTATATGAGATATATTCCATTAATCAGTATGAATATATCTCATATTGCACTCAAGTGCATCCATATCATATAAATATTCTAGCTAGGTCTTTTAAAGTTATTTTCTTTTATTATATTCTAGTTTTAAGCCGATTGCATGAATATTGTGTTTTTAACCATATTTAATCGGAGCTGCATTTTTTTTCTTTTCTTTTTAAGCCTCAACATATGAATACAGGTAGGCTAGCTTGATGGTGCACATTAGACTATTTGAATCCTGATGCAATAGTTTGCCATTTTACATCACTCACTACATGTACCTTGTCAATAAAGGAGAGAATATCTTCAGTGTAGAAGACTGACGTAGTAAACCAGCTCAATCAGATTTCTTCTTCGTATTGGTAACAATTGTCAGTAAAAACCTTTGTTTTCTCAGGCAATGCTTGTCTTTCTTAAATTTATAAACATGTGTAAATCACTCAATAGGATGGAGGGGGGGGGGGGGGGGGGGGGGGGGGGGGGTCCGTTGTCCGGACACTTAAAGGGGAATTATCCCCTCAGAGAAATTTAGCTTCAGTGAATGGAGACAAACCCCTTAAACATATTGGTAAAGTTTCAGAAAAATCAGGCAATGAATAGGAGAGATATGAATTTTTAGATTTTGAGATCACTTATGATATGGAGATCCTCCAATTGGCAACGCGACCATGATGCCTGATGTAATGCAGGGAGATCTTTCCCATATCTATTGTACACATTGTACTAAAATCCTCTTTTTTCTTGATTCTAAAGGGAGAATAAAGAATAAGAATCTTTTTATGTGATGACTTGTAAATATATGAAAGTCATAATATATCATGAAAAGAAAAGCTGTTCTATATCATTAGAATGAAAATAAAGAGACATTTTGAATAGTTTTTGTGCACCTCATATGGGGAGCTCTCCCTTTGTGACATCACAAATGGTGACCGCGTTGCCAATGGGAGATTTCCTATATCATTAGAGATCTCAATATTCAAATACTCATAACTTTCTATCAATTATCGATTTTCACCAAATCTTCACTAATGTGCTTTTTGATTTTTTGCATCCACAGTAAGCCAACTATCTACAAAGGGACAATTCTCCTTTAAGCAGATATAAACATCATCTTTTGCTCTCGATTTTCGCAAAATTTTGCAGTAAATAGCAAAAATATTTGTGAATATTTGTCTTTGTGATATTGTCTGATTTCTTTTCAATCAATTGAATAAAATTGATCATAATGCCTACCAATTGCTGTCTTTGTCCGGACAAACAACCCGTCCGGACATACAACAACCGGGTATACCAACCAGAATAGAATTATTCAGTGTTGTCTTGAATAACGTTGAAGTTCATTTTGATATCGCGGATCTTAAAGAACTAGGGTCTTCAGATTTCATGGGAGAGTGGATCATAATTGCTGATCCGGAATTTGTGAAAAACACTTGAAATACCTGTCTTGAAGCTAAATTTCTGGACCACAGCAAAACATCTGTCCCACCTGGACAACTTCGGGTATCATCGGGCCAGGGAAAGGGAGATTTAACGACTTTACCGAGATGAAGCGATGGGTGAATAAACAATGCATTACATAAGACTGGCAGTGGTCAGATGATGCAAAACAGCTGTTACAGGGTAAACATCCATGGTGTCAAATTACCCATGGGAGCTCCCGACCTACTGCCTTTAATACTGAAATATGTTTTTAACAGTGGAAACTGATGTAGATTCTAGATTTTTATGAAGCAAGTCTTGCTGTTTTGCTTGCCCTAATGGCATAATGCAATGGTCTCCATTTTGGCAAAGATTGACAGCTTAGAATGCGTTTGGAAGAAAAGAGTTTACGTGCTTAACAAAAGACCCAATTCAATTGTTCGTTCGGCTAAGCCCAGCCACAAACACACGTCATGTTGCATTAACATGAACTGAGTCAGTGAGTGTGATAATACCGCGCATACCGCAATCAGAGCAGATCAGAGACTAAAAACTTCTGTACGTACGAGTTCGTACTCGTACTGTCGTAGGCCTTTCGTTGTGTATCTGACTTGGCACGGAAAAATATCTACCATTCCGCTTTTACAGAAATAGAGAACAATGCATTTTGATTATTGGGGCTCTGATTAGCTACTGGTAGCTATCGCGAGGAGCTCCGCCTCCGGTTGCGATGACTGAAGTGCGTTGACGCCGTAACTGAACAACGCGATTTCAGCTGTTCCCTGATAAAGGACCGCTTTGTCGTGCGCGCTGTCAACACATAACCAAATGTGGACCCATTGCAAGAAAAAATGCAAGACGCGACTTCAAAAACGGTTGGGCGTAGACCCACTCTTTCCAATATTTTTTAGAATAAAGAAGAGAAATATAAAAAGGAACTTCAACGAATCCACAGTCGGACGTACGCCCAAATATTTCAAACGCATAAAGAAATGAGGACTTACCAAAAAATAAATGACAAATCTAAATTTTATCGTGACTATTGTTCATTGGAAAGGTGTGCTACAATGGTGAGTTTCGTATTTACTATATGGCTGGAATTATCACGTTGGTGATTGGCAGATGTGGGTGTGTCGTAAGTGTGCTGCGTCATGCATAATTACTAATTATGGAGAACTTGTTGGGTGCTACAGCGTGGTACTCGTCAGGCAGTGGGAATTGTCTGTGAGTGCAGCATGTTAAATGATTGTTTACGTTTATTGTTGATCTGATCAATGATGACATGATAAAAGAACTTGCCGGTGCGACACCGCCCCCCCCCAGCCCGGCCCCCCTGACACTCATAAGAGGCGATCCAGGCAGATAGGGGAACGGCAACCGCCTAACCCATTTTAAATGCTGATCCTCCACTGCTTTAGCAGGCATGGAATCTAAGTAAGCATATCGATAAAATAATTGTATACTCATGAAGTATTTAGTTGCAGATAGGCCTCTATAGCTACTTACTGAAGTTATTTAAGTAGTTACTGGGACAAGCAGCGAAGTGCCTACTATTATGTGGAAAAAATTAAAGCGACCAAAAATACATTAATTTGAAGAAAAAAAATAATAAAGCAAGAAAAGAGACATTCCAACGGTTCCGCATCCGGATCTCACCTGAGTAGACCTACTGGACTGTGCTCATACCGCCTGAGAATATAAAAGCCCTAATGCTCTATAGTGAACAGAAGCTATATAAACCAAGAATAAAACTCAAGTTGGGGATAAATGCGAGGGATCACGGCTGACTGCAGTTTTTTGTACTATAAATTGAACAAGCGTGAAACTGACCACGAAATATAATATTAAAAAAATGAGCAATGAAAAATTGGAATTCCACGGAATTCCAATTTGGAATCCCGGCTTTGCTCATTTTTTTTTTTTTTTTTTTTTTCACTTTAAAAAATGAATGTGCCATATTGGTGCAACCCTAAAAGAAAGATTTTTTCCTCCAGTTCAGCAAAAAACCCAACAACTGGAAAAATATAAATTAGTTCAATCTAAAACTTCAAACAGCAGACTCAATATCATCTCCATGCTACACCATCAAGAGGTCTAAAAAAAAATTGAAATGGCATCGAGGAAAGTCCCTTTCTCCGTGGATTGTGTAAGCCTATAATTTTTGTTTTGCTTTAATAAGTTTGGTTTTTGTTTTTTTTTCGTATTTTGTTATTTTGGTATTTTTATTTTTTTTAAATAGTGAAAAGAAACTTAGGCCTTAATTGGAGCGTTATTGCCTATCATTCCAGTAAAGTTATTATGCTTAAGTACTCGGAATGAAGCGTAACTACATGTCTTTTCAATTTAGCTGGTTTAGGGCGATTTTTTATAGCATTATGCAATGTGCATTAACAAATATTCATCAAATAGTGTTGTATATATGTTATCTTCTTCTTTTTTTATCGGGCGGAGATAAAACCCATAACAGTCGCAAAACATGATGGTAGATGGACTTTACAACATCTGATCGGCTGCATGTATTTAACTATAAACTTGTTTGACTTTGGAGTTTAAAAATATAGTCAGCATAATATTCTGTCAATTTTCAACAAACGTTGCATGTAATTTCATCATATTCTGCATTAATTTTGTTGTATATTCTGTATTCACTTTCCTCCTTATTATAAAAATACTAAATATCTTTTTGCAGCGCTATAAAAGCCGGCTCATTATTATTTTTTTATTGTATCTATTTTTTTTTTTTAAATATATATATTTATGTATTATTATATTCAGAACAATTATAATATTTACAAATCATGCTGGAAAAGATTGAAAAACAAAACAATAAAAATATTATTGTTTTGAGAATCAACTTCGAGCATATTTACTCCTATGTCTCTGTGCCGCCCTCGTTTTCCGAATTTGCAGTTGCGCCCTTCTTTTTTTCCAACATTCCCCACCCCACCGGTGGTTAGCATGTTTAATATAAAATGTTATTTTGATACTTTCTATTGGTTTGTGATGATACAGGATCAAGATCACAATTTACGCTATATCTGTTTTACGATATTGGTTATAACGATGTAAGTTTTGGTGTCGTTTTTCTGCTTAAGCTGGTTTTCCCCAAAGAAAAAAAAATTAAACTAAAATGATTGCCATCCCTTTTTTTTCCATCATTGTTGATATATTTAAATGTTACTTTTAAAAAGAATTTTTTTTTTTTAAATTAATATTTCCGTTGCTTTGTAACTCAATATTCACCGCTCGGCAGGCTTCTCGCTAGCCATTATAGGGGAGACCGGGGATGATTACAATTCACATTTTGGCCACAATTCTAATGAAAGTACTCACACACTCCATTTCGGGTCTGTAGTTAGCCTTATGTTGGCTAAAACTGAGGCACATAAAACTTGAAACATGTAAACACTAATTAACTCCGTGCTTAATTAATGAAGACATTTTTTTTTTTTTTTTTTTTTTGCTAACAACCTAACCCCGTATACGGGGTAAGTTGTTACTCCACACGGGTATATAACCAGGGTAATTTGTTACAAATATGTAATCTCTTATACCATACTTATGTTTCAACTTCTAGTTTCTTGGTATCGGTTAACAGTAGATCAGTATAGCTTAGAATAGACTAAGTATAATAGAATATAAAAAAATAAAATATTCACACTGAAATTGAAACAAATTACTTTACATGAACTTGTGTAATGTAATTTGGGGTAATAGGTTTGTATTTACATCGACATGGGGGTAAGTTTTGTTGTAACCAACCTAACCCATGGGATTTTTCACATAAAATTCAACTGTAGCACAGCTTAGGCAGAATTACAGGGCAATTGGCTCAGGAGGAGGTTAGTGTTCCTGTGTATTGACAAGTTGGATCAGTCTGGTACTGTATATTTGTGTCAACATGTCGAGAGTCGCACTATTGCGCTATGACATTGTGTCCTGTCGAGGTTAGGTCAAGGAACGTATTATGAAGATGGTTGATCAGTCGTATGCGATGTGTTAGAGTGTTTGTGTGTCAAATTCCGAATTCTCATTGAGTGACATGGTGTGTAAAAATTGAATGTGGTGTTGGCTGTTATGGAGTTATTGATTCTGGTACTGGTTGAATATTAAAACGAATGGCGCGGCGAGTTAAGGTATCCCTCTACGACCGGCAGGTTCACTATGGGTCTACAGCTATGTGTTAGTGCTGTATTATGTGGCTGGATTGCCGGATGGTTTAGGTGGGCTTGGGGGTCACGATACAGCTTCGGTCTTGGTCCAACTTAGGGCACAACTGAGCTAGTCTGGTTAACGGAGAGCTTGACCGGGTGGTAACGTTCCCACTGCTCCCGTCTCTTGTTCCCTAACTTGGGGGATGCCCCAGCATAAAATAAAAAAAAGAAAGAGAAGAAGGAAGAGAAAACAAAAGAAAATGGTAATAAAATATTTGAGGCCTATTCGTATCGTAGTAGTTGTCAGGGGATCATTGTTTGTTGCGGGTTGTGATATTTGCGCTCCAGAGACACAGAAGATTTGGAAGTATCGTGTTTCCAGTATTGTCGTGGGGCTAGTTTTAAAAAAAGGATTCATGGTAATTATATTATTTGTTATTAGTTATTTTTTTTTTTTTTAAAGTACTTATACACCTCCCCGTTTCATTTATCCCCCCCCCCCTTTTCAACCGTTCTCATTCACATGTTTCGGAGCACTATCGGTAGCTGACTACGGTAGCTTCCAGAGCTAAATTTCGAACTGTGCATGCGCACTCCTTTGGAGCAAAAGGCCCTTCTTCTTCCCAATACGCGACGGTAAGGTTCGAGCGATTTGGGTACGGTTGTAGAATGACTAACGGTACTATGTGGTCGTTGGGTCAGTGTTGTTGTTATGGGTGGCGGTACGATGCAGGGTAATGGATGGGGGCGCCAGCAGGTGATATGGGACACCTGTAAGGCAAGAGTCGATTGTCTGTGGAACGCGTCGCCGGGTGACCGGATGACCGGTGTGAAGCACCATATTAAGGTGTTGTTTCAGTGGGTATTGGGCTGTCAGTAGGTCTAGCAGAAATCAAATAGGGTAAATACGTCGGTGGTTAAGATGCTTTTGATGGCGGCACAGTTTCGTCTGAGAAAATTAGTCTGGGAAACTACCAACCTGAAGTGTACTCGTGAAGAACATTTTATCGGCAGTTTTCTTTACCGGTGCGATGTTCAAAAATGTTGAGGTATTTCACCAGAACATGTGATGTGTTGGAATAGCAGTGTGTTTGAGGGTGGTATACTTCAATTTGTTTTGTATATTCCAGTAAAGCTTGAATGGTTTCATTTTTGATTCAATACTAGTGGTGGTGTAACAGGTCATGTTGTTGTATATAGTAGTGAAGGGCGTGACAATGTGTGCGAATTATTCTGTGAGAATGGCTTGCCGGTGCAGAGCAGTGCAACATTAGCTGCTGAGGGTAAATAGTGTGGCCGATGCCAGATGGGCGGAAGGATGATTTCGGGTACTGCAGTAATTGTGTGGTGAGGGATGAGGCATCAATCATTTTTGCGTGAAATACAAAAAATTGGGGTATAGGTTCACAGTAATATTATTAATATAAATAACTTATTGTAAGCCTATATTTGAACTTGTATACGATGAAAATAATTTTAAAAGAATAGATAAAAAAGGAAATAAATATGAAAAAAGTACAAAACGAACGGATGATATATAATGAGTGGTAAAAGTATGTACTGGAAGGGTCTTTAATTTCAAACTGATACTCTAAAGTTGTGATTTTCAACATGTTTATTAGAAGGCATGTATTGCCAGACATGGTAAGAGTCCATTGTAAGTTTTTTTAAAACATACATTAAATACAAATTTATGGTGCCATGCATGTGGACGGCTGTACCCTGCCATGCGGTTAATTATGGGCACTGTTGCGTAATGAAGTCAAACATTTGAGCATATTGAAGACAGGGGGTTGGTTGATAATT
>CALNVZ010000174.1:40935021-40962744 GCA_940671915.1 Paracentrotus lividus | reverse complement strand
TTGTATCTATACACACAAAGAAGGGCCAAAAAAGGGCTGATTTAGGGGGTTGCGCGCCGAATATACAATTCCAGGCGAGCGCGTAGCGCGAGCTGAAAATTTTGAGGTAAACGAGAGGTGTTTTTTGTATATACACACAAAGAAGAGGCAAAAAAGGGCCGATTTTGGGGGTTGCGGAGAATTACCCTAGCAAGTATACAATGTTTGCATAATAAAAATTAGAAATTAAACAAACATGCCGTACCAGAAGGGTTTATGTGCCAACTTTTTATTTCCTCTAAGCGAGAGCGAAGCGCGAGCTAAAAAAAAAAGAAGCAATTTAGGCAGGGGCCGCGGAGCGTTTTTGAAAGTGGAGGGGCTGAGCCGAAAGTGGGGGGGCTGAACAGGCTAAAAATCACAAATGTATGGTCATTTTTGCGTTTTTGTACACGTTGGCTGAAAAAAGTGGGGGCCGGCTGAAGCCCCCCCCAGCCCCCCCCCCCCGGCTCCGCGGCCCCTGTTAGGGGCCTGAGCCCGATTTCGTATCCACAAAGGGGTTATTGTGCAAAATATATAGAGAGCTGCATACACCTCTGCAAATATTATTATATTAAAAATACAATTATAAGTATGAATACAATTAAAATAAACATATACGGTAAATAGACTAATAGAAATAGAGCTCTATAGGAAGAAAAACAATATAATTTCCCTGGATATAATAAAATAAGTATAGGCCAGGCACTGTTATAGGCCTTAGGCCTAAATTATGAATAAATATATAACAGATATAGAAATAATTAATCTAGATTTAATAATGATGATAATAATAATAATAATAAAAATAATAACAATAATAATATGCGAGCGCGAAGCGCGAGCGAAATTTTTTAGAGCTCTGTGGAACAAAAAGGAGTGTGTAAAGCCCATTTCAGCCTTTAAAAAAAAAATCCATATCACCCGTGAAAAGTGGGGGGGGGGGGATGAGTTGTACATGCCATCCCCCCACCTTTTGAGTTGGGGATGCATCCCCCCATCCCCCGCCCCCCCCCCGCTGTCTACGCCCCTGATGCCTGATATTGAACTTCAGTCACATATTTAAAAAAAAATGAACGACCCTGCAAATACCTTGGTCTTGATAGGTTTAATACACTGGCGGATCCAAGAGCGGGGGCGCAGGGGACGCGCGCCCCCTAAACCACTCATTGACTATACATGTACAAAATCGAGAAATTTTTCGGCTGCGTCCCCTATTTTTCCAAATTTTTGGGATGCGCCCCCCGTATATCTAAATCCTGGATCCGCCACTGGTAAATAGCTGTTAATTAAAGTTCTCTGATGAATATAACTAGGCCTATTATAATATGCTAGGGCTTTTAATAATTCCGAATCGATACTGTGATTGCAAATTAAAAGAGGTAAAACCTTGCATTGGAGGAAAAGCAGAAGAAGAAAAAAAATCACAGTTGCAATTCTGCCACTTTCCAACAATTACACTAGACGAGGTCAAAAGTAACGTATTGACGTCAATTATATGCATTGTATGACTGCATTTGCATAGTATTGCCCGATATAGGCCAAGTTGGCTGTACTGGGCCGGTGAGGCAAATTTGATTTCTTCACGCTCCTGAATTTCGACCCCGGCTTAGACCGCCCTATACGAGTCGTAGGCCCTGCCTACGGGCCTGACCATGCAGTGTCTGAAGCTTGTCTGAATCCGGCGAATGTTTTTGCACCATTTTGCACAATTTCTTTTTTGCAGCGTACGTCCACGTCCGCGAGTGCAGCTGATCGGGATAAACAAATAATGCCATCACGGAACCTTATTCCCCTATACATTTTTAGGATTATTAATATTATAATATAAATGCATGCAATTTTAAATCATGGAGACAAAAATGACCACGCCCACAACACCAACATTGATACCCCGGACGCCCCCCCCGCCCCCACCTATCCCCGATCTCGATATGCTCATGCGAATTTTGGTTTTTCGGCACCTGAGATTCACCATATTCGATAGAAAAATGAAACCAATAACTCTGGGATTATGACTTTTTGTCAACTTATGTCAGCATCTTATACTATAACAAATTTTTACGCGCGCTCCAATATTTTTTCTGAAAATCGTGACATTTCAGGGAGTTGCGTAATCATAACAAACCACTCGTGCTTCTATTAGAAAAGTTCATAGAAAGAACCATGTACCTATGTAAACAGCGATACCGAAATAATGTTGATGCATTCACTAATCAATAGTTAGAATAAGTTGGTTTATCATAAACAATCTGTTATAGTTAAACACAGAGCTTGAAAACAGACGATCTTGAAGAAAAAATACAACGGAAACCAAAACAAAAAACAGAAATTTCATGGTTTTACGAAGTATGAGGAAGCGAAAGCCCGCTACAAAGCAAATGTTGGCTCTAGTACACGTTCCGGCCCGCCGATACCAGCAACTCAAAGCGGCGCGAATGAATTGCTTTTCAGGCAGTAGACGCCCTCTATCTACGGTATACGGATTTAGTGGAGGTTTTGTCAAGAGAGTTGCAATATTATTCTCTGGTACATACGGGGGCGGGGAGGGGGGGGGGAGGGGAAAATAGGACCTGACGGAGGGATATTTGAGGATCAAAGTCTTACTTGCCCCTTGTTCTATCTTTATCTGTTTTCCCCCGTTTTATTTATTTGTCCTTGCCGATAGGGGCCTTCGCCTATCCAGAAGGTCAACTAGCTATATCAGATCATTTTAAGTTGGTCACTCTGGTCACTGTGGTCACTCTGGTCAGTCATGTGTCAGTCTTCCATTGATAATTTGATTTTCCTTTTTTTTCGGGGGGGGGGGAGTAATTTGAGTGGTAGCAAAATATCCACTTTTAGGCACTTCATTTTTTTCTAAATTAGAGGTTTAGGGGCACGGTGGTAGGCCAGTCGCTCCTGTAGATGTCATAATGAGAAAGTTAATTTTCTTTGCTTTTTTTTTCTTTTTTTTTAAGGCGTGCGCAAAGCGCGAGCTTAAATTTCTCTTCACAAGGGATCTGAAAACAAGACATTTCAAGCATTTCATCTCAGGAACATAGTAACAGGGGCCGTGGAGCGCGGGGGACTGGGGCCCGGCTGGGCTCAGTCACCCCCTCAACACTTTTGCCAGCAAATGTGTACAAAAATATATGCAAACTGACCATAGACTGTGATTTTTAGCCTAGCCCCCCCCTCCTTCGCTCGCCACTCCACTTTCAAAAAGCTCCTCGGCCCCTGATGAGTAAGATCATGCGATTACGAATTTGCGCGATCGAAATTTTACTCTGTGTATAATGATCAGTATGCAGAAGTTTAAGTATTTTTAGGCTTTTGATACGAAACAGGCATTAAACAGAGTTTAAAATGTTTCGCGCCTTCGGGCCATCATAAAGGTCATCAAGTATGTGCCATAGGGTAGGTTCAGTTGGTACATCGGTGAGTGCGTTAATTTCCTTTTTTTTTTTTTTCCATCTTTTTTTTTTTTTTTTCTGGGGGGGGGGGGCGCTGAGCACCCTGGACCGCGTCTGATAGTTTTAAGAGAATGTCATTGATTTTACCCCGTATAATGCGCGTAAATCAGACCCATTGGTAGAGGCGAACGGACACATAATTTTGAGCTATTATGGTCCTTGTATATTTTCATATTTAATGGGACGATTTTTTTTTAATGCAAAGTCGGAAATCGTTATGTTGTCAGAGTTCCTGGTTCTATAATATACTGATATGTAACCGTAAGGCTGGAAACTCGAAAGGCTGATAGAAAAGAGGATTTCTATCATAATTCACAGTCATAGTTATAGTATATAGCTATCAATTTATGTCATAGTGTAATTCATTCGAAACTGCAGATAATAAAGGTTGTAAGCATTAACAAATTTCAGTGGGTGAAATAGAGCACACCCGCTCCGCTCATCAATTTGACGCCATGCAGGGTTCCATCTTTCCCCAGCTCAAGAGGTCTGTCTTACCCACACACATATTTTTTTCAATGATGGATTGTCTGAAGCGGCTAAAACAAGACACGAGTACGAATTACTCATAGAACACTCTTTTAAACACAAATGTCAATTGAACTATGATTTTAAACATAAAGATGAAGTGATATCTATTATTAAAGAGATACTCAAGGATTTGTTCAATCACTGCTCACCCTACATCAGGTTATCACATATACGTTATCCGGCAGGCAGAAACGACTTTCGGGTAGTCGGTATGAATATGAAATTTTCATTGATGTCATTTTTTGGAGAAGAAGTTAGTGCTTGGATTTGGTCAGATCAAGATCACTGCGTCCAAGATAACTTCTCAGTAGCATAATACATAGGATAGTAGGCCTAGATTCAAATATTCTTTTTATGGAAGGAATATACTTGGGATATCTATTACAGGTTTTTACCCCCCCCCCAAAAAAAAAAAAAATAAAAAAAAAAATAATAATAATATAAAAAAAATAAATAAATAAATAAAAAAAAAAAAAATAAAATATTAATTATTAAAAAAAAATATATATATATAAATAAAAATGAAATAAATAATAATAAATAAATAAATAAATGAATAAATAAATAAGTAAACAATAAAAAAAAATAAATAAAATACAAAAAATACAAAAAAAAAAAAACCCCTAATTATTAAAAAAAAAAATTATAAAAATAACAATAGTTATATGGGTGAAGACGTTAATGAGAAATAAACATTGAAACCAGTTCAACAGATAAAATCACAATAACAGAATGAAGTTTGAGAGAGAGAGTGAGAAATACGAACATTGAACAAGGCAATACCAGTATTTAGGACTTGCATTTTGAATTCTAGCGCCATCAGCGTCATTCATTTGTTTCGGACCAAATTTAGGGATTTTCCCCCTTTTAGTTTTTGCCACCTGCACCGCCGCCATCCAGCAGTGCTGCCACTCCTGTCGTCCTGGCGTCATTTCTGCAGTTTGACTTTGATAGTCTTATGCATTTGATTCATCTTTGGCGCTAGTGTGTTGTAGGAGGTAAGCCTAGGAATTTGGCGTTTTCTTTTAGTTTCTTCGGTTGAAAAAAGACGAACATTAATATTTTTAAAAACTAGTTTACAGACTCGTCAGCATGGTCAGAAACAGAGCGTGCATGGCATGGAGGCCAGAGGCGCGAGGCCGAGGCCTGCTAGCTACGGGAGACACTACTGCCAAAGAGGCATGATGAAAACTCGCTCCAGCGAACAAAGTTGAGAAAACAATAACCTCTCTGTGAACATTATTACCTGTACTGTAGGTGTGTTCGTTTTGATGGGTAGTTCATTAATTTAGATGATTTAGGAAATGAGCTCAAATTCAGTATTCACCTAGATGATGAAAAGAACAACCCCCTGTTTGATTTACCATCATGCTAGCTCATTCTTAATTCTCCCTTGGCCTGCCCTTGGCTTTCCCAGGGCAACAGTATTAAGAATAAATGTTCTCGGCTTAATTAACATTTTTAATTTTTTCATTTGTAAGACTAGCGTAAAATAAACAACCTGATATTAATTTATAAATGTTGTTATCCACTAAAACATATTTATTTGAAATGATTGTCTAAAGCTCAGTTAGAAATCATGAAGTGTCGAGGCCTACCATCTTGTTTAAATTATTATCACATGAGACACAGAGAATGTTCCATGGTTCACACATTTATATGATCTTATTTCTTACAATCCAATTTAGTTTAATTCAGGGATTAAGGCACGCACGTAGAAATGTTTACGCCATAATTTATGCACTACGATCGAATGATCACGTTAGCATATGAAATACACTACTACCATTGTGCCTTCCAATGAACAAAGTCATGATAAAATTTAGATTCGTCATTTATTTGGGGTAAGTCCTCATTTCTTTATACGTTTTCAAATGTTGGTCGAAGTCCGACAGGGATTTGTTGAAGTTCCTTTTATATTTCTCTCTTTATTCTAAAAGCATTCTAGAGTGGCTTTGCCGTAAACTTTTTGTGAAGTCGAGTCTTGCAGGTTTTTCTGCAAAATGGGTCCACTTTGGTTATGATTGACAGCTAGACAAAAGCGGTCTTTATCGGGGACAGCTGAATCGCGTTGTTCAGCAACCAGGAGCGGAGCTCCACGCGATAGCTAATCAGAGCCCCACATCAAATGCATTGTTCTCAGCTCTGTAAGAACGAATTGTAGGTATTTCGATGTGGCACGCAAGCATGTCGTGACTTAGACCGAGCTGCTCTGTCTCATCGTATCCTCTGAAGACAGAGAGCTACCGTTGGGTGAGCTATTTCAAACTGCAGTGATTCTCTGTTAAATTTCCCCAAATTTCATGGGAAAACTTACGGAGACCCCCAAAACCAAATTCAACAAGACAGTTGGGCATCAGGGCAAGAAACAGATAGTCTAGAGAAAATCATTTCCAGATGCGGTAAGTGGAAATAACTTCATGTTATCAAATCAAATATGATCACCGAAAAACACACTCGGCTATGTACACTGCAGCTTGATCAGCTCGTGCAATGGTAGCTCACTGTTCAGAGGGATACGATGAAGACGAGCAGCCCCGGTTCAGTCGGGACTATGGCGAGATTTTAGTGAAAGGACTGAATGCATTCCCATACGGTTTTCCACTGCTCGGTAAAAAATCAGGAGTGTTTTTAATTTTTTTTCATGATAGTGAAATCAAATTGATTGAAAACCTATAATTCTCTGATAAATATACTACATAGAAATATAGACTTAGACTCTTACTGTATAAGTGGTTATTTTTGCAGTGGGTTTATTTTCATGAATTTCGTGAGTCCATCTTCTGAAAATTTCCCCTTCGATAAAAGGCTATTTATAGCAATGAAAACATCCTAAAAACATAGAAATTATCCACTCACAAATTGCCCAAATTAGTCCAAAACATGAAAAATTCTATCCACAAAAATATTGGCTTATAGGTATTTAAAATCCTTATTTCTGCGTTAACTGTAAATACTATACATCAAGAGGAGGTCTACATTTACATCATATTTTGATTTTTTTTTTTAATGTAAACAAAGTTCATTTTCTTAATTGATTTTGCAAGGCAACCAGATTTTCACTCATTAGGAAAATACTCTTGGGTCCACTGCATGGTAATTCCTTAAAATGTGGGTTTGAATATCACAGCAGAATTTCATGAGCCCAGATGGGTGTTTGTTATTGTTTCTTTCTTCATGGACATGGCTAACATTCTCAAAATCATTAAGTCATGTATTGAATTATGGAAAGATTTAATGACGCAAATGAATTCAATTATTGATAGATTTAAAATGATACAAAACTCTATTATTTTATCTAGTTTACTGTATAATATCCTTCTGAAACGGAATAAAGTATTGTTCTTGGCTCTTCAGACGCACACAGAATGATTATGCATACTTTTCCTGGCAATAGTAACAAGGTATTAAACATCCTGTAATAAAGAACGAACTCAATACATGGAATCCAGTTTGGCGTATATTAGTTGTTGCTATTGTCAGGCAAGCCTCTGGCAAGCTTCAGTCGTCAGGAACTACTTTGTTAAAAAAGTATGCATAAAATTGAATAAATTAGTAAACTGGTCCATTTTGCTGAGGAACTGCAAAAAAAAAAAAAAAAAAAAAAAAAAAATCAACAGAAGCACAGATAAAAACTAACTAAGGGTGATCACAATTTTCCATTCATTATTTTTTGGTGTCTTTTATTTATGTGACATTTTCATTTTCATTTTTTTTTTGTAGGGGGGGGTGGGGGGTATCATGCTAGTGTTGATCTTGGTCTTTGCTCTAGATGCACCCTCCTATAGTAGGGTCTCTTCCTGTATACTAGCCTAATGAAATGATCAATCATATACAAACTATAACTATGAGTGCTAGTTTAGTTGCATAACAGTATTTTATATTAACTTGTGTCCTACACAATTTAAAGGACATTATATCTTTAAAATTCTGTTAAAGAAATATGGGAAAAACAAGATTGGTTAGAATCAAGTGATTTTCCAAGCTGGTGCCAAATGTCAAACATATTGTTCTTGTTGCCATTCTATTGTTCAGTATCTGTCATAATGGGATGCACTTACTAAAGAATTTATCTTTTAAAGCATTTATTCATAACTTGAACATCATTTCAATCACAAATTCACTTTCTGTGTACAAGTGATCTTCATGCTGTAGGTGGAGCGGCGTGTACGGTATGGCTGGTATAAATGAAAAGCTGCTGGCTAAGCTGGGTGAAGAGGGCCTTGGCAACCACCATGATGTTCCGAAAGCATTGGCCGAGAATTGGGATTTAAGGAGGCAAAGATAAGCTTATACATGCAGACAAACCACGTCGGTGGTCAGTAGGCTCCAAAGGCACTGTAATCTCCTCTTTGATTGGAAAAGGAACACACCGAGAGCTCAACAGTTCCAACATTGAGGGCAAGACTCGTAGCGGCGGTTTCAGGAACTCGCTGAGGAATATTTTCCAGGTACTGAATGAACTAATTGAAGCAGAACTATTTGAAGTTTATTCAAACTTTGAAGCTTGTGATACAAAATAAGGAAGGCCCATAGATTAGACCAACTGTGATCCATCATATCAAAATGAAATAAAAGTTGTCAAGCAAATTTAGCAAAGGGTCAAGAAATCTGCAAAATGAAATAAATGTCAAATTTTTGGGAAAATATATTTTTATTTTCTGAATCTTCAATGTTCATGTGTGCTCTGTAAAAAATGAGTAAAAATGTCAGGGAAAAGTATTTGAAAATAGATTATTTTGCCAATATCCTCGACTCTTTGCTGGCGACTTGTGTCTTATTTTAAATATGATGAATCAAATAGTATCCTTGCTCACAAGCAGTTGCAAATGTTTTTTTGAGATTAAGGAAAGGAACTTGGTCAGATTGGAATTCATGTTTTGATATTCAGAATTGTGGTACAATTCATGGCTGCGTTTTGTTTTGTGCTGAGAATATTACACGTTCAGCAAAATGAATGGGTTCTATTCATCATAATGGAAAAGAAGTTTAAAATTCAGCTGTAGTCTGTATAATCTCAAACGTACAAATTTTTAATAGGAACAGGAAATTATGTTAAGGGTGAATATATGCCCGGATATACTGATCCCTAATATTATTCTTCCATTGACTTAAAAGGAGGAGATTGTAGGGCTATACTGGTAATATGCCACTGTACAGCTTTCACTCAGCTGTCCGCAGCTTTATCTTTTTGTAAGTCGCCTTAATTAGGTGCACCCTTTGACACAACGATTGACAAATTTATATAATCAATTAATTACCTTATATAATGGGGGTTTTTTTTCTCATCTTTTTGCAAAGGGGTTGAATAATGCATTACTCCCTGTTACTTGGAATGATATTTTTGGTATTATCAAAGAGTAATGGATAAATTTGTTTTTCATGCATAGTCAAAATGTTGCTTTCTGGAAAGGGAAATGTATAGTAGAGTAGTCAAGAACAATCGTGCTATAAAGGGTGTCGTGTGTCATTTATAGGTACTCATTTTCACTCAAAGAAGGGGGACACCTCGGGCTCTCTCTCTCTTCTGATCAATTTTGCACCTGCACATGTACACTTTACATATCCCATTTGTCTCATGTTAATTTGCCCTATCGATATCTACTTTTCTATTCTCATTAAAAAATAGATAATACTGGTAATCCAACGCCCAGTTCCTCACCTGACCTTGTTGACCTACAGCATCTATCAACACCAGATCCAGAGTCCTCTTCAGATCCAGCCCACAACCAGGACTTTGAGAACCCATCAGGTCAAAGGTAAGGACTGCAGTAGAATATCCATCTCACTTAGGTGGTTTCTGTCAGCAACTGGATGTAGTGGCACAACGACGCCTACAGTGTGATACACCACGTCAGCAAAAATGGGCCCATTAAGCTGGGTTCACATTGAAGTATACGGTATTTGCTATATGCTTATGGTATGGAGCCAAATGCTCAATAATTAGATAACCAGGTTTATCAAAGATAAACCAGGTTTTCTCTGATAAACAGTTTTTTCTTATGATGAACCTAGTTTGTCTCTGATAAACTGGCTTTCTCTCATAACAGTTTTCTCAGATAAATGTGTTCTCCTAATGAACATAGTCTTTCTCGATAACATTTTTTTTCACAGAATTAATTTCGCAGAAGAAATCTTTATGACAGGTGATAAGCAGAGTGTTCCTGTGACTGGACATGTTATCAGAGAAAAACTTGTCTTATCTAGATAAACCAGATAAATCTACTATGTGTTGCCTCAAGTGTATAGCGAATAGGGTAATACCGGTATACTTGTATATGAACTCGGCGTAATGGTATCACAAAGGTCTGCGATCTATTGCAATTGAAATGAACAGTTTCTATTTGGTCACTGCAAGTCTTTTGAACAAACACGCAGTAAATTGGCTGGCTCAGAATGGGATATCCAATATATTCCAAGAGTTTGGGCCAATATTACATGAATCAAACATGTGTGCCATATTGGCCCTATCTAGTGATAATATTTTGTATCCATGAAGTAAAAGCCATCCAATATCATCATTATCTTTGACAATTATTCAGAATTCATAACTGTGAAAGTCAGTACTGTAAATTGACATGGAATATGGCATAATATTACATGGCTAAAATGCTTATAAGTATAATAACCTTTATGGCCATTGCACTTTGCAATGGATTGCAACCTTTGTGTTACAGAGTAGATCATGTTATCTGGTATGTAGTGTTTTTTTAAAACAATTCAACCATATTATCGTCAAATTATGAATGAATCTGACCGTAGAGGCCGTGCATATGTTTGATTGACCCATGTCACTTCATAAAATTTGTGTTATGGCCATGATCATTGCACAGATAGTGAGTAGCGAGCTTTCATGAGTAATTGACACATGGATGCTTACCAGTAAAAGGTGTTTTTCTATCACCTGATTTTTTATCACCTTTTTAATGCTTTGTATATTCCACTCATCGCCTCCATCTGGTAAAGTCATTAAATATCACATCATTAATCTCACTTTCCTGGCCTGATCATGGCTGAAGCTGTCCGGGTGGGACAAGGTTGTTTGCTGTGGTCCACTAAACTTAGCTTCAGGTTTGGCATTCCAGTGCTTTCCATGAAAGCTTGGAGCCTCTATTCTTTAACTTGGTCACCATCTCAAAATCAGTCAAACACCATAAATTTCCATTCTAATGGGCATAATGTATAATAATCTCAATCAAACCTCTCTCATTTGCCATTGTTGGTGTATTTATCTACTTTTAAAACGGGTAGTAAATTATGAGAAAGTGAGAAAGAGATAATCAAAGTCAATATGTTGTGGAAATAAAAAGCTTGAATCATTTGTTTACTACCTATAAATTGGTGCGATACTCTTAACTGTTGAAACAAGCTGATTTGGCTATACACACATTTCCCATAGATCTCAGCCTGAATATATTCGGGCTCAGTCCTCAGGGGTTTAAAGGGGGTTGCACAGTATGCATGAGAAGAAGATAAATGGAGATGTTTATTTCCTAGAGTTTCATAGTCCGAACATAGCAATTTTGTCAACCTTCAGATTCAATTATTTATTACAATTACAATCCTAAATCTATTAAGATTCACTAATAATGTAAGGTTATGGTGTCAATACTTTTAACAAACTTTTTTTTCATTTGTGGAGAATCAACCATTGATCATAAGTATATATATCCAACAGAATAGTCTGTAACTATGAAGTCAATTCGTCAAAACATTTGGAAAGCTGGATTTATTGCTTGAACATTGTTTGTCCATAAATATTATCTAAATTCTGTTATTTTTAAAAACACTTATGACACAAAGAAAGAAATTAAGCTTAGCTCTAAAAGAGGATTGTAGAAATTGAGAAAAGATTACCATGCTCGAGTATAATTAAACAAGGATCAATAAATTTTTATTCCAGTTTTATTTATGTATTTAGACCGCATAACTGTTTATTCTATTTTTCTCTCTTTCCTTCTTTCTCATTCTCTATGCCAATGGAGACAGCTCCGGAACGGAACCCTGAACAGGAGACAAATCATTTTCCTGTCTGAAAAATTATACCAGGACGTTATCAATCTTTTGCACCCATCTTGGCTTGGAATTTCCTATGTACGATGAATAAAAAAGAAGCATTTTAACGATACATTTGCGGATGCAGTTGGTGAGGTCTTGAACAGGTGGGAGAAAAACATGGTGGCTCTATATCAGACTTGAATGAAGCTCTTATCGCAGCCAAGTGGCAGGAGACTTGTAGATCAGTACAAGATCTTCCACAAATGATAGAAAGTTTTTGTAGGTGATTGTAGAAAGATTTGAGGATGCTCTCGTTGCAGCACAGCACAGGGGACTGTAGACCAGTACAAAGAGCTTCCACATAATGGAATGTTTTTCAAGTGATTGGAAATAAAGATATTGAGAAGCTCTCTTTTAGCACAGTAATATAATGGAATGTTTTCTAAGTATTGGATATAAGAATTGAGAATGCTCTCTTTTTGGCACAATGATGAGAAGAAGGAAAGAGAAAAAAATTATACAGGACGTTATCATCCTTTTGCACCCATCTTGCTTGAATTTCCTATGTAGATGGAATAGAAAGAAGCATTTTAACGATACAGCGGATGCATTGGTAGGTCTTGACAGGTGGAGAGAACAATGGTGCTCATATCAGAACTTGTGAAGCTCTTATCGCGCACAGTGCAGGAGACTTGTAGATCAGTACAAAGATCTTCCACAATGATAGAAAGTTTTGTAAGTGATTGGTAGAAGATTTTGAGGATGCTCCTCGTTGCAGCAAGCACAGGGACTTGTAGACCAGTACAAAGAGCTTCCAAATAATGGAATGTTTTCAAATGATTGGAATAAAGATATTGAGAATGCTCTCTTTTATCACAGTGCAGGACTTGTAGACAGACAAGGAGCTTTTCCCATGATAGAATGTTTTTGTAAGTGATTTGGACAAAGATTTTTGAGGATGCTCTCATTGCAGCACGTGCAGGAGACTGTAGACCAGTACAAAGAGCTTCCACAATGATAGAATATTTTTGGAAGTGATTGGTACGAAGATTTCAAGAAGCTCTCGTGCAGCACAGCGCAGTGGGCTTGTAGACTAGTACCACAATAGTACAACTCATCACAGCAATGTGACAAGTGACAAGTCACAAGGACTACTTAGTCTCACCCAATTACAGCAGTATTCCGGTCACTATGTAGGAGGTTTTTGAATACTGGAATAAAGATTTTTATTGTTCTGATGTGAAGAAGAATACTTAAGCTGTCTGAGTAAAACACAAACATGCTGTGGGCCGCAGCTTTATCTTTTGATAAGTCGCGCTACCTTGATAAGTTACAGAGGCAAGCCAGGTTGTTTGGTATAATGTTTATGGGTAGGTTCTTCAACCCTTATCCAATAACCATAGATGCTGGTAAGTTATTTAGAGTTGAATCTGTGTACACAAATTATTGATATTATCATAAAGGGACGTTCACCCTGGAATTTTATTGGTTTAAAATTGCAGAAAAATGAAAAAAAAATATGAGTGCAGTTGAAGAAAATCGACAAAAAATAGTGAAGTGTAGATATTTAAATTTTGATTCTGTGACGTCACATGCGAGCGACTCTCCATGTGTTGTGTATGGAAATGCCATGAATTTGTCTTTTTTCATGGTTCTGTGATAAAGGATTGGGTCAATTTCATAGGGCATGTATATGAACCTAGGTTTTGCTGATATATCGACCGCACAGGCGAAATAATTAAGGTTCTTTCTGAAAAAAAAATGACATTTTATGGAGTTTCCATAAACAACACATGGGAGAGCAGTCTGCACGTGACGTCACATATCCAAAACTTTTAAGTATTCATAACTTCGTTATTTTTGGTCGATTTTTTTCAAACCTAACTCATATTTTTCTTTTGTTTTCTGCTTTTTTTAAACCAAGTTAAACTCAGGTGACTTTCCTTTAAAGCGGGGTGTAGTTTTGGTAAATTGGAATATGTAATATCTCAAAGTTTTAATTCACTTTAAGAAATGAGATAAACACATTTCACTGAAAATTGATTAATAATAATAAGCACTTGTATAGCGCCATCTGTCTAGTTGAACTATTCCGAGGCGCATTGTAAACAAGATGAAAGTGTTGAACAACATACATAATAAAATAATAATAATACGCAGTTTGTATAGCCAGTCTATATATAGGCGCGGCCATCTAAAGATTAATTAATGAATATGAAATATACTAGGGCTTTAACAATTCATTATCAACGTCAGCGGCGTGCCAAGTTAGCTATATTTCCTTTTATTTTTCAAGTCTGCATTCATGATGAGGAGGTAAATTTCAGGTGATCGGGTAATGTAGAATCTGAAAGAACTGTTCACAGATCATTATTTATATGATGAAGGTACTTGATATCCCGGGCAGTATATGACTGTAAAATATACATGTTCAAGTGATACATTGTGTTACAACTGATTGAGAATAAGATTTGGTAAATTATCTTTGATATGCAGTACATTCCACTTGTGGATTATTATTTACACTACATCCACTCCTGGGGGGGGGGGGGATTTTATCAAGGAGATTGTCGGATGTATTATCCGACAAATACTTTTCTGCAAATCAGATGCAAGTATTTCAGTAGCTTGTAATAATCATGAAACGCCTCTCCTTATAATGAGCACAGACATATTACAAGCATGACAAGATTCCATCTTTCTGTCCCCACTTCAAACGTGTGTCTCCGTGTTCAGTAAATAAGATTTTGTAGCTACAGGTAATCGGTGTATTCCCAACACCTTGTCATAAGGAAGTGGACTGTATCACAAAGATTCCATGTACCGGGTCGCAAATGGAAATTACTCTTGTGCTTTTATAAATGTAATCAATGTCGAATCACAAATGCCTGAGAAATCATGACTTGTAATTCTAATTACTAGCAACAAGTTTATTGTGATAGCGGTGAATGTCCTCGATATTTATATTCCAATTAACAGTTATGTCTGTTATGTATTTAATACTAATAGTAAGACGCTTTGATCCTGAGCAGGCATTTTATCCGTACTATTAACCCCATCCAAGGTTGTGTGGCCTTACAGACATCAACTGGAAGCTCTTCAGGTAGTGGAAGAGAGTGTTTTTTTATTTATTTTTTATTGTGTGGGATCGTAAGTGACTTGCATGACAAGGGTAAGGATATATCTGTAAACTGTTGATGTTGATTTTGAAAATAACTTAAGTTAGTAAGATTTTGTAATGGAATTGAGATATTGTTTTTGAATAAGTTGTGTTATCTTTAGGATTTTGTTAAACATTTTTTGTTATTAAACATATGAAAACGAGGCTTTTAAATGTTTGGGAAGGTTCGTCTTAATGTAATATATATATGTGTATTTTGTATATTAGATTGGGTTAAAGGACTCCTCCAGGCTGGAGTTTGTATGTTAGAAATAAAGTAAAATCTAAAAGCACAACACTGAAAAATTTCATCAAAATCGGATAAGAAATAGCAAAGTTATGAATTTTCTTAGGCTTTGAATTTTTTTAAAAAGAAACTGTTCTTGGCATATTCAAATGAGCAACTGATGATCACAGTCCACTACTTTGTTTGTATTTTATTGTATGAAATACCAATTATCCAGATTTTCTGCCCCTGGCAAGGATAAAAAAAAACAGGGATTAATCCTTGTGGATTGTTCAAGTCACAAGTGCTTTACTTATTCAGTGAGAGATAGATATCTCTATAGCAATGTATGAAAAATGAGATGAATAGGATATCATTTAATAAACTACACAAGAAGGGGGGACTGTGACATCATCAGTTTGTTATTTGAATTTGAATATTATGAGACATGCAAGAAGTTTCACAAAGCAAAAAAAAATCATCCTAAAAAAAAAACTTATTTTTCATCCATTTTGAGAAATTTTCTGTGTTGTGCTGTTAATTTTACTTTACTTTACAAAACTGGAGCCCTCCTTTAATTTCATTGTTGCATAATCATAAAAAGCACTTCATCTTATTACCATGAATAATTAGAAAAGGCATTAAATGGTGTCTTCTCATAAGTCTGTGTGTAGCCTCTGGGAAGTTCTATGCTGTAGGCATAATTAACATGATATTAGATATAAATGCTGTTGCATATCTCCGCAGTGTTTTAGTAATCAGTGTTGCTATTTTTTAATGATGATTAATTCCCATTTGATGTATGGAAAATTACAAAATGTATATGAACTAAATTTCGGTGCCTTTTTACAATTGTAATAAACAGATAAGATGATATTTCAACATAAATGTAGTTTCAGCTATTTAATTGTGTTTTATACTTATGATTATATGTATGTGTGTGTATTATACTTTATATATTTTATATATATATATATATATATATATATATATATATATATATATATATATATATATAACACAACACAAAAAGAAGTTCTCCCATTTCACATATCAATAATTTTTTAACCAGGAGGAATTTAAAAAAATATATGTCCATGTAGGAATTTTATTAGCCACAATGGGAGCGAATTTTAGGAAAAATCATCGAGTCATGCTTCAGGTGAGTAATGTTGAATGCAAAATGTAATTTTTTGAGTTCGCCAGCTAAAATGGCAACTTTGATTCAATGATAGGCGGACCATTTTCAGATTTTAAACATTTTACACGTCAGAATGTATGCAAACGTGCTCCAATAAACGGAAACGAAATTTGCGTCAAATTTTACGGTTGAGTAAGCATGGCTGCAAAAATTACCCAACTGCGATTTTACTTCTTTCCATGGTATAATTGATCAAAATATGAGGGATTCCTGTTTGGAAGTGTATACAACGAATATCCATTTCATTCACGGTTGAATGAACCCATCAAACAACCAAAAATAGGCCATTTTAGAATTACAAATTGCATTGCAGTAATTTTATGCACTAGAAAACATTCAATACATTTTTTGGTTGTATTTATATCTTGGGCAATGTCAATGATCCTATGGGATTTATTTACAAAGTCATGCTTCAGTGAGCATGTGAGACTGAAAGCCTTTTTTCATATTTGGCACTAAATTCAAATTCTTACTGTGATTTAATATAAAAGTTCTTTTTGGGTGTACTTTTGATTTTATTTTGACAAAAATCCCGATGTTTCACGCCTCAGTGGCACAAGATACAAGATCATGAAAATGAGAGAAAGTTTGGGCTTTCGTCATGGTTCAGTGGACTCCTCTGAGACGTAATTTGAATCACCATACATGTTTAGCTTAAGATCAGTTGAAGCTGTGTGCCCAAGTTTCGTTGAACATACCTCACAGTAGAACATTAACAATGAATCATCAAATCGACAAAACTGAATGAAATGGGCCGAATTTCACCTTGTCAGGTTAGATTTTCCTCTCGCATTGACTTATGTACAGAGGTTTAACGAAAGTTTAACAAGAAGTGAAATTTGGGCGAATATTTTTAATTGTTAGTTTTTTGTGCATTTTGTTACTATTGTTATTGGCTTGTTGTGTATAATCTTTGCAGCCAATAGGCCTTCATGGTTGAGTGATATATCATTCTCATTTGGATTTACCTGTTTTAGATAAATGTGAAGTAGAATTTTCATTTAAATCATTAATGAATCAATAAAACATAATCAATGACGCATCCTCATAAACAATGCATTGCAGGCATACAAAATTGCCCCATGCAATTCTTTTAACATGATTGTTATTTTTTCGTCCATTATTTTTGCAATGCATGTAGACCCTCCCAATGAGCCTCGAAAACTGTTACATGGAATAAACTGTTGAGTTGTTATCCAGTGTAAAAGACAGGATTTCTGCAGTTCTGTTGCATTACTCTTTCTTCATTTTGACACCTTGTAGCGTTGTTAGGAAAAATAATTTGCAATTACAGTTTATATTTTTTAAAGAAGGCATACGGGTCTTATTATAACCTATCGCAAGATGATTCATTTCATTGGTGCAAAAGATAATAAATTGATTCGCTATAAAAACTGTGAATGTTAAACCATTTTTTCCTGTAACACTCTATAGGTAGTCTTTTATGACACATCGTATAGCGGCACAATATGGTTAAGTCTGTCTTTCCTTTCATCTATGGCTTTCAATAATATAGGGTACAGGGGTGGTATCAAATAAAAACGGGACCAGTTTTGAAAAGTCTGTCAAAACTGTTCGTTTTAAAATGTGTATATGTGATATATGTTGATGTTATAGATGCTCTGAAGGTCTTATCTGTCAAATGCCATTTAAATATTAAGTTTCGTGTCATGCTTGGAGCGCACAAAGAACGTTTTTGTCGGGGCTCAAAAAGGCTTGCCGCACAAAATGGGAGAATAATGAGAAATACGTAATCTATTGCAGACTTTTTGCGTATCCAGCAGAACTTACTCTTAACCTTTCATATTTTGCCGTTATTTTCAAATTATCTATCAAAATTCATTAACAAAGCTATTTATTAACTGAATTGTTTTTTGTTTTTCTTTTTTGTTTTTTGTTTTTTTGTTTTTCTTCAGCAATGTTAACATGTTATTTGTTGGCATTGAATATTCATTCAAGACTAAAAAAAAACAAAAAAGAGAGAAAAAAAAAGAAGAAAATGTCAACCCAAGACAAGGGGATTTGGTTGGTTGGCTGGTTGAATTATTTGATTGAAAGGGGGGTGATTGCTTTGTTTTTGTTCGTTTGATGTTTGAATTGATGGATTGATTTATTAATTGTGATTGGATTGGAATGAAGGATTGATAGAGTTGACCATTTTGAATGGATTGTCCGTTTGAATTAATGCATTTGTTTCTTTGTGAATGATTGATCGATTACATTTGATTGATTGTGTCAATGGATTGATTAATCGTTGGAAGAATCATAAGGAGGATCGACTCAAAAGAAGCATAGTAAATGACCAGTGAAAGTAACAATCAATCCGAATGGGAGTACCTGATTCAGAATAACGATTCAGAATAAATAATACCTCTTTAAAATTTAACCCAAGTTTTTTTTTTTTTTATTTTTTAAAACGAATCTGACAAAGAACTTTCTGTGTTCGCTGAAGCCATGAACTGAAAAAATAACAAAGCAATCAATCCATATCAAATCAACATAATTAATCACCCACCAATCCCCTTTCTTATGGGTTTGACAAAAAAAAAGTTTAAAGGAATATTTATTTGTAATAAGATAACATTATAAAATGAAAACAAACTTATTAAAGTAATAAATAGCTTTGAAATGATTTCAAATCAATAATTCCGAAAAAATGGCAAAGATAGAAAAAAATTAGAGGAAGACTGGCTGATAAGCAAGAAGTCTGATGATCGTATTCTCAATTTTTCCATTTGTGCGCAAGCCGTTTTTTGAGGCCCCGAACAAAAAATGTTCTGTGTGTACTCAAGCATGACAAAACCATTAATTTTTAATTGCATTTGAGAAGATAAGACATCAGAGCATTATTAACATAAAATATAGACTCTATTAACAAAATTTTGACAGACTTTTCAAAACTGGTCCCGTTTGTTATTGATACGGGCGCACTGGTGATAGGGTTACATGCAGGGTAAATGTGGGCCAGCAGGTCATATGGGGCCACCTGAAGCAAATCATGGTCGAGTTTTTTTGATGTCGGCGTGTACCGGCGAAACGGTGACCGGGTGACCGGTGTGAGCGACGGCGGATAGTGTTGTTCATGTATGGAACTTATAAAACGAAATATATCGTCGTGAGAGCATCTGATGCCCGAATTTCTCTGAGAAGCTTGCTGAAAACCACAAGGTAGGTAAAACTTACGGGCATTTTTTTCCCGCTGATGTAAAATTGTGATGTTATCACGCAGAATGTGAGTGGTGAAAGAGTGTTGTGGAGGGGGTACCTCAATTGTTTTGTATATTGTAGTAAGCTTATAGTTTCATTTTGTATCATACTTGCGTGTACGTCATTTTGTTTTGTGAAGGGGTGCAATGTTGGCATTGAATGCTTGCCCGCACAGAACATTAGTGCAGGTAAGATGGGGGCATATCCTGGCAAAATGGCGGGAATGATTCGCTGGTAAGTTTGGAGGGTGATTGGGATGGGAAGGCATCATTCCTCTGTTGCTAGCGGATTGGTTGGGTTGTGATTCACAGGTATAGGGAATTAATATAAATAACTTATTGTAAAGGCCCTATATTGACTTGTATAATGAAAAATAATATTTAAATTAATATTAAACAAAGATATATAACAAAATTATAACATGAAATATGATAGGTCAAGAGATTTTACTGAAGTGGTCTTATAAGTTTCAAATTTGTCTTAAAGTTGATGATTTTCAACATGTTTAGAGCAAAGTCCAGACGATGTAGAAGTATGGTAGTTTTTAAAACATACATTGTAAGATACAAGTGCCGGCATATTACCTCACATTGCAGGTATAGGGCAGCTTTGGTAATGACGTCAAACATTGAATATTACAGACAAGGGGTTGGTGAAATTGTTTTTCTTCACAATAAAAGTTAGAGCAGTAGTTATTGATTCATAACAAAGATTAGATTGTCATGCGCGTATTCGGGGGTGGGGGCTTTACGGGCCCGGGACCCCGGGGGCGGCAGGGGGGTGCCGAAAAAGAGGAAGGCAGAGGGAGAGAGAAGGAGAGAGGAAAAAAGAAAGGAAGAAAAAGAGAGAAAGGGGGAAAAAAAGGGGGAGAAGAGGAAAGGAAAAGGAGGAAAAGAGGAAGGAAAAAAAAAAAAAAGAAAAAGGGAGAGAGAGAGAGAGAGGAGGGAAAAAGGGAGGGGGGGGGGGGGAAGGGGCGCCGCTTAAACAGGAAGGTGGGGGCGCCAAAATGACAGTGAACTTAGGGGGCGTCCATATCAACCTTAAAATAGGTGGGGGCGCCAGAATTGGAACCTTAACCTTAGAGGCGCATATCGACGCTTAAAATTAGGGGGGCCAAATGACACTTTAATTTAGGGGCGCAAATCCGACATTAAACTACGGGGGAGCCAAAATTGAGCTTAAACGTGGGCGCCAAATGACCGAAACTATAGAGATGGGGGCGCCAAATTGAACCTGAAGCTGAAGGGGGCCGCCTATTGATATAGAAAGACTTTGGGGGCCACGGGGAAAATCGACTAAACTATGTAAGGAGAGCCAAATTGAAGAAGGGGGAGGGGAAGGGGGCCGCCCTAAAAAAATTTAGGGGCGCCAAATCGACAGTAAATCTAGCAACGCCAATAACTTAAGGGCGCGAAATGACCTTAAACTAAGGGGCGTCCAAATTGAGCTTAAACATAGAGGGGCGCCAAATTGACCTTCAACAAAGGTGGGACGGCCCAATGCGACCTTTAAGTTAGGCGGCTTCTGATCGACCTTGAATTTAGGGGGGGGCCAAATCAAACTAAAAATTAGAGGGGCGCCAAAATCGAACCTTAAATTTAGGGGGAGCCAAATCGAACTAAACCTTAAGGGGTGCAGACATACGATCTTATAACGTAAGGGCGGCCAATTTGGATCAAATGTAGGGGCGTGCAAAAGTGATCTGAAACTTACGGGGCGTGAATGATCCTGAGACTTTTTAGAGGCGCTGATTTACCTGAAGTTAAGGGGCCAATGATCTTAATTAAAGGACGCCAAATTTGAGCTTAAACGTGGGGTGTCATATTGACTGAGATTAGGGATGCAAATTTATCCTAACTTAGGGGCTGCCAACTTTATTTTGACTTGGGAGGGTGTCCGAATTTACTGAAACTAAGGGGCACACTTCGTATTTGAAATAGGTCTTCAAAATTTTTAATTCTCCTGGTTCTGTATAGAACGATAGCAAAATTTTAGCTCGCGCTAGCGCGCTCGCATCAGTTTTCCCCCCTCAAATCGAGTTATTGACATTGTGTTCCTGAAAGAATGCATGCAATTTCCATGTTTTCTATCCAAGTTCAAGAGACATCAAATTCCGCTCTCTGATTGAAAAGCTAAACAAAATTGATCCCCTAAATTGCTTAGAATTCTTTGCTTTCTGATGTAAAGAGTGGAAAAAATTCTGATCGCGGCCTATCGCGCTCGTATTTAGAATTATTCATCATTTTCATCTATGCGGTAATCCTCATATATCACGTCGCCCCCCCCCGGGTGAGAAATCCTGGATACGCGCTTGGCTGGTGGTGTCATTCGTAATTTTAGGGCAAATTAGGGCAAATGAGCTTAGTGTGCCCATATTACATCATGTACCGTATCTGCTTTTTTATTCATGTCTGACTTACTACTAAAACTAGAAATGTTTTGATTTTTTTTTTTTTTTTTTTTTTTTTTTGTAAAAAGGGAGGACAAAAAGAAAAGAAACCCCCAACCATATTTTTGTCTCGCCCACCAGTGGCGTATCTAGGGGGGGGGGGGGGGCAAGGGGGCACGTGCCCCGGGGGAGCTTCAAGGGGGCGGCAAAAAAGGAAAAGGAGAAAAAAAAAAGAAGAGAAGAAAAAAAAGGAAGAAGAAGGAGAGGAAGAAAAAGGAGATCGGTGATCCACATCCATATTGGGGTCATGTTCCTCCCATTATTAATGTCTTGGCGCCCCTACATAGCATCGACTAAGTTTAACTTTTGGCGCCAGGACAAAGTTTTTAGGTAATTTTTTTAGTTTAGGTACCTTCTATTCTTAGTTTCGGGTCATTTTGCGCCAACCCTGGATATGAAAGATCAAATCGGCGACCTTACTTCAATTAAGCGCCCTTTTAATAAATGTTAGATCAATTGTGTGCCCCCGGTGTGTAACACTCGCTAATCCTAAATTTTAAGACAAGTTTGACATCTCCTGAGTTTCAATTTGATTTAAAGTCCCGCTTTAAATAGTTTAAGTCAATATGGTACCGTCAAATTTCATGAAATTTTGCCCCATCCCCCTGCTTAAGATAAACATGAAGGTCCCTCTAAGTAAAAGGAATTTTTTTTTTGTCCATACTTTTCTGCGCTGCCTAATTATTCCCCTTTTGTTCTTCATTGGCAATTGTCTTTGTTTGCCAGTATTTTTAATGACCATTCGGTTCAAGACTGTTCTTGCAAGTTCATTCAAGTTCAGAGCTCTAAATTTTTTCGCTCGCGCTCGCGCTCGCATTAACATTATATGTTTCAAATCATTTGAGGAGGACCAACAAGAAAAGGTTTAAATATTATTTTCCTACTAAAAAAAACGGAATCCGATGCATAGGTCTGAACAATTCCACAACATTTTGTGCAAAGGCCTTTTGACCACCTCTGAAGGTAAGGCATTTTCATTATTATTTGTACCTTCGTTGATAAGAAAATCCTGTTATTAATGATTCCCTTAAAATGCACGATTCGAGTAATGCATCCGACTCAATTTTCCGCTGCACTTCACGCTCGCATAATTAAAATATTTTGAGAGGAAATAACAAAATTGATTAGCTAACATGTATGTTGGACATGCAAAATATTCCCAGCGTCTGGGGACATGTATATGAAGGACCATGGTACAATAAACTAAAACAAACACGTTGAGGCAAAACTGGAGTAGACCGGGGGGGGGGGGGGGGGCGCAAAGTCAACAATGCCCCGGGCGCACTTGACCCCTAGATACGCCACTGCGCCATCCGGAGGTGAAAGGGGAGACGTAGGGATCCAAATCGGCGTCTGTCTGTCCGTCGTTCCGTCTGTCGTCACACTTTTACCTGCAAGACTCTCGTATGGGGCATTCCGGCACTGCAATGTGCTGGTCCAATGGCAACCAACTTGAATCGGTAGATTCACTAGGGGTACCATCAGTTGTGGTGCTGTCGGAGGTCACATGGTGAGGTTGAAGGGTCATTGAGCCACTTGTTATAGGGTACCTGCAGGCTTTTTTTTAAAACATACTTCTTAAATAACCTGCAAGACTCTCTTATGATGCATTACTTGGGCAAGTGCTTGTCCAATGGCAGCCAAACTCCGGGGTGATAGATACACTTACTAGGGGTAGCCATCATGTGGGGTAGCTGGGTCCGAGTTCAACTATGTTGGGGTCAACGGTCTTTGAGGGTCAAGACGTTGGGCAAGACGTTTGCTTGTGAAATAAACTGGTGAGGGATGGTACGCTTGGGAGGGGGTCTTCCCACGAGGCCGAGTACGTGTTTCCCCACGAGCTGAGTATTTTTCCCCGGAGGCCTAGTATTTTTCGCTCCCGAGGGCAAGTTATTTTCTCATGAGGGCCGAGGGTCGCACGAGGCCGATTATTTTCTATAGTTATTTCTTTCAATTAGGCTGTTTGTCTGGCGTCAATAGAAAAGTTTCCGCTAGGCATAACCTCCAATGAAGCCTAAATATCTTTATAAATTGCGGATAATAAAACGGGCAATTCGGGGCAATATTATGAATTTATGCTGAAGTATCATCTTCACTTACCAATCTAACAAAAGTGTACCTTTTCATCCGTTATTCTTTGGTGAAAATTTTCGAAACTTTAGTTTAATATGTTTCCTTAATTTTCATTTTTCATCCGTAATGTATTTTCTTTTTCTAAAAAAGATTCTATCCTGTTTGCGTTTGAGCTGCAGTAATATGCAAAAACATATGAGGAAACATCGGCCTTGTGGCCCATCGTGGGAAAATATCGGCCTCGTGGACCCTCGGCCTCGTGGGCCCTCTGCCTCGTGGACCCTCCCTGGGGAACCTTTATGTTAAATCCCGATAGCAAGGGTTAGTTGGGCCAACTACGTATTGCTTGCGTTGGGCCCAAGCGTTCGGCACAACCGATTGGCGACATATGCCCAGTGTTGGGGCCAACCGTTGGCACAACGTTGGCGACGCATAATTCCAATGTTGGACCACCGTTCGCATTTTGAGTGCGCGCAAGCCACGTCCGCACTTGTTTGCAGATACAATTAACGTTGATCCAACGTCGCAATGTTGCCGCAACGTGCAACATGAGGTGGCCAAGACAACTGCAGAGCACTGGGATGGCAGGCCGGCTGAAGATGATTAATTTTTCCTTGCAAAGGAGTATTCGCCCTGTATTGCAAAAACGTTTTCTTGCAACTATTTTCCACCGATATGTAACAATTGCTTAGAGTTTTTCAAGTGAATTATTTATTTACCAGGAAATAAACTTTTACATATTTCATATTTTATGGAGAACTAATGGATACCTGATTCCATGAGTCAAATCCCTTGGTAATTCGTTTATTAAAGGCACCAAAAATTACCGGTTCTCGGGGCTCAGCCGTCTCGCCTTTGCCATTTTATGCGGTGCCCCTATGGGGTCATTGAATTTCTTCGGGAATAGTTTGAGAAAGGAAAATTTTGACAGTTTGTGGGAAAAACTGAAACCGTTACAAAAAAATTCATCCTGATGAATCGCGCCTCCAAAATTTTTATTTTAGGTTTTTTTTTTGTCTCCCTTTTGTAAAAATGCGTCTGGCTGGTCCTCATTTGCTCTCAAGAATGAAAGGGCAGCTTTCCCGCCGTTTTCATATGAATTAACAATGATGACATCGCTATGATTATGTATGAAATATATACAGAAAAGGCTGTTAATTTTTTGGATGGCTAATTAATAATTGTCAGTGTAGTGGTTTAATGGCCAGTTGAGTAACTGGGGGCAAATCAATAGCTGAAATTTGTGCATTTCCAAATATTGACATAATGCCCGTTGTTTTTGGCAATCATGGGTATAAGGTATCGTCAAATAATGATTTTTTGTGCACATAAAAAAAATAGAGATACTGGCCAGGTTCGAAATCTAATTAAGGCACGCTATTTTGGCAAGATACAAGAGAAATACTTATCATTGAAATATCCTGTTTACTTTTCAAAATAAACAATATCTGGCCAAATATTTCGGCCCAAATTACTGTCCCAGTTTTTTTTTTTAAATTGTGGGCATGCTCTAAATTTTGAATTACACAAATTTGTCATGGTTTACCAATCAGAATTGATTATTGTAATGCGATTGTTTAAAACTGAAAACCCCAGAAGCAATTAGTGACATTAACAAACATGCTTGTCCAAATCTGTCAAAAATGTCCTCTCCGAATTCGAATTTTTCGCATAGTTAGACATTACTTGATTTAACAATGTTTTGTCTTTAAAAACATCTTGTATAGCCTATATGCAACAAACTATGAACATTAACTTCAATGCAGATTTTCAGACAGTTGACGTTCCATGTTGTCATTCAATTTCTGTCAAAAAGGCGTCCTCGCCGAAAAAGGAAGCAATTGACTTTCATTAATACAAAATTTGAATCCTATAAAAATAAGTGGGTGATTCTATGCCTACAATTTTAAAAGCATATTTATTCAAACTTGTTTAGACCAACACAACAACTAATGAACCAACTAAATAAAACAAAAAAAAAAAGAGAAAAAATTACAAGAAAAACCATCAAAATTTGGTGGAGGGTGCAGTAAGACAGATTGGTTATAAACTGTAAAACAACCCATTACCGTTTTATATTTTTATTTCATTGGCAACGTGTTGTCGACCATATTCATATATTCTGAGACTTGTCGCGCTTTGACTTCCTATAATCGCAGAAACTGAAAATTTTTTTTTTTCCTGAAACAGGAAAAGCAAAATACAAATGCATATAAAAATCTAAGTTTGGGAGGTGGGATTACTGGTGAATACAAATTGTAAAAATTTTTTTCTATATTTTTCAGTAAACTGTATACAGATCGTTTTTGTACTTGTCGCATATCATACTCTGTTATTACTTACATTAATTACAGAATTTATGCATTGGGTGTGCAATAACCAAAACACAAATAATAGGCATACTAACTCTACAGAAGAAAAAAAACACTTTCGAGTAATATTTCAAACACAACTTAGATCATCATAAAGATATTTTATTTTTAAGAAAATAATATCCTTAAAGTAAACAATATTATTTATCCACTTGGCCATTCATGTCAAGGGCGGATATATCCGCCCACGGCCGATATATCCGCCTCCGGGCACGGAAAGGGGCGGATATCTTCCGCCCTGGACACACCTCAATTCGCGGAGACGTCCTGCAGAAATAGAAAATTGGTCCTCCGCGACGGATAAAAAGTTAGTATTAGAGACGTGTTCTGCGATATTGCGATATCCCGGAGAACACGAGTTTGGCATGTATTGTAACTTCACCATTAGAGAGAATCTGGTTAGATTATGGGATACCTTAGGTCAAAAAGTTAAAGTTTCAAGACGTCAACTTACCAAATTTATGTGCCGCGGTCTTGGAATGGCAACGTCTATCTCTTAAAGAATAACAAAACAACAACACATACATGGCCCTATATATACAATATAACAAGATAAAAATGCACCTGTAAGTTTTTTTAATTCATGAAAATATTTGTAATTATAATTGGTACACTGTTAGAAGAACGCGTTTAAAATTTTTCGCTTGTTTAAAAAAAATGTTGGTTTAAAGTTAAACATTCTGTTTAATATTTAAACATTGTTGTTTAAAAACGGAAGAGCGAGGTTTATAGCAACTTAAAAAGACCCTGTTTAGAGTTAGAGTTTAGATATTTAACAGGTTTGTGTTTAAACAGGCGCGAGGGCAAATGTCCACTGATAGTCCATGAGGCTAATGGCATCACTAGCGTTACCATGCAAGGTAAAATCAGCGCAACATTTCAAATACATGGCGAAGGAATTATGCCTCACCACATTTCTAAGTGTAGTACTGATGTGTTGGCTCAGTGGATAGAGGCGTCTGCCTATAATCGAAGGTTCGTGAGTTCGAATAACCCCGGCCCGCTTTAAGCAACAAGTTGGAAGCCGTTTTTAGAT
>CALNVZ010000174.1:40891969-40934696 GCA_940671915.1 Paracentrotus lividus | reverse complement strand
CCACCCACACCCCTTTGGGGGGCTTTCTAATTAAAGGGAAAAAAAAAAAGTTCATAGAAAGAACCATGTACCTATGTAAACAGCGATACCGAAATAATGTTGATGCATTTCACTAATCAAATTAGAATAAGTTGGTTTATCATAAACAATCTGTTTAGTTAAACACAGAGCTTGAAAACAGACGACTTTGAAGAAAAAATACAACGGAAACACAAACAAAAAAACAAAGAATTTCATGGTTTTACGAAGTATGAGGAAGCGAAAGCCCGCTACAAAGCAAACTGTTGGCTCTAGTACACGTTCCGGCCCGCCGATACCAGCAACTCAAAGCGGCGCGAATGAATTGCTTTTCAGGCAGTAGCGCCCTCTATCTACGGTATACGGATTTAGTGGAGTTTTGTCAAAGAGAGTTGCAATATTATTCTCTGGTACATACGGGGGGGCGGGGGGGAGGGGAAAATAGGACCTGACGGAGGGATATTTGGGATCAAAGTCTTACTTGCCCCTTGTTTCTATCTTTATCTGTTTTCCCCCGTTTTATTTATATTTGCTGGCCCGATAGGGGCCTTCGCCTATCCAGAGGTCAACTAGCTATATCAGTCATTTTAAGTTGGTCACTCTGGTCACTGTGGTCACTCTGGTCAGTCATGTGTCAGTCTTCCATTGATAATTTGATTTCCTTTTTTTTCGGGGGGGGGGGAGTAATTTGAGTGGTCAGCAAATATCCACTTTAGGCACTTCATTTTCTTTCTAAATTAGAGGTTTAGGGGCACGGTGGTAGGCCAGTCGCTCTGTAGATGTCAGTAATGAGAAAGTTATTTTCTTTGCTTTTTTTTTTCTTTTTTTCAAGGCGTGCGCAAAGCGCGAGCTTAAATTTCTCTTCACAGGGATCTGAAAACAGACATTTCAACATTTCATCTCAGGAACATAGTAACAGGGGCCGTGGAGCGGGGACTGGGGCCCGGGCTGGGCTCAGTCACACCCCTCAACACTTTGCCAGCAAATGTGTACAAAAATATAGCAACATGACCATAGACTGTGATTTTTAGCCTAGCCCCCCCCTCTTCGGCTCAGCCACTCCACTTTCAAAAACGCTCCTCGGCCCTGATGAGTAAGATCATGCGATTACGAATTTGCGCGATCGAAATTTTACTCTGTGTATAATGATCAGTATGCGAAAGTTAAGTATTTTTAGCGTTTTGATACGAAACAGAGCATTAAACAGAGTTTAAAATGTTTCGGCCTTCGGGCCATCATAAAGGTCATCAAGTATTGCCAAGGGTAGGTTCAGTGGTACATCGGTGAGTCGTTAATTTTCCTTTTTTTTTTTTCCATCTTTTTTTTTTCTTTTCTGGGGGGGGGGGCGCTGAGCACCCTGGATCCGCGTCTGTCTATGTTTTAAGAGAATGTCATTGATTTTACCCCCGTATAATGCGCGTAAATCAGACCCATTGGTAGAGGCAAACGGACACATAATATTTGAGCTATTATGGCCTTGTATATTTTCATATTCTAATGGGACGATTTTTTTTTAATGCAAAGTCGGAAATCGTTATGTTGTCAGAGTTCCTGGTTCTATAATATACTGATATGTAACCGTAGGCTGGAAACTCGAAATGGCTGATAGAAAAGAGGATTTCTATAATAATTCACAGTCATAGTTATAGTATATAGCTATCAATTTATGTCATAGTGTAATTCATTTCGAAACTGCAGATATAAAGTTGTAAGCATTACAAAATTTCAGTGGGTGAAAATAAGCACACCCGCCCGCCTCAATTTTGACGCCATGCAGGGTTCCATCTTTCCCCAGCTCAAGAGGTCTGTCTTACCCACACACATATTTTTTTCAATGATGGATTGGCTGAAGCGGCTAACAAGACACGAGTACGAATTACTCATAGAACACTCTTTTAAACATCAAATGTCAATTGAACTATGATTTTAAAATAAAGATGAGGTGTGATCTATTATTAAAGAATGAACTCAAGGATTTGTTCAATCACTGCTCACCCTACATCAGGTTATCACATATACGTTATCCGGCAGCAGAAACGACTTTCGGGTAGTCGGTATGAATATGAAATTTCATGATGTCATTTTTTGGAGAAGAAGTTAGTGCTTGGATTTGGTCAGATCAAGATCACTGCGTCCAAGATAACTTCTCAGTATGCATAATACATAGGAATAGTAGGCCTAGATCAATATTCTTTTTATGGAAGGAAATATACTTGGGATATCTATACAGGTTTTTACCCCCCCCCCAAAAAAAAAAAAAATAAAAAAATAAAATAATATTAAAAAAAAATAAATAAATAAATAAAAAAAAAAAAAAAAAAATAATTAATTAATTAAAAAAAAATATATATATAATAAATAAAAATGAAATAAATAATAATAATAAATAAATAAATGAATAAATAAATAAAGTAAAACAATAAAAAAAAATAATAAAAAACAAAAAATACAAAAAAAAAAAAACCCCTAAATAATTAAAAAAAAAAAATTATAAAAATAACAATAGTTATATGGGTGAAGACGTTAATGAGAAATAAAACATTGAAACCAGTTCACAGATAAAAATCACAATAACAGAATGGAAGTTTGAGAGAGAGAGTGAGAAATACGACATTGAACAAGGCAATACCGTATTTAGGACCTTGCATTTGAAATTCTAGCGCCATCAGCGTCATCATTGTTTCGGACACCCAAATTTAGGGATTTTCCCCCTTTTAGTTTTTGCCACCTGCACCGCCGCCATCAGCAGTGTGCCACTCCCTGCTCGTCCTGGCGTCATTTCTGCCAGTTTGACTTTGATAGTCTTATGCATTTGATTCATCTTTGGCTGCTAGTGTGTTGTAGGAGTAAGCCTAGGAATTTGGCGTTTTTCTTTTAGGTTCTTACGGTTGAAAAAAGACGAACATTAATAATTTTTTAAAACTAGTTTACAGACTCGTCAGCATGGTCAGAAACAGAGCGTGCATGGCATGGAGGCCAGAGGCGCGAGGCCGAGGCCCTAGCTACGGGAGACACTACTGCAAAGAAGGCATGAATGAAAACTCGCTCCAGCGAACAAAGTTGAGAATAACATAACCCTCTTTGTAACATTATTACCTGTACTGTAGGTGTGTTCGTTTATGAGTAGTTCATTAATTTAGATGATTTAGGAAATGAGCATCAAATTCAGTATTCACCTAGATGAATGAAAAGAACCCCCTGTTTGATTTACCATCTGCTAGCTCATTCTTAATTCTCCCTTGGCCTGCCCTTGGCTTTCCCAGGGCAACAGTATTAAGAATAAAGGTTCTCGGCTTAATCTAACATTTTTAATTTTTTCATTTGTAAGACTAGCGTAAAATAAACAACCCTGATATTAATTTATAAATGTTGTTATCCACTAAAACATATTTATTTGAATGATTGTCTAAAGCTCAGTAGAAATCATGAAGTGACGGCCTACCATCTTGTTTAAATTATTATCACATGAGACACAGAGCATGTTCATGGTTCACACATTTATATGATCTTATTTCTTAAATCCAAATTAGTTTTAATTCAGGGATAAGGCACGCACGTAGAAATGTTTACGCCATAATTTATGCACTACGATCGAATGATCACGTTAGCATATGAAATACACTACTACCATTGTGCCTTCCAATGAACAATAGTCTGATAAAAATTTAGATTCGTCATTTATTTGGGTAAGTCCTCATTCTTTTACGTTTTCAAATGTTGGTCGAAGTCCGACAGGATTTGTTGAAGTTCCTTTTTATATTTCTCTTCTTTATTCTAAAAGCATTCTAGAGTGGCTTTGCCGTACACTTTTTGTGAAGTCGAGTCTTGCAGTTTCTTGCAAAATGGGTCCCTTTGGTTATGATTGACAGCTAAGAAAAAAGCGGTCTTTATCGGGACAGCTGAATCGCGTTGTTCAGCAACCAGGAGCGGAGCTCCACGCGATAGCTAATCAGACGCCCCACTCAAATGCATTGTTCTCTAGCTCTGTAAGAACGACTTGTAGGTATTTCATGTGGCACGCCAAGGCATGTCGTGACTTAGACCGAGGCTGCTCTGTCTCATCGTATCCCTCTGAAGACAGAGAGCTACCGTTGGGTAGACTATTCAAACTGCAGTGATTCTCTGTTAAATTTCCCCAAATTTCATGGGAAAAACTTACGAGACCCCCAAAACCAAATTCAACAAGACAGTTGGGCATCAAGGGCAAGAAACAGATAGTCTAGAGAAAAATCATTTCCAGATGCGGTAAGTGGAATAACTTTCATGTTATAGCAAATCAAATATGATCACCGAAAAACACACTCGGCTATGTACACTGCAGCTTGATCAGCTCGTGCAATGGTAGCTCACTGTCTTCAGAGGGATACGATGAAGACAGAGCAGCCCCGGTCTAGTCGGGACTATGGCGAGATTTAGTGAAAGGACTGAAGCATTCCCATACGGTTTTCCACTGTCGGTAAAAAATCAGGAGTGTTTTTTAATTTTTATTTCATGATAGTGAAATCAAATTGATTGAAAACCTATAATTCTCTGATAAATATAACTACATAGAAATATAGACTTAGACTCTACTTTGTATAAGTGGTTATTTTTGCAGTGGGTTTATTTTCATGAATTTCGTGAGTCCATCTTCTGAAAATTTCCCCTTCGATAAAAGGCTATTTATAGCAATGAAAACATCCTAAAAACATAGAAATTATCCACTCACCAATTGCCCAAATTAGTCCAAAATCATGAAAATATCTATCCACAAAAATATTGGCTTATACGGTATTTAAAATCCTTATTTTCGTTAACTGTAACTACTACTACATCAAGAGGAGGTCTACATTTACATTATATTTGATTTTTTTTTTTAATTGAAACAAAGGTTCATTTTCTTAATTGATTTTGCAAGGCAACCAGATTTTCACATTAGGGAAAAATACTCTTGGGTCCACTGCATGGTAATTCCTTAAAATGTGGGTTTGAAATCACAAGCAGAATTTCATGAGCCCAGAGGGTGTTTAGTTATTGTTTCTTTCTTCATGGACATGGCTAACATTCTCAAAAATCATTAAGTCATGTATTGAATTATGGAAAGATTTAATTGACGCAAATGAATTCAATTATTGATAGATTTAAATGATACAAAACTCTATTATTTTACTAGTTTACTGTATAATATCCTTCTGAAAACGGATAAAAGTAATTGTCTCTTGGCTCTTCAGACGCACACAGAGATGATTATGCATACTTTTCCTGGCAAATAGTAACAAGGTATTAACATCCTGTAATAAAAGACGAACTACAATACATGGAATCCAGTTTGCGTATATTAGTTGTTGCTATGTCAGCAAGCCTCTGGCAAGCTTTTCAGTTGTCAGGAACTACCTTTGTTAAAAAAGTATGCATAAAATTTGAATAAATTAGTAAACTGGTCCATTTTGCTGAGGAAACTGCAAAAAAAAAAAAAAAAAAAAAAAAAAAAATCAACAGAAGCACAGATAAAAACTAACTAAGGGTGATCACAATTTTCCATTCATTATTTTGTTGTTCTTTTATTTATGTGACATTTTCATTTTCATTTTTTTTTGTGAGGGGGGGGGGGGGTATCATGCTAGCTGTTGATCTTGGTCTCTTGCTCTAGATGCACCCTCCTATAGTAGGGTCTCTTCCCTGTATACTAGGCTAATGAAATGATCAATCATATACAAACTATAACTATGAGTGCTAGTTTAGTTGAATAACGTATTATATTAACTTGTGTCCTACACAATTTAAGAGACATTATAATCTTTTAAATTTCTGTTAAAGAATATGGGAAAAAAAGATTGGTATGAATCAAGTGATTTTCCAAGTTGGTCCAAATGTCAACATACTTGTTCTTGTTGCCATTCTATTGTTCAGTATTTGTCATAATGGGAGTGCACTGTACTAAGAATTATACTTTTAAAGCATTTATTCATTACTTGAACATCATTTCAATCACAAATTCACTTTCTGTGTACAAATTGTGATCTTCATGCTGTAGGTGGACGGCGTGTACGGTGATGGCTGGTAAAATGAAAAGCTGCTGGCTAAGCTGGGTGAAGAGGGCCTTGGCAACCACCATGATGTTCCGAAGCACTTGGCCGAGAATTGGGATTTAAGAGGCAAAGATAAGCTTATACATGCAGACAAACCACGTCGTGGTCAGTAGGCTCCAAAGGCACTGTAAATCTCCTCTTTGATTGGAAAAGGAACACACCGAGAGCTCAACAGTTCCAACATTGAGGGCAGCACTCGTAGCGGCAGGGTTTCAGGAACTCGCTGAGGAAATTTTCCAGGTACTGAATGAACTAATTGAAGCAGAACTATTTGAAGGTATTACAAACTTTGAAGCTTGTGATACAAATAAGGAAAGGCCCATAGATTAGACCAACTGTGATCCATCATATCAAAATGAAATAAAAGTTGTCAAGCAAATTTAGCAAAGGTCAAGAAATCTGCAAAATGAAATAAATGTCAAATTTTTGGGAAATATATTTTTATTTTCTGAATCTTCAATGTTTCATGTGTGCTCTGTAAAAAAATGAGTAAAAATGTCAGGGAAAGTATTTGAAAATAGTTATTTTGCCAATATCCTCGACTCTTTGCTGGCGACTTGTGTCTTATTTTAATATGATTAATCAAAATAGTACTCTTGCTCAACATAGCAGTTGCAAATTGTTTTGAGATTAAGGAAAGGAACTTGGTCAGATGGGAATTCATGTTTTGATATTCAGAATTGTGGTACAATTATGCTGCGTTTTGTTTGTGCTGAGAAATTACACGTTCAGCAAAATGAATGGGTTCTATTCATCATCAATGGAAAAGAAGTTTAAAATTCAGCTGTAGTCTGTATAATCTCAAAGTACAAATTTTTAATAGGAACCAGGAAATTATGTTTAAGGGTGAATATATGCCGGATATACTGATCCCTAATATTATTCTTCCATTGACTTAAAAGGAGGAGATAGTAGGGGCTATAACTGGATAATATGCCACTGTACAGCTTTCACTCAGCTGTCCGCAGCTTTATCTTTTTGTAAGTCGCCTTAATAGGTGCACCCTTTGACACAACGATTGACAAATTTATATAAATCAATTAATTACCTTAAATAATGGGGGTTTTTTTCTCATCTTTTTGCAAAGGGTTTGAATAATGCATTACTCCTGTTACTTGGAATGATATTTTTTGGTATTATCAAAGAGTAATGGATAAATTTGTTTTTCATGCATAGTCAAAATGTTGCTTTCTGGAAAGGGAATGTATAAGTAGAGTATCAAGAACAAATCGTGCTATAAAGGGTGTCGTGTGCATTAATAGGTACTCATTTTCACTCAAAAGAAGGGGGCACCTCGGGCTCTCTCTCTCTTCTGATTCATTTTGCACCTGCACATGTACACTTTACATATCCCATTTGCTCATGTTAATTTGCCTATCGATATCTACTTTTCTATTCTCATTAAAAAATAGATAATACTGGTAATCCAACGCCCAGTTCCTCACCTGACCTTGTTGACCTACAGCATCTATCACACCAGATCCAGAGTCCTCTTCAGATCCAGCCCACAACCAGGACTTTGAGAACCCATCAGGTCAAAGGTAAGGACTGCAGTAGGAATATCCATCTCAACTCTAGGTGGTTTCTGTCAGCAACTGGATGTAGTGGCACGAACGGAGCCTACAGGTGTGATACACCACGTCAGCACAAATTGGGCCCATTTAGCTGGGGTCACATTGAAGTTACGGTATTTGTATATGCTTATGGTATGCAAATGCTCAATAATTAGATAACCAGGTTTATCAAAGATAACCAGGTTTTTCTCTGATAAACATTTTTTCTTATGATGAACTAGTTTGTCTCTGATAAAACTGGCTTTTCTCTCATAAACCAGGTTTTTCTCAGATAAACCAGTGTTTCTCCTAATGAACATAGTCTTTCTCCGATAAACTTTTTTTTCACAGACTTAATTTTCGCAGAAGAAATCTTTATCAGGTGATAAGCAGAGTGTTCCTGTGACTGACCATGTTTATCAGAGAAAACTTGTCTTATCTAGATAACCAGATAAATCTAACTATGGTGTTGCCCAGGTTATAGCGAATAGGGTATATACCGGTATACTTGTATATGAACTCGGCGTAATGGTATCACAAAGGTCTGCGATCTATTGCAAATTGAAATGAACAGTCTATTTGGTCACTGCCAAGTCTTTTGAACAAAACACGCAGTAAATTGGCTGGCTCAGAATGGGATACCAAAATATTTCCAGAGTTTGGGCCAATATTACATGAATCAAACATGTGTGCATTTGGCCCTATCTAGTGATATATTTTGGTATCCCTGAAGTAAAGCCATCCAATATCATCATTATCTTTGACAATTATTCAGAATTCATAAACTGTGTGAAGCAGTACTTAATTTGACTAATGGAATATGGCATAATATTACATGGCTAAAATGCGCATATAGATAATAATAACCTTTATTGGCCATTGCACTTTGCAATGGATTGCAACCTTTGTGTTACAGAGAATAGATCATGTTATCTGTATGTAGTGTTTTTTAAAAACAATTCAAACCATATTATCCAAATTATGAATGATCTGACCGTAGAGGCCGTGCATATGTTTGATATGACCCATGTCACTTCATAAAATTTGGTGTTATGGCCATATACATTGCACAGATAGTGAGTAGCGAGCTTTCATGAGTAATTGACACCATGGATGCTTACCAGTAAAGGTGTTTTCTATCACCTGATTTTTATCACCTTATTTAATGCTTTGTATATTCCACTCATCGCTCCCATTGGTAAAGTCATTAAATATCACATCATTAAATCTTCACTTTCCCTGGCCTGATCATGGCTGAAGCTGTCCGGGTGGACAGGTTGTTTGCTGTGGTCCATAAACTTAGCTTCAAGGTTTGGCATTCCAGTGCTTTCCATGAAAGCTTGGAGCTCTATATCTTTAACTTGGTCACCATCTCAAATCAGTCAACACACACATAAATTTCCATTCTAATGGGCATACATGTATATAATCTCAATCAAACCTCTCTCATTTGCCATTGTTGGTGTATTTATCTACTTTTAAAACAGGGTAGTAAATTAATGAGAAAAGTGAGAAACAGATAATCCAAAGTACAATATGTGTGGTAAATAAAAAGCTTGAATCATGTTTACTACCTATAAAATGTGCGATACTCTTAACTGTTGGAAACAAGCTGATTTGGCTATAACACACATTTCCCATAGATCCTCAGCCTGAATATATTCGGGCTCAGTCCTCAAGGGGTTAAAGGGGGTCTGCACAGTATGCATGAGAAGAAGAATAAATTGGGATGTTTATTTATCCTAGAGTTTCATAGTCGAACATAGCAATTTTGTCAACCTTCAGATTCATTATTATTTATTACAATTACATCCTAAAATCTATTAATTCACTAATAATGTAAGGTTATGGTGTCATACTTTTACAAACTTTTTTCATTTGTGAGAATCAACCATTGCATAAGTATAATATCCAACAGAATAGTGTAACTATGAAGTCAATATTCGTCAAAACATTTGGAAAGCTGGATTTATTGCTTTGCAACATTGTTTGTCCATACATATATCTAAATTCTGTTATTTTTGAAAAACTCACTTATGACACAAAGAAAGAAATTAAGCTTAGCTAAAAGAGGATTGTAGAAATTGAGAAAAGATTACCATGCTCGAGTAATAATAAACAGGATCAATAAATTTTTATTCCATTTTATGTTTTGATATTTAGACCGCATAACGTGTTTATCTATTTTTCTTCTCTTTCCCTTCTTCTCATTCTCTATGCCAATGGAGACAGCTCCGAACGGAACACTCATGGGGGAGGAAGACAGGAGACAAATCATTTCCTGTCTGAAATATATTTACCAGACGTTATTCAATCTTTTGCACCCATCTTGGCTTGGAATTTCCTATGTACGATGAATAAAAAAGAAGCATTTTAACGATTACAGCGGATGCATTGGTTGAGGTCTTGAACAGGTGGAGAGAAAACTGGTGGCTCTTATTCAGACTTGATGAAGCTCTTATCGCAGCACCAGTGCAGAGACTTGTAGATCAGTACAAGATCTTCCACATGATAGAAATTTTTGTAAGTGGATTGGTAGAAAGATTTGAGGATGCTCTCGTTGCCAGCACGCACAGGGGAATCTTAGACCAGTACAAAGAGCTTCCAAAATGGAATGTTTTTCAAGTGATTGGAAATAAAGATATTGAGAAGTCTTTTTTAGCACCAGTAATAATAATGGAATGTTTTCTAAGTGATTGGATAAAATTGAGAATGCTCCTTTTTAGCACAATGATGAGAAGAAGGAAGAGAGAAAAACATTATACAGCGTTATCAATCCTTTTGCACCCATCTTGCTTGGAATTTCCTATGTACGATGGAATAAAAAGAGCATTTTAACGATACAGCGGATGCATTGGTGAGTCCTTGAACAGGTGGAGAGTAACATGGTGCTCTATATCAGAACTTTGATGAAGCTCTTATCGCGCACAGTGCAGGAACTTGTAGATCAGCTACAAATCTTCCACAATGATAGAAAGTTTTTGTAGTGATTGGTAGAAAGATTTTGAGGATGCTCTCGTTGCAGCACAGCACAGGGCTTGTAGACCAGTACAAAGAGCTTCCACAATAATGGAATGTTTTTCAAAGTGATTGGAATAAAGATATGAGAATGCTCTCTTTTTAGCACAGTGCAGGACTTGTAGACCGAACAAGAGCTTTTCCCATGATAGATGTTTTTGTAAGTGATTGGACAAAGATTTTGAGGATGCTCTCATTGCAGCACAGTGCAGGAGACTTGTAGACCAGTACAAAAGAGCTTCCACAATGATAGAATATTTTTGGAAGTGATTGGTACGAAGATTTCAAGAAGCTCTCGTGCAGCACAGCGCAGTGGGCTTGTAGACTAGTACCACAATAGTACACTCATCAAGCAATTGTGACAAGTGACAAGTCACAAGGACTACTTAGTCTCACCCCATTACAGCAGTATTCCGTCACTATGTAGGAGTTTTTGAATACTGGAATAAGATTTTATTGTTCTGATGTGAAGAAGAATACTTAAGCTGTCTGAGTAAAACGACAAAACATGCTGTGGGCCGCAGCTTTATCTTTTGATAAGTCGCGCTACCCTTGTAAGTACAGAGGCAAGCCAGGTTGTTTGGTATAATGTTTATGGGTAGAGTCTTAAACCTTATCCAATAACCCATAGAGTGCCTGGTAAGTTATTTAGAGTTGAATCTGTGTACACAAATTATTAGATATTATCATAAAGGGACGTTCACCTGGAATTTTATGGTTTAAAAATTGCAGAAAAATGAAAAAAAAAATGAGTGCGATTTGAAGAATCGACAAAAAATAGTGAAGTTATGACTATTTAAAATTTTGATTCTGTGACGTCACATGCGGAGAGTCTCCATGTGTTGTGTATGGAAATGCCATGAATTTGTCTTTTTTCATGGTTCTTGATAAAGGATGGGTCAATTTCATAGAGGCATGTATATGACCTAGGTTTGCTGATATATCGACCGCACAGGCGAAATAATTAAGGTTCTTCTGAAAAAAAATGACATTTATGAGGTTTCCATACACAACACATGGAGAGCAGCTCGCACGTGACGTCACATATCCAAAACTTTAAGTATTCATAACTTCGTTATTTTTTGGTCGATTTTTTCAAACCTCACTCATATTTTCTTTTTGTTTTCTGCATTTTTAAACCAGTTTAAACTCAGGTACTTTCCCTTAAAGCGGGGTGTAGTTTTGGTAAATTGGAATATGTAATATCTCAAATTTTAATTCCTTTAAGAAATGAGATAAAACACATTTCACTGAAAATTGATTAAATAATATAACAGCACTTGTATAGCGCCATCTGTCTAGTTGAACTATTCCGAGGCGCATTGTAAAACAAGATGAAAGTGTTGAACAACATACATAATAAAATAATAATAATAACGCATTTGTATGCGCCATCTATATATAGCCGCCATCTAAAATTATATAATGATATGAAATATTACTAGGGCTTTAACAATTTCATATCACAGTCAGGTTCTTGCAAGTTGCTATATTTCCTTTTATTTTCAAGTCTGCATTCATGGATGAGGAGGTAAATTTCAGGTGATCGGGTAATGTAGAATCTGAAAAGAACTGTTCACAGACAATCTATTATATGATGAAGTACTTGATATCCCGGGCAGTATATGACTGTAAAATATACATGTTTCAAGTGATACATTGTACAATCTGATTGAGAATAAGATTTGGTAAATGTATCCTTTGATATGCAGTACATTCCATTGTGATCTATTATTTACACTACAGTCCACTCCTGGGGGGGGGGGGGATTTTATCAAGGAACTTGTCGGATGTATTATCCGACAAATATCTTTCTGCCAATCAGATGCATGTATTCAGTAGCTTGTACAATCTGAAACCTCCGTTTATAATGAGCACAGACTGTATTACAAGCATGACAAGATTCCATCTTTCTGTCCCCACTTCAAAACGGCTGTGTCTCCGGTTCAGTAAAATAGATTTTGTTAGCTAACAGGTAATCGGTGTATTCCCAACACCTGTCATAATGGAAGTGGACTTTATTCACAAAGATTCAATTGTACCGGGTCGCAAATGGAAATTACTCTTGTGCTTTTATAAATGTAAATCATGTCGAATCACAAATGCCTGAGAAATCATGACTTGTAATTCTAATTACTAGCAAAGTTTATTGTGATACGGGTGAATGTCCTCGAATATATATTCCACATTAACAGTTATGTCTGTTATTATTTAATACTAATAGTAAAGACGCTTTGATCCTTGAGCAAGGCATTTATCGTACTATTAACCCCATTCCAAGGTGTGTGTGCCTTACAGACAATCAACTGGAAGCTCTTCAGGTAGTGGAAGAGAGTGTTTTTTTATTATTTTTTATTGTGTGGGATCGTAAGTGACTTGCATGACCAGGGTAAGGATATACTGTAAACTGTTGATGTTGATTTTGAAAATAACCTTAAGTTAGTAAGATATTTGTAATGGAAGTTGAGATATTGTTTTTGAATAAGTTGTGTATCTTTAGGATTTTGTTAAACATTTTTTGTTATTAAACATATTGAAAAACGAGGCTTTTAATGTTTGGGAGAGGTTCGTCTTAATGTAATTATATATGTGTATTTTGTCATATTAGATTGGGTTAAAGGACTCCTCCAGGCTGAGTTTGTATGTTTAGAAAATAAAGTAAAATCTAAAGCACAACACTGAAAAATTTCATCAAAATCGGATAAAAATAGCAAAGTTATGAATTTTCTTAGGCTTTGAATTTTTTTAAAAAGAAACTGTTCTTGGCTATATCAAATGAGCAACTGATGATGTCACAGTCCACTACTTTGTTTGTATTTTATTGTATGAATACAATTATCCAGATTTTCTGCCCCTGGCAAGGATAAAAAAAAACAGGGATTAATCTTGTGGAGATGTCAAGGTCACAAGTGCTTTTACTTTTTCAGATGAGAGATAGATACTCTATACGCAATGTATGAAAAATGAGATGATAGGATATCATTTAATAAACTACACAAGAAGGGGGACTGTTGACATTTAGTTTGTTAATTTGAATATTTGATATTATGAGACAATGCAAGAATGTTTCACAAAGCAAAAAAAAATCAATCCCTAAAAAAAAAAAACTTATTTTTCATCCGATTTTGATGAATTTCTGTGTTGTGCTTGTTAATTTTACTTTACTTTACAAAACTGGAGCCCTCTTTATTTCATTGTTGCATAATCATAAAAAAGCACTTTCATACCATGATTAATTAGAAAAGGCATTAAATTGGTGTCTTCTCATAAGTCGTGTGTAGCTCTTGGGAAGTTCTATGCTGTAGGCATAATTAACATGATATTAGATATAAATGTGTTGCATTTTCTCCCAGTGTTTTAGTAATCAGTGTTGCTATTTTTTAATGATGATTAATTCCATTTGATGTATGGAAAATTACAAAATGTATATGAAACTAAATTTCCGGTGCCTTTTTACAAATGTAATAAACAGATAAGATGATATTTCAACATATACATGTAGTTTATCAGCTATTTAATTGTGTTTTATACTTATGATTATATGTATGTGTGTGTATATTATAACTTTATAATTATTATATATATATAATATATATATATATATATATATATACTATATATATATATATATAAACACAACACAAAAGAAGTTCTCCCTATTCACATATCAATAATTTTTTACCGGAGGAATTTAAAAAAATATATGTCCATGTAGGAATTTTATTAGCCACAATGGGAGCGAATTTTAGGAAAAATCATCGAGTCATGCTTCAGTGAGTAATGGTGAATGCAAAATGTAATTTTTTGAAGTTCGCCAGCTAAAATGCAACTTTGATTCAATGATAGCGGACCCATTTTCAGATTTTAAACATTTTACACGTCAGAATGTATGCAAACGTGCTTCAATAAACGGAAACGAAATTTGCGTCAAATTTACGGTTGAGTAAGCATGCTGCAAAAATTACCCAAACTGCGATTTTACTTCTTCCATGGTATAATGATTCAAAATATGAGGGATTCCTGTTTTGGAGTGTATACAACGAATATCCATTCATTCACGGTTGATGAACCCATCAAACAACCAAAAATAGGCCATTTTAGAATTACAATTGCATTGCAGTAATTTATGCACTAGAAAACATCTCAATAACATTTTTTGGTTGTATTTATATCTTTGGCACATGTCAATGATCCTATGGGCATTTATTTACAAAGTCATGCTTCAGTGAGCATGTGAGACTGGAAAAGCCTTTTCTATATTTGGACTTAAAATTCAAATTTACTTTTGTATATAATATAAAGTTCTTTTTTGGGTGTACTTTTGTTTTATTTTGACAAAATCCCGATGTTTCACGCCTCAGTGGCACAAGATACAGAAAATCAGGGGGGGGGGGAGTAATTTGAGTGGTCCCAGCAAAATATCCACTTTTAGGCACTTCATTTTTCTTCTAAATTAGAGGTTTAGGGGCACGGTGGTAGGCCAGTCGCTCCTGTAGATGTCAGTACATGAGAAAGTTAATTTTCTTTGCTTTTTTTTTCTTCTTTTTTTCAAGGCGTGCGCAAAGCGCGAGCTTAAATTTCTCTTCACAAGGGATCTGAAAACAAGACATTTCAAGCATTTTCATCTCAGGAACATAGTAACAGGGGCCGTGGAGCCGGGGGACTGGGGCCCGGGCTGGGGCTCAGTCAACCCCCTCAACACTTTTGCCAGCAAATGTGTACAAAAAATATATGCAAACATGACCATAGACTGTGATTTTTAGCCTAGCCCCCCCCCCTCCTTCGGCTCAGCCACTCCACTTTCAAAAACGCTCCTCGGCCCCTGATGAGTAAGATCATGCGATTACGAATTTGCGCGATCGAAATTTTACTCTGTGTATAATGATCAGTATGCAGAAGTTTAAGTATTTTTAGGCTTTTGATACGAAAACAGAGCATTAAACAGAGTTTAAAATGTTTCGGCCTTCGGGCCATCATAAAGGTCATCAAGTATTGCCATAGGGGTAGGTTCAGTTGGTACATCGGGTGAGTCGTTAATTTTTTCCTTTTTTTTTTTTTTTTCCATCTTTTTTTTTCTTTTTTCTGGGGGGTGGAGGGGGCGCCCTGAGCACCCCTGGATCCGGTCTGATAGTTTTAAAGAGAATGTCATTGATTTTACCCCCGTATAATGCGCGTAAATCAGACCCATTGGTAGAGGCGAAACGGACACAATAATATTTGAGCTATTATGGTCCTTGTAATATTTCATATTCTAATGGGACGATTTTTTTTTTAATGCCAAAGTCGGAAATCGTTATGTTGTCAGAGTTCCTGGTTCTATAATATACTGATATGTAACCGTAAGGCTGGAAAACTCGAAATGGCTGATAGAAAAGAGGATTTCTATCATAATTCACAGTCATAGTTATAGTTATATAGCTATCAATTTATGTCATAGTGTAATTCATTTCGAAACTGCAGATAATAAAGGTTGTAAGCATTACAAATTTCAGTGGGTGAAAATAAGCACACCCGCCCGGCTCATCAATTTTGACGCCATGCAGGGTTCCATCTTTCCCCAGCTCAAGAGGTCTGTCTTACCCACACACATATTTTTTTCAATGATGGATTGTCTGAAGCGGCTAAACAAGACACGAGTACGAATTACTCATAGAACACTCTTTTAAACATCAAATGTCAAATTGAACTATGATTTTAAACATAAAAGATGAAGGTGATATCTATTATTAAAGAAGATACTCAAGGATTTGTTCAATCACTGCTCACCCTACATCAGGTTATCACATATACGTTATCCGGCAGGCAGAAACGACTTTCGGGTAGTCGGTATGAATATGAAATTTTCATTGATGTCATTTTTTGGAGAAGAAGTTAGTGCTTGGATTTGGTCAAGATCAAGATCACTGCGTCCAAGATAACTTCTCAGTATGCATAATACATAGGAATAGTAGGCCTAGATCAATATCATGGAAGGAAATATACTTGGATATCTAATACAGGTTTTTAACCCCCCCCCAAAAAAAAAAAAAATAAAAAAAAAAAATAATAATAATATTAAAAAAAATAAATAAATAAATAAAAAAAAAAAAAAAAAAATAATTAATTAATTAAAAAAAAAATATATATATAAATAAATAAAAAATGAAATAAATAATAAATAAATAAATAAATAAAATGAATAAATAAATAAGTAAACAATAAAAAAAAAATAAATAAAATACAAAATACAAAAAAAAAAAAAAAAAAAAAAAAACCCCTAATTAATTAAAAAAAAAAAATTATAAAAATAACAATAGTTATATGGGTGAAGACGTTTAATGAGAAATAAAACATTGAAACCAGTTCAACAGATAAAAATCACCAATAAACAGAATGGAAGTTTGAGAGAGAGAGTGAGAAATACGAACATTTGAACAAGGCCAATACCAGTATTAGGACCTTGCATTTGAAATTCTAGCGCCATCAGCGTCATTCATTGTTTCGGACCACCCAAATTTAGGGATTTTCCCCCTTTTAGTTTTTGCCACCTGCACCGCCGCCATCCAGCAGTGCATGCCACTCCCTGCTCGTCCTGGCGTCATTTTCTGCCAGTTTGACTTTGATAAGTCTTATGCATTTGATTCATCTTTGGCTGCTAGTGTGTTGTAGGAGGTAAGCCTAGGAATTTTGGCGTTTTTCTTTTAGTTTCTTACGGTTGAAAAAAGACGAACATTAATAATTTTTTAAAACTAGTTTACAGACTCGTCAGCATGGTCAGAAACAGAGCGTGCATGGCATGGAGGCCAGAGGCGCGAGGCCGAGGCCGCTAGCTACGGGAGACACTACTGCCAAAGAAGGCATGAATTGAAAACTCGCTCCAGCGAACAAAGTTGAGAATAACAATAAACCCTCTCTTGTACATTATTACCTGTACTGTAAGGTGTGTTCGTTTATGATGGTAGTTCATTAATTTAGATGATTTAGGAATGAGCAATCAAATTCAGTATTCACCTAGATGAATGAAAAGAACAACCCCCTGTTTGATTTACCATCATGCTAGCTCAATTCTTAATTCTCCCCTTGGCCTGCCCTTGGCTTTCCCAGGGCAACAGTATTAAGAATAAATGTTCTCGGCTTAATCTAACATTTTTAATTTTTTCATTTTGTAAGACTAGCGTAAAAATAAACAACCCTGATATTAATTTATAAATGTTGTTATCCACTTAAAACATATTTATTTGAATGATTGTCTAAAAGCTCCAGTTAGAAATCATGAAGTGTACGAGGCCTACCATCTTTGTTTAAATTATTATCACATGAGACACAGAGCATGTTCATGGTTCACACATTTATATGATCTTATTTCTTACATCCAAATTAGTTTTTAATTCAGGGATAAGGCACGCACGTAGAAATGTTTACGCCATAATTTATGCACTACGATCGAATGATCACGTTAGCATATGAAATACACTACTACCATTGTGCCTTCCAATGAACAATAGTCATGATAAAATTTAGATTCGTCATTTATTTTTGGGGTAAGTCCTCATTTCTTTATACGTTTTCAAATGTTGGTCGAAGTCCGACAGTGGATTTGTTGAAGTTCCTTTTTATATTTCTCTTCTTTATTCTAAAAAGCATTCTAGAGTGGCTTTGCCGTACACTTTTTGTGAAGTCGAGTCTTGCAGTTTTTCTTGCAAAATGGGTCCACTTTGGTTATGATTGACAGCTAAGACAAAAGCGGTCTTTATCGGGGACAGCTGAATCGCGTTGTTCAGCAACCAGGAGGCGGAGCTCCACGCGATAGCTAATCAGAGCGCCCAACAATCAAAATGCATTGTTCTCTAGCTCTGTAAGAACGAACTTGTAGGTATTTCGATGTGGCACGCCAAGGCATGTCGTGACTTAGACCGAGGCTGCTCTGTCTTCATCGTATCCCTCTGAAGACAGAGAGCTACCGTTGGGTGAGCTATTCAAACTGCAGTGATTCTCTGTTAAATTTCCCCAAATTTCATGGGAAAAACTTACGGAGACCCCCAAAAACCAAATTCAACAAGACAGTTGGGCATCAAGGGCAAGAAACAGATAGATCTAGAGAAAATCATTTCCAGATGCGGTAAGTGGAATAACTTTCATGTTATAGCAAATCAAATATGATCACCGAAAAACACACTCGGCTATGTACACTGCAGCTTGATCAGCTCGTGCAATGGTAGCTCACTGTCTTCAGAGGGATACGATGAAGACAGAGCAGCCCCGGTCTAGTCGGGACTATGGCGAGATTTTAGTGAAAGGACTGAATGCATTCCCATACGGTTTTCCACTGCTCGGTAAAAAATCAGGAGTGTTTTTTAATTTTTATTTTCATGATAGTGAAATCAAATTGATTGAAAACCTATAATTCTCTGATAAATATAACTACATAGAAATATAGACCCTTAGACTCTACTGTATAAGTGGTTATTTTTGCAGTGGGTTTATTTTCATGAATTTCGTGAGTCCATCTTCTGAAAAATTTCCCCTTCGATAAAAGGCTATTTATAGCAATGAAAACATCCTAAAAACATAGAAATTATCCACTCACAAATTGCCCAAATTAGTCCAAAATCATGAAAATATCTATCCACAAAAATATTGGCTTATACGGTATTTAAAATCCTTATTTTCGTTAACTGTAAACTACTACTACATCAAGAGGAGGTCTACATTTACATCATATTTTGATTTTTTTTTTTTAAATGTGAAACAAAGGTTCATTTTCTTAAATTGATTTTGCAAGGCAACCAGATTTTCACTCATTAGGGAAAAATACTCTTTGGGTCCACTGCATGGTAATTCCTTAAAATGTGGGTTTTGAATATCACAAGCAGAATTATCATGAGCCCAGATGGGTGTTTTAGTTATTGTTTCTTTCTTCATGGACATGGCTAACATTCTCAAAAATCATTAAGTCATGTATTGAATTATGGAAAGATTTAATTGACGCAAATGAATTCAATTATTGATAGATTTAAATGATACAAAAACTCTAATTATTTTATACTAGTTTACTGTATAATATCCTTCTGAAAACGGAATAAAGTAATTGTCTCTTGGCTCTTCAGACGCACACACAGAATGATTATGCATACTTTTCCTGGCAAAATAGTAACAAGGTATTCAAACATCCTGTAATAAAAGAACGAACTACAATACATGGAATCCAGTTTGCGTATATTAGTTGTTGCTATGTCAGGCAAGCCTCTGGCAAGCTTTCAGTCTGTCAGGAACTACCTTTGTTAAAAAAGTATGCATAAAATTTGAATAAATTAGTAAACTGGTCCATTTTGCTGAGGAAACTGCAAAAAAAAAAAAAAAAAAAAAAAAAAAAAAAAAAAAAATCAACAGAAGCACAGATAAAAACTAACATAGGGTGATCACAATTTTCCATTCATTATTTTGTTTGTCTTTTATTATGTGACATTTTCATTTTCATTTTTTTTTGTGAGGGGGGGGGGGGGTATCATGCTAGCTGTTGATCTTGGTCTTTGCTCTAGATGCACCCTCCTATAGTAGGGTCTCTTCCCTGTATACTAGGCTAATGAAATGATCAATCATATAACAAACTATAACTATGAGTGCTAGTTTAGTTGCAATAACAGTATTTTTATATTAACTTGTGTCCTACACAATTTAAGAGACATTATAATCTTTTAAAATTTCTGTTAAAGAAATATGGGAAAAACAAGATTGGTTAGAATCAAGTGATTTTCCAAGCTGGTCCAAATGTCAAACATATTGTTCTTGTTGCCCATTCTATTGTTCAGTATCTTGTCATAATGGGAGTGCACTGTACTAAGAATTTATCTTTTAAAGCATTTATTCATAACTTGAACATCATTTCAATCACAAATTCACTTTCTGTGTACAAATTGTGATCTTCATGCTGTAGGTGGACGGCGTGTACGGATGGCTGGTATAAATGAAAAGCTGCTGGCTAAGCTGGGTGAAGAGGGCCTTGGCAACCACCATGATGTTCCGAAGCTTGGCCGAGAATTGGGATTTAAGGAGGCAAAGATAAGCTTATACATGCAGACAAACCACGTCGGTGGTCAGGTAGGCTCCAAAGGCACTGTAAATCTCCTCTTTGATTGGAAAAGGAACACACCGAGAGCTCAACAGGTTCCAACATTGAGGGCAGCACTCGTAGCGGCAGGGTTTCAGGAACTCGCTGAGGAATATTTTCCAGGTACTGAATGAACTAATTGAAGCAGAACTATTTGAAGGTATTACAAACTTTGAAGCTTGTGATACAAAATAAGGAAAGGCCCATAGATTAGACCAACTGTGATCCATCATATCAAAATGAAATAAAAGTTGTCAAGCAAATTTAGCAAAGGGTCAAGGAAATCTGCAAAATGAAATAAATGTCAAATTTTTGGGAAAATATATTTTTTATTTTCTGAATCTTCAATGTTTCATGTGTGCTCTGTAAAAAATTGAGTAAAAATGTCAGGGAAAAGTATTTGAAAATAGATTTATTTTGCCAATATCCTCGACTCTTTGCTGGCGACTTGTGTCTTATTTTAATATGATGAATCAAAAATAGTACTCTTGCTCAACATAGCAGTTGCAAATTGTTTTTGAGATTAAGGAAAGGAACTTGGTCAGATTGGGAATTCATGTTTTGATATTCAGAATTGTGGTACAAATTCATGCTGCGTTTTGTTTTGTGCTGAGAATATTACACGTTCAGCAAAATGAATGGGTTCTATTCATCATCAATGGAAAAGAAGTTTAAAATTCAGCTGTAGTCTGTATAATCTCAAACGTACAAATTTTTAATAGGAACCAGGAAATTATGTTTAAGGGTGAATATATGCCGGATATACTGATCCCTAATATTATTCTTCCATTGACTTAAAAGGAGGAGATTAGTAGGGCCTATAACTGGTATAATATGCCACTGTACAGCTTTCACTCAGCTGTCCGCAGCTTTATCTTTTTGTAAGTCGCCTTAATAGGTGCACCCTTTGACACAACGATTGACAAATTTATATAAATCAATTAATTACCTTATATAATGGGGGTTTTTTTTCTCATCTTTTTTGCAAAGGGGTTTGGAATAATGCATTACTCCCTTGTTACTTGGAATGATATTTTTTGGGTATTATCCAAAGAGTAATGGATAAATTTGTTTTCATGCATAGTCAAAATGTTGCTTTCTGGGAAAGGGAAATGTATAAGTAGAGTAGTCAAGAACAAATCGTGCTATAAAGGGTGTCGTGTGTCCATTTAATAGGTACTCATTTTCACTCAAAAGAAGGGGGCACCTCGGGCTCTCTCTCTCTTCTGATTCAATTTTGCACCTGCACATGTACACTTTACATATCCCATTTGTCTCATGTTAATTTGCCTATCGATATCTACTTTTCTATTCTCATTAAAAAATAGATAATACTGGTAATCCAACGCCCAGTTCCTCACCTGACCTTGTTGAACCTACAGCATCTATCACACCAGATCCAGAGTCCTCTTCAGATCCAGCCCACAACCAGGACTTTGAGAACCCATCAGGTCAAAGGTAAGGACTGCAGTAGGAATATCCATCTCACTTCTAGGTGGTTTCTGTCCAGCAACTGGATGTAGTGGCCACGAACAGGACCTACAGGTGTGATACACCACGTCAGCACAAAATTGGGCCCCATTAAGCTGGGTTCACATTGAAGTATACGGTATTTGCTATATGCTTATGGTATGCCAAATGCTCAATAATTAGATAAACCAGGTTTATCAAAGATAAACCAGGTTTTTCTCTGATAAACAGTTTTTTTTCTTATGATGAACCTAGTTTGTCTCTGATAAAACTGGCTTTTCTCTCATAAACCAGGTTTTTCTCAGATAAACCTAGTGTTTCTCCTAATGAACATAGTCTTTCTCCGATAAACATTTTTTTTCACAGAACTTAATTTTCGCAGAAGAAATCTTTATCAGGTGATAAGCAGAGTGTTCCTGTGACTGACCATGTTTATCAGAGAAAAACTTGTCTTATCTAGATAAACCAGATAAATCTAACTATTGGTGTGCCTCAAGTGTATAGCGAATAGGGTATACCGTATACTTGTATATGAACTCGGCGTAATGGTATCACAAAGGTCTGCGATCTATTGCAAATTTGAATGAACAGTTCTATTTGGTCACTGCCAAGTCTTTTGAACAAAACACGCAGTAAATTGGCTGGCTCAGAATGGGATACCAAATATATTCCAAGAGTTTGGGCCAATATTACATGAATCAAACATGTGTGCAATATTGGCCCTATCTAGTGATATATTTTGGTATCCCATGAAGTAAAGCCATCCAATATCATCATTATCTTTGACAATTATTCAGAATTCATAAACTGTGAAAAGCAGTACTTAAATTTGACTATGGAATATGGCATAATATTACATGGCTAAAATGCCTTATATAGATAATAATAACCTTTATTGGCCATTGCACTTTGCAATGGATTGCAAACCTTTGTGTTACAGAGAATAGATCATGTTATCTGTATGTAGTGTTTTTTTAAAAACAATTCAACCCATATTATCTCAAAATTATGAATGAATCTGACCGTAGAGGCCGGTGCATATGTTTGATATGACCCATGTCACTTCATAAAATTTGGTGTTATGGCCATATACATTGCACAGATAGTGAGTAGCGAGCTTTCATGAGTAATTTGACACCATGGATGCTTACCCAGTAACAGGTGTTTTCTATCACCTGATTTTTATCACCTTATTTAATGCTTTGTATATTCCACTCATCGCTCCATCTGGTAAAGTCATTAAATATCACATCATTAAATCTCACTTTCCCTGGCCTGATCATGGCTGAAGCTGTCCGGGGTGGGACAGGTTGTTTTGCTGTGGTCCATAAACTTAGCTTCAAGTTTGGCATTTCCAGTGCTTTCCCCATGAAAGCTGGAGCCTCTATATCTTTAACTTGGTCACCATCTCAAAATCAGTCAAACACACAATAAATTTCCATTCTAATGGGCATACATGTATAATAATCTCAATCAAACCTCTCTCATTTGCCATTGTTGGTGTATTTATCTATCTTTTAAAACAGGGTAGTAAATTAATGAGAAAAAGTGAGAAACAGATAATCCAAAGTACAATATGTGTGGATAAATAAAAAGGCTTGAATCATTTGTTTACTACCTATAAAATTGTGCGATACTCTTAACCTGTTGGAAACAAGCTGATTTGGCTATAACACACATTTCCCATAGATCCTCAGCCTGAATATATTCGGGCTCAGTCCTCAAGGGGTTAAAGGGGGTCTGCACAGTATGCATGAGAAGAAGAATAAAATTGGAGATGTTTATTATCCTAGAGTTTCATTAGTCCGAACATAGCAATTTTGTCAACCTTCAGATTCAATTATATTATTACAATTACAATCCTAAAATCTATTAAGATTCACTAATAATGTAAGGTTATGGTGTCAATTACTTTTCAACAAACTTTTTTTCATTTGTGGAGAATCAAACCATTGGATCATAAGTATAATATCCAACAGAATAAGCTGTAACTATGAAGTCAATATCGTCCAAAACATTTGGAAAGCTGGATTTATTGCTTGTGAACAAATTGTTTGTCCATACATATTATCTAAATTTCTGTTATTTTTGAAAAACTCACTTATGACACAAAGAAAGAAATTAAGCTTAGCCTAAAAAGAGGATTGTAGAAATTGAGAAAAGATTACCATGCTCGAGTAATAATTAAACAAGGATCAATAAATTTTTATTCCATTTTATTTGTATGATATTTAGACCGCATTAACGTGTTTATCTATTTTTCTTCTCTTTCCCTTCTTCTCATTCTCTATGCCAATGGAGACAGCTCCGGAACGGGAACCCTTAACAGGAGACAAATCATTTTCCTGTCTGAAAACATTATACCAGGACGTTATCAATCCTTTTGCACCCATCTTGGCTTGGAATTTCCTATGTACGATGGAATAAAAAAGAAGCATTTTAACGATACAGCGGATGCATTGGTTGAGGTCTTGAACAGGTGGAGAGAAAACACTGGTGGCTCTATATCAGAACTTGATGAAGCTCTTATCGCAGCACAGTGCAGGAGACTTGTAGATCAGTACAAAGATCTTCCACAATGATAGAAAGTTTTTGTAAGTGATTGGTAGAAAGATTTTGAGGATGCTCTCGTTGCAGCACAGCACAGGGGACTTGTAGACCAGTACAAAGAGCTTCCACAATAATGGAATGTTTTTCTAAGTGATTGGAATAAAGATATTGAGAATGCTCTCTTTTTAGCACAGTAATAATAATGGAATGTTTTTCTAAGTGATTGGAATAAAGATATTGAGAATGCTCTCTTTTTAGCACAATGATGAGAAGAAGGGAAAGAGAAGAAAACATTATACCAGGACGTTATCAATCCTTTTGCACCCATCTTGGCTTGGAATTTCCTATGTACGATGGAATAAAAAAGAAGCATTTTAACGATACAGCGGATGCATTGGTTGAGGTCTTGAACAGGTGGAGAGAAAACACTGGTGGCTCTATATCAGAACTTGATGAAGCTCTTATCGCAGCACAGTGCAGGAGACTTGTAGATCAGTACAAAGATCTTCCACAATGATAGAAAGTTTTTGTAAGTGATTGGTAGAAAGATTTTGAGGATGCTCTCGTTGCAGCACAGCACAGGGGACTTGTAGACCAGTACAAAGAGCTTCCACAATAATGGAATGTTTTTCAAAGTGATTGGAATAAAGATATTGAGAATGCTCTCTTTTTAGCACAGTGCAGGAGACTTGTAGACCAGAACAAGGAGCTTTCCCAATGATAGAATGTTTTTGTAAGTGATTGGTACAAAGATTTTGAGGATGCTCTCATTGCAGCACAGTGCAGGAGACTTGTAGACCAGTACAAAGAGCTTCCACAATGATAGAATATTTTTGGAAGTGATTGGTACGAAGATTTCAAGAAGCTCTCGTTGCAGCACAGCGCAGTGGGCTTGTAGACTAGTACCACAATAGTACAACTCATCACAGCACATTGTGACAAGTGACAAGTCACAAGGACTACTTAGTCTGCACCCAATTACAGCAGTATTCCGTCCACTATGGTAGGAGGTTTTTGAATACTGGAATAAAGATTTTTATTGTTCTGATGTGAAGAAGAATACTTAAGCTGTCTGAGGTAAAAACACAAAACATGCTGTGGGCCGCAGCTTTATCTTTTGATAAGTCGCGCTACCCTTGATAAGTTACAGAGGCAAGCCAGGTTGTTTGGTATAATGTTTATGGGTAGAGTTCTTCAAACCCCTTATCCAATAACCCATAGAGTGCCTGGTAATGTTATTTAGAGTTGAATCTGTGTACACAAATTATTAGATATTAATCATTAAAGGGGACGTTCACCCTGGAATTTTATTGGTTTTAAAAATTGCAGAAAAATGAAAAAAAAATATGAGTGCAGTTTGAAGAAAATCGACCAAAAAATAGTGAAGTTATGACTATTTAAAATTTTGATTCTGTGACGTCACATGCGAGCAGCTCTCCCATGTGTTGTGTATGGAAATGCCATGAATTTGTCTTTTTTCATGGTTCTTGATAAAGGAATGGGTCAATTTCATAGAGGCATGTATATGAACCTAGGTTTGCTGATATATCGACCGCACAGGCGAAATAATTAAGGTTCTTCTGAAAAAAAATGACATTTTATGGAGTTTCCATACACAACACATGGGAGAGCAGCTCGCACGTGACGTCACATATCCAAAACTTTTAAGTATTCATAACTTCGTTATTTTTTGGTCGATTTTTTTCAAACCTTCACTCATATTTTTCTTTTTGTTTTTCTGCATTTTTTAAAACCAAGTTAAACTCAGGGTGAACTTTCCCTTTAAAGCTGGGGTGTAGTTTTGGTAAATTGGAATATGTAATATCTTCAAAAGTTTTAATTCACTTTAAGAAATGAGATAAAACACATTTCACTTGAAAATTGATATAATAATAATAATAACGCACTTGTATAGCGCCATCTGTCTAGTTGAACTATTCCGAGGCGCATTGTAAAACAAGATGAAAGTGTTGAACAACATACATAATAATAATAATAATAATAACGCATTTGTATAGCGCCATCTATATATAGCGCCATCTAAAAATTATATAATGATATGAAATATTACTAGGGCTTTAACAATTTCATTTATCACAGTCAGGGTTCTTGCAAGTTAGCTATATTTCCTTTTATTTTTCAAGTCTGCATTCATGGATGAGGAGGTAAATTTCAGGTGATTCGGGTAATGTAGAATCTGAAAAGAACTGTTCACAGATCATTTATTTATATGAATGAAGGTACTTGATATCCCGGGCAGTATATTGACTGTAAAATATACATGTTCAAGTGATACATTGTACAACCTGATTTGAGAATAAGATTTGGTAAATTATCCTTTGATATGCAGTACATTCCACTTGTGATCTATTATTTACACTACAGTCCACTCCTGGGGGGGGGGGGGGCATTTTATCAAAGGACTTGTCGGATGTATTATCCGACAAATATGCTTTCTGCCAATCAGATGCAAGTATTTCAGTAGCTTGTAACAATCATGAAACGCCCTCCCGTTATAATGAGCACAGACATGTATTACAAGCATGACAAGATTCCATCTTTTCTGTCCCCACTTCAAACGTGTGTCTCCGTGTTCAGTAAAATAAGATTTTGTTAGCTAACAAGGTAATCGGTGTATTCCCAACACCTTGTCATAATGGAAGTGGACTGTATTCACAAAGATTTCACATGTACCGGGTCGCAAAATGGAAATTACTCTTGTGCTTTTATAAATGTAAATCAATGTCGAATCACAAATGCCTGAGAAATCATGACTTGTAATTCTAATTACTAGCAACAAGTTTATTGTGATACGGTGAATGTCCTCGATATTTATATTCCAATTAACAGTTATGTCTGTTATGTATTTAATACTAATAGTAAGACGCTTTGATCCTTGAGCAAGGCATTTTATCCGTACTATTAACCCCATCCAAGGTGTGTGTGCCTTACAGACAATCAACTGGAATGCTCTTCAGGTAGTGGAGAGAGTGTTTTTTTTATTTATTTTTTATTGTGTGGGATCGTAAGTGACTTGCATGACCAGGGTAAGGATATACTGTAAACTGTTGATGTTGATTTGAAAATAACCTTAAGTTAGTAAGATATTGTAATGGAAGTTGAGATATTGTTTTTGAATAAGTTGTGTTTATCTTTAGGATTTTGTTAAACATTTTTTGTTATTAAACATATGAAAAACGAGGCTTTTAAATTGTTTGGGAGAGGTTCGTCTTAATGTAATATATAATGTGTATTTTGTCATATTAGAATTGGGGTTAAAGGACTCCTCCAGGCTGGAGTTTGTATGTTTAGAAAAATAAAGTAAAATCTAAAAAGCACAACACTGAAAATTTCATCAAAATCGGATAAGAAATAGCAAAGTTATGAATTTTCTTAGGCTTTGAATTTTTTTAAAAAGAAACTGTTCTTGGCATATTCAAATGAGCAAACTGATGATGTCACAGTCCCACTACTTTGTTTGTATTTTATTGTATGAAATACCAATTATCCAGATTTTCTGCCCCTGGCAAGGATAAAAAAAAAACAGGGATTAATCCTTGTGGAATGTTCAAGGTCACAAGTGCTTTTACTTATTTCAGTATGAGAGATAGATATTCTCTATACGCAATGTATGAAAAAAATGAGATGAATAGGATATCATTTAATAAACTACACAAGAAGAAGGGGGACTGTGACATCATCAGTTTGTTAATTTGAATATTTGAATATTCATGAGACAATGCCAAGAACTGTTTCACAAAGCAAAAAAAAATCAATCCCTAAAAAAAAAAAACTTATTTTTCATCCGATTTTGATGAAATTTTCTGTGTTGTGCTTGTTAAATTTTACTTTACTTTACAAAACTGGAGCCCTCCTTTAATTTCATTGTTGCATAATCATTAAAAAAAGCACTTCATCATTATTACCATGAATTAATTAGAAAAAGGCATTAAATTGTGTCTTCTCATAAGTCTGTGTGTAGCCTTCTGGGAAGTTCTATGCTGTAGGCATAATTAACATGATAATTAGATATAAATGTGTTGCATATTCTCCCAGTGTTTTAGTAATCAAGTGTTGCTATTTTTTAATGATGATTTAATTCCATTTGATGTATGGAAAATTACAAAATGTATATGAAACTAAAATTTCAGGATGCCTTTTTACAATTGTAATAAACAGATAAGATGATAATTTCAACATACAATGTAGTTATCAGCTATTTAATTGTGTTTTATACTTATGATTATATGTATGTGTGTGTATATATAACTATATATATATATTATATATATATATATATATATATATATATATATATATATATATATATATATATATATATAAACACAACACAAAAAGAAAGTTCTCCCTATTTCACATATCAATAATTTTTTAACCAGGAGGAATTTAAAAAATATATGTCCATGTAGGAATTTTAATTAGCCACAATGGGAGCGAATTTTAGGAAAAATCATCGAGTCATGCTTCAGTGAGTAATGGTTGAATGCAAAAATGTAATTTTTTGAAGTTCGCCAGCCTAAAATGGCAACTTTGATTCAATGATAGCGGACCCATTTTCAGATTTTAAACATTTTACACGTCAGAATGTATGCAAAACGTGCTTCCCAATAAACGGAAACGAAATTTGCGTCAAATTTTACGGTTGAGTAAGCATGCTGCAAAAATTACCCAAACTGCGATTTTTACTTCTTTGCCATGGTATAATTGATCAAATATGAGGGAATTCCTGTTTTGGAAGTGTATACAACGAATATCCATTCATTCACGGTTGAATGAACCCATCAAACAACCAAAAAATAGGCCATTTTAGAATTACGAAATTGCATTGCAGTAATTTTATGCACTAGAAAACATCTCAATAACATTTTTTTGGTTGTATTTATATTCTTTGGGCACATGTCAATGATCCTATGGCATTTATTTACAAAGTCATGCTTCAGTGAGCATGTGAGACTGGAAAAGCCCTTTTCTCATATTTGGACTAAAATTCAAATTCTTACTGTGATTTAATATAAAAGTTCTTTTTTGGGTGTACTTTTGATTTTATTTTGACAAAAATCCCGATGTTTCACGCCTCAGTGGGCACAAGATACAAGAAAATCATGAAAATGAGAAGAAAGTTTGGGGCTTCGTCATGGTTCAGTGACTCTCTGAATACGTAATTTGAATCAATATCATGTTAGCTAGAGATCAGTTGAAGCTGTGTGCCAAGTTTCGTGACATAACTCACAGTAGAATTAACAATAATCATCAATGACAAAACTGAATGAAATGGGCCGAATTTCACATTTTGTCAGGTATTGATTTCCTCCTCCATTGACTTTATGTACAGAGGTTTAACAAAAGTTTAACAAAAGTGAAATTTGGCATATTTTAATTGTTAGTTTTTGTCCATTTTTGTTACTTTGTTATTCTTTGTTGTGTTATATCTTTGCAGCCAATAGGCCTTATGGGTTGAGTGATATATCATTCTCTTTGGAATTTACCTGGTTTTAGATAAATGTGAAGTAGATTTTTCATTTAATCAATTAATGAATCAATTAAAACATAATCAATGCACGCATCCTCATAAACAATGCATTGCAGGCATACAAAATTGCCACATGCAATTTTTTAACAATGATTGTTATTTTTTCGCCATTTTCTTTGCATGCATGTAGATACCCAATTGAGTGGAAACTGTTACATGGAATAAACTTTGTTTGAGTTGTTATCCAAGTGTAAAAGACAGGATTTCTGCATCTGTTGCATTACTCTTTCTTCCTTTTTTGACACCTTGTAGCGTTGTTAGGAAAAATAATTTTGCATTACAAGTTTATATTTTTTAAGAAGCATAGGGTCTTATTAATACAATCCAAGATGATTCATTTCATTTGGTGCAAAGATTAATAAATTATTCGCTAATAAAACTGTGAAGTTTTTAAACCATTTTTTCCTGTAACACTCTATATAGCTTTTATGACACACTCTATACAGGCACAAAATATGTTAATCATCTTCCTTTCAATCTCTGCTTTCAATATATATACAGGGTGTATCAATAAAAACGGGACAGTTTTGAAAAGTCTGTCAAAATTTCGTTTTAAATTATTATGTCTATATTTTGATGTTAATAGATGCTCTGAAGTCTTATCTTTCAAATGCCATTTAAAATATTAAGTTTCGTTCATGCTTGAGCGCACAAAGAACGTTTTTGTCGGGGCTCAAAAAAAGGCTTGCGCACAAAATGGGAGAAAATGAGAAATACGATCATCAGACTTTTTGCTAATCAGCAGACTTACTCTTAACCCTTTCATTATCTTTGCCGTTATTTTCAAATTATGCTATCAAAATTCATTAACAAAGCTATTTATTTAACTGAATTGTTTTTGTTTGTTCTTTTTTGTTTTTTTGTTTTTTTGTTTTTTCTTCACATGTTAACATGTTATTTTTTGGCATTGAATATTCATTCAAACTAAAAAAAAAAAAAAAGAGAGAAAAAAAAAGAAGAAAATTGTCAACCCAAGACAAGGGGATTTGGTTGGTTGGCTGGTTGATTATTTGATTGAATGATTGCTTTGTTTGTTCGTTTGATTGTTTGATTGATGGATTGATTTATTAATTGATTGATTGATTGAATGAAGGATTGATAGATTGACCATTTTGAATGATTGATCGTTTGATTAATGCATTTGTTTCTTTGAATGATTGATCGATTACATTTTGATTGATTGTTCAAATGATTGATTAAATCGTTGGAAGAATCATAGGAAATCGACTCAAAAGACTAGCATATGTAATGACCAGTGAAAAGTAACAATCAATCCGAATGGGAGTACCTGATTCAGAATAACGATTCAGAATAAATAATACCCTTTAAATTTAACCAAAGTTTTTTTTTTTTTTTTTTTTTTTTTTTTTTTTTTTTTTAAACCTCTGACAAGAACTTTCTGTGTTCGCTGAAGCATGAACGAAACAAATAAACAAAGCAATCAATCAATCAATCAAATAAACAATCAATTAAACAACCAACCAAATCCCCTTTCTTATGGGTTGACAAAAAAAAAGTTTAAAGGAATATTTATTGTAAAAAGATAACATATTAAAATGAAAACAAAACTATTAAAGTAAATAAATAGCTTTGAAAGTGATTTTCAAATCATAATTCGAAAAAAAATGGCAAAGATAAAGAAAAAAATTAGAGGAAGACTGCTGATTAGCAAGAAGTCTGATGATCGTAATTCTCAATTTTTCCATTTGTGCGCAAGCCGTTTTTTGAGCCCCCGACAAAAATGTTCTGTGTGTACTCAAGCATGAACAAAACTCATTATTTTTAATTGCATTTGAAAGATAAGACTTCAGAGCATCTATTAACATAAAAATATAGACATCATGATTTGAAACAAAATTTTGACAGACTTTTCAAAACTGTCCCGTTTTTATTGATACGCACTGTATAGGGTACATGCAGGTAATATGGGCCAGCAGGTCATATGGGCCACCTGAAGCAAATCATGTCGAGTTTTTTTATGTCGTGACCGTCGAACGGTGACCGGTGACCGGTGTGAGCACCATAATGTTGTTCATATGAACTGTATACGAAAATATATCGTCGTGAGAGCATCTGATGCCGAAATTTCTCTGAGAAACTTGCTGAAAACCAACAAGGTAGGTAAAACTTACGGCATTTTTTTTCCCCTGATGTAAAATTTGATGTTTCACAGAATGTGATGGTGAAAGAGTGTTTGAGGGGGTAACCTCAATTGTTTTGTATATTTAGTAAGCTTATAGTTTCATTTTGATCATACTAGCGTGTACAGGTCATTTTGTTTTAGTGAAGGGGTGCAATGTGGCATTGAATGCTTGCCCGACACAGCAACATTAGTGCAGGTAATATGGGACATCCAAAATGGCGGAAATGATTCTGGTATTTAGTATTGGGATGAGGCATCATTCTCTTTGCTACGATTTTTGGGTTATATTCACAGTATATAATTAATATAAATAACTTATTGTAGGCCTATATTGACTTGTATAATGAAAATAATATTTAAATAATATTAAAACAAAAGATATAATATACAAAATATATAACAATGAAATATATAGTCAAAGGATTTACTGAATGGTCTTATAATTTCAAATTATGTCTTAAAGTTGATGATTTTCAACATTTTAAGCAAATTCCAGACATGGTAGAGTCATTGTAGTTTTTAAAACATACATTAAATACAAGTGCCCATATTACCTGCACATGCAGGTAATATGGGCACTTTGGTAATGACGTCAACATTTGAATATTACAGACAAGGGGGTTGGTGAAAATTGTTTTTCTTCACAATAAAAGTTAGAGCAGTAGTTATTGATTCATATAAACAAAGATTAGATTGTGCATGCGCGTATTCGGGGGGGGGGGCTTTACGGGCCCCGGGACCCCGGGGGCGCGCAGGGGGGTGCCGAAAAGAGGAAGAAAAGGGGAGAAAAGGAAAGGAAAAAAGAAAGAAGAAAAAAAGAGAAAGGGAAAAAAGGGGTAAAGAGGAAGGGAAAAAAAGGAGGAAGAGGAAGGAAAAAAAAAAAAAAAAAAAAAAGGGAGAGAGAGAGAGAGAGGAAGGGAAAAAGGGAGGGGGGGGGGGAAGGGGGCGCCCTTAAAGAAGGTGGGGGCGCCAAATTGACAGTAAACTTAGGGGCGCCATATCAACCTTAAAATTAGGGGGGCGCCAAATTGACCTTAAACTTAGAGGCGCCATATCGACCTTAAAAATTAGGGGGTGCCAAATCGACCTTTAATTTAGGGGGCGCCAAATCGACATTAAACTACGGGGGAGCCAAATTGAGCTTAAACGTAGGGGCGCCAAATTGACCCGAAACTTAGATGGGGGCGCCAAATTGACCTGAAGCTGAGGGGGCGCCTAATTGATATAAAGACTTGGGGCGCCGAATCGACCTTAAACTATGTAAGGGCACCAAATTGAAGAAGGGGGAGGGGAAGGGGGCCCCTTAAAAAATTTAGGGGCGCCAAATCGACAGTAAACTAAGCAACGCCAATAAACTTAAGGGCGCCGAATGGACCTTAAACTAAGGGGCGCCAAATTGATAACATGGCAAGAGCTTAAACATAGGGGCGCCAAATTGACCTTCAACATAGGTGGGACGCCAAATCGACCTTTAAGTTAGCGGCTCTAAATCGACCTTAAATTTAGGGGGGCGCCAAATCAAACTAAAAATTAGAGGGGCGCCAAAATCGACCTTAAATTTAGGGGGCGCCAAATCGAACTAAAACCTAGAGGGGTGCCAAAACGATCTTAAACGTAAGGGCGGCAAATTTGGATCAAATGTAGGGGCGCAAAATGATCTGAAACTTAAGGGGCGCTGAATTGATCTGAGACTTAGAGGCGCTGATTTAACCTGAAGTTAAGGGGGCTCCAAATCGATCTTAAATTAAAGGACGCCAAATTGAGCTTAAACGTAGGGGTGTCATATTGACCTGAGACTTAGGGATGCCAAATTTATCCTAAACTTAGGGGCTCCAACTTTATTTTGAACTTAGGGAGGTGTGCCGAATTTACCTGAAACTAAGGGGCAACAACTTCGTATTTGAAATATGGTCTCTAAAATTTTTAATTCCTCCTGGTCTGTATAAACATAGCAAAATTTTAGCTCGCGCTACGCGCTCGCATCAGTTTTTCCCCCCTCAAATGAGTTATTACATTGTGTTCCTGAAGAATGCATGCAATTCCATGTTTTCTCATCATTCAAAGACATCAAAATTCCGCTCTCTGATGAAAAGCTAAACAAAATTGATACCCCTAATTGCTTAGAATTCTTTGCTTTCTGATCGTAAAGTAGTGGAAAAAAATCTGATCGCGCTTCGCGCTCGTATTTAGAATTATTCATATTTTCATCTATAGCGGTAATACCTCATATATCACGTCGCCCCCCCCCCGGGTGAGAAATCCTGGATACGCGCCTTGACTGTGTGTCATTTCGTAATTTTATGCAAATTAGGCAAATGAGCTTAGTGTGCCCATATTACATGCATGTACCCTATCTGCTTTTATTCATGTCTGACTTACTACTAAGAAACTAGAAATGTTTTGATTTTTTTTTTTTTTTTTTTTTTTTTGTAAAGGGAGGACAAAAGAAAAGACCAACCATAATTTTTGTCTCGCCCAACCAGTGGCGTATCTAGGGGGGGGGGGGGGCAAGGGGCACGTGCCCCGGGGGCGGAGCTTCAAGGGGGCGCAAAAAAGGAAAAGGAAAAAAAAAGAAGAAGAAGAAGAAAAAGAAAGGAAAGAAGAAGGAGAGGAAGAAAAAGGAGATCGGTGATCCACAGTCCATATTGGGGTCATGTTTCCTCCCATTATTAATTTTGGCGCCCCCTACATAGCACCACTAAGTTTAACTTTTGGCGCCCAAAAGTTTTTAGTAATTTTTTTAGGTTTAGTACCTTCTATCTTAGTTTCGGGTCAATTTTGCGCCCCCTGTATATTAAAGATCAAATCGGCGCCCTTAACTTCAATTAAGCGCCCTTTTATAAATGTTAAGATCAATTGTGTGCCCCCGGTGTGTACACTCCTAATCCTAATTTTAAGACCAATTTGACATCCCCTGAGTTTCAATTTGATTTAAAGTCCCCTTTAAATAGTTTAAGATCAATATGGTACCTCAAATTTCATGATAAATTTGCCCCCCCCCCTCGCTTAAGATAAACATGAAGGTCCCTCTAAGTAAAAGGATTTTTTTTTTGTCCATACTTTTCTCGCTGCCTAATTATTCCCTTTTTGTTCTTCATTGGCAATTGTCTTTGTTTCCGTATTTTATGACCATTCGGTCTCAAGACCTGTTCCTTGCAAAGTTCATTCAAGTTCAGAGCTCTAGAATTTTTCGCTCGCGCTTCGCGCTCGCATTATATTATATGTTTCAAAATCATTTGAGGAGGACCAACAAAAAAGGTTTAAAATTATTATTTTCCTACTAAAAAAAACGAATCCGATGCATAGGTCTACAATTCCCACAACATTTTGTGCAATAGGCCTTTTGACACCCTGAAGGTAAGGCATTTTTCATTATTATTGTACCTTCGTTGATAACGAAATCTGTATTAATGATTCTTAAATGCAAGATTCGAGTAATGCACGAACTCAAAATTTTCCGCTCGCACTTCACGCTCGCATTAAATTAAAATATTTGAGAGGAAATAACAAAAAATTGATTAGCTACATGTATGTATGGACAGCAAATCATTCCCAGGTCTGGGGACATGTATATGAGCCACTGGTACAATAAACTAAAACAAATCGTTGAGCAAAACTGGAGTAGACCGGGGGGGGGGGGGGGGGGGCGCAAAGTCAACAATTGCCCCGGGCGCACTTGACCCTAGATACGCCACTGCGCCCACCGGAGGTGAAGGGGAGACGTAGGGATCCAAATGGCGTCTGTCTGTCCGTCGTCCGTCTGTCCGTCACACTTTACCTGCAAGACTCTCGTATGGCGCATTACTCGGCAATTGCTGGTCCAATGGCAACCAAACTTGAATGGTAGATTCACTAGGGGTACCATCATGTTGTGGTGCTGTCGGAGGTCACATGGTGAGGTTGAAGGTCATTTGAGGCCACATTGTTATAGAGTACCTGCAGGGCTTTTTTTTAAAAACATACTTTAAAATATACCTGCAAGACTCTCTTATGATGCATTACTTGGCAAGTGCTTGTCCAATGGCAACCAAACTCGGGTGATAGATACACTTACTAGGGGTACCATCATGTTGCGGTACTGTCGAGTTCACATGTTGGGGTCAACGGTCATTTGAGGTCAAACGTTGCAAGACTTTCTTGTGAAATGAAACTTGGTGAGGGATGTACTTGGGGAGGGGTCTTCCCACGAGGCCGAGTATTTTCCCACGAGGCTGAGTATTTTTCCCCGGAGGCCTAGTATTTTTCCCCCGAGGGCAAGTATTTTTCTCATGAGGCCGAGGGTCCACGAGGCCGATTATTTTTCATATAGTATTTTCTTTCATTAGGATGTTTGTCTGCGTCAATAGAAAAGTTTCCGCTAGGCATAATCCTCCAATGAAGCCTAAAATATCTTATAAATTGCGGATAATAAAAACGGGCATTCGGGGCAATATTATGATTTATGCTTGAGTATCATCTCACTTACCAATCTTACAAAAGTGTACCTTTTCATCCGTTTATTCTTTGTGAAATTTCGAAACTTTAGTTTAAAATATTTTCCTTATTTTCATTTTTCATCCGTAATGTATTTCTTTTTCTTAAAAAACGGCGTTTGAGCTGCAGTATATTGCAAAAAACAATATGAGGAAAATCGGCCTTGTGGACCCTCGTGGGAAAATACTCGGCCTCGTGGACCCTCGGCCTCGTGGGCCCTCTGCCTCGTGGACCCTCCCCCTTGGGGAAACCTTTATGTTAAATCCCAGATAGCAAGGTTACGTTGGGCCAACGTTATTCTTGCCGTTGGGCCAACGTTGGCACAACGTTGGCGACCATATGCCAGTGTTGGGCCAACGTTGGCACAACGTTGGCGACCATATTCCAATGTTGGACCACCGTTCGCATTTTGAGTGCGCGCGACGTCGCACTTTTGCATACAACTTAACGTTGATCCAACGTCGACAAATTGTTGCCGCAACGTGCAACATGAGGTGCCAAGACAACTGCAGAGCAACTGGGATGGAGCCCTAGAAGATGAATTAATTTTTCCTTTGCAAAGGAGTATTTCGCCCTGTATTGCAAAAACGTTTTCTTGCAACTATTTTCCACCGATATGTAACAATTGCATTGAGTTTTTCAAAGTGAATTATTGTAATTTACCAAAGGAAATAAACTTTTTACATATTTTCATATTTTACTGGAGAATTAATGGATACCTGATTCCATGGCAAATCCCCTTGGTAATCGTTTATTAAAGGCACCAAAAAATTACCTTCTCGGGGCCCAGCCGTCTCGCTTTGCCATTTTATCGGTCCCCTATGGTCATTATTTCTTCGGGAATAGTTTAAAAGGAAAATTTGAACAGTTTGTGGGAAAACATGAAACCGGTTAAAAAAAAATTCACTGATAATCCCGCCTCCAAAATTTTTATTTTAGGTTTTTTTTTTGTCTTCCCCTTTTGTAAAAAATCGTCTGGCTGGTCCTCATTTGCTCTCAAGAATGAAAAGGGACAGCTTTCCCGTTTCATATGATTAAACAATGATGAACAGCGCTATGATTATGTATGAAATATATACAGAAAGGCTTTATTTTTTGAGATGGCTAATTAATAATTGTCAGTGTAGTTTTAATTGCCATTAGTACTGCATCATAGCTGAAATTTGTGCATTTCCAAATATTGCATATGTGTTGTTTTGCAATCATGGTATATCGTCAAAATAATGATTTTTGTGCACCATAAAAAAAATATGGGTACTGCCATTTCAAATCTATTATGGCAAGCTATTTGGCAAGATACAAGAGAAATACTTATCATTGAAATACCTGTTTACTTTTCAAAATAAACAATATCTGGCCCAAATATTTGGCCCAAAATTACTGTCCCAGGTTTTTTTTTTTTAAATTGTGGGCATGCTCTAAATTTTGAATTACAAAAATTTGTCATTGTTTTACCAATCAGAATTGATTATTGTAATGCGATTGTTTAAAACTGAAAACCCCAGAAGCTAAAATTAGTGACCATTAACCAAACATGGCTGTCCAAATCTGTCAAAAATGTCCTCTCCGAATTCGATATTTTTACGCATAGTTAGACATTACTTGATTAACAATGTTTTTGTCTTTAAAAACACTTGTATAGGCCTATATGCAACAAACTTAGAACATTAACTTCAATGCACTTATTTTCAGACAGTTGACGTTCCAATGTTGTCAATTCAATTTCTGTCAAAAAGGCGTCCTCGCCGAAAAAGGAAGCAATTGACTTTCCATGTAATACAAAATTTGAATCCTATAAAAAATAAGTGGGTGATCTCATGCCTTACAATTTAAAAGCAATATTATTCAACTTGTTTAGAACACAAACACAACAACAACCAACAAAAAAAAGCAAAAAAAAAAAGAGAAAAAAATTACAAGAAAAACAAATCAAATTTGTGGAGGGTGCAGTAAGACAGATGGTTATAACTGTAAAACAACCCATACGTTGTTATATTTATTTCATGGCAAACGTGTTGTCGACCATAATTCATATATTCTGAGACTTGTCCCTTTGATTCCTAATATCAGCAGAAACTGAAAATTTTTTTTTTTCTGAAACAAAAGGAAAACAAAATAACAAATGCCATAAAAATCTAAGTTTGGGAGGTGGGAATTACTGGTGAATACAAATTGTAAAATTTTTCATATTTTTCAGTAAACTGTATACAGGTATCGTTTGTACTTGTCGCATATCATACTCTGTTATTACTTTACATTAATTACAGAATTATAGCATGGGGTGTGCAATACAAACACAAATAAATAGGATACTACTGCTACAGAAGAAAAAAAACACTTCGAGTAATATTTCAAACACAACTTAGATCTCATAAAGATATTTTATTTTACGAAAATAATATCCTTAAAGTAAAAGATATTTATTTATTCCAACTTGGCCAATTCATGTTCAAGGGGCGGATATATCCGCCCACGGCACGGATATATCCGCCCACGGCACGGAAAGGGGCGGATATATCCGCCCCTGGGACATCCTCACTTCGCGGAGACGTCTCCTCGACAGAATAGAAAAATTTGTCTCCGCGACGGATAAAAAGTATTAGAGACGTCTCTGCGATATTGCGATATCCCGAGAACCACGAGTTTGGCATGTATTGTATCACCATTAGAAGAGAATCTGGTTAGATTATGGGATACCTAGGTCAAAAGTTAAAGTTTCAAGACGTCAACTTACCAAATTTTATGTGCCGCGGTCTTGGGAAATGGACAAGTCTATCCTTAAGAATAACAAAAACAACAACAACAATACTATGGCCCTATATATAATATAACAAGATAAAAACACCTGTAAGTTTTTAATTCATAAAATATTGTAATTATAATTGTACACTGTTAGAACGCGGTTTAAAATTTTCGCTGTTTAAAAAAATGTTGGTTTAAAAGTTAAACATTCTTGTTTAATATTTAAACATTGTTGTTTAAAACCGGAAAAGCGAGGTTTTATAGCCTTAAAAAGACCTGTTTAGAGATTAGAGTTTAGATATTAAACAGTTTTGTTTAAACAGGCCGAGGCAAATGTCACGTGATAGTCATGAGCTAATGGCATCACTCGTTACACATGCAAGGTAAAATCAGCGCAACATTTCAATCATGGCGAAGGAATTATGCCTCACACATTTCATAAGTGTATGTACTGATGTGTTGGCTCAGTGGATAGAGCGTCTGCCTTATAATCGAAGGGTCGTGAGTTCGATACCCGGCCGCTTTAAGCAAAAGTTGGAGCGTTTTTATTTTTGGAGAGAAACGTTAAACAATACTGTTTTAAACAACCATTAAACAACAGGTTGTTTAAACTTTTAAACAACAAGAGTTTGAGAGTTTTAAACAACTGCAGGTTGTTTGATTTTTAAACAACGCTGTGCGATTCACCGGTTAACACGCAGTTGTTTAAGATTTTAAACAACTTGTTTAATTTTTTCTAACAGTGTATTACAATAAATAATTCATTTTCATTATATTATATTTATTGCATTTTTGGAAGATATTGTTCGAAAAGTAGGTTTTAAATTGAATTGCAGAAAACAAGTTTATTCAAATTGTTTGAATGCTATCTACCTTTCAAATTTGTATTTTTACGGTGTAATGTTTTTCTATAGACCTAATGATGAAGGAAAATGTATTTGATATGCTACTTATGATGATGAATATGTTCAGTGATGTTGTCATTTGTCCGCTTTGGTTTCTGAATAAGAAAGATAGAAAATTGTTATTAAAAAGTACACGAATTTTAATCACCTTCGTTTGTGGATTCATTCCCTTACCAAACAATTCTTACTGTACCAGTGTGTTTGATAGGCTACACGATCTGCATATGAATGAAAATAAAGCGAGAAGAAACAATAAACATGATCGCATAACACTAAGGTTTTACTTCATTGCATATTTGATCAGTCTCTTGAACAAAAAGCGCATGTACCATGTCTCTCTCTCTCTCTCTATTGATAGATGTGTACATGTAAATTAAATTTGTTAACATTTTTTATTTTCTATTTGTTTATTTATTTATTTATTTATTATTATATATACTTTTTTCTTCTATTTTCTTTTTTTGAGGGAGGGGGGGGGGGTTCTAGGACGACGTGACCTGGACAATCACCCCCTGACAAGGCCCATCAGAATCTACACCTATCTCTACACGTAACCCTTTTTTTTGGGGGGGGGGTAGTTGCCCTGGTTGTAGATGTCCTGATTTGTACATGATAGGCCTTGATCCAGCTGCCAACGTATATCAATGGATCAAAAGAAGCAACTTTTCTCCCCACCCCCTTTTTTGCGTTTTAAATAGGCCTAATGGGATTTCCAAAGTGAATATTTTTTTTCCTGAACCACTCTGTATCTCATACATCAGCATATTACAGGTAGTAATATAAAATATGCACGCAGAGGGAGCTGTTTCATTTGCCGTCAATCATACATTGATTAAGTCTACTCTAATGACATGGTGTGTGTCTGTTTGTGGTTCTCTTTGGAAGAATAATAACTGAAATGAAAATATTGTTTTTGTTTTTTGTTTGTTTGTTGTTGTTTTTTAATGTTTTTTCCTTTAAAGAACAACTAAAATTTTCTATTTCTAAGTTTACGGTTAACCAAAAATTCGGATGCAATATTACATTTGGCGTAAATATTCATATTATGAATGATGGCGCTGTAAAGACTAAAAACAACAACAACAACAACGTTCTATATTCAATGCGACCAACAGCAAGGGATGTTCTAACTTTTTGCCAACATAGTAAAATCTTAATGATAAGTTTTCTCTTTTGTACTGGTATGCAATTCCTTCTTATATTCATATGTATTTTCAAAAGATTCAAATAAATAAACCATGATTACAATGAAGACAAATTAAGCCTTTCAAACAGATAATGGCAAAGTCAAGAACAAGTTTAAATTTAGTATCTAAGATAAATTCGATATTGGAGGGTGACTTTTTAAATAGTATAATTGTTATATAATGATAAATTTGATGTGAAGATAGTCGTAAACAATAAATATACTCATATTGGAAATACTTGTCCCCTATGCACCTTTGGATCGGTGCCCCTGATTATCATCAATTCCAATGTTTTTTGTTTGTTTGTTTGTTGTTTTTTTTTTCATTGTGAATAGTGAAACATCTGTGCTTCTACATGGTGTATTGTGTATTACATGATTACTAATGTATATCAGGCACACACGAGGAAGATTAACGAAAGAGTTATATTAGGAAATTTTGGATTTTTGAATGTCAGAAATATGCTTTTTAGACTGCAAAATAATATAATAATGTCATAAAAGTGTTTTAAATGATAATGAATTTGTAATGGGTAGATTTATATGCACATATGATATTTCTTATTTTCTTGATACCAAAATATTGGGGGGGGGGGATGATTGTACACACCATCCCCCCACCAACATTATTGGGGGGGATGCATCCCCCTCATCCCCCCCACAATCGACACCCATGGTGGGAGCATATATCTTTTGATCACGACACAGAAATTCACCATTCATGTCGAAAAGCAGACTCCCGTGGGAGTCACATTTATATTGTCCCTTTCATTTGTTCACGCACTGGCAATAGTACATCCATTCTGTTTTGCTATAGCCTAATTATGTTCCCACCATTCCCCCCTTTTTTTTACAGACAGTATTAAGAAGATTATATCAATATGTTCCCTGAATGCACGCGACACGTTTCAATAAATTTCTATTTTCCTTTTTATTATTATTACCAAGGGTATCTGTATTGAT
>CALNVZ010000174.1:40858285-40888457 GCA_940671915.1 Paracentrotus lividus | reverse complement strand
GTCCCTCGATCTCGATATGCTCATTGCGAATTTTGGTTTTCGGCACCGTGAATCCACCAATTTCGATAGAAAAAATGAAACCAAATTAACTCTGGGATTATGACTTTTTGTAAAACATTTAAGTCAGCATCTTATACTATAACAAATTTTACGCGCTCCAATATTTTTTCTGAAATCGTGACATTTCAGGAGTTGCGTAATCATAAACAAACCACACGTGCTTCTATAGAAAAGTTCGTAGAAAGAACCATGTACCTATGTAAACCAGCGATACCGAAATAATGTTGATGCATTCAACTAATCAAAGTTAGAATAAGTTGGTTTATCATTAAACAATCTATTAGTTAAACGCAAGCTTGAAAACAGACGATTTTTGAAGAAAAAATACAACGGAAACAAAACCAAAAAAAACAAGAAATTTCATGGTTTTCGAAGTATGAGGAAGCGAAAGCCCGCTACAAAGCAAACTGTTGGCTGTAGTACACGTTCCCGGGCCCGCCGATACCAGCAACTCAAAGCGGCGCGAAATGAATTGCTTTTCAGGCAGTAGACGCCCTCTATCTACGGTATACGGATTTAGTGGAGGTTTTGTCAAGAGAGTTGGGATTTCTCTGGTACATACAGGGGGTGGGGGAGGGGAAAAAATAGGACCTGACGGAGGGATATTGTGAGGATCAAGGTCTTTACTTGCCCCCTTGTTTCTATCTTTATCTGTTTTCCCCCGTTTTATTTATTTTGTCCTTGGCCGATAGGGGCCTTCGCATATCCAGAAGGTCGGCTTATATCGGTCATTTATAAGTTGGTCACTCTGGTCACTCTGGTCAGTCCGAGTTCAATAGATAATTTGATTTTCCTTTTTTTTCGTGGGGGGGGGGGGGGGGGTAATTTCAGTGGTCCCAGCAAAATATCCACTTTTAGGCACTTCATTTTTCTTCTAAATTAGAGGCTTAGGGGGTGGTAGGCCAGTCGCTCCTCTAGATGTCAGTAGGCCTACATGCATATGAATTTTAAACCCCCGATTTCTTTCACCTAATTTGACGCTTTTAATCAGCCCGGGTAAGCTGTGCGCATACAAAAGAAATAGGTAATTGTTTATGTGGTAGCTGTGGGTTGATCTGATTGGCCAGCCAGGATACAGATAGGTCGCGACTGTTCTGATTATAGAGGCAAGCGGGGGTGACCGGGCTTTGGGCTTGTGAGGAAGGGACACGTACGGCCGCATTTATTGCAGAACATTTATTTGTTGTTCAAGCAGCATTGTTTCCTGCTGTTCATTCTGTTATGTTTAAGGGAAAATCGTATCGCCACCTGTGCGTGATTCTTTACAAAAATCAGTACAAATGTGCTCTTTTCTTCTTTTCTAATTCAATTCATCGATACTGCAGTGATGCACGCTAAACCACCTTGGTTTTCTGGAGAGAATGGTACGACCTGTAGCGCCTGGCTCGCTATACGAGCCAATCCCAAATCAGACGGAACAATTGGTTATTCGTTTGATTTTTAAAATGACGGTGGTTTTTTTATCAATAAGAATAATTTATCATATCAACTTTCCGGAATGAACTGAAATAATTGAATTTTTTCCCCGTTGGTGAAAAATAGCCCGCTCCGCGCAAGAAATTTTAGATATAAGCGAAGCATTCAGTCAAAAAAGTTCAATACACCAGAACTGTGACATAATTGATGAATTTCAAACAAATGACGTTGATAAAAGAGCCAAAATATCTGACTTTATATTTCACATAAAAGCAAGGAAGTCAATTTTCTAATTTTTTTCCGTGTGACTATGGCCCATCGGATAAAAAGATATGGTTGAAACAAGAGGAAAATAGGCGAGTATCCAGGATCCATAATAGGGGGCGCAAGGAATTTTTATCGCCCGTCCAGGGGAAATGGGGAGGGTTTCTATTAATTGTACTGAAATTCCATTTTTTTCAATTATCACAAAGTTTAAATAGTTTGTTTTTCTTATAACCTAAAAAAAGCGAACCATGTATGGTTGGTAGAACCGTATTTATATGTGGCATTCATATACCTTCTGAATTGGTTGCGAGCGCGAAGACGAGGTCGAAAATTGTTGAGGTTTTTAAAGTTATTATGAATAAATAAGAAGGGCATTTCTAGCTACTATTTTAGAAATGCGATAGATATTGTGTAAATAGACCCAATTTATATTCCCGAGGCTAAGCGCGGAGTTGGAAATTTTTAAAGGTAAGAAATTGGAGTTTATACTATTTGCATGCATTATGTTTCGGTATCAGTCAGCGCGAGCGCGAGCGAAAATCTTGGGGTTTAAATTTTTTTAAGGTAAATCTTAGAACTATTATTGCTGCATTTGATTTGATGTCCAGCGAGGCGAGCGCGAGCTCGGAAAATTGGGGGCTTAAGAATTTTTTAAGTAAAATTTAGAGTTACTATTATGCTTTGATTTGGCATCAGCCGAGCGCAACGCGCGAGCCAAAATTTGGGTCTTAAAAAAGTATTTGATTAATAAGGGGGTAGCGCACTTTCTAATTAACCACTGACGAACTATGTTTCCCAGGAGCGGGCCCAGAGGCAGAGGGTCAAGAGCCTTTTCTTTGGAATTTACTAGTTTTAAACATTTTTAACTTTGTCACTAATTGTATTTTTTTCTTAAAAAGGCGTTTGAGCAATTTTGAATAAAATATGTAGAAAATTCGGCTCAAGTGGCGACTCCCCAATAAAGGCTTAGTTAGTGCCAATGTAGAACAATAAAGCCTATTCGGTTTTATTGAATAAAGTTGGGCGAAAATGTGTACAAGCTCGAGCTTATTCCTTTTTCTTCTTTTTTCTTTCTTCCCTTTTTTATCCTTTTTCTCCTTTTTCTCTCCTTTTCCTCTTTTATTTTTTTTTTTTTTAGTCGCCAATGGGGGGCGGGCCTGTTGCGCCCCTCTGGATAGCCATGAAAATTGTACCGTTTTGCAGCTTTTTTTAGCGGCGCGCGGTGTGTTTGTAGGGGTTGACGCTTAAGTGTTAGGGTAAAATCCATATGAGAAAGTTAATTTTCTTTGCTTTTTTTTCTTCTTCCTTTTTTCAGGGCGTGCGCAAAGCGCGAGCTTAAATTTCTCTTCACAAGGGATCTGAAAACAAGACATTTCAAGCATTTTCATCTCAGGAACATAGTAACAGGGGCCGCGGAGCCGGGGGACTGGGGGCTGGGGCTCAGTCAACCCCCCTCAACACTTTTGCCAGCAAATGTGTACAAATATGCAAACATGACCATAGACTGTGATTTTTAGCCTAGCCCCCCGCCCCCCCCCCCTCCTTCGGCTCAGCCACTCCACTTTCAAAAACGCTCCTCGGCCCCTGATGAGTAAGATCATGCGATTGCGAATTTGCGCGATCGAAATTTTTACTCTGTGTATAATGATCAGTATATGCAGAAGTTTAAGTATTTTTAGGCTTTTGATACGAAAACAGAGCTTAAAACCAGGGTCTCCTCTCACGTCCCTGATTAAACAGAGTTTAAAATTTTTCGGCCTTCGGGCTATCATAAAGGTCATCAAGTATTGCCATAGGAGTAGGTTCAGTTGGTACATCGGGTGAGTCGTTAATTTTTTCCTTCTTTTTTTTTTCTATCATTTTTCTGGGGGGGGGGGCGGGCCCGCTGAGCACCACTGGATCCGCGCCTGATAGTTTTAAAGAGAATGTCATTGATTTTACCCCCGTATAATGCGCGTAAATCAGACCCATTGGTAGAGGCGAAACGGACACAATAATATTATGAGCTATTATGGTCCTTGTAATATTTCATATTCTCCTGGGACGATTTTTTTTTTGTCATGCCAAAGTCGGAAATCGTTATGTTGTCAGAGTTCCTGGTTCTATAATATACTGATATGTAACCGTAACTGGAAAACTCGAAATGGCTGATAGAAAAAAGGATTTCTATCATAATTTACAGTCATAGTTATAGTTATATAGCTATCAATTTATGTCATAGTGTAATTCATTTCGAAACTGCAGATAATAAAGGTTGTAAGCATTACAAATTTCAGTGGGTGAAAATAAGCACACCCGCCCGGCTCATCAATTTTGACGCCATGGAGGGTTCCATCTTTCCCCAGCTCAAGAGGTCTGTCTTACCCACACACATATTTTTTTCAATGATGGATTGTCTGAAGCGGCTGAACAAGACACGAATACGAATTACTCATAGAACACTCTTTTAAACATCAAATGTCAAATTGAACTATGATTTTAAACATAACAGATGAAGGTGATATATTATTAAAGAACATAATCAAGGATTTGTTCAATCACTGCTCACCCTACATCAGGTTATCACATATACGTTATCCGGCAGGCAGAAACGTCTTTCGGGCCGGGTAGTCGGTATGAATATGAAATTTTCATTGATTTCATTTTTTGGAGAAGATTTAGTCAAGATCAAGATCACTGCGTCCAAGATTTCACATGATTAACAACTTCTCAGTATGCATAATACATAGGAATAGTAGGCCTAGATCAAATATTCTTTTTATGGAAGGAAATATACTTGGGATATCTAATACAGGTTTTTACCCCCCCCCCCCAAAAAAAAAAAAAAAAAAAAAAAAAATAATAAAAATAAAAAATAAATAAATAATAATAATAATAATAATAATATAAAAAAATGAAATAAAATAAATTAAAATATATATATATATATATATATATATATTTATATATATATAAATAAATAAAAAATAAAATAAATAATAAATAAATAGATACATAAATAAAATGAAATAAATAAATAAGTAAACAATAAATAAGTAAACAATAAAAAAATAAATGAATAAAAATACAAAAAATACAAAAAATACAAAAAAAAAACAAACCCTAATTAATTAAAAAAAAATCAAAATAAAAATAACAATAGATAGATCTATATGGGTGAACCCGTTTAATGAGAAATAAAACATTGAAACCAGTTCAACAGATAAAAATCACCAATAAACAGAATGGAAGTTTGAGAGAGAGAGAGTGAGAAATACGAACATTTAAACAGGGCCCTAATTAATACCAGTATATAGGACCATGGATATATAAATATATCTCTCTTATATATATCCATGATAGGACCTTGCATTTGAAATTCTAGCGCCATCAGCGTCATTCATTGTTTCGGACCACCCAAATTTAGGGATTTTCCCCCTTTTAGTTTTTGCCACCTGCACCGCCGCCATCCAGCAGTGCATGCCACTCCCTGCTCGTCCTGGCGTCAATTTCTGCCAGTTTGACTTTGATAAGTCTTATGCATTTGATTCATCTTTGGCTGCTAGTGTGTTGTAGGAGGTAAGCCTAGGAATTTTGGCGATTTTCTTTTAGTTTCTTACGGTTGAAAAAAGACGAACATTAATAATTTTTTAAAACTAGTTCACTCGTCAGCATGGTCAGAGACAGAGCGCGCATGGCATGGAGGCCGGAGGCGCGAGGCCGAGGCCGCTAGCTACGGGAGACACTACTGCCAAAGAAGGCATGAATTGAAAACTCGCTCCAGCGAACAAAGTTGAGAATAAAAATAAACCCTCTCTTGTACATTATTACCTGTACTGTAAGGTGTGTTCGTTTATGATGGTAGTTCATTAATTTAGATGATTTAGGAATGAGCTATCAAATTCAGTATTCACCTAGATGAATGAAAAGAACAACCCCCTGTTTGATTTACCATCATGCTATTGCTAGCTCAATTCTGAATTCTCCCCTTGGCCTGCGCTTGGCTTTCCCAGGGCAACAGTATTAAGAATAAATGTTCTCGGCTTAATCTAACATTTTTAATTTTTTTATTTTGTAAGACTAGCGTAAAAATAAACAACCCTGATATTAATTTATAAATGTCGTTATCCACTTAAAACATATTTATTTGAATGATTGTCTAAAAGCTCCAGTTACAAATCATGAAGTGTACGAGGCCTACCATCTTTGTTTAAATTATTATCACATGAGACACAGAGCATGTTCATGGTTCACACATGTAGACTTTCTATGTGATCTTATTTCTTACATCCAAATTAGTTTTTAATTCAGGGATAAGGCACGCACGTAGAAATGTTTACGCCATAATTTATGCACGACGCTCGAATGATCATGTTAGCATATGACATACACTACCATTGTGCCTTCCAATGAACAATAGTCACGATAAAATTTAGATTCGTCATTTATTTTTTTGGTAAGTCCTCATTTCTTTATACGTTTTTCAAATGTTGGTCGAAGTCCGACAGTGGATTTGTTGAAGTTCCTTTTTATATTTCTCTTCTTTATTCTAAAAAGTATTCTAGAGTGGCTTTGCCTTACACTTTTTGTGAAGTCGAGTCTTGCAGTTTTTCTTGCAAAATGGGTCCACTTTGGTTATGATTGACAGCTAAGACAAAATCGGTCTTTATCGGGGACAGCTGAATCGCGTTGTTCAGCAACCAGGAGGCGGAGCTCCACGCGATAGCTAATCAGAGCGGCCAACAATCAAAATGCATTGTTCTCTAGATCTGTAAGAACGAACTTGTAGGTATTTCGCTGTGGCACGCCAAGGCATGTCGTGACTTAGACCGAGGCTGCTCTGTCTTCATCGTATCCCTCTGAAGACAGAGAGCTACCGTTGGGTGAGCTATTCAAACTGCAGTGATTCTCTGTTAAATTTCCCCAAATTTCATGGGAAAAAGTTACGGAGACCCCCAAAAACCAAATTCAACAAGACAGTTGGGCATCAAGGGCAAGAAACAGATAGATAGATCTAGAGAAAATCATTTCCAGATGCGGTAAGTGGAATAACTTTCATGTTATAGCAAATCAAATATGATCACCGAAAAACACACTCGGCTATGTACACTGCAGCTTGAACAGCTCGTGCAATGGTAGCTCACTGTCTTCAGAGGGATACGATGAAGACAGAGCAGCCTCGGTCTAGTCGGGACTATGGCGAGATTTTAGTGAAAGGACTGAATGCATTCCCATATGGTTTTCCACTGCTTGGCAAAAAATCAGGAGTGTTTTTTTTATTTTTGTTTTCATGATAGTGAAATCAAATTGATTGAAAACCTATAATTCTCTGATAAATATAACTACATAGAAATATAGACCCTTAGACCCTACTGTATAAGTGGTTATTTTTGCAGTGGGTTTATTTTCATGAATTTCGTGAGTCCATCTTCTGAAAAATTTCCCCTTCGATAAAAGGCTATTTATAGCAATGAAAACATCCAAAAAACATAGAAATTATCCACTCACAAATTGCCCAAATTAGTCCAAATCATGAAAATATCTATCCACAAAAATATTGGCTTTTATATAACTCATGCTAAGAATGTTGAATAATCCTGTCCTCTGATTGGTCAAAAGTCTGGTCATAGTTTTAGCCATGCCTGGCCAGGGAGGTTGAGCGTTCAATAGTCATAATTCAATAGTCGTTTTTAATAGTCATTTTTTCAACGGCAGTCAATTGTTGATACGATCCGTGTTTTGTGCAAGCGCAGACACCGTATATTCACAATGCAATAAATTGATTGCTAACATTAGATTGCGCAGCTCAGACGGTACGAAACTTTCAAGGCGGTTAATTTAGATTTGTTTACCTTTTTTACATGAATTTAATGCAACAATGGCACAGGACAGCGTTCCGCGATTCGAACTTTTGGATGAAGATCAATTGCGTGATTTAATTCATGCAGCAGATGGTAAGAACACTAAAAATTCCGTGAAATTTGCCGTGAATGTTTTTAGTTCTAACGTTAGCGTGAACGAACTGCCAAATTCAGAACTGGATATAGATAATGTTCTGCAGAGGTTTTACGCTGGTGCTAGGCAAAAAAAAAAAAAAAAAAAAAAATGGTGAATTTTTTTCGGTATATAAAATATATAGTGACTGCCTTAATATTCGGGGCATAGTTGTTTCTAAAGGCTCTCGGGGGCCTTCCATCCAGCTATAACCCCTCGGCAAGCCTCGGGGTCATAGCTGGATGGAAGGCCCCCTCGAGCTTTAGAAACAACTATTGCACCTCATGGCAGTCACTATATCTATAATACAGTATTTAAAATCCTTATTTTCTTTAACTGTAAACTGCTACATCAAGAGGAGGTCTACATTTACATCATATTTTGATTTTTTTTTTAAAATGTAAAACAAAGGTTCATTTTCTTAAATTGATTTTGCAAGGCACCCAGATTTTCACTCATTAGGGAAAAATACTCTTTGGGGCCACTGCATGGTAATTCCTTAAAATGTGGGTTTTGAATATCACAAGCAGAATTATTATGAGCCCAGATGGGTGTTTTAGTTATTGTTTCTTTCTTCATGGACATGGCTAACATTCTCAAAAATCGTTAAGTCATGTATTGAATTATGGAAAGATTTAATTGACGCAAATGAATTCAATTATTGATAGATTTAAATGATACAAAAACTCTAATTATTTTATACTAGTTAACTGTATATCCTTCTGAAAACGGAATAAAGTAATTGTCTCTTGGCTCTTCAGACGCACACACAAAATGATTATGCATACTTTTCCTGGCAAAATAGTAACAAGGTATTCAAACATCCTGTAATAAAAGAATGAACTACAATACATAGAATCCAGTTTGCGTATATTAGTTGTTGCTATGTCAGGCAAGCCTCTGGCAAGCTTTCAGTCTGTCAAGAACTACCTTTGTTAAAAAAGTATGCATAAAATTCGAATACGTTAGGGCAAGTCCAAGCTATTTTGCGCAGTAACAAACGGGACATTCAGAGCCAAAAATAGGGCTTATTTGAAAAATCTTGAATGAAACCTCAATCCTTTGGTATATTCCTGAAGGCACTAAGAATGTTCAACAAAAACATAAACAATAGTTGTAATAACTCAATTCATAATTAATTTATGATAATTTATTCGTCGGTAACAAACGGGACCGCAAAAAAATAGTGTTTTCAAATTTTGACTTTGTTCACATATAACTCTGAATTTAAAAAGTAGATCTAAATTTGCAGAGTCATATCCTCTTAAACGTGTAATAAACAGTGTAAGGACATATTTTAACGTTAATTCAACTTCGAGTTTTCTGGCAAAGGTCAAGTTTTAAAAACTATGCCAGTTAACAATCGGGACAGTAACACACGGGACAATTATTCCCTGTAATATTTTTTATTAAACAATTAGTGTAGCCAAGGCGAAGCAACATTAAAAAATCTCTCTGATAAATCAAAAGAAACATAACAAAACACTAATGTAAGAAAAACTTATTTTGTTTCATTTCTAAAAGTGGGAGGATGGGTAATAAAAACGTGTGATTTTACATCAGCTCAGTAACTTTTGTGAGACTATTTTTGAGACCTGAATATTTTAAGTCTAAAAATATGGAAAGCTATGGTCGTAGGGAGTTCGTGATATTTTGGTACGCGAGAGTATAGCAAAGAAAAATATAAAAACCAGAATGAATAGCTTGACTTTTTAAGTGTGTAATCTGACGTAGTGACAAAACCGCCTTGTTTAATGGGGTGAAAAATGAGCATTTCTATGGCGATTTTGATATATTTTTTTCATTGGATATTAATGAGGGCCTGGGACGTCAATGAACTTGAAATGACTTTTTGACCTTCCATTTGCATTAGTTCATTTCATACCCTTTGATGGATGATATATGACAGATCGTATGTAGCTGCCTCTACAAAGCCCCACGAACACTTGACATACAAATTGGTCAAAAAGTCGAAACAAATCAACCATCCTCGGAACAAATAGCGTGGACTTGCCCGTTAGTTAACTGGTCCATTTTGCTGAGGAAACTGCAAAAAATAACAAAATCAACAGAAGCACAGAATAAAAACCTACTAAGGTGATCACAATTTTCATTTCATATTTCAGGGGCGTATCCAGGGGGGCGCAACAGCGCGCGCGCCCCCCTATTGGCCGACTAAAAAAAAAAAAAAAAAAGGAGAGAAAGGAGAAAGAAGGAAAAAGGGAAAGAAAAGAAGAAAAGAAAGAAAGAGAAGGGAATTTGGTTCTAAACGACCATAACTAAGGCCTTTAATGTGGGAGGGCCCAACGAGGCCGACTTTTCTCATATTGTATTTTGCAATAATTGCTCAAACGCCCTTTTTTAAGAAAAAGAAATACATTAAGTGACGAAAAGTAAAATAATTTAAAACTAAAGTTTCAAAATTTCACGAAGAAAGAGGCCTCTTGACCCTCTGCCTCTTGGGCCTCGCCTCCTGGGAAACATAGTTGGCCTCATGGGTTTATTAGAAAGTACCCCTTATTATTCAAAATACTTTTGAAACCCCAATTTTGGCTCGCGCTTCGCGCTCAGCTGATGCAAATCAAATGCACAATAATAACTCTAAATTTTCCTTAAAAAAATTCTAAACCCCAAATTTTCGCTCGCGCTTCGCGCTCGCTGACACCAAATCAAATGCACAATAATAGTTCAAATTTTTACCTTAAAAAAATTTTAAACCCCAAATTTTCGGCTCGGCCTTCGCGCTCGCTGATACAAAATCAGATGCAAAAATAATACTCCAATTTTTACCTTTAAATTTTCAGCTCGCGCTTCGCGCTCCGCGGATACTAAATTGGGTCTATTATTAGGGATGGCCACACAACAGCAAAAAGCCACTAGAACGGTTTCCACTTCACTGTATGGATGTAGTACACCCAGCTAAATTTTACAATGCAAACAAAGCCCATGCACTGCTACTCAATAATACACAGGCAGAGGAAAGCAAAATTTTCAATAAAAAAACATGCTTTCGAAATGTCATTTGGCCAGTGGTAAATATCAATCATTTTTATTCCAATTGGTCAGTTTCTTCCTTAGAAAATACCTCAGCAGGTTGATCAACTTTTCCTGTTTAAAAAATTGATATGAAAACAACTACAGTGCGTGTTCAAAGTGATGCTTTGTGTGATGGTGTTATGACTAGAATTTCTCATGATTGGAATAGACAGATAAGGAAAAGTGGATATCTATAAAATGTAACTATTTTTGAACAAAAAATGTATTGGGGTGAAAAACAAAGAACAAGCTTTACCACTGGCCATTTAAGTTTTAAAATTAACTCCTACCCTCTCCAACACTCAGCTCTGAGCCACACCACCATGAAATAGCCCTAATTGTCTAGGGTGTTCCTATTGAAACATGCCCTTGGAGTATTTTTCCATCGGTGGTCATATTGGATCACATACGGTAACATACCTGTCAAACCATCAGTTTTGTACTGCCATAACTTTTTGTATAATCTACTCATACGCCTCAATAATGTTATATAATCTCATTTCATGTTGATACACACGTAGAAAATGTTAGTATGAATTTGGTTGAATAAATCAAAGACAAAAGGAACCATAAACTTGAGCTTTAATTACATTTCTGCTATTGTCCTGAAACTTCGTAAAAAGTGTTTTAGCAGCTCATTGGTAACTGAAGACAACTCTTTGGGTCATATCTCTTTGATATGGAACACATCCAATTGTGATAATTCAAACTACCAAAATCTTTCTTTTAAATGCTCATCAATAAGCCTAGCAAAAACAACTTAAAGATAACTTAAAATTTTAGTGGACATCCCCTACTAATCATACACAATAATCTACCCATTTTCTAGTACTAAGAAAATGCCCCTTTATTTATTTCATATAACTTTAAAAACCTAACATTTTCGACTCTCGTTTCGCGCTCGCAGAATTCCAATTCAGAGGGTATATAATGCACACATAAATAGGTTTCTAACGCACATACATTGTCTTAGGGTATTAGAAACTATGTAACTTTTGTCGATAATTGAAAAAAATCGTGGACATTTCATGTATTCAATATTGAAATACGAAAAACCCTCCCCCTTCCCCTGACGGCGATAAAAATTTCCTTGCGCCCCCCCTATGGGAAATCCTGGATACGCCCCTTGATTTTGGTTGTTGTTTATTTATGTGACATTTTCATTTTACATTTATTTTTTTTTTGTGAGGGGGGGGGGGGGGGGGTATCATGCTAGCTGTTGATCTTGGGGTCTTTGCTCTAGATGGCACCCTCCATAGTAGGGTACTCTTCCTGTATACTAGGCTACATGAAATGATCAATCATATACAAACTATAACTTAATATGCTTTTCAGGACTGGAGTTCAAAACCTTTAACCTCCGAGGAAATAGAGATAGGGCTAAGGAGGGGGCCTTAAGTACCGACCTATTTCCTGGGTTAATCCTTAGCACGCTTACAGTTCCAGACTGCGTTTACAAAGTAGGGGCTAGCACGCGTAAAATAGTACGGTACTAATCTGGCCCTGCTAAAAGCAGGTTAGCCGCGTAATTTGCGGAGTATAGCCGGCGCCAATTTCGGTGCTAAGAGTGCAGTCTGAAACACACAACCGTGCTAAGGGAAAAGCGGGGTCTAAGCATTAGCCAATCAATGAAAATGTGGTCATCGAAATATCATAATTATTCGTAAACTTTGATAACACAAGTAAAGAGAAAAACAATGAATAAAAGGAAAAAGAAGAAAAACAATGAATACATTAATTAGGAAAAAAGAGAAACAGATGAATAACTCTAGGAAAAAGAAAAAACAGAATGAAAAAACAAAAAATGAATTCAATAAGGAAAAAAGAGAAAAAACAATGAATAACATAATGAAAGATAGAAAACAAGGAATAACATAAGGAAAAAGAGAAAAAAACAATGAATTACATAAGGAAAAAGAGAAAAACAATGAATAACATAATAAAAGAGAGATGAAATAATGAATAACATAAGGAAAGATAGAAAAACAATGAATAACATAAGGAAAAAGAGAAAAAACAATGAATAACATAATGAAAGATAGAAAACAAGGAATAACACAAGCAAAAAGAGAAAAACAATGAATAACAAAAGGAAAGATAGAAAACATAGAATAACATGAGGAGAGAGAGAAAAACAATGAAGAACATAAAGAAAGAGAATGAAATCATTAATATTCATGATCCAGCAAATAGTCTGGGGTTAAGGAATACCCAGTGTGAAAAGCATTGAATTTCTTAACCCCGGCTAAGCAAATAGTATGGGGTTAAGAAACACAGTCTGAAAGCAAAAAAAGATAGTACGGGGTTAAGGATAGTATGGGGTTAAGGATAGTACGGGGTTAAGAAATAGCAGTCTGAAAAGAGTATATGAGTGCTAGTTTAGTTGCATAACAGTATTTTATATTAACTTGTGTCCTACACAATTTAAGAGACATTATAATCTTTTAAAATTTCTGTTAAAGAAATATGGGAAAAACAAGATTGGTTAGAATCAAGTGATTTTCCAAGCTGGTGCCAATGTCAAACATATTGTTCTTGTTGCCCATTCTATTGTTCAGTATCTCATCATAATGGAAGTGCACTGTACTAAGAATTTATCTTTTAAAGGTAGTGTCAGCCTTTTGCAGGCAAAAATATTACATTTCTAGTTTTTAAGAGGATATAGTAGTATATCAATGACTATATCTTCCCACAACATGATTAAGGTCAAATGTTTGTCATATTGTGATTATCAAAATTCATTCCTATTTTTTCGAACCTCGAAAAATATACCGCACGGTGCGAACCGTTGACTGTTAGCGCAGAGAATGATGCACGCTGATGCGCCGTGTGTATATTGCTGTGTTTGGTCCGTGCTGCACGCGCTGTAATATCAACGATATTGATGGAGAGCTGGTCTAGATTGGTAATCAGATTTTCGTTTCATATTACTGATCTAGGCAACCTATGACAGTAAGATTGAATAGACAGTATAGGTTGATCATATTCTAAAGTTATGCCAAGTTGCATTAGTTTTCGCAATTTGTGAAATAGGCTGACACTACCTTTAAAGCATTTATTCATAACTTGAACATCATTTCAATCACAAATTCACTTTCTGTTTACAAATTGTGATCTTCATGTTGTAGGTGGACGACGTGTACAGATGGCTGGTATGAATGAAAAGCTTCTGGCTAAGCTGGGTGAAGAGGGCCTTGGCAACCACCATGATGTTCCGAAGCTTGGCCGAGAACTGGGATTTAAGGAGGCAAAGATAAGCTTATACATGCAGACAAACCACGTCGGTGGTCAGGTAGGCTCCAAAGGCACTGTAAATCTCCTCTTTGATTGGAAAAGGAACACACCGAGAGCTCAACAGGTTCCAACATTGAGGGCAGCACTCGTAGCGGCAGGGTTTCAGGAACTCGCTGAGGAATATTTTCCAGGTACTGAATGAACTAATTGAAGCAGAACTATTTGAAGGTATTACAAACTTTGAAGCTTGTGATACAAAATAAGGAAAGGCCCATAGATTAGACCAACTATGATCCATCATATCAAAATGAAATAAAAGTTGTCAAGCAAATTTAGCAAAGGGTCAAGGAAATCGGCAAAATAAAATAAGTGTCAAATTTTTGGGAAAATATATTTTTTATTTTCTGAATCTTCAATGTTTCATGTGTGCTCTGTAAAAAATTGAGTAAAAATGTCAGGGAAAAGTATTTGAAAATAGATTTATTTTGCCAATATCCTTGACTCTTTGCTGGCGACTTGTGTCTTATTTTAATATGATGAATCAAAAATAGTACTCTTGCTCAACATAGCAGTTGCAACTTGTTTTTGAGATTAAGGAAAGGAACTTGGTCAGATTGGGAATTCATGTTTTGATATTCAGAATTGTGGTACAAATTCATGCTGCGTTTTGTTTTGTGCTGAGAATGTTACACGTTCAGCAAAATGAATAGGTTCTATTCATCATCAATGGAAAAGAAGTTTAAAATTCAGCTGTAGTCTGTATAATCTCAAACGTACAAATTTTTAATAGGAACCAGAAAATTATGTTCAAGGGTGAATATATGCTGGATATACTGATCCCTAATATTATTCTTCCATTGACTTAAAAGGAGGAGATTAGTAGGGCCTACAACTGGTATAATATGCTGCTGTGCGGCTTTCACTCAGCTGTCCGTGGCTTTATCTTTTTGTAAGTCGCCCTAATAGGTGCACCCTTTGACACAACGATTGACAAATTTATATAAATCAATTAATTACCTTATATAATGGGTTTTTTTTTTCTTATCTTTTTTGCAAAGGGGTTTGGAATAATGCATTACTCCCTTGTTGCTTGGAATGATATTTTTTGGGTATTATCCAAAGAGTAATGGATAAATTTGTTTTCATGCATAGTCAAAATGTTGCTTTCTGGGAAAGGGAAATGTATAATTGAGTTGGATAGACTGGAAGAGGTTCATCGTGGTGAAGAATATTGAAGAAAGTTGACCAGTTGTCTCACGATGTGCAAACGTAGAATGGAAAGTAGTGACGTTTCGGTCGCTATAAACTGCTGACCTTTGTCAAACTATGAACTAAGACCGCGCTGCTGACGTCTTAAGTAGCCGCGAGAAGTGCCCGGGAGGATCGGGCGTGCGCTATTGTTCGGATTCTGATTGGTCGTTTCCGCTGGCCAATCACCGGGCGCGGTGCTGCTCCCCGCCGTGCCGGCTGGGGGCGCGCTATCCGTACTCGAGGTACCCACCAGATTTGATTCCACCGTAGTTCTTCCGTATGTCGACAGCATTGCTCACTTGCTCCGCCGACGCTTAGCGAAGCATGATATTCGCGTCGTGTTCAAATCCGATAGTACTATTCGCAACCAATTAGTCCACCCGAAGGACCCCGTTCTCTCCGACAGACGCGACGGAGTGGTCTACAAGATCCCATGTTCAACCTGCGACAAGGTTTACATTGGCGAGACTGGCAGACCCGTCGGGGAACGCATGAAGGAACATCACCGGGATGTTCGCCTGAGACGCACTGAGAGCTCGGCCGTTGCCGAACATGCTTGGACCGCCGAGCACCATCCCGGCTGGGATAAGATCAGTTGTGTTGCACAGGACAAGCATTGGTACACGCGCCATATTAAAGAAGCCACTCAGATCCGTTTGCATTCGAATAATATCAATAGGGATAGCGGCATCGACATTCCCGACGAATGGTTGCCCATCATTCAACGCCACTCAGCGAACCGGTCCGAACCAGTTAGCAATAGCAATAGCGCGCCCCCAGCCCACCAGGCGGAAAACACTGCGCCCGATGATTGGCCAGCGGCAACGACCAATCACAACGTGAGTACGGATATCGCGCCCCCAGCCGGCACAGCGGGGAGCAGCACCGCGCCCGGTGATTGGCCAGCGGAAACGACCAATCAGAATCCGAACAATAGCGCACGCCCGATCCTCCCGGGCACTTCTCGCGGCTACTTAAGGCGTCAGCAGCGCGGTCTTAGTTCATAGTTTGACAAAGGTCAGCGGTTTATAGCGACCGAAACGTCACTACTTTCCGTCCTACGTTTGCACATCGTGAGACAACTGGTCAACTTTCTTCAATATAATTGAGTTGTCAAGAACAAATCGTGCTATAAAGGGTGCTGTGTGTCCATTTAATAGGTATTCATTTTCACTCAAAAGAAGGGGGCACCTCGGGCTCTCTCTCTCTTCTGATTCAATATTGCACCTGCACATGTACACTTTACATATCCCATTTGTCTCATGTTAATTTGCCTATCGATATCTACTTTTCTATTCTCATTAAAAAATAGATAATACTGGTAATCCAACGCCCAGTTCCTTACCTGACCTTGTTGAACCTACAGCATCTATCACACCAGATCCAGAGTCCTGTTCAGATCCAGCCCAAGACCAGGACTTTGAGAACCCATCACGTCAAAGGTAAGGACTGCAGTAGGAATATCCATCTCACTTCTAGGTGGTTTCTGTTCAGCAACTGGATGTAGTGGGCACGAACAGGGCCTACAGGTGTGATACACCATGTCAGCACAAGTCTGGGCCCCATTAAGCTGGGTTCACATTGAAGTATACGGTATTTGCTATACGCTTATGGTATGCCAAATGCTCAATAATTGGATAAACCTAGTTCTTCTCTGATAAACCTTTTTTTTTTTCTTTTTTCTGATGAACCTAGTTTTTCTCTGATAAAACTGGTATTTCTCTCATAACATGACGAATCTGTCCGTTTGAGAGAATCATACCCCTCTATTAGAATCTCCATCAATTCTCTTCTCCAAGCGTAATTAACCACAGCCACCACACACCTGTTTTCTGACCTCAGTCTGGACAGAGCCACAGCAGCGCAGGGGGCCACATAATGCCTGTTTGAAGTGTGTATACTACATACACACCTGTTTCCGTGCAGGGAGTTGGGAGGACAATGTATACACGGCGTGTATTCAAGTGTATCCCACCGAAATTTACTGGAACTATTTTCTACATATTATCTTCTCTTTCTGTCCCGTCCCCCGGCCCTGTCTCTCACTCTCTCTCTCTCTCTCTCTTCCTCTCTTTCTATCTCAATTTACGTTTCATATTCTCATTTCATCTCTTCTTACTTTTCCCTCTTTACCTTTCTTTCTTTTTCTATTTTGTTTCTGTATTTCTTTCTTCTTCCTTTTTTTCTCTCATTTCTTTCTTTTACACCCCTTTTCCCTATTTCTTTCCCTCCTTAAGAACCTGCATTTATTTGCAATTTATGTTTTTTTTAACGTCATATTACTTCCATTTCAAATGCTCTTCATTTCATCTTTTGTTTATTTGTTTTTTTCTTCCTCTGCATGATATTGTCTAAATATTGAATTGTCAATAAAAGGCAATCCAAGATGAAATTGGCAAGAAGGTTCCGTTCGATCGAACAATAAAATCAAAGCATGGTCACTGACCCGCCACAGCATTTTTCTTAGTATGTTTACGATTAAAAGAAATATAGTTACGCACATACTTTGTAGTTCAATCAGAATAAGCCTTGTGGAGGTAAAAAGAATGACAATTTTATATTTTCGCATATATACCTGGACATGCACATGAATAAAAAAAACTATATATACTGTAGAGCAATATATCAATCCGCGAGTGATCGCATATATCCCATATTTTCTTGCAGCGCATTCGCATGTGGCGATCCTTGCGAACTTCGCTGGAGACATGGCTTGCCGTCATTTTTATTTTCTTACTTTCCTTATTTCGGGGTCGATTTTCTTCGTCCGAAATTGAAAACGAATTAACATTGGATTTCTAAATATAATATGCCTGTGAAAACTTGAAATATATCAAATACTATCATTTTATTCCGAAGGGCCTACTCATAGGCAGAGCAACTATTACGTAATATCACAGCTGTTGTTTATCATTTAACCCTGGCTCAACGCTCAAGCTGGCCTGTGGAGTTGTAAAGTTTGATAACAGGGATTATCTGGCCATGCAGGGTCGATAGTGCTTCGAAATAGTTTCAAACAAGGATTTTTGATAAGGGGGTATCGGACCTGAGTTCGCAGGGTGAGCTCAGGTCCGCTTGCAAACGTTGGGTTGACGTAATTACCAGGTTTTTCTCAGATAAACCTAGTGTTTCTCCTAATGAACAGTTTTTCTCTGATAAACATTTTTTTAAACAGAACTTTTCACAGAAAAACTGTTTATCAGGTAATAAGCAGAGCTTTCCTGTGACTGACCATGCTTATCAGAGAAAAACTTGTCTTATCTAGATAAACCAGATAAATCTAACTATTGGCGTGCCTCAAGTGTATAGCGAATAGGGTATACCGTATACTTGTATATGAACTCAGCGTAATGGTATCACAAAGGTCTGCGATCTATTGCAAATTTGAATGAACAGTTCTATTTGGTCACTGCCAAGTCTTTTGAACAAAACACGCAGTAAATTGGCTTGCTCAGAATGGGATACCAAATATATTCCAAGAGTTTGGGCCAATATTACACGAATCAAACATGTGTGCAATATTGGCCCTATCTAGTGATATATTTTGGTATCCCATGAAGTAAAGCCATCCAATGTCATCATTATCTTTGACAATTATTCAGAATTCATAAACTGTGAAAAGCAGTACTTAAATTTGATTATGGAATACGGCATAATATTACATGGCTAAAATGCATTATATAGATAATAATAATCTTTATTGGCCATTGCACTTTGCGATGAATTGCAAACCTTTGTGTTATAGAGAATAGATCATGTTATCTGTATGTAGTGTTTAAAAAAAAAAAAAATTCAACCCATATCATCTCAAAATTATGAATGAATCTGACCATAGAGGCCAGTGCATATGTTTGATATGACCCATGTCACTTCATAAAATTTGGTGTTACAGCCATACACATTGCACAGATAGTGAGTAGCGAGCTTTCATGGGTAATTTGACACCATGGATGCTTACCCAGTAACGGGTGTTTTCTATCACCTGATTTTTATCACCTTATTTAATGCTTTGTATATTCCACCCATCGCTCCATCTGGTAAAGTCATTAAATATCACATCATTAAATCTCACTTTCCCTGGCCTGATCATGGCTGAAGCTGTCCGGGGTGGGACAGGTTGTTTTGCTGTGGTCCATAAACTTAGCTTCAAGTTTGGCATTTCCAGTGCTTTCCCCATGAAAGCTGGAGCCTCTATATCTTTAACTTGGTCACCATCTCAAAATCAGTCAAACACACAATAAATTTCCTTTCTAATGGGCATACATGTATAATAATCTCAATCAAACCTCTCCCATTTGCCATTGTTGGTGTATTTATCTATCTTTTAAAACGGGATAATAAATTATTGAGAAAAGTGAGAAACAGATAATCCAAAGTACAATATGTGTGGATAAATAAAAAGGCTTGAATCATTTGTTTACTACCTATAAAATTGTGCGATACTCTTAAAGGGGGTCTGCACAGTATACATGAGAAGAAGAATAAAATTGGAGATGTTTATTATCCTAGAGTTTCATTAGTCCGAACATAGCAATTTTGTCAACCTTCAGATTCAATTATATTATTACAATTACAATCCCAAAATGTATTGAGATTCACTAATAATGTAAGGTTATGGTGTCAATTACTTTTCAACAAACTTTTTTTCATTTTTGGAGAATCAAACCATTGGATCATAAGTATAATATCCAACAGAATAAGCTGTAACTATGAAGTCAATGTCGTCCAAAACATTTGGAAAGCTGGATGCTTGAACTTGGATGAAGTTGAGTTTATTGCTTGTGAAAAAATTGTTTGTCCATACATATTATCTCAATTTCTGCTATTTTTTTAAACTCACTTATAACACAAAGAAAGAAATTAAGCTTAGCCTAAAACATGTAAAAGGAGGATTGTAGAAATTGAGAAAGGATTACCATGCTCGAGTAATAATTAAACAAGGATCAATAAATTGTTATTCCATTTTATTTGTATGATATTTAGACCGCATAAACGTGTTTATCTTATTTTTCTCCTCTTTCCCTTCTCTTTCCCTTCTTCTCAATCTCTATGCCAATGGACACAGGTCCGGAACGGGAACCCTACAGGAGACAAATCATTTTCCTGTCTGAAAACATTATACCAGGACGTTATCAATCCTTCTGCACCCATCTTGGCTAGGAATTTCCTATGTACGATGGAATAACAAAGAAGCATTTAAACGATAGGGCGGATGCATTGGTTGAGGTCTTGAACAGGTGGAGAGAAAACACTGGTGGCTCTATATCAGAACTTGATGAAGCTCTTATTGCAGCACAGTGCAGGAGACTTGTAGACCAGTACAAAGAGCTTTCCCAATGATGGAACGCTTTTCTAAGTGATTGGTATAAAGATTTAGAAGATGCTCTCTTTGTAGCACAATGCGGGAGACTTGTAGACCAGTACAAAGAGCTTCCACGATAATGGAATGTTTTTCTAAGTGATTGGAATTGAGAATGCTCTCTCTTTAGCACAGTGCAGGAGACTTGTAGACCAGAACAAAGAGCTTTTCCAATGATAGAATTTTTTGTAAGTGATTGGTACAAAGATTTTGAGGATGCTCTCATTGCAGCACAGTGCAGGAGACGTGTAGACCAGTACAAAGAGCTTCCACAATGATAGACTATTTTTGGAAGTGATTGGTACGAAGATTTTCAAGAAGCTCTCGTTGCAGCACAGCGCAGGGGGCTTAATTGTAGACCAGTACCACATGCAATAGTACAACTCATCACAGCACATCGTGGCAAGTGACAAGTTACAAGGACTACTTAGTCTGCACCCAATTACAGCGGTATTCCGTCCACTATGGTAGGAGGTTTTTGAATACTGAAATAAAGATTTTTATTGTTCTGATGTGAAGAAGAAGCTGTCTGAGGTAAAAACACAAAAGATGCTGTTGGCCGCAGCTTTATCTTTTAATAAGTCGCGCTACCCTTGATAAGTTACAGAGGCAAGCCAGGTTGTTTGGTATAATGTTTATGGGTAGAGTTCTTCAAACCCCTTATCCAATAACCCACAGAGTGCCTGGTAATGTTATTTAGAGTTGAATCTATGTACACAAATTATTAGATATTAATCATTAAAGCTGGGGTGTGGTTTTGGTAAATTGGAATATGTAATATCTTCAAAAGTTTTAATTCACTTTAAAGGTAGTGTCATCCTTTTTCACAAATTGGGAAAACTAATGCAACTTGGCATAACTTTAGAATATGATCAACCTATACTGTCTCTTCAATCTTACTGTCATAGGTTGCCTAGATCAGTAATATGAAATGAAAATTTGACAGGGTTCCCAGCCCATCAGGGAAATCAGGGAAATCAGGGAAAATTGTTTTACTTTTTTCCATTCAGGGAAAAGTCAGGGAATTTTATGAAAATGCTTCAAATTCAGGGAATTTTGGTTGGCCCAAAATCAAAAGGTCGGTAGTCAGTCAAATGAGTGTTTTTTACTGCAAATTGTTCACGGCAACAACAAAGAAAACAGGCGAAACTGGAAATGGACTTAAATAATTATCAGGGAATTTTTGGTTTTTATCAGGGAAAAATCAGGGAAAAAGCAGGGAATTTTGTTTTCTTGAAATGCTGGGAACCCTGTCTGACTACCAATCTTGACCAGCTCTCCATCAACATCATTCATATTACAGCGCGTGCAGCACGGACCACACACAGGAATATACACACGGCGCATTAGTGTGCATTATTCTCTGTCAGCGGTTCGCACCGTACGGTATATTTTTCGAGGTTCGAAAAAATAGGAATGAATTTTGATAATTGCAATATAATGACAAACATACACATTTCAGCTTAATCATGTTGTGGGAAGATATAGTCATATTGGTATCAACTAGAAATTTAATATTTTTGCCTGCAAAAGGATGACACTACCTTTAAGAAATTAGATAAAACACATTTCACTTGAAAATTGATATCAAAAAATTATATAATTATATGAAATATTACTAGGGCTTTAACAATTTCATTGATCATAGTCAGGGTTCTTGCAAGTTAGCTATATTTCCTTTTATTTTTCAAGTCTGCATTCATGGATGAGGAGGTAAATTTCAGGTGATTTGGGTAATGTAGAATCTGAAAAGAACTGTTCACTGATCGTTTATTTATATGAAAGAAGGTACTTGATATCTCGGGCAGTATATTGACTGTAAAATATACATGTTCAAGTGATACATTGTACAACCTTATTTGAGAATAAGATTTTCTCTTGTTGTAATAAGCAAAGATACATATATTACAAGATTCCATCTTTCCTGTCCCCACTTCAAACATGTGTCTCCGTGTTCAGTGAAATAAGATTTTGTTAGCTAACAAGGTAATCGGCATATTCCCAAGCACCTTGTTATAATGAGAGTGGACTGTACTCACAAAGATTTCACGTGTACCAGGTCGCAAAATGGAAATTACTCTTGTGCTTTTATAAATGTAAAATCAATGTCAAATCACAAATGCTTGTGAAATCATGACTTGTAATTCTAATTACTAGCAACAAGTTTATTGTGATACGGTGAATGTCATCGATATTTATATTCCAATTAACAGGTATGTCTGTTATGTATTTAATACTAATGTTAAGACACTTTGGTTCCTTGAGCAAGGCATTTTATCCGTAGGGGAGACTCAGGTTAGTTCAGCCACTTTTTACTCAAGGTCACCTGGTGCCCATGGGTGAAGTTTTCTTAGGCTGTTGAGGATTGGGATTGAAAGAGTAGTATGTTAGGCAAATTATAAAAGGTATATCCCGAAAAATAGCACTTTCGGTTTTGGAGCCCCGGGCAATTAAAAAAAAAGTGTCAAGTGGCTCAACTCACACCAATACGCAGGTAAGTTGAGCCAAGGCATTTGGTAAGTTGAGCCATGCGGCATAAATCAATTTTTGGGGGCTGACTCTCCCATTCCAAAAGACACACATAAACACACACTCACACCCTCACATACACCAACTCACACGCATGCACGCACATTAAGGTTACTTTTTGGTGCATTTAATTTTTCCCCCCTATTTTCGCAGGTACGTCCTTCATAAATAGTCTTGGGGCATGAAAGGTGCTTTTTTCCTGTAGGCACAGGCTCAACTTACCCCATCAACAATGGCTCAACTATAACCCCACACCTTATTTTTTATGCCTCCACCACCGAAGGTGGTGCCGGAGGCATTATGTTTTCGGGTTGTCCGTCCGTCCGTCCGTCTCGTTCGTCCCGTTTTCGTTCTCGCGCGAGAAACTTAAGAACCGTTTGACGGATCACTTTCAAACTTGGATCATGTTGCTAATGGGAGGGGCAATGAACTGATTAGATTTTAGGGTCATGAGGTCAAAGGTCAAAGGTCACAGGATGTCATTGTATACATGAAAATGGTTCGTTCTCGCAAATAACTTAAGAACTGTGTGACGGGTCAACTTCAAACTTGAGTAATGTGTGCGATATGGGAGGGGCAATGAACTGATTAGATTTTGGGTTCAAAGGTCAAAGGTCACAGAGGTCATTGGTATACATAAAATAGTTTGTTTCTCGCGTGTTTGTTCTCGTGATAACTTAAGAACTGTGTAACGGGATCATCTTCAAACTTGGGTGTAATGTTGCATATGGGAGGAGCAATGAACTGATTAGAATATTGGGGTCATGAGGTCAAAGGTCACAAGAGGTCATTGTGTACATGAAAATGGCTCGTTCTTGCAATAACTAAGAACCGTTGAGGGATAAACTTGAAACTTGGGGTCATAGTGCAGATATGAGGGTCAATAAACTTATTAGATTTGGGTCATGTAGGTCAAAGGGCACAGGTCATTGTGTACGTGAAAATAGATTGGATCAACTTCAAACTTGGATCATATTTACATATGGGAGGGAACAATGAATTATCAGATTTTGGGCGTCACTGAGGTTCAAAGGTCACAATAGGGTGATTAGTCGTATCATGAAAATGGGCTTGTTCTCCCGGCAATAAACTTAAAAACCGTTTGACGGATCATTTTCAAACTTGGATCATATGTGCATATGGACGGCAATAAACTGATTAGAACTTAAGTGCATGAGGTCAAAGTTCAAAGGCACAGAGACATGTGTGACTTGAAAATGGCTTGTTCTTGCGATAAACTTAAGACAGTTTGATGGATGTAACATCAAACTTGGTCATGTGTGCCATATGGTAGGACAATGAATTTTATTATTTTGAGGTCATGAAGTCAAAGATCAAGGGTCACAGACTACATTGTATAGTCTATGATAAAATGGCACGGTCTTGCGTGTAACTTCTGAAACCGTTTTTATGGATCCAACTCAAACTTGGGTCATGTGGGAGGAAACATGAATGATTAATTTTTTGAGGGTCAGGACATCAAAGGTCACTGGTTTTTACTTATATGACTCGTTGTGCATTTCTGAAGGACCTTTTGACGATCAACTTAAACACTATGTTTATTCCTTTTTATACAGTCAGTAGTCATCCTTCCGAGTTGGAATATTCGAATAGATAACAACTTTAATAGATTTGGGGTCAATATCTCAAAAGATGTCATGCGTATAAAATGAGTAAAATACTCAAATGGCCGCATGCCTTTTTTTTGTTCCGATGTGGCAATACGGAGGCAATGCCTTCCGACAGGTGCGCGGCAAGAGTCATCACTCAGTTTTACTAATGGGGTGGAAAGTGACAATTCTTCTAAGACACAATTAGATGAATATGGTTAATATCTATATACCAAGATTACTCTCTTCAACTGTAGTATGATCAGTACACCGTTTAAAAATCTCTGTAGAGTTGTGTTCCAAAAATATCGAACACATCACATGTAAATATGTCACATTTTTCCACGGAAGTCACTTTGACCAGCAAAAATCAAATTTCGTTGATTTTAACAAGCTTGTACAGTAGTCTGCACCCATGTATCAAATTTAGTATGTATGGTCCATCTATCATTATGTAACAAGCGATGGAAGCATTATAAATTGAAAATGGTCTTGACCTATTTAGAGGGGGTGGCTCAACTAAAACCCACTGGCTCAACTAACCTGAGTCTCCCCTACTATTAACCCCACCCAAGGTGTGTGTGCCTTACAGACAATCAACTGGAATGCTCCTCAGGTAGTGGAGAGAGTGTTTTTTTAATTTTTTTTAAAATAAGTGTGGGATCGTAAGTGACTCGCATGACCAGGGTAAGGATATACTGTAAACTGCTGATGTTGATTTGAAAATAACCTAAAGTTAGTATGATATTGTAATGGAAGTTGAGATATTGTTTATTTTAAACATTTTTTTAAATTATACATATGAAAAAGGAGGCTTTTAATTTGTTTGGGAGAGGTTCGTCTTACAATAATATAAACCCCTCACAACAAGTTTCGCAAATCGACTTTGGGCCATGATAACTTTTCAGGTAGGCTTTAGTTATTCCTTTCACTCATAATATCCGAAAATTGCACTTCGTCTTTGGGCCCCGGCAATTTTAAAAAAAGTGTCAAGTGGCTCAATACACCCAATAACGCAGGTAGTTGAGCCAAGGATTTGGTAAGTTTTGAGCCATGCGGCTAAAATCAATTGGGGCTGACTCTCCCTTCAAAAGACACACATAAACACACACTCACCCCTCACATACACACTCCAGCATGCACGCACATTAGTATTTTTGGTGCATTTATTTTTCCCCCCTTATTTTCGCAGGTAGTCCTCATAAATAGTCTTGGGGCATGAAGGTGCTTTTTCCTGTAGGCACAGCTCAACTTACCCCTCACTGGCTCAAACCTATAACCCCACACCTTATTTTTTATGCCTCCACACCAGTGTCGGAGGATTATGTTTTCGGGTTGTCCGTCCGTCCGTTCCGTCCGTCGTCGTCCGTTCCCGTTTCGTTTCTTCGCGAGAATTAAGAACGTTTGACGGGATCACTTTCAACTTGGATATGAATGATATGGGAGGCATAACTGATTGATTTATAGGTCATGAGGTCAAGGTCAAAGGTCACAGATGTCATTGCTTACATGAAAAATGGTTCGTTTCGCAATAACTTAAGAACTGTTGTGACGGGTAACTTCAAATTGAGTAATGTGTGCACTATGGAGGGGCCAATGAACTGTTAGATTTTCGGGGTCAAAGGTCAGGTCCGAGGTCATTGTATACATAAAAATAGCTTGTTCTCCGTGTCTTTTCGGTGATAACTTAAGAACTGTGTTCACGGATCATCTCAACTTGGGTAATATGTGCAATATGGAGGAGCAATGAACGATTAGGGAATTTGGGTCATGGAGGTCAAGGTCACAGAGGTCATTGTGTACATGAACTGGCTCGTTCTTGCAATAACTTAAGAACCGTTGAGGGATAAACTTGAACTTGGGTCATATGTGCAGATATGAGGGTCATAACTTTTAGATTTTGGGGTCATGAGGTCAAAGGGCACGGTAATTGTGTACGTGAAATAGAGGATCAACTTCAACTTGGCTATTTACATATGGACGGGCAATGACTTATGCAATTTTGGAGTCATGAGGTCAAAGGTCAATAGGTAGTTGTGTACCTGAAAATGGCTTGTTTCTCCGCAATAAACTTACAAAACCGTTTGACGGATCAGTCTTCAAACTTGCTCTATGTGCATATGGGAGGGCAATCTGATTAAGATTAAGTCATGACGGTCAAAGTTCAAAGGCCACATGAAGACATTGTGTACGGTGAATGTTGTTCTTGCGATAATAACAGTTTGACTTGGATGACTAACTTGGGTCATGTGTGCATATGTAAGGAGACAATGAATTTATTATATTTTGAGGTCATGGTCACAAGACTAAGGGTCCGAAGTCATTGTATACTTGAATGCGTTCTTGTGTAATTCTGAACGTTTTATGGATCAACCTTCAAACTGTGGGTATGTGGGAGGAACAGATGAACTGATTAGATTTTGACGGTCAGGACATCAAGGCACTGGTTATATATGTATGATCGTTCTGTGCAACTTTCTGAAGACCTTTGACAGATCAACTTAAACATGTTTATCCTTTTTTTAATCAGTAGTCATGCCTTCCTGAGTTGGAAATTTCTGTGTTACACTTTAATGATTTGGCGGCATATCTCAAGACTGTCTGGTATAATGGGTTAATACTCATGGCATGCTTTTTTTCGATGTGGCAATACGGAGGCTGCCTTTCCGCGTGCGCGGTCGAGTTATCTAGTTTTACTAATTGGGTGGAAAGTTGATTTCTGACAACAATATATGATATGGTTAAATCTATACATGTACTCCTTTCAATGTGTTGATGTCCGTTAATCTTGGGGTGTCAAAAATATGAACACTGTTGTCATTTTTTCACGGAAGTCCTTTGCCGCAACATATTTGTTGTTTTAGCTTGTACGTCTCACCATGTCTCATTAGTTGTATGGTCATCTTATTATGTACAGCGATCGGAAGTTTAAAATGAAATGGTCTTGACCTTTTGGGGGGTGGTAACTAAACCCACGCTCAACTAACCTGAGTTCCCTCTATTAACCCACCAAGGTGTTGCCTTACAGACAATCCAACTGGAAATGCTCTCAGGTTAGTGGAGAGGAGTGTTTTTTAATTTTCTTTTAAAGTGTGGATCCGTAGTGCTGCATGCCAGGTAAGGATATCTGTAACTGCTGATGTTGATTGAAACCTAAAGTTAGTTGATAGTAATGGATTGAGATATTGTTTATTTAAACATTTTTTTAATTACATCTGAAAAGGAGGCTTTTTACATTTGTTTGGGGAGAGGTTGTCCTTTACAATATCATAACCCTCACAACCAAGTTTTCCAACGATTTGGGCCATGATTTTTCAGGTACTGTTTTCCTTTTGTTCTACCTTGTAAGATATTTTTCCCCTTCTTTTGATATCTATTGATGATTGTGTCTTGCTTATGCACAGGATATCAAAATGGAGAAACGTAAGTCAAATGTTGCAGCCTTATTGATCAATTTGAAGTTGTGCAACTTTTGCCTATCTTTTGGTTTCTTCTTTATTGATTTTATACGAGTGTCAAGTTATTTTTCCTTTTTAATGATACCTATTTGTACATGATGTATCTTGCAGCACGCACACCTGACTGTGTAGGACAAGTCAGGAGTCGATGGTGCAAATTGATGCCTGTTGTGACTATCATTGGTATAACATACATTTCGTCAAACTTTTCATTTTAGCTTTGCATTATACTTCACTTACACATAATGTCACTAAAATGATGTTACCATTACAATAGGGTATTCAATTAAAAGAAGAAATTAAATGAAACTTTTCAATGCTATAAACATTTGATCGTGCATTAACAACCACATAAAAATGTGTCAAGGTTCAAAGTTGTGTTTACATACATTTAAACTGACATTATCTTTCGCTTTGCCTTGCATTCAGGGTGGTATTCAGGGGTTCTGTGGACCCAGGCATGGCTACCATGGAAATTAGGTCATCAATAAAAAAGAGGAATAATGACTCGCATTGTTATAAAACATTAAATAAAAATTACTGAATACCTCAAAGTTATAGGGTCTAATTTGAGTTGCGGACTTCAATTGATCAATAAGTGCTTTTTCACTTATTACTTCTTTTTCCACTTTCTGTTTCTGTGCATTAGGCGAACTAAATATGTATCAATAAAAGGGGGATAATATCTTTTCCAATGGTTGATGAAAGGAATAACTAAAACCTACCTGAAAATTATCAATGGCCCAAAGTCCTGATTTGCCAAAATTTTTGTGAGGGGATTATATAATGTTATTTCATTGGAATTGCTGACTCCTCAGGCTGGAGTTTGTTGTTTAGAAAAATAAAGTAAAGTAATACTAAAACAGCACAACACTGAAAATTTCATCCAATCGGAATAAGACAATACACAAAGTTAAATTTTCTCAGGCTTTGAATTTTTTTAGAAACTTGTTCTTGACAATGTCAAATGAGCAACTGATGAATTCACAGTCCCACTACTTTCTTGGTATTTTATGTATGAAATACCAAAATTATCCAGATTTTCTTCCGCAGGATAAAACAGGGATTAATCCTTGTGATGGTTCAAGGTCACAAGTAGCCTTTTACTTATTTCAGTATGAGGAGATAAATATTCTCTAATACGCAGTGTGTGAAATAAATTAGATAAATAGATATCATATTTATAACTACACAAGAGAAGGGCGGACTGTGACATCCATCAGTTTGTTAATTTGATATTTGAATTATTCTTTGAGACAATGCCGTGAACGTGTCACAAAAAAAAAAAAAAAAATCAATACCTAAAAAAACAAACTGTTTTTCACCGATTTGTGAAATTTTCTGTGTTGTGCTTGTTAAAATTTTACTTTATACATTAAACCTTTTAATTTCAGCTCTGGAGTCTCCTTTAGTATTATTGTTGCATAATCATTAAAAAACGCATCATCATTATTACTCAATAATTAATTACCAAAAGGCATTATTGTTGTCTTCTCATAAGTCCTTTTTAAACAAAGCTTTTTACAAGTGGCAATTTGTGGCCTTCTGGAAGTTCTTGCTGTGGCATGATAACATGATAATTAGATTTAAATGTTGTCGCAGTTTCTGCCAAGGTTTTAGTAATTTAATTTCTTGAAGTTGTTGTCCCCGCTTCTATTATTGCATGGTACAAATATGACGGCTAACTTGGCAATGCTGGTCCAATGGCAACCAAATTGGGTCGGTAGATGCACTCAGGGGTACCATCATTTGCGGTGCCGCTGTCGGAGGTCCACATAGTCGGTCAAATGTAAGTTAATGGCAAGACTCTCTTATAGCCTAAGAAAATGCTTCCTTTTCTACACAACTTGGACCATAAGATGAACTTGTCATCGAGTCACGTGGTGGGTCAAAGGTCATTGTTTATTTCAAACGTTAAAGCTTTACCTGCACTTTACCTACCTCCCCTATACGAAAACTGCAACTGCTGGGCCCCATGG
>CALNVZ010000174.1:40821672-40840820 GCA_940671915.1 Paracentrotus lividus | reverse complement strand
AAGTCCAAGTTATTGGACAACCCATGGGGACACGTGTTGTAGAATTAACACGCGTTTCAATAGGATGTCCACTTATGACGGTTTCGAGAAACGGTCCCCATGATAATAAATAATTTAATATAATTATTAATCGAGGCTGTGTGTGTGCGTGTGTTTGTGTGTGTGTATGTGTGTGTGTGTCTGTGTGTATGTGTGTCTTTATAGGTCTTTGTTTGAAACGTTTAATTTGTATTGATTGTACTCAAGGTTTACATGGTTTTATCTAATAATGTATTGAAAATGTATATGATGAAGGTTTTGAAAAAATATGTATGAATATAAGAGTGAATTAAATACCAATATAAAAGAGAAAACATATTGTTAAGATTTTACTGTGGTGGCAAAAGTTAAAACATCCCTTGTTGTGAGTCTCATTAGATAGATAATGTAATAATGTAACATCAGAGGTTTGGGTAAACCAGTTTCTTAGAAATAGAATTTAAATTGTTCTTAACAAAAAACATAAATAAAAAAAGTCGACAACACTTGAAGTTAGTATTCTTCCAAATAGAACCAAAAACAGACACACAGCACGAAGATGAAAAATTGTAGTTGGACTTAATCAAAGTATGATTGACGGCAAATGAAACAGCTCCCTCTGTTTGCACATTTTATATTACTTTTTGTGATACCGTAACATTGAGATATAGGAAATTTCCCATTATTTTAAAAGTAAACAAACTTCGGTTGGGGAAAAATCTTTGCTTATTTTGATCCATTGATACGAATCACGACAATTACCCCCAGGGCAACTACCCCCCCCCCCCAAAAAAAAGGGGGGGTATGTGTGTACAGATAGGGGGTTTTGGCGGCCCTATCAGGGGTATTGTCCAGAGGTATATTGTCCTAGAACCCCCCCCCCCCTGCTCTGCTGGTGCAGTGATATACTTTGGAAGCTGGATCATAGGCCTACTACATGATGAAGAGGGATGTTATCGCGGCGGTCCACAACTCGTCGTAGTCTACGGGGCACGTGCCATCACGTGCCTGCGTTTGCATGTAAACAAGCACGCACAGGTCCTGGATCAACCTCTGCGATTCCTGCGTTTCTGTAGTAAGGGTATTGTAAAAACATCCTGCACGGTCGTACATGCATTGTACCTGCAAGTCCTCCGCTGCGCGAATTTTCTACGAAATCCGTCGTAGGGAGTTGCACGTCGAAGGTACGGCGAGTTGTGACCGCCACATAAGGGCCTTGTATAGTTAATGGGACAGGTAGTACAACAAAATATGATTACAAACAAATTTATTGCGGCCTGGCATGTACTTATCATTAACACTGAAAGGCACAGCGACAAACATCGAATACTTTCATCCTTGGAAACGCGTCAAATGAGTCATACTTTTGTTATTAACAGGTCTCGAACACAAAGGTTTGCAATCCACCGCAATACAATCATTGGTAGATGCGCTTTTTGTTCAAAGACTGATCAAAATATGCAATGAAGTAAAACCTTAGTGTTATGCGATAATGATTATGGTTTCTTCCCGCTACATTTTCATTCATATGCAGATCGTGTCCGCCGATAAACCACTGGTACATTAAGAATTTGTTTGGTAGGGGAATGAATCCACAAACGAAGCTGATTAAAATTCATAAGAATAATGTCCTTTTGAATTGAAGGGATATAACCATTTCTATCTTTTTTGCACAAAAAACCGAAGCAGACAAATGACAACATCACTGAATATATTATTTAAATCATTATAAGTAGCATATCACAAATATTTTTATTCATCATTAGGTCTATAGAAAAAAAAATACAAGGTAAACAATACAAAGTTAAAGGCAGATAGTATTTAAAGAATTTGAATAAACTTGTTTTCTACACTTCAAATTTTAAAACCTACTTTTCGAACAATATCTTTTAAAAAATGCAATAAAATACAATACAATAAAAGAGAATTATTTATTGGAATACAATAATTAAAAATTTTTATTAATTAAAAACATACAAGTGTTTTCATGTTGTTATATTTAATAAAGGTGTTTTTGCTATCTTAAGGACAAGAAGTGTCTTTTTCCAAGACCGCGACACATAAAATTTTGGTAAGTTAACATATTGAAACTTTAACCTTTGACCTAGGTATCCAATACTGATAATCTAATCAGTTTTTCTTCTAACGGTGATACAATACGCTAACCTCAAGTTTGAAGTACATATCTCAAGTGGTTCTTCGGATATCGTTATAACAAACTCAATACATGGAATTTCATGTTGACTTCTTTGACAATTTATCTTTGCTCTCCAAAATTTAATCAGATCATTTCCAATGATGATACATACCATCCCGAAGTTAAAAGTTTAGATTTGATTTCTAAATATTGCAAACGAGCTTAACACATGGAATTCATATGTGAACCTCTGTGACCCTTGATCCTTGCCAGCTCTTAAAAATCTAATATCTTCTTCCTATCGTGATACATATCCCAAAGTTTGAAGTTTATATCTTCAGCTATAGTGATAAGGCGCTGAACACATGGAATTTCATACGTAAACCTCTTGGCCTTTGCTCAAAATCTAATCAAATCGTCTTCCTATGATGATAGGCCTACATACTATCCCGAAGTTTGAAGTTCATATCTAAAGTACTTTTCGAAATATTGCGATAACGAGCTTAACACGTGGAGTTTTAAATGTGGACCTCTGTGACCCTTGACCTTTGTCCATCAAAATCTAATAAGATCCTCTTTCAATGGTGACCCATACTGTACCCAAGTTTAAAGTTTATGGAGTTTCATATGTTGATTTCTGTGACCATCGACGTTGACTTATATGCTCTTCAAAATCAGAATCTAATCATATTTCTTCCTATGACGATACATACTATGAAGTTCATATCACAATAGTTCTCGAGATACGACAAAGACAATTTAAATAATGCAACGTTATTCCATCAAATCAAATTATAGCGAACTTCTTATAGTAAATAAATTGTAGTTTACTACAGCAATCGAATTTATCACAATTTTATTACATTTTTCTAGATAACAACGGACACTCATAAGATTTTTTCCCCCTCACCGATGGCTTCTTCAGTTGTCTTTTTAATGGCTGGTCATCACTTTTGCAGGTCATTATTCATATGCAACAAGTACAACCGAAACCTGTACACAGTTTACAGAAAAATATTTTTTTTAAATTCACGATTTGTATTCACTAGTAATCCCCACTTCCCAAAATTAGATTTTTATGGCATTTGTTATTTTGTTTTCCCTTTGTTTCATAAATGACCGGGTCTAGGCATATGGTTTCATTTTTAAAAGTAAACAGGTATTTCAATAATAAACATTTCTCGTGCATGTTGCCAAATAGCCTGCCATCATAGATTTGAGATTGCAGTACCCATGATTTTTTATAGTGCACAAAAAGCATTATTTTGACGATATACCATGATTGTAAAACAACAAATATGTAAGATTTGGAAATGCACAAATTTCAGCTATGATGCAGTACTAATGGCAAGTGAAACTATACGCTGGCAATTATTAATTAGTCATCTTAAAAAAATCAAGCCTTTCTGTATAATATTTTCTTATTTTTCATTCATAATCATAGTGCTGTTGATTACTTTTTAATCATCTGAAACGGGAAAGTTGTCCCTTTTCACTCCTGAGAGCAGATGAGGACCAGACCCAGACAATTTTTTACAAGAGGGGAAGACAAAAAAAGCCCCCTAAAATCACATTTTGGAGGGGGATTATGAGTGAAAAATTTATCAACCGGTTTCATGTTTTCCCACAAACTGTTCACATTTTCCGTTTAAAGAAATAGTGCCCATAAGGTGCCAATAAAAGGGCAAAGCGAGACAACTGGGCCCCGAAAAGGTGATTTTTTTTGGTGCCTTTAATAAACGATTGCCAAGGGGATTTGCGATTAAATCAAAGATCGATAAATTCTCCAGGAAAATATAATAAATGTGAAAAAGGTTCAATTTCTTTGGTAAATTACAGTATATTCACTTTAAGAAACCGAATACGATTGTTACATATCGGTGGGAGATAGTTGCATGAAAACGTGTTTGTAATACAGGGCGAAATACTCATTGGCAAAGGAAAAATGACTTCATCTTCTAGGGCCCCATCGTCTTGCTCTGCAGTTGACTTGGAACCTTATGTGCATTATTCCTTTGGGTAAAGTAAAAACGAACCATGTAAAGAGTTATGGGGTAAATATGAAAAAGCTTGATAATATTTCCACTGATAATCCCCACGTCAAAAAACAAGGAAATAGCCAGATTGTGTCTGGCCAACCGTGACTATATGTAAGATGAAGGTTTCCCCAAGTAATCTTGCCATTAAAATGTAACGTTTGACCTCAAATGACCTTTGACCCCAACATGTGACCTCCGACAGCACCGCAACATGATGGTACCCCTAGTGCTTCTATCATCCAAGTTTGGTTGCCATGGGACCAGCAGTTGCCAAGTTATTCGTCATAAGAAAGTCTTGCAGGTAAACTTTAACGTTTGAAATAAAATGACCTTTGACCTCACCACGTGAAATCCGATGACACCATAACATGAAGGTCCCCCAAGTGCATCTATAATCCAAGTTTGGTTGAAAAAGGAGCAATTTGTTAGGCTATAAGAGAGTCTTGCTTTTAAACTTTTAAACATGATGGTACCCCTAGTGCATCTACCACCTAATTTGGTTGCCATTGGACCAGCAGTTGCCAAGTTATGCGTCATATGAGTCCATGCCAATAAGTAGAAGCGGGGACAAACAACTTCAAGAAATTAAAGCCGGAACAAAATGATGTTGCTAGAGCACACAAAAAAACATCCAACCTTTATGACCAACAGTGTATGTATATAATCATAAGTGTAAAACACAATGAAATAGCTGATAACTACATCGTATGTTGAAATTATTATCATTTGTTTATTACAATTGTTAAAAGGCATCCTGAAATTTTAGTTTCATATACATTTTGTAATTTTCCATACATCAAATGGAATTAGATCATCATTAAAAAATAGCAACACTTGATTACTAAAACACTTGGAGAATATGTGACACATTTATATCTAATTATCATGTTAATCATGCCTACAGCATAGAACTTTCCAGAAGGCCACACAATGGCCACTTTAAAAAGCTTTGAGAAGACACAATATAATGCCTTTTTTGTAATTAATTTATGGTAATAATGATGAAGTGCTTTTTTTTAATTATTTTTTTTAATGATTATGCAACAATGAAATTTAAGGAGGACTCCAGGCTGAAATTAAAAAGTTAAGTAAAATTCAACAAGCACAACACAGAAAATTTCATCAAAATCGGATTTAAAAAAAGTTTTTTTTTTTTTTAATATGATATCCTATTTATCTCATTTTTTCATACATTGCGTACAGAGAATATCTATCCCTCATACTGAAATAAGTAAAAGCACTTGTGACCTTGAACATTCCACAAGGATTAATCCCTGTTTTTTTTATCCTCGGGACAGAAAATCTGGATAATTGGTATTTCATACAAAATAATACAAAGAAAGTGGTGGGACTGTGACATCATCAGTTTGCTCATTTGAATATGCCAATAACAGTTTCCTAAAAAATTCAAAGCCTGAGAAAATTCATAACTTTGCTATTTCTTATCCGATTTTGATGAAATTTTCAGTGTTCCGCTTTTTAGATTTTACTTTATTTTTCAATAATACAAACTTCAGCCTGGAGGAGTCCTTTAACCCCAATTCTAATATGACAAAATACACATTATATATTATACGAACCTCTCCCACACAATTTAAAAGCCTCCTTTTTCATATGTATAATTAAAAAGAAATGTTTAATTTGAGATTAAAACAAAATCCTAAAGATAAACACAACTTATTCAAAAACAATATTTCAACTTCCATTACAATATCATACTAACTTTAAGTTATTTTCAAATCAAAATCAACAGTTTACAGTACATCCTTACCCTGGTCATGGGAGTCACTTACGATCCCACACTTAATGAAAAAAAAAACAAAAAAAAAACACAGTCTCTCCATTACCTGAGGAGCATTCCAGTTGAATGTCTGTAAGGCACACACACCTGGGTGGGTGGGGTTAAGCATGTATAGTACAGATAAAATGCCTTGCTCAAGGAACCAAAGTGTCTTAGCATTAGTATTAAATACATAACAGACATAACTGTTAATTGGAATATAAATATCGAGGACATTCACCGTATCACAATAAACTTGTTGCTAGTAATTACAATTACAAGTCATGATTTCTCAGGCATTTGTGATTCGACATTGATTTACATTTATAAAAGCACAAGAGTAATTTCCATTTTGCGACCCGGTATCACAATAAACTTGTAGCTAATAATTAGAATTACAAGTCATGATTTCTCAGGCATTTGTGATTCGACATTGATTTACATTTATAAAAGCACAAGAGTAATTTCCACTTTGCGACCTGGTACACGTGAAATCTTTGTGAGTACAGTCCACTCCCATTATAACAAGGTGCTTGGGAATACGCCCATTACCTTGTTAGCTAACAAAATCTCATTTCACTGAACACGGAGACACATGTTTGAAATGGGGACAGGAAAGATGGAATCTTGTCATACATGTATCTTTGCTTATTACAACAAGAGTGGATTGTAGAGTAAATAATTACAAGTGGAATGTACTGCATATCAAAGGATAATTTACCAAATCTCATTCTCAAATCAGGTAGTACAATGTATCACTTGAACATGTATATTTTACAGTCAATATACTGCCCGAGATATCAAGTACCTTCATTCATATAAATAAACGATTAGTGAACAGTTCTCTTCAGATTCTACATTACCCGAATCACCCTGTTCTCTCACCATTCTTACATTTAAAGTTGGGTTACAGTTTTGGTAAAGATAGGATAATACCAATCATATTTGTCTCTTATCAAGCACCCTCTTTTGAGAGTTATATTATTTCTCTTCAAGCAGGCATTCCATAGATTTAGCTAGTTCATGTCAGAAAGCTAAACACAAAGATATTATCCTGAAATTTACCGCTTCATCCATAAATGCAGACTTGAAAAATAAAAGGAAATATAGCTAACTTGCAAGAACCCTGACTATGATTAATGAAATTGTTAAGGCCCTAGTAATATTTCATATAATTATACAATTTTTAGATATCAATTTTCAAGTGACATGTGTTTTATCTCATTTCTTAAAGTGAATTAAAACTTTTGAAGATATTACATATTCCAAATTACCAAAACTACACCCCAGCTTTAAAGGGAAAGTTCACCCTGAGTTTAACTTGGTTTTAAAAAAACGCAGAAAAACAAAAAGAAAAATATGAGTGAAGGTTTGGAAAAAAATCGACCAAAAAATAACGAAGTTATGAATACTTAAAGTTTTGGATATGTGACGTCACGTGCGAGCTGCTCTCCCATGTGTTGTGTATGGAAACTCCATAAAGTGTCATTTTTTTCAGAAGAAGCTTAATTATTTCACCTGTCCGGTCGATATATCAGCAAACCTAGGTTCATATAAATGCCTTTATGAAATTGACCCATTCATTTTTCAAGAACCATGAAAAAAGAAAAATTCATGGAATTTCCATACACAACACATGGGAGAGCTGCTCGCATGTGACGTCACAGAATCAAAATTTTAAATAGTCATAACTTCACTATTTTTTGGTCGATTTTCTTCAAACTGCACTCATATTTTTTTTTTTTCATTTTTCTGCAAGTTTTAAAACCAATAAAATTCCAGGATGAACTTCCCCTTTAATTATTAATATCTAATAATTTGTGTACACAAATTCAACTCTAAATAACATTACCAGGCACTCTATGGGTTATTGGATAAGGGGTTTGAAGAACTCTACCCATAAACGTTATACCAAACAACCTGGCTTGCCTCTGACGGTAACTTATCAAGGGTAGCGCGACTTGTCAAAAGATAAAGCTGCGGCCCACAGCATCTTTTGTGTTTTTACCTCAGACAGCTTAAGTATTCTTCTTCACATCATAACAATAAAAATCTTTATTCCAGTATTCAAAAACCTCCTACCATAGTGGACGGAATACTGCTGTAATTGGGTGCAGACTAAGTAGTCCTTGTGACTTGTCACTTGCCACAATGTGCTGTGATGAGTTGTACTATTGCATGTGGTACTGGTCTACAATTAAGCCCCCTGCGCTGTGCTGCAACGAGAGCTTCTTGAAAATCTTCATACCAATCACTTCCAAAAATAGTCTATCATTGTGGAAGCTCTTTGTACTGGTCTACAAGTCTCCTGCACTGTGCTGTAATGAGAGCATCCTCAAAATCTTTTTACCAATCACTTACAAAAACATTCTATCATTGGAAAAGCTCTTTGTTCTGGTCTACAAGTCTCCTGCACTGTGCTAAAAAGAGAGCATTCTCAATTCCAATCACTTTAGAAAAACATTCCATTATCGTGGAAGCTCTTTGTACTGGTCTACCAGTCTCCCGCATTGTGCTACAAAGAGAGCATCTTCTAAATCTTTATACCAATCACTTAGAAAAGCGTTCCATCATTGGGAAAGCTCTTTTTACTGGTATTCAAGTCTCCTGCACTGTGCTGCAATAAGAGCTTCATCAAGTTCTGATATAGAGCCTCTAGTGTTTTCTCTCCACCTGTTCAAGACCTCAACCAATGCATCCGCCGTATCGTTTAAATGCTTCTTTTTTTATTCCATCGTACATAGGAAATTAGGATGGGTGCAGAAGGATTGATAACATCCTGGTATAATGTTTTCAGACAGGAAAATGATTTGTCTCCTGTAGGGTTCCCGTTCCGGAACTGTGTCCATTGGCATAGAGATTGAGAAGAAGGGAAAGAGGAGAAAAATAAGATAAACACGTTAATGCGGTCTAAATTTCATACAAATAAAATGGAATAACAATTTATTGTCCTACCCCCAGGAAACGCGACAAGGTATAGGTATTTTGACTAGACGGAACGAAGAGAAGAAAGAAAGGGTCATAAACTCCAATCCTGCACCCGTACCGCAGTGCGGGGTTACGTCTGTTCCGTTGATGTGGTAAATCAACGTCGGTGAAGTCTTGATCTTTCCAGGAGACAGACGCCTTTAAACCTACCTACGGGGGTTGAGCTGGTAAGCTGATGAGAATTAGCTGGTAAGCTGATATGAATTTATTCCACTCCACGGAATCACTTGTTAGCTCTCTGCAAACAATCGAACACCATATCTGTGGATGTCCAAATGTCCAAAAGAATCTCTCTCATCAGGTTCTGATGAGCCACAGCATAGCTGGTCATGCCTGAACCACCTTAGGACATGACCAGGCACCGGTGGCACAGGACAGTGTAAGGTGCCTATGACAAAATGGGGATAGAGCGAAGATGGACAAAATTTGTGTGAGTTTTAGGAAGAGCAAACAATGAAACACCTTTTGGTATTCCATCTGATGGAGCTTTGTACCCTTGTAGACCTGGAAGAGTTTAATCCCAGAGCACAATCCTGTAAGTGTTTACACTGGTCAGTTTTCTTCAAATTTAAAGCGAAATTATTGTTATGGTCAAAAGATTGATTTGTGGAAGGAACTGTCTCTTAGTGATAGGGAAAGGTTTATAACAATTCAATATTTGAAGAGCAATCCTTTGTACTGGACATTTATACTACAATAATCTCAATGCCATGAAAATAATTTGAAAGCTCATAATAATTTGTTCATATTTCCCACTACACTACATTCTCTTTAAGGTAGTGGTTCGAATGGCAGAAGTAGAAGGCTCAATGGTAAAAACTTTGTATGAAAGTGTATATTGTACATGCAGATGAATGCGTGTGTGTGAGAGAGAGAGAGAGAGAGAGAGAGTGTATGTGTGTAGGTGTCGTGTGAGGGTGTGTGCATGTGTGCATGCACAAATGTTAGTTTTTGTCTGTTTGTACCTCCATACCCTTCAAAATTTGTGGTAAAAGACCACAATTATCATTAAAGTTTATTATTTTTCATGCGACTATTTTTCACAGATCTGTTCAAAATCACGTAGAAAAACAAAGAAAAACAAAATAAATTTGCACAACAATGAAATAAATGGGCGTCTATCATGAAATAATATTTTGGGGCTTTGATTTTGTTTTTAAATGTTATGAAGGATATCTGAACCACAGTTTACAAACGTTTGAGTTTCATGTAAGTTGATGAAATTATAGCATATACATTGTAAGGTTGCAAACTTGCATAAATTTGCATAATTAGTTAGTTTTAAAACATCAAATTGATTGTTTTCTTAAATTCTAATGCTTATTCTAGAAATTCAACATGATATTTACTGTGAGTGCGAAATTAGGCAGCCATTATAAAGATAAAAAGTGGATACCACCAGGAAAGAGTGGAGACAGAAGCTCAAAAATTGTCAATTTGGTGGCCATTTTGTTTATGCATATTAGGTGGTGAGAACATGAGAAATCGGCTTGGGAACCGGTCTTATCAGATTCGGCACACTTGAATTATGGGAAAAAGACTGGTTACCAACTATAACCTAAAAATGCTTCTAAAAGCTTATAGGGGCCTCTTTTTTAAAAATGGCTCTAGTCTAGCTTCATTCTGCTCATTCATAACTTGTGTCTTTACTGTTGTGCTATCTCCTAAGGGCAGATTTTTTTTTTTTGTCTTCAATGAACTCCCATTTCTTGAACATTACTCCCCAAAGTTCTTTGTTCAATATTTACAACCTGTGGTTCCATGTCCCATATATTTACTTATCTTCTAGTCATGAGATGATCTGAAAAAAAGTCTGAATATTTTGTTTTTATAAAAACTAATTTCATTTTTCATTTTTGGGATAAGAAAGCTGGGATTTTGACAGGACATTGTATGATTGAATACCTGGATGTTAACCATTTTTATTTTCAACTATATTTGAGGCACATGGTTTTAACAGCCCAGTGTCAATATGGGATCGCATTTCTTTTGACATCCAGTGGTCGCTTTTTTTTTTTTTGGGGGGGGGTAAAAATCACTGAGGGTGTTCACGATTCGTTTGTAGAGTTATAAATTACTTTACGACATACTGGAACATGTTCTTGGGCGCTATACTAATCACATTCCAGTCGATTTACCAAAGGAGTTGTTAGTAACTTACGAATTACTTGGTGAAACACCACCCTTTAATGATTATCTGGAGATTAACAAAAAAAAAAGTGCTTTCCATCAAAATCTGAGATACACGGCCAGCGATGAAATATGCTTTACAATAACAAAAGTGGTCTTTATTTTTATTTCACAGAGCAAGGGCACTAAGCACATAGTTCAATGACACCCCTGAGCTGGCATCAAGACCATTTGACAAGGATAGGGATGGCTTTATTATGTCAGAAGGAGCTGCTGTTGTAGTCCTAGAAGTAAGCAGGCTTTTTGAACTACATTTAACAAGCCAGTTTTCAGTTATTTTGGAGGCTATATAACATCTGGGTGTTTTTTTTGCATTTTGCATTTTTTTTTTCTTTAATTCGGCTAAACTTGATTTCGATAAGACTTTTCTTCTAAAATGGCCTGAGAAAAGGCTACATATTTCTCTGCATTGTGTATCTGAATGTATGAACTCTGACTCACAATATCTTACAGCCTCCATAATGTTTCTGTAAACTGGCATGTTCGCTGGACTACGGGAGGTGGAATCTAGAACGTAAGCCATATAAATGGCTATATTTTCAAAATAGCTCAAAACTAGGGGTACTACTGGGTCTACCACACGGGAAGAGTTATCGGACTAGGGGTACTAGGGACTAGGGGTACTACTGGGTCTACTACACGGGAAGAATTATCGGACTCCGCACTCTGTGTATGACGTCACCACTTGGGAAATATCCAGCCGCTGTACTTTCCCTTCCTGGTTCGGAGTTCAACTTGCGGAATATCGGAGGCGAATCCAGGTTTTCATTACCTAACAGAGGGGGGAGTGGACACAAAATTTTTATATTGATTTTTTATTTTTTATTTGTTTTTGTTTTGTTTTGTTTTGTTATTTTTAAACGCCGGCAGAGCAAAAAAGCTGCAGTCCAATCGTTGTTGTTTTTTTTTTCTTCTTCTTCACGTCAGCCCCATCCTATCGGTAGAGGGGGGGGGTATAGGAGTTATTTTGTCCGGCTTTGTCAGTCAGTTCAAATATTTTGACTATATTACAAGTACATCGATGGGGATTGATTGGTGAGGGCGCATAGATGGGACACACGGGAGGGAGTGGTTTCTTTTGTAAGACTTTGACCGTCCAATATTTTGACTGTTTAAAAAAATAAAAAGTTGGGAAGGGAAGTCCTCTTACTCGGGTATTGTTTTATACTTATTTAGGGGTGGCGGAGGCATCGTGCCCCTCATAAACTTGTTTGTATGCAATGTTTTTTTGTTGTTGTTGCAAGTTCTTTCTTTGCTGGAGAGTGGGGGGTGCCCCTACCCCCCCCCCTCATCCACCGTTCAAAATGGCGAATTTACATGAGGTACAGGATATAGTTCTCGCAGCATATGCTTACCGCGTAATTGATGACGCAGAACTGCTCCTACTTATGGATATGAATGCACCTAGAAACCCTCAATTTTCAGTATGAGGGATATAATTTCGATTTGGACGATTTTAACGACTTTAAGTGTTGATGGCGGTGTAGTTGCCCTAGAGGTTGAAGGCTGAGAATTTGAGAATTGTAAAAATACCAATATACTAGAATAATCTTGGGTATTATTGCCATATAATTCTTAATGATTATAAGTTTGTTTAGCAGGATTTTTAGACCCTTTTTGGAACATGCCTCCTGGCATGGGCTTGAACTTTAAATCAACAATACAATATTCGCGCATTGACTTTCCATTGGGAGAAAACCCCCACTGTACAGAATTTCCCGGTGGAATCTCATTTTTGATTGTCCACGATTAAGTCATTATAAAGTGGAGCTTATCTAGAGTCTATCTGAACATCTATTTTATTCAAACATGCCATGAAACGTCAATGGTATTATACAATTTGACTATTAGATGAATCGGAAATTAGACCACATGGTCATTTTACAAAGTGGGAAATAGATCAATTATGAATTTGTCTGATGGGAAATTAGAAAAAATTGTTAAGACCAAATGGTTTGCGTCAATCTGGTATAATTAAACAATCAGAAATTTAATTGGTCCCTCTACTGTTAGACCCCCCCCCCCCACCAAGTTAACGATCACATATTATGTGCCCCTATGTTGCTAGTTAATTTGGCGCCCCTAGGTTCTAGGTCGCTTTGGGAACCCTATATGGCTAAGATCAATTTTGCGACCCCTAAATTTAAGATAGAATCGGTGCCCCTATGCTTTAGGTCACTTTGGCTAAGATTAATGTAGAGCCCTCTAAGTTTAAGATCCAGTTTACGCGCCCTTAGTTTAAGGTCAATTCGGCGCCCCTTAAAATTGAAATCTTATTGGTCCCCCTATGCTTAACTTTAATTTGGTGCCCCCTACTTTTAAGATCAAGTTGGCGCCCCTAAGTGAAAGGTCGAATTGATGATGCCTTCCCCCTTTTCTCTCCACCCCTTTCCCCTTTCTTTCTCTCCCTTTCTTTTCTTCTCTCTCCCATTTTTGTTTCCCTTTCTGTGTTTTTTCCATTCCTTTTCTTTTACTTGATTTTATTTTTCTTTCTCTCTCTCCCCCCCCCCCTCATCTTCTCGGCGCCCCCTTCGACCATTGCCCGGTGGGCCCGGAGCATCTCGCTCAACAACCAACCAAGCCACATTTCACTTCTTTCAATTTCTGTCATAAAATTATCCAAATCAATGCCTAAATTGATCGTAAACATCACCGCTATTATACAAAAAGAACGTGAAATAACTTATCATCGACCCCTTAAAATCTGTCTCCTCCTCGATCGTCCGCAAATCAAGATTTGATCTCGTAAAATCTATGTTACTTGTAACTTTTATGTTAAACAGCATACATGAAGCAAGTGAAAAGCGCTGGCCTGGCTGGGTACACTCGCTGGCAACATCGACAAACCACACCTGGGAATGTTTACATTCCTATTAAAGCCCTCTCTGATTGGGTGGTCATTGAGAACGTAAGTCCACCCCAGATTAACGTTCTAGATTCAACGAGAAATTAATTCCACCCCAAGTTAACGTCCTAGATTTGAAAACGGGAGACCTTACACCGGTAACTATTGGAAATGCTCGATTTTGCACACGGTTTCTCGAAATTTAAACGCTTTCCCAGTTGTTTCTAGCAAATACCAGTTTCATACCCTCTTCTCGCCGTACTATCAGTATGCAGGGTTTGGGGTTTTGAGCTCTTTTGAAAATATAGCTCTTGGTATGCTAACGTTCTAGATAAGGTCCTCCGTAGTCCACCGAAAACACCCTATTGTAGCAGCATAGTCCCACTGGGATGTTTTCGCATTCATATTCTTAAATCTAAGATGCCACTATTTTCACAAAATCACAAGAAGTCACCAAAATTCATATTTTGGTTTCATATGTTTTCTGAAACCACAGTTTCCAAGCTTTTTAATGATATCGAACACTTTTAGTTACTTCAATTAAAAAAGTTAAATATCATGTTACATGAGGAGCTATCAATGATATCCTGTGCAGAAATGCATGCTTCTCCTGCCATTTGCTCTGTTGTTACATTTTCGACTTATTGGTGTGGGGTTTTTCAGCGGGACACAAATATACTTTTCCCAACATTGTATATATCTTACTGTTCCTTTTTAGGAACACATTGAATAACATATTCTTAATTGGCAATCCTAGGATATATAATCACCACCGGTATATTTATCTCCTGATTTGCACTTCTCCTTCACATTTTATAATTTTCATTCAAAATATGTTTATTAAATATGTACATTTTATTAAAAGGATCAGAAGAATGATAGGAATAATTAATGGTGCCAATTCAATAAGGAAGGGGAGAAATGTTTCAGGACAAGAACTTTCATCTTGCTGCTAGGCTTATTGTATTGCTAGTACTGAATCATGGTTCAAAAAGAGATTCAGGCAATCTCTTCAGGTTATGACTCAATAAAGGTTTTATGTTTGATCGGATTTTGTTGAAACTTTCACCAATTTTTTACTTCAAATCTTCTGCTTTCTTCTACATAATGTGGCTTTAGCGTTAAACTTTCCTGTAACTGTCTATATTGTGTTTTTTTTTTTTAATTATTAAAACAGAAATTCGAGCATGCAAAAAAGAGAGGGGCACCGATTATTGCTGAGATCCTTGGTTATGGTCTATCAGGTAATTATTTTGATGAGGTTCTTGAACATTTGACCTTCCTCCTCATGCCCACCAATAATCCACCTTTTTTTTTTTTTTTTTTTTTTTTTTTTTTTTTTTTTTTTTTGTTGTTGTTGTGTATAAAATACAAATTTATTTTGAAAACACAAAATAATTTTGTATGGACTCGTATGCAAAGTTGAATCAGAGAACTTGGGTACTTTGTATTCTTTTTAAAATATGTCTACCAAACAAACCAATTAGCCTCGTTTAGTCTCACTGCGCAATGCCCTTTATGCTTGGGTTGATAAGTAGAATTGGATTGCATCTTGGTTGGATTTGTGATATCATTATCAGTAAAATGGAGATCCTTGCAACCCATCTTTAAAAAGATCACATTTATAGTGAGCAGTATTTTTTAAGTTTGGGTTTTCATATTCAGTGCATATACAATTTTGTTTTGTTATACATTTTGTGGCATCATCGATTGTGTATATCAACAGTGGGAACCTGATATAAAGAGATTTAATACAAGATCGTTTCAAATTTTGAATATGAAACCATAAATATGTTTCAGTAAACCAAGCAGTTCTTGTAAATTTTAAGGGAATTCAGACGGACGCTATATGTTTAAAATGAGGTAATAAAATAAAATACATTTAATCTCATTCAATGTTAACTGGATTACTTTAAAAAAGGAAATCAATTCGGTAGTTTTGGTCTTTTTTATTGACTAATGATATACCAAATAATGTAAATTTTGTACTGTAATTGTAACGCTATATATATGCCTTTGACTTCAGGTGATGCAAGTCCCAATGACCTCCCCGTGAAGATGGCATTGGTGCCGAGCTTTGTATGAAGAGTGCCTCTCTGAGCCAACTGACCCTGAGACATAACATACATCATGCACATGCTTCTAACACCACAGGTCAGGAGTGATAATATTAGTATCCAGGGTAAGCAAATTTCATGTCTGTAGGTTGCTAATACAGCTTTCATAGCAACAAAGAAACTTTCTCATTACAATATTCAATGCTTGTGCACTCACTAATTATTATTTGTTTGTTTGATGTATAAGAAAAACATGTGTATTATTGTATCTTTTTTGAAATATTAGACATGGAATGATAGGTGATAAAAACATAGGCCACACATGTATAATCAAGTCTATCACATGAATACCAAGTTTAAATAATATAAATAAAGTATATATAAATTCGATACCAAGTAATTTTGTTCACATAATGAAGAAAGAACATATAAATATATTTATTGGCTTTTATGAAGACTTACAGAAGTACATATCAAACCATCATCCTAGATGCATATCAATTAATCTCTCTAACTGTCATTCCCATTCAACACAGGAGAATGCTATCGGAGAACTGGCAGTTAAGAAGTTGTTTGGTTGCATTAGGCACACTCTTCCACTGTGGTCCCTCCACCAAAGGGGTTCTACGGTCATCTTTTAGGAGCAGCGGTGGCATTGAGCAGTGTTACACGCATCATGGATGTCATAACAGTAAGTATCACTCATTCTGCATAGATAATTATATAATAATAATGGCCAATTGGTAACCCTACGCGAAATGTCTGGCTAGATTCCGACACTCCTGTGCAGCATGTTTCACCCAGCTGTAGCATGGTGACCATAATGGCACTATTCTAGAATTTCAAAGAATAAATTCCTACCAGGTACCCATTTATGTCACTTGGGTCTAGTGTGGCAAATTTGCAGATTAATGTCTTGCCGAAGGACATTATTGGAATGGACGGGATTCAAACCGCGTGCCTTGTAATCGCCAGTCCGCCGACTTATCCATTCTACCACACCACCTAAACCCCATTGTATAGATGGAAGATTTAAATTTCTGAGTATGGTTTGAGTTCACATACTCTGTGTGTCATTAAGAAAAACTTTAATAGTAATGATAATGGTAATAAAAGTTATTATGGGAAGATGAAGAAGAAGAAAAAGTGGGGACGCCCCCCCCCAAAAAAAAAAAAAAGAAAAGAAAAGAAAAGAAAAAAGAAAGAAAATTAAAGAAAAAAATAGATGGAAAAAGGGAAAGAGGAAGAAGAACAGCAGAGTGAAACACGGGTAGACATATTGATCAAGGGAAACAAAGAAAGTGTTGTTTTTTATTCAGGTGGTTGCAATAAAGGCAAGTCTCTATGTACCTGCATTTTTTTTTATTTTTATTTTTTTGCTATGTGTGTTAAAACAAGTAATGTATCCTAATATTCCATAGACTACTATCCATAATTAAAGGGATGCAGTAACATTGAATGATATTCAAATCACATTTATTCGATTTAGCTTATTTTGCCAACATAATTATAAACACTTAGGTCAGTCTGGTATCCCTTCAAAATTGCAAGCTAATTGCTTGCTTTACCTTCGAGATATCAATGATTTCATACTCAAAATTTATAAACCAACACCGGATGGTTTATAAAACCATGTGCTTTTCCACACACCCATCTCCTGTTGTAAAGTCCCCCCTCTCTAGAGGCCTGGTGAGCTCTCAGCATGAGGGTACTGGTGTTTGGCTGTATGCTTGGCATTGTTTGTTACACTGTTTTAAGGTAGTAAATGACTTCCATTTGATCTGAAACTTTCAGTAGTTTGTTTTTACTGTTCGAACAACATAATTTTATTAATCTTGATATAATTGCTGCTGTTTTTGAAAGCTACTTAATCCCTTTAACCCTTTGTAGACAATGGGATTGTACAGGAGCCGAGTCTGTGACCATGGCTTTGAAAAAAGCTGAGATATATCCCTAATATTTTGACAAAGTTTTCCAGCTTTTTACCAGTGTTTATGTGCATAATTTTTGTAGAGTATTACATAAACATATTCATTGTCATTATAAAAAACAAAAACAAGTTACATGAAAAAAAAATCAAGAAAAGTTAACTTCATTTCAACATTACCAAAAGTTTGAGGAAGAAAGTTTGGGGATGAAAGGATAAAGTTTGAGAAGGAGACGTTCAAGACATAAAGAAAGCTAAATTGAAGGGATGAAGACAGTATTTATAAACATAATATTTATTGTTGCATGGCCTGTGATTTTCTGCATCCTTGCTGGGCTTTAATAATAATGACAATGAAAGAGTAAAGGTTGATTGTCTTACATTTTATTTGTTTCATTTTACATGATGTAGTGTACGATAAAGAATGCCTAAGGTATTTGCCAGTATCCCAGATATTTGAAAGTCTTGCTTTGATTTTCCTACCCCCAAGTCCCGCTATTAAAAAAAATCATTATAAAATACTTACACAAATAAAATATTGTCCTCAGGTGTGAAGCCTGTCTCTTAGAGGTAAATTACAATAGTTGATTTTGAAAAACAGGAAATCTATTCAAGTGCTTGACAGCTATCCATATTGATCGATCTGCATGTGCTTACCATTGTATTGAAGAAAGAGGAGCTTCTGCAACAAAGACGACTTTTCTTCTAAAAAATAACATTTTGAAGAACATAACTTATAGTGTTCGATAGAAAAATTTCTCTCCTTTCATGTTAAAAAAAAAGGACCAAGTGATGGGCAAGGAGTAATGGAAGCAGGAGACCCAACCAATTTAGCACATTGATTTCAATGTAAAAAAAAAAAAATCACTCGATCACAGGGATAACCAATGCAGTGCACAAGCTTGCACGCAAAATGTTAATAATGATGACAATAACAGGCCTAATGATAACAGTTCTTTAAACTTTTACAATATCATATATAGCCCAATAGAAGATGAACAAAACAAACTTTCCAAATCAATCAACATCGTGTAGAACTGATAACAATCCACGCATTATTCATTTCATCCAACCAGACACAACTCCCACCGACAATCAACCTGACAACTACTACACCAGAATTTGATCTGAACTATGTACCCTTAACCTCGCAACCATGGGAAACGC
>CALNVZ010000174.1:40809867-40818952 GCA_940671915.1 Paracentrotus lividus | reverse complement strand
TTCCTCAATTGCTTAGCTACACCATTCAACTTTATTTCCAAAAAAATTGAGGTAATCAAATATTTGTTGAGGCAGTTATATGCAAAATAATGACGTCATGGTAAATTGTCCCATTCCCTACAGTGTAGGAAATACCGACAGTATGTTTTACCTTTTTTTGGTATAAAGATCTGTCTGGAAGCACTGATTTGAATGTAAACCATCAACTTAACATGTTTGTATGATTCTTATAGCATTATTCATTTTTAGAAGATTATATGCATTTACTACAAAATTTCAAAACACTCAGAATAACTTTATATCTCATGTAGATCATGATATATCACAATAATAATAAGAGAAATAGACATTTCAAAATTGTCAAACAATTTAATAAATAAATATAATACATTATATATGCAACTTACTATTTGATCTACATGCTTAGCAACTCAACCCGAAGTGAAACAAACAACCGTCCATGTGGTGTCCGGTATTCCTACACAAAAAAATGACTGACTAGCACTTTTCAACACACTGCCACCCAATACACAGGCTTTGTACAGTGCAAAACACTCCATACACGTTTGCCCACCCTCCACACATGTCCATAATGCATGAATAGAGGTCATGCCCCAATTCTATTTTTATACCATCACATTCCTAAAATGTCAATTTTTATTTTACAAAATTTTTATTATTTAATTCTTTTTTTTTTTTTTTTAATTTATTTAATTTATATTTTAAATTTTTTAAAAATATTACTTAATATTTTTATTTTTCTTATTTATTTTTTATTTTTTTTTTTTTTTAATTTATTTTTTATTTTATTATTTTTTTATTTTTTTTTTATTTTTTTTTTAAAATTTTTATTTTTTTTATTTTTTATTATTTTGAATTTTTATATTTTAATTTAGTTTTTTTTATATTTTTATTTTTTTTATTTTTAATATTTTATTAATTATTTTATTTATTATTTTTTTTTTTTTTTTATTTTTAAATTATAATTTTTTATTTTTATTTTTATATTTTTTTTTTTATTTTTAAAATTTTTAATTTTTTTTAATTTAATTTTTTTAATTTTTTATAATTTTTTATTTTTTTTTTAAATTATTTAATAATTTATATTTAGTTTTATTTTATTTTTTTTTTATTTCTAATTTTTTTTTATAAATTTTTTTTATTATATCTATATTATATTTTTTTTTTTATTATTTTTTTATTTTAAAATTTTATTTATATTTTTTATTTTTTTTTTTTTTTTTTTACTTTTTTATTTTTTTATTTTATATATTTTTTTATATTATTTTTTTATTTTTTTTTTATTAAATTTTTTTATAAATTAATTATTTTTTTTTTTATATTTTATTTATTTTTTTTTATATTAATTTTAATTTTTTTTTTATTTAATTATTTTTTTTTAATTATTTTTTTTTTAATTTATATTAATTTTTTTTTTTATTTACTTTATTTTTTTTTATTTATTTTTTTTATATTTATTAATATTTAAAATTATTTTTTTTTTTTTATTTTTTTTTAATTATTAAATTTATTATTTGTTATTTTTTATTTATTTTTATATTAATTTAATTTTTTTCTTAATTATTTTTATTTTTTTTTTATTTTTATTTATTTTTTAATTTTTTTAATTTATTTTTTTTAATATTTTTTATTTTAATTTTTATTTTTATTTTATTTTTAAAATTTTTTATTTATTTTTATATTTTGTTTTGTTTAATTTTTATAATTTTTTATTTATTTTTTAATTATTATTATATTTTTTATTATTAATATTTTTTTTTTATTTTATTTAATTTTAATTTTATTTTTTTATTATTAATATGTTATATTATTATTTTTTATTTATTATAATTTTTTTTATATTAATATTTATTATTTATATTTATTTTATATTTTTATTAATTTTATAATTATTTTTTTTTATTTTTTATTTTTTTTTTTTTTTTTATTTGAATTTTTTATTTTATTTATTTTATTTAAATTTTTTTTTTTTTTAAATTTTTTTTTTATTTATTAATTATTATTAAATTTATATTTATTTTTTTTTATTTTTTAATTTTTTATTTATTAATATTTTAATTTTTTATATTTTTTTTTAATATTTTTTTTGTATATTATTTTTATATTTAATTTTTTTTTTTATTTTTTTTTTAAAATTTTTTATTATTATATATATTTATATATTTATAAATTTTTTATTTTTATTTTTTTTTAAAAATATATTAATATTATAATTTATTTTTATTTTATTTTTAATTTTATTTTTTTATTTTTTTTTATTTATTTTTTTATAATTATTATTTTTATTTTTAATTTTTTTTTTTTTATTTATTTTTTTTATATTTTTTTAATTTTATTAATTTATTTTATTTTTTTTAATTTATTTTTTTTTTTATTTTATTTTTTTTTTTTTAAAGTTATTAATATTATTTTTATTTTTTTTAATTAATTTTTAATATTTTTTTAATTTTTTTTTTTTTATTTTATAATATATTTTGTTTTAATTATTTTTATATTTTTTTATTTTAATATTATTTTTTATTTTTTTAACTTTTTTTTATTTATATATTTTTTTTTATTATTTAAATTATTATTTTATTTATTTTTTTTTTTTTTTTTTTTTTTTTTTTTATTTTTTATTTTTTTTTTTTTTTTTATTTTTATTTAAATATTTATATTTTTTTTTTTATTTTTTTATTTTTTATTTTTTAATGTTTTTTATTTTTTATTTATTTTTATTTTTATTTTTAATTTTATTTTTATTATTAAATTTTTTTTTTATTTTTTTAATATTTTTAATTTTATATAATTTTATTTTATTTTTTTTTTTTTATTTTTTATTATATTTATTTTTTTTATTTATTTTTTTTTATATATTTTTTTTATTTTTTAAATTATTATTTTTTATTTTTTTTTATGTTTTTTTTTTTTATAATATTATATTATTTTTTTATTTTTAAATTTTTTTTATAAATTTTTTTTAATTTTTTTTTTTTTTTTTTTTATTTTATTTAAGGTTTTTATATTTATATTTATGTTTTTTTATTAATATTTTTATTTTTTTTTTGTTTTTATTTTATATTTTATTTTTTATTTTTTTTTATATTAAGTTTTTTTTATTTTTAATTTATAATTAATATTTTTTTTTTTTTATTTAATTTAATTTAGATTTTTTTGTTTTAAATTTTTTTTTATTATTATGTTTTTTTTAATTATTTTTTTTTTTTTATTTTTATTTTTTTTTTGTTTAAATTTATTATTATATTTTATTAATATTATTTTTTTTTTTTATTTTATATTTATATTATTAAATTATAAATTTAATTTATTTTTTTTTTTTTTATTTTATTATTTATTAGTTTATTATTTTTAATTTTTATATTATTTATATATTTATTATTAATTTTTACTTTTATATAAATTAAATTATTATTATTTTTTTTTTTAATTAATTTGTTTTTTTTTTATTATTATATAATATGTTATTTAATTTAATTTTATTTATAATTTTTTTGTATATTTTTTGTTTTAAATTTTTTATTTTAATTATATTATTTTAAATTTTTTTATATTAAATTTTTTTTATATTTTTTATAATTTTTTATTTTTAATTTTTTTTTTTTTTTTTTTTTTATTAAATTTATTTTAATATTTTTTTTTTATAATAATTTTTATTATTTTGTTTTTGTTTAATATTTTTTTTAATTTATATTTTTTAAATTTTTTATTAATTTTATAATTATATTTTTATTTATTTTTATTATATTTTTCTATTTAATTTATTTTTTTTATATTTAATTTTATAAAATTTATTTTTTATTTAATATTTATTTATTTTTTTTTTTTTTTTTTTATTTTTTTTTAATTAATTTTAATATTTATATTTATTTTTTTTTTTTATTTTAATTAATTTTATTTTTTTTTTTTTTTTTTTTTAATTATTTTTTTAATTATAATTTTTTATTATTTTTATTTTATTTTTATTTTTAATTATAAATAATAATATATATATTTATTATTATTTTATTATTTAAATTTTATATGTTATTATAATTATTTATAATTTTTTTTTATTTTATAATTAATTGTAATTATTATTTAATTTTAATTATATAATATTATTTTTTTTTTATTAAAGTTTTTATTTTAAATTATTATTTTTTTTTATAATTTATTTTATTTTTTATTTAATATTTTATTTTTTTTTAAAATTATTTTTATATTTTTTTAAATTTTTTTATTTTAATATTATTTTTTAATTTTTTTTTTTTTTTTTTTTTTTAAATTTATAATTTTTTTTTTTTTTATTTATGTTTTTTGTATTTTTAATTAATTAATTTTTTTTTTTTTTTTATTTAATATTTTTATATAATTTTTTATTTATATTTTTTTTTTAATATTTTTTTAATTTTATTTTTATTTTTATTATATTTTTTTTTTTTTTTTTTTTTATTATTGTTTTTTTTAAAAATTTTTTATTATATATATTTTTTTTTAATTTTATTTATATTTAATTTTTTTTTTTTTTTATATATTATTTTTATATCATTATATAATTATTTAAATTTTTATTTTTATATTAATTTATATTATTTTTTTATTGTTTAATTTATTTTTATTTTTTTTAATTTTATCTTTTTTTATTTTTTTTTTTATTATTTTCATTTTATATTATTAATTTTTTTAATTTTTTTATTTTAGAATATTTTTTTTTTATTTTATATTATTATTTTATTTTTTTTTTTTTTTTTTATTAATTTTTTTATTTATTTTTTTTATTATATAATTTATATTTTTTTAATATTTAATAATTTTTTTTTTTAAAATTTTTTTTTTTTATTATTATTTTTTTTATTATATAATTTTTATTTTTTATTATTAAAATTATTTTTAAATTCTTTTTTTTTTTTTTTTTTTTTTTATTATTAGTTTGTAATATTTTTTTTTTTTTATTTTTTTTTTTTTTATTTTTTATTTTTAATTATATTATTTATTTTTTTGTATTATTAATTTTTTTATTTTTTTTTATATTAATTTATTTATTTTTTTATTATTTTATTTATATTTTTTATAATTAATAATTATTTATTTTAATTATTTTTTTACTTTTATTTTTTTTATTTTATATTTTTTTTTATTTTTTTTTTTTTTTTTTTTAATTTTTTTTAATTTTTTTAATATTTTTTTTTTATTTAATTTATTTTTGTTCTTATTTAATACTTTATTTAATATTTTTAATTTTTATATTTTTTTTATTATATTTTATTAATTTTTATGTATTAATTTTATTTTTTTTATTAATTTTTTTTTTAAATTATTATTTTATATTTTTATATTTTAATTTTTTTAGTTATTTATTTTATATATATTTTTATTTTATTTTTATATTTTATTTTTTTTTATATTTTTTTTTTATTTTTACTTTTTATTTTTTTTTTTATTTTTTTTAAATTTAAAAATTTTTTTTTATTTTTTTTAATTTATAATATTTCTTTTTAATGTTTTTTTTTAATTTTACATTTTTTATTTTTTTTTTATAATATATATATTATTTTTTTTTTTATTTTTTTAATTTTTTATATTTTAATTTTTATTTTTATATTTTTTTTATTGATTATTTATATTTTTATATTTTTTTTTTATTATTTTATTCTTTTTTTTTTTTTATTTAGTAAAATTTATTTTTGTTTTAATTTGTTTTTTTTTTTTTAAATTTTTTTTTTTTTTTTAATATTTTTTTTTTTTAAATATATATTTTTTAGTTTATTTTATTTTAAATTTAAATTAATTAATATTTATTATTTAAATTTATTTATTTTTTTTTTTTATTTTATTTTTTTATTATTTTTTTTTTATTATTTTTTTTTTATTTATTTTTATTTTTATTAATTTTATTTTTTTTCTTTTTATTTTTTTTAATTTTAATAATTTTAAATATTTTTTTAATTTATTTATTTTTAATTATTATATTTTTTAATTTTTTTTTTTTTTTTTATTATTAAATATATTTTTTATTAATTTATTTATTTTTTTTTTATTTTATATATTTTAATTTATTTTTAATTTAATTTTTTTTTTTTATTTTTATATTTAATTTTTTTTTACTTATTATAATTTTTTTTTTATTTTTAATTTATTTTTTTTATATAATATTATTTATATTTTTATTTATTTTTTTTTTACTTTTTTTTATTTTTTTTTTTTTATTTTTTTTTTTTATGTTTAATTTTTTATTTTATTAATTTTTTTTTTTTTTTTATAATTATTTTAATTTTTTTATTATTTATTTTTTTTTTTTTATTTTTTTTTTTTTTTTTAGAAAATTTTATATTTTTAATTTTTTTTTCATTTTTTTTTTTTTAGTTATATTTTATTTTTTTTTTTTTTTAATTTTTTTTTATATTCTTATATTATTTTTTATTATTTTATATTTTATATTTTTTGTTTTTTATTTTTTTTTTTATTTAATTATTTAAAATTTTTACATTTTAATATTATTTTTATTTTTTTAATTAGTTCATATTATTTTTATAAATTTATTTATTAATTTTTTTTTTTTTTTTTTTTTTTTTTTTTTTTTTTTTTTTTTTTATTTTTTTTTTATGTTTATTTTTTTTTTTTATTTATATATTTTATTTAATTTTTATTTTTTTTTTTTTTATTATTTTTTTTTTTTTATTTTTATTTTTTTATAATTTTTGTAATATTTATTAATTTTATTAAATATTATTTATTTTTTTTTTTTTTTTTTTATCTTTTTAATTTTTTTTTTTATTTTTTTTATTATTTTTTTTTAATTTTTTTTTTTTTATATTATTATTTTATTTTATTTTATTTATTTTTTTTTAAATTTTTATTATTTTTATATTATATTTTATTAATTTTTATTTTTTTTTTTTTTTTTTTTTTTTTTTATTTTATAATTTTTTAATTTTTTTATTTTAATTTTTTATTTTATTTTAGTTTTTATTTTTTTTTTTATTTATATTTATTTTTTATTATTTTTTTTTTTATTAATTTTTTTTAAAAATATTATTTTTTTTTTTAATTTATTTTAAATTTTTATTTATTATTTTATTATTTTTATTATTTTTTTTAAATTTAATTATTTTTATTATTTTTTTTTTTTTTTTTTTATAATTTTAATTTTTTTTTTTTTTATATTAATTAATTTTAATTTTTATTAATTTTTTTTAATTTTTTTTTTTTATTTAAATTATTTATAAATTCATTTATTTTAATTAATTTTTATTTTTTTTATTAAAATTATTTTTTTATTTTAATTTTATTAATATTTTATATAATAATTTTTTTTTTTTATATTTTTATTTTTTTAATTATTTTTTATTTTTTTTTATATTAAATTTTTTTTAATTTTTTATTAATTTATTTTTTTTTTTTTATTTTATTTTAATTATTTTAAATTTTATATTTTTTATTATATTATTTTTTTTATAATATATTTTTATTATTTTTTTTTTTATTTATAATTTAAAAAAATTTTTGTTATTATTATTTATTTTTATTTTATTTATTTTTTTATTTTAATTTATTTTTTAATATATTTTATTTTTTTAATTTTTTTTTTTTTTATTTATTAATTATTTTTATTTTAATTTATTATAAATTATTTTTTATTATTTTAATTTTTTTATTTTTTTAACTATTTTTTTTTAGTTATTTAGATTATTTATTTTCTATTTATTTTTATTTTTATTTTTTTTTTTTTATTTTTAATTATAAATTATTTTTTTTTTTTTTCTTTTTTCTATTATTTTCTTTTTTTTTTTAATGTTATTTTTTAATTTATTTTTATTTTTTATATTTTATTTTTTTAAATTTATTTATTATAATTTTTTTTTTTATTTATTTTTATATTTTATTTATATTTTTTTTTAAAATTTTTTATTTTTTTTTTTATTTTTTTAATTTTTGTTTTTTTTGTTTATTTTATTTATTTTTTTATTTATTTTTTTTTTTTAATTTTAAATTTTTAATATTTTTTTTTTTTTATATTATTTAATATATTAATTTATTTTTTTTTTTTTTATTTTTTTTTTTATTTTATTTTTATACTTTAGTTTTTTTATTTTTTTATATTTTATTTTTTTTTTATATATTTATATTTATATTTTGTATTAATAATTTTATTTTTTTATATTATTTTTTATTTTATTTTTTTTATTTTTTCTTTTTTATATTAATTTTTTTATATAATTTTATATTTATTTTATTTTTTTTATTTTTTATATTTATTTATTTTTTTATTTTTATTAAATTTATTTTTATTAATAATTTTTTAAATATTATTATATTTTTATATTTTATTTTTTTATATTATACTTATTATTATTTTTTTTTTTTATTTTTTATTTATTTTTTTTATAATTTTTTATTATTTTAATTATAATTTTTTTATTTTATATCTATTTTTTTTATTTATAATTTTTTATTTTTATTAATATTTTTTTTTTTTTTTAAATATTTTTTTAAATATTTTTATTTATTTTTTATTTATTTTTATTTTTATTAATTTTTTTTTTTTTTATTATTAATATATATTTTTATATATATTTTTATATAATTTAAATTTGTATTTAAATTTATATTTTAATATTTTAATTTTTTATTTTTTTTTTTATTTTTTTTATTTTTTATTTATTTTTTGTTTTTATTTTTTTTTAATTGTTATTATTATTTTTTTTGATTTTTTTTTGATTTATTTTTTTATTTAATTTTTATTTATTTTTTTTTTTATTATATAAAATTATTTATTTTTTATAAAAAATTTAAATATATTAATGTTTATTTTATTTTTTTTTTTTTTTTTATTTTTTTATTTTTTTTTTTATTTAAGTTTTTTTTTTTATAATTTTTTATTTTTTTTTTATTTTTTATATTTTTTTATTTATTTTTTTTATTTAATTATGTTAATATTTTTTTTATATTTTATTATTTTTTATTATTTGTAAATTATTTTTATTTTTTTTATTTATTTTTTTTTTATATTTTTTTATTTATTATTTTTTTTTATTTATATATTTTATTTTTAATTTTTTTTTTTTGTTTATATTTTTTTATAGAT
>CALNVZ010000174.1:40802367-40804867 GCA_940671915.1 Paracentrotus lividus | reverse complement strand
AATTAAAGTATTTTTTATTATTTTTTATTATTTTTTTTTATTTTATATTTATTATTATTTAATATTTTTTTTTTTTTTTTTATTATTTTTTAATTTTTTATTAATTAAATTTTTTTTATTTTTTTTTAAGTTTTTTTATTTATTCATTTTATTAAATTGATATTTTTTTATTATTATAATTTATAATATTTATTTTATAATTTTTGTTTTTACTTTTTAATATTATTTCTTTTTTATTTAATTTATTATTTAATTTTATTATTTTTTTTTTATTTTTTTTTTATATTTATTTAATTTATAATTTTTTAAAATTTTTATTTAATTTTTATTATAAATTTTTTTATTTTTTTTTTTAATATATTTTTTTTTGATTTTTTTATTTTTATTTTATTTTTTATTTATATTTTTTTTTATTTTTATATTTTTTTATATTATTAATATAATTTTAAGTTTTTGTTATTATAATTTTAAAATTAATTTATATTTTTTTATATTTTTTAAATTATAATATTTTAACTATTTATATTTTTTTTTCTTATTTTATTATTATTTATTTTTTATTTTATATTTATTAATTTATTTATTTTAAAATTTTTTTTTAATATTTTATTATTTTATTTATTTTATATAATTTATTTTTTTTATTTATATAATTAAAATTTTTTTTAATTATTTTTTTTTTTTATTTTTTAATTTTTTTTTTTTATATTATATATTTTTTTATTTTTTTTTATTTTTGTATAAATTTTTATTTTTTTATTTATTATGTTTTACTATTTTTTTATTTTTAAGTTTAATAATGTATTAATTTTTATTTAAATTTTATTTTATATGTATTTTATTTATTTTTTTTTTTTTTTTTTTTTTTTTTTTTTTTTTCTATAATAATATATTATATATATAATTTTAATTTATTATTAATTTTTTTTAATTATTTAATTATATTTAAATTAATTAATTATTATTATTATTTTTATATTTTATTATTTATTTTTTAATTTTTTTTTTTTTTTTATTTTTTTCTTTTATTTTTAATGTTTATTATAATTTAAATTTTTATTTTTAATTATTTTTTTTTATATTTTTTATATATTTTTTTTTATTTTTTTTATTTATTAATATTAATTTTTATATTTTTTAATATTTTTTTATTTTTTTTTTTTTTTTTTATAATTTTAATTTTTATTATTTTTATTTTTATTAATTTTTTATTTTATTATTTTTTTATTTATTTTAATTAAGTATTATTTTTAAATAAATATTATTTTAAATATATTATTTTATTTTAGTTTATATTTTTTTATTAATTTATTTAATTTAATTTTTTTTTTAATTATAAATTAATTTTTTAAATTTTATTTTTTATATATTTTTTATATTATTTTATTTTATTTTAAATTATAAATTATTATATTTTATTTTATTTAATTTATTTTTATTTTTTTATTAATTATTATTTTTATTTTTTTTTTTTTTTAATATTATTTTAATTTTTTATTGTTTAATTTTTTATTTTTTTTTTTATTTTTTTATTATTTTAAGTTTATATTATAATTTTATTTTTATAATAATTTTAAGTTATTATATTTTTTTTTTTATTATTATTATTTTAATTTTATTATTTTTATTATTTTTTTATTTATTTAAATATTTTTTTGTTTAATATTATTAAGTTTTATTTTAATTAATATTATTTTTTTTTTATATAATGTTTAATTTTTTTAAATTTTTTATTTTTATTTTTTATTATAATATTTTATACTATTTTTATTTTTTTTACATTTTTATTTTTTATTTATTCATATTTTAATTTTTTTTTATATTTTTATTTTATTTTTATTTTTTTATTTTTTTTTAAACTTATTTTTTTATTTTATTCTTAATATTTTTAATAAATTTTTATTTTTTTTAATATATTAAATATTTTTTTATATTTTTTATTTTATTTTTTTTTTTTATATTTTTATTTATTTTTTATTTAATTATATTATTTTTATATTTTTTTTTTATTTATTTTTTTACTAATTATAATTTAATTTTTATTAATTTTAAATTTATTTTTTTTTTTTTTTTTATTTTTATTTTTATTTTTTTTTTTTTATAATATTTTTTTATTTTTTTTTTATTTTTTATTTTAATTTTTTTTTTATTATATTGTTATTTTATAATTGTTTATTTTATTTTTTTATTTTTTTTTTTAATTTATAATTTTATATTATTTTTTTTTTTTTTTTTTATTTTTTTATTTTAGTTATTTTTTTTTATATTTATTTTATATTTTTATTTATTAGTTATTTTTTTTTTTTATTATTTATATTTTATTTATTTTATATTTTATAAGTTAATTTTTAATTATAAATTTTTTATACTTTTATTATTATTTTTTTTTTTTTATTTATATTTTTTTTATTTTTTTTATATTTTTATATTTTTTATTTATTATAATAAATTATTATAAATATTTTTTTTTTATTTTTTTTTTTTTTTTTTTTAGTATAAT
>CALNVZ010000174.1:40792367-40799867 GCA_940671915.1 Paracentrotus lividus | reverse complement strand
TATAAAATTAGATAAATTTTTTTTTTATTTAATATATATTATATATTTATTTTTATATAGATTTTTAATTTATTTTTTATTTATAATTTTATAATTTTATTTTTTTATTTTTTTTTATTATATTTTTTTGTTTAATTTAAATTTTTTTTATTTTCTATTTTTTATTTAATTTTATTTTTATTTATTAATTGTTTATTTAATTTAATTTATTTTTTTTTTTTATTTTTTTATTATATTTTTTTTTTTTATTTATTTATTTATTATTTTATTTATATTTTGTTTTTACTTTATTTTTATTTTTATTTTTTTTATTATTATTTTTATTTATTTTTTATTTTTTTTTTTTTTTTATTTAATATTTTTATTTTTTGTTATTTTTTTTTTTTTATTTTTTTTTATATTTTTTTTTTTAAGTATTAATATTATTTTATTATTAATATTTATATATTATTTATAAAATTTGTTATATTTATTTTATTTTTTTTTTTTTAATTTTTTTAATATAATTATTATTTTTTTTTTATTTTATATATTTAAGTTTATTTTAATTTTATATTTTATTAATATTTATTTATTTAATTTAATTTATTTTAAATATTAATTTTTTTTTTATTTTTTTTATTTATAGTTTTTTTTTATTTACTTTTATTTTTTTTAGTTATTTAATATTAAATATAATATTTATTTTATTTTAAATTTTTATTTTAATTTTATTAAAATTATATTTTTTAAATTATTTATATATTTTTATTATATATTTTTATTTTTATTAATTTTTTTTTTTAAATAAATTTTTTTTATTTTTTTATATTTTTATTTCTTTTTATTATTTTTAATATTATTTAGATTTTTTTTTTAATTTTTATATTATTTTTTTTTTATTTTAATATTTAGTTTTATTTTTTTTTTTTATCAATTTTTTTTTTTAATTATATTATTTATTATTATTTTTTTATTTTAACTTTTTATTTTTTAAAGTTTTTTTTATTTAAATTTTTTTTTTTTTATTTAATTTTAATATATATTATTTTTTTATTTTTTGTATTTTTTTTTTATTATTTTTTATAAATTTTAAATTTTAATTTTTTATTTTTTTTTTTATTTATTTTTTTTTTTTTTTTAAATTTTTATTTTTATTTTATTATTTTTATTTTTAAATTTTTTTTGTTTTATTAATTTTATTTTTATTTTAATTTAATATTTATATTTTATATTATAATTTGTTATAAATTAGATTTTATAAATTTTTTTTTTGTTTTATTTATTTATATTTATTTTTTATTTAAATTTTTTATTTTTTGTTTTTTATATTTTAACTATTTTTTATAATTAATATGTAATTTTTATTTATTTTTTTTTTTATTTTTTTTTTATTTAATTAATTTATATTTTTTTTTTTTATTTATATATTATTTAATTTATTTTTTTTATTTATATTTTTTATTTTATTTTTTTATTTTTTAATTTATTTTAATTTTATTTTATTTTTATTTTTTTTAAGAATTTTTTTTTTATTTTTTTTTTTTTTTATTTAATTTATATTAATATTTTTTTTTTTTTTTATTATATTTATTTATTTTTATTTTTGTTTTATTTTTTTTTTTATATTTAATTTTTATTAAAATTTTTTTTTATTATATTTATTAAATTTTTATATTTTTATTTTTTTAATTTTTAATTTTTTTATTAAAATAATTCAATTATATTTTTTTTTTATTTTTTTATTTAATTTTTAAATTTATTTATTTTTTTTTTTAGTTTTATTATTATTAATTTTTTTAAATTTATATTTATTTAATAATTTTGTAAATATATTATTTTTTATTTGTTTATTGTATTTTTTTTATTTTAATTAATTTTTTATAAACTAAATTGTAATTTATCTTTATAATATTAAATTTTTTGTTTGTTATTTTTAAAAATTTTTTTAATTATTTTTTTTTATTTTTTAATTAATATATTTATTTTTTTTTAGTTTATTTATTTTTTTTAATATTTTTTTTATTTTTATTTATTTGTTTAATATATTTTATATTAATTTATTTATATTTTAATTTTTTTTTTTTATATATTTGATATTTTAATTTTATTTTTTTTTTTTTAAATATATATTTTGTTATTTTTTTTTTAATTTTTTTTTTTTTTTTTTATTTAATAATTTTTTATTTTATTTTTTTTAAATTTTTATTAATTTTTTATTTTTTTTTAAATATTATTTTTTTTTTTATTTTTTTTTATATTATTTTATTTAATTTTTTATCGTTTTTTTTTATTTTATTTTTTTTTTTATTTAATTTTTTATAATTTTAATTTTTTATTTTATTTTTATTTATTTTTTTATTTTATTTTTTTTATTTTTTTTTTTTTTTTTTTTTTTTTTATTTTTTATTTATTTAAATATAATTTATTATTTTATATTTTTTATTTTTTTTTTTTTTTATTATTTTATTTTTTTTTATTTTATTTTTTTTATTTATATATATTATTTTATATTTTTATAATTATTTATTTTTTATAAATTTAATATTTTTTATTTTTTATATTTATATATTATTTTTTTTTTTATTTTTTTTTTTTTTTTATATTTAATTATTTATTATGTAATTTTTTTTTATTTTAATTATTTTTTATTTTATTTTTTTTATATTTTTATTTTTTTTAATTGTTTTTATATAATTTTATTATTTTTATATTATTTTATTTTAATAATATTTTAAATTTTTTGATTTTTATATTTATTATATTTAATAAATTTGATTTTTTTTTTTTTTTTTATATTTAGTTGTTTTTTTTTATTTATTTAATTTTTTTTTAATTTATTTATTATTTTTATTATTTTTTTTTAAAATTTTATTTTTATTTTTAATTAATTATTTATTATATTTTTTTTTTTATTTATAAATATTTTTTTCTTTATTTTTTATTTATATTTTAATTTAGTTTTATTTTTTAATTTTTTGTTTATTTTTGTTTATATTTATAGTTTCTTATTTTTTTTTATTATTTTTTTTATTTATTTAATATTTTTTTTTTATTTTTATTTTTTTTATATTATTATTTATTTTATTTTAATTTTTATTTTTTTTTAATTATTTTCTTTTTTTTTAATTAGATATTTTTATTAATTTATATTATTTATATTTTTAATATATTTTTATTTAATTTTTTTTTTTATATTTTTATTATTAATTTTATTTTAATTTTTAATTTTTTTTTTATATATTTTTATATAATTTTTTATTTTTTTTATTATTTTTATAATTTTTTTATTTATATTATTTTTTTTTTTTATAATATTTTAGTTTATATTTATATTTTTTTATATTTTTTTAATTTTTATTTTTTTTTTTTTTTTTATTTTATTTTTTTTTTTATTTTTTATTTAAATTTTTTTTATTAATTTTTTATTTTTTTATTATTTTTTTTTTTTTATAATTTTTATTTTTTTTTTATTTTTTTATTTTATTTTATTTTTTTTTTTTTTTATTTTAATTTTTAAAATTTATATTTTTATTTTATTTTTTTATTTTTTTTTTTTTTATTTTTTTATAATTTTATATTTTCTTATTAAATATATTAATTTATAATTTTTTAAATTTTTTTATATTTTATTTTTTTATTTTTTGTTTTTATTTTTTTTTTTAAATTTATTTATTAATTTTAATAAATATTATTTTAATATATATTTTTTTTTTTTTTATTTTTTTTTATTATTAATAGTTTTTTTTATTTTTTTTTATTATAGATAATTTTTTTATATATGTATATTTTATTAATTATTTTTATTTTTTTTTTTTTAAATTTTTTTTTTTTTTTATTATATATAATTTTATTTTTATTTTTTATTTTTAATTTTTTAAATTATTTTATTTTATTTATTAATTATAATAATATTTTTGTTTATTTATATATTTATTAATTATATTTTTAATATTTTTTTTTTAATTTTTTTTAATTTTAGTTATTATTATTTTTTATTATTTTTTATTTTATTTATTTTTTTTTTTTTTAAAACTTATTTATTTTTTTTTTTTAATTTTTTTTTTTATTTATTTATTTAATATTATTATAATATAATAAATTTTTTTTAATTAATTTTTATATTTTTTTTTTATAGAATCTTTTTCTTTTGTGATTTTATTGTTTTCATGTGCTAATTAAGCAAATGAGCTTAAGTGGCCGGTATTCCCTACATCTACCCTATATTTAGTGAATTAGAGCAAAAAGTATGATTTCATGCATAAATTAGCTTAATTAATTCATTAAAAATAAATTTGAACACTTTTTTAACAATCAAATATACGATTCTGCAGATTACATCATCGGTGACATGTGTGTCAATTTTCATCGCGATCGCGGGATCAACGGCCGAGATCTGGGGTTAGGGGGTCTTAGCCCCCCCCCCCCCCCCCCCTCCCCCCCCCCCCCCCCCCCCCCCCCCCCCCCCCCCCCCTCCCCCCCCCCCCCCCCCCCCCCCCCCCCCCCCCCCCCCCCCCCCCCCCCCCCCCGGTCTGGCCAGCCTCCAAAATACACCAAGTTTGATTTCACAAGAAAGTCTTGCCATTAAAAATGTAACGTTTGACCTCAAATGACCTTTGACCCCTATATGTGACCTCTGACAGCACCACAACATGATGGTACCCCTAGTGCTTCTATCACCCAAGTTTGGTTGCCATGGGACCAGCAGTTGCCAAGTTATTCGTCATAAGGTAGGTAAAGGCAGGTAAACTTTAACGTTTGAAATAAAATGACCTTTGACCCCACCACGTGACATCCGATGACAAGTGCATCTATGGTCCGAGTTTAGTAGAAAAAGGAGCAATTTCTTAGGCTATAAGAGAGTCTTGCCATTAAACTCTAACATTTGACCTCATCATGTGACCTCCGACAGCACCGCAACATGATGGTACCCCTAGTGCATCTACCACCCAATTTGGTTGCCATTGGACCAGCAGTTGCCAAGTTATGCGTCATATGAGTCCATGCCAATAAGTAGAAGCGGGGACAAACAACTTCAAGAAATTAAATTACTAAAACACTTGGAGAATATGCGACACATTTATATCTAATTATCATGTTAATCATGCCTACAGCATAGAACTTTCCAGAAGGCCACACAATTGCCACTTTAAAAAAGCTTTGTTTAAAACAGACTTATGAGAAGACACAAAATAATGCCTTTTTTGTAATTAATTTATGGTAATAATGATGAAGTGCTTTTTTTTTAATGATTATGCAACAATAATATTAAAGGAGGACTCCAGGCTGAAATTAAAAAGTTTTGTAAAGTAAAGTAAAATTTTAACAAGCACAACACAGAAAATTTCATCAAAATCGGATGAAAAATAAGTTGTTTTTTTTTAGGTATTGATTTTTTTGTGTGTGTGACACAGTTCACGGCATTGTCTCAAGAATATTCAAATATTCAAATTAACAAACTGATGATGTCACAGTCCCCCTTCTTCTTGTGTAGCAGTGGTCTGCAACCATGCTATCAAATTTAAGTTATGTATTGGTCCAAGTCTCATATATATGTTAACAAGCGATGAAGCATTTAAATTGAAATGGTCAATCTTGACACTTTTAGAGGGCGGTGGCTCAACCTTAACCCACTGGACTAACTAACCTGAGTCTCCCCTACTATAACGCCACCCAAGGTGGTAGGATGCCTTACAGCACAATACAACTGGAATGACTCCATCAGAGTAGTACGGAGAGAGTGTTTTTTTTAATTTTTTTAAATAAGGTGTGGGATAACGTCAAGTGACATCGCATGTACAGAGGTAAGGATGATACTGCTAAAACTGTTGATGATTGATTTGAAAATAACCTAAAGTTAGTATGATACTGTAATGAGAAGTTGGATATTGCTTCATTATTATTCACATTTTGAAAATTAATACATATGAAAAAGGAGGGCTTTTAATTTGATTGGGAGAGCGATTGTCTTACTATAAATATAAACCCTCACAACAAGTTTCGACAAATCGACTTTGGGCCATGCATAACTTTCGGAAGGCTATTAGTTATCCTTTCACCTCATACCAATTGTAAACATAAATTTATTCGCCTTCATAATTATATCCATTTGTAAATGATATGTGTCATAGCTTCAATGCACAGGCGTTATCAACATTGACGAAAGTAAAAGTTCAAATGTTGCAAAGTTATTGAATCAAATTGAAGTTTTCTGCAACTCTATTTGGCACATACATAACTTTGGTATTATTCTAATCTTTAAATTGAATTTTATACGAGTGTCAAGATTCATACTTTATATCCATCTTTATCAATTGATACCCATAATCTGTAACAATGATGTTATTCTTGCACAAGCACACGAACACCATGAATGTCTAGGACAATACAAGGAGCTCGAATGTATGCAGAATTGAAATGTGTTCAGTGCTATCATTGAGTAATAACAATACATTATCGCAACTTCTTTCATTTTACTTGATTCATTCATTAATATGTTGCACTCAAGAATGATTTACCGATTTAACAAAATGAGGCATTATCAAATAAAAGAAGAAATATGAACTTTTCAAATGCTATAACAAACATTGATCGTGATTAACAACCACATAAAAATAGTGTCCAGCTTCAACAGTTGTGTTACACTAACATTTAACAATGAACATTATCTTTCGCTTTGCCTTGCACTATAGGGCGTAAATTCAGTAGGGATACTCTGTGAGACCACAGGCATGGCCCTCACCATGACAACATTAGGTATCATAAAAAAAAGGAATAAATCACTCGACAATAGTATAAAAATTTAAAAAAAAATTAATAAAATACACTCAACAGTTTCAGCAGTCTAAATTGAGTCTGCGGCAACTTCAATATGTCATAAAAGTGACATCTTTACAATGTTTACTTTTACTCTTTCTCCATATTCTGATATCTGTGCCTGAGGCATGGACAACACAATTACATAGATATCAATAAACAAGGGGGTAATATATCTTTCCAATGCGTCCATGAATGACAACAAGAATGCGACTAAAAACCTACCTGAAAAGTTTCACTGGCCCAAAGTCCAATCGCCAAACTTTTTGTGAGGGTTGTTTATAATGATGAATATTTTGTCATAATCTGGATTGGGACTCCTCCAAGCTGGAGTTTTGTAATGATATTAGAAATTAAGTAAAAATCCTAAAACAGCACAACACACTGAAAATTTCACAATCGGATATAAGAAATCAACAAAGTTATGAATTTTCTCAGGCTATTGAAATTTTTAGAAAACTGTTCATTAAAATCAATGATGCAAACTGTAGATGTCACCAGGTCCCACTTTCTAATGTATTTTTGTGAAATACCTTATCACAGATTTTCTAATCCGAGGCATTAAAAACACAGGACTTCAATCCTTGTGGAAATGTTCAAAGGTCACAACGTGCTTTTACTAAATATTCAGTACTGAGGATCAAATATCTCTCTATCGCAAATGTGGTATGTAAAAATTAGACAATAATAGGATTCATATATAAA
>CALNVZ010000174.1:40772896-40788671 GCA_940671915.1 Paracentrotus lividus | reverse complement strand
CTCCGATGCACTGTGAGGTTGGTACCAGATCGTTTGTGTGTTTTTTTTGTCTTCATGTATGTTGTTGGTTTTTGTGATGCTGTCCGTGTTCTGTTTAAAATAAAACTTCCACAGGCGATTCCTTCATTATTTCTCCATCGGTATATCAACAAGATATGATGCAAGATAAGCGTTAAACGTTTTCTTCTATGAATTGTCGCGGCCTAAGAATCTAGATAGTCCGCAAAGGCAAGATGTTTTGTTGTTTTTAAATCAAAGCAATATGATATTTGTTGTATTCAATGATAACACATTTTGTACCCGATTTATAGAGGCAGATGTGAAAAGGAATGGGAGGGTAAAATGCAAATTTTCTCATATAAACACGTCCAACTCAGAGGAGTTGCAATTCTTTTTAGGAACCACTTCCCGTACATGATAAAAAGAATTGAAGTAGACCTTACGTTAATACTATGGTAGTTGTAGATATATCTCTTTATGAATATGCATTAACAATTGCGTCACGTGTTCAATGGCCCAAACTCAGATAATCCCATTTTTTTTCAAATCTCCACAATATTTATAAAAAACTTTGAAAACGCCACATTCAATTAATTTGTGGCGATTGGACTTAGTTTCACAGATTTCGCTCTTGATACCTGTAAACTAATCTACATATTAATAACCCAAAGGCTAAAGAACAGTTGATAAATGAAAAGTGATTCAGATTTGTGTGATCCATTGGCGAATTAGATTCCAGATAAAAAGTATTATACCTGGCGGCAGCCACCCCCTTTAAACAAAAGTCGATTAGACCTCTTTCTTAATTTCCTCCGAACTCCTCTACGTTAGTTAAAAATGTCAAAATATCTTTCGGGTTACAGAAACAGACCAATTCATTAATTCGCCTGAGTCTCTTCTTTAAATCGGATAAGCAGAGGTCCTGGATTTTGGAAGTTTAATAATTCTTTTGCTCAAGAAGAAGAATTTGTGCAAACAAATAAAAAGAAACGATAAGAGAGACCATTAAGTTTTTACGCTTAAAGGTGCATAGAAAAATAATAATAAGACACAAAACTGATTTGTCTCTTTAAAATATTGGATTAAAAATCGCGAATATCATATAATACTAAACGATATTACAAATTCTCACTATACCTCTTTAGAATAACTTAATGATGTACAACTACGAGGAGAGACTACATATTCCACTCATAACATTCAATTACTTTAGACAAAAAAGACTCAAAATGTTATTTATCTAAAAGAAAATACGATTTAATGTCAAACAATGACAATAAGAGGAACGAACTTTAGAAATTGAAACACAGTAATATATCTTCTACTCTGAGCAAATGATCATCCATAACACGTCAGTTGTATTAGCAAAACATTAACAATAAAACAGAACGTCTGAACAGAAGTTTCGTGGTTAAAAAAAAATGAAGCGATATTAGACATTATTATGACACTCGAAGAATAAATGATGCCGCAGTTTGGGGATACCAGACCATTTAACAAAATTCTCAATTGAGAATTTGGAAACAAAAAGACACATTAACTAACAACAAGCTATCAACATAAAGAAATCATACGTCACATTACCATTGACAGAGACTAAATGGCGATACTTTAACAAAAGCAAGAAGATTATACTCAAGGAGGTAATTTCATTTTATCTCAAAATAAATCTCGAACCGTAGAAAAATACATTATATGACCTAATATCAGAAGTAATGAACGAACATTTTACTAATGACGCAGATATTCCGAAACTAGACACCAAAGACCACATTATTAACACCACTAGAGCTAAGATCACTATGACACAATAAGAGAATTTATTACCTATCGTTAATAAACATATGATCGAAAATACAACTCTTAAAACCCGGAGAGGATCGGATATTTCACTAGTTGAATTTCAATAATAACTACATGCTTTATTTGGGAAGGCAACTTAATAATTATTAAATATAGATATATACATACACAACTTAATATATAGACATATTCTCTCTCAGGAGATGCTATACGCAATATTCATATCAAAAGTAACAGCAACTAATAATCATGATAAATATTACACTATTTAGATCTTATCAACTAATCAAACCCAAAAGAGGGAAAAATAAAATACAATTAGACTATTTTAAAACAATGAAAGAAACATCTGGCGAACAAACGATTGTACATATACCATATACACATGCATAATATATTACCAGTTAGCATCCGGATTGTATTGAAATAGAATATTAAAAAATGTTCTCCCATACATTACCTTCCCTTTTTGATACATGAGGTAAGCCACAATCCAGACATATCTTCACCAGAGATCTCAGAGATCATACAATACATTAGCCGAATAAATCATTTCTTTTGAGATATGTAAATGAACCCACATCAACCACACACTTTATCTGTATATCATCGACGTATAATCCCTAAGACAAAGATATATCACTCTCTGGTAATTCTGTCTAATCAGTTATGTCTATAGATCGTATTGATCGTAAATAGCGTTTGTATCATACCGTATATCAGCACATTTCTTACAAATTTTAGTGTATTTATAAATAACCTTTTATCGCTACTCTAGGTTCCAATATTACCTAGTATACTAATCAAACAGCACCCATGAGATACATTGATATACTAGTTAATAACATAACGTATCGTCACTGATAATAGTTAATGGTCCAATGTACAATAATATTACATAACTTAAAATTAGGGACGCACCCAGGTTGCCGCCAGGAAAGACTTCACTCGATAGTAATCACTATAACCTAATAATTTAAAACTACGATTAGTAGGATCTCATATAGAGAATGCTACTCTACCGACCCTCACCACAATTACTCTTTAGTTGGATTTGCATATGAATGGAACCACTACAACTTTATTCAACATATTGACAAGATGATTATACACAGTACATACATATCACTCACACTTTTTGTACAAAACATAACACATGGACTCTTAATAACAATTTACCACAATGTCGCCCTTGCATAAAAAAGAAAAAAATAAATTAATTACAGCCTTACACATAAATATTATGAAAAGAATGTATTAATCTCATTCTAAATTCATAACATACTCAAAACCCCACAGAGTAATAAAATGGATATTATAGGCAACAATAATAGGATTCAAGACACTTGACACCCAAGCAAAAACTTCCTTCACTGAATATAAACTAAACTGGGGTCCATCTCTGAGGGGTGTTTCACCCGATACCCTAGGTAATAACAGAACCATTCACAATAGATCTTCTCAGTAAACACCTAACCCAAATCGGTTAGCAATACCATAAACATGATCACCGAAACAGAATATTTATAGCAAGATTAAATTTCTCAAGATGGCTAACACCTGGAATAAAAGTAATTCACATATAACCAGTCCACCTAATCCAGGAAAGCCATCTACCATAAGTATACAAATATCTCCCCCTCACTTAATTTACCCCCCACTCTTAACACTACCACTTCTCTTATCTAACACTTCATCCACTCACCAAGACCTGCACAAAGTTAACATAGAAAGATACCATAAATCTCACCAGACAGACTTTACCATTATGATAACATATAATATGCGACAAATAAACATACTACAACCCGATAAAATAAGCCAGAATATCCCAATTATGGTCAATTATACTCCTGATGAGATAGGATATCACAAGATGCACAGATCCATATGTTTTATCAACCAGCTAAGTCCACCGTCCAAGAATATCCATATATGGATATAGACATATAATATATTACTCCATAAATAATACAGATATAGTAGACCATCATATGTAATTCACCAGTCATTATGTTCATACCTCACTTATACCTTATATCACTTCTCTCACGTTTCCACTTGTACCACCCTCTTCCGTTTGTTGCATCATGGGTTCCGTATAATTCTCTGATTTAGCACGTATGTGGTTAATCCATTTGGGAATATGAGGATAATTATTAGCCTTTTCAGAGCTTCACTTAAGTAACAGTTTACAATCACTATATCTAAATAGTTCATGACCGAACCCCTCTCTGGTAATGAATGAAACTCATGTAATAAGTTAATCAAACAAAGTATCTATGTTAATTCATGAAATTCACACATTGGCTGCATAAACTAACTCGGGAGTTCGTTAACCTTATGGTACAATCCGATATTTTAACAAAGCAAAGATGGTCATCTTCTGTCATATTATAAATGTAACATTTCAATCAAGTCTTAATCTCGCGATACTACGTTCAATTTACAATCATCTATCAGTGCATATAGTTGTCAAATATGCCAATAAGATCCGGTTTTTGAAAAACATAGCATCACGTAATAGCTCCTATTATCTGAATATCTGACGAAACGTTCTATATAATTTTCTCAGAAACGCATATTCTGCATGTGCATCATTGAAAATCGAAAAAAGGGGTTACAAATAATTATAATCACATACGAATATCTTGTTAATTACTTAAATATAAATAATACAATAAAAAGTGAGCCCAAGTCATTACACCAAGTGGAACACCACTACTCTCCTCTCTGACTTTCTGAAGGAAACAGAAAATAGAGAAAATTTTCTATATAGTATATTGTACAGTCATTATCAATCAAACCCTGTTGATATAACATGAATGGCTTTCCACATTTAAGATTTTCGAAATAAGAAATTCTATACATTGAAGCAGTTGTTCACACATGACCCTTCAAAAAGATGATATCTGCAGATAATATACTAGTACATTCTTGTAAGACAAACAGACATGACGCACTAACGTATATAGTTATTGTACTGTGCCACATACACTCACAATGGTAAATGGTATATAAACCATTACATCAAGACCAAACTTTGACCACTTTTAAGATCAATAATACTATACACAATAACTATCAAATTACAAACGAAAATAAACTATTTGGGTTTCCAAGGACAAAATAAATTAACATATACGCCATATACCGAATTAACTAGTATAAGAAAAATAGGTGGATTAAACATTACAGTAGGAGAAATATATAAACTGTCAGCAAGTGTAAAGATCTTGTTGCCTCGATTTAAATTGACAATCATGTTCTCAACTCATACCAAAATCAGTTATACATTAAATGATTAGACGAAAAGTAATATTGCCACAAAATACAATCTTAATCACGAAAACGAGTTCCATATCGAAAAAATAGGTCTTACATCTATTTTTAACCAAACTTGCTATTTCGATAACCATACCTTACTACTCACATACCCAATAAATCTAGTTTCACATACATGAGAAAGATAATTGACTGTACAGGGGGCACTAGATCCAGCTAATTAGTATACACTTCTGGAGCAACAAAGCGCAATTGTTTCGATCACTAACTAAGACTATTCCTGTCTGTGAGGCAAACTGAGTATATTTTTCATCCAAGGTGCCAATCGGATCCTGGCGTCCCACTCTAATAATGGAAGTCGAGCCATCATACACATTCCGTTTACTCTTATCAAACAATGTATTATCAGATTGGTCTAATTACCTACTGATCCACAATTATCCATTACTATTTTAATTTATTGGCCATGTAATTTTGAATTGTATTTGCTCGAAATTATAGTATCAATAAAAGGAATCCTAGTCGCGGAGGAGGGAAACACGCAAATAGTAATACCAAATAACAAATCCTAATCTGTAATCCTTTTCATACTCCCTCCTAAAACTCTCTTAGCAAAAGCGTTCAAATCAATACTCAAGGGATACAGCTACTCTCTAATTACTGGTATCGCAACCATCTCCTGCCAACACTGAGTCTACGCCAACTAAAAGGTAGCTTAAATATCATAGTTCTGATTATAGCACGCACTCAAAGCCCAGTTTAAGATTCGTCCTCGCACAACATAGATCCATCATCAGAACCCATCACAAACCAAATGCATCCGCTCGTATCCGTTTACCATGCTTCTCTTTTATCCATTCCATCGCCTACATAGGAAAATTCTCACCTAGAAGCCCAAGCTAGGTGTCTCCATATAAATTATCATAAACCAAAGACACAGGATGACTAAAATCGTCCTTGGTAATACAAAACAAAGCCCACTACCAATTGTTTATCTCATGATCCAGCGAAATATACATTCAGTCTCTTCCTGTAACGGTTCCCCAAAGTCTAACACGAGAGCCTGCTCGTCCCAGTATGGTCATAGACAGATATGAGAACCGCAAAGGGAAAACAATAATCCCGAGCACCGCGCAAAAGCGGAGAAAATTATAGATAGACACGTTAATATGAACGATCACTACCACCATATATCACTCAAACAATACATGGAATTCAACAATTTATGATCTCTGATCATTTAATATAACTCCGACGCATATCCAGAGTAATTCCTATTCTCATTCTACCACACATTCCTCCTATTATATCGAGGCTAACAGACTTAAACTTTCTCTTTGTGTTATAAGCTCAGAGTAAGTATCCAAAACAGATACAGACAGAAATTGACATACTATGATATATGGACACAGACACATGTATAGCTTCCACCACATAAAAGTCAATCAACATCTTCACCCATACTCATACCATAGTCAACCGCAAACCCCAGCTTTATAAATAGATTTCTAGGCACGCATTTTATTGACCTTATACACTGTCCCGTCAAATAAAGGTGGATATTTTATATGCCGCTATACCCGCGCACATGCAATTATTCAGGCACTGAAACTCAATAATCTTCTTGAATATGTTTGGTCCCTGATTTTAACTTTTTGGACCTCTGGCTATATCTTGGACATTCTCCCAACCTTTCACGTGAACCTTTACCACAAAATATGTTATCTGCTCTCACCGTCCCGATGATGACCCATTTCTTGTAACATCTTTCCTCATTTGAGCGGCCCCTCTCTTTATTACTCCATCACACCCGGCCAATCAAGCCGCCCCTCCAGTCTACCACCATCGGAAAAACACGCGCACAAGGTATAGGTATTCTATTGAGACTAGCAATCGTGAAGATCTAAGAAGAAGGAAGAAAGGTGTCAATCACGTACACACCACTCCCCTAGCAGACAACGTAGCCCAACAACACACGCATGCGGGGGGTTATCCACAGTCGCGTATCAGTCCGGTTGATGTGGTAAATCCAGCACGTCGGTGAAGTCTTGATCTTTCCAGGAGACAGACGCCTTTAAACCTACCTACGGGGGTTGAGCACTCGGATACACGGACAACCCGAAACAACTGCATGAGAATTAGCTGGTAAGCTGATATGAAATTCCCTAGTCACTACCATCATAATACCATAAGACGGTTATAATTAGCGACAGTACTAAATACACCCAAGCTCCTCGAAGTATCCTTGGTCACCACAGAGTCACTATCAGTATACCCAAGAGCACCTGGTCCACACAGTCTATTCGTCCACGAGTGTCAAGACATATAATAATAATATCCCACCGAGCTCTACGTCACCCCATCGAGACTACCGTCCAGCCGTAGCACATCGAGTCACTTACGTCACCATCAGATAGGAACTGCAGTCTATATTTCCCGCACTGAGTCACCGATTACGATCCAACGCAGTTCCTCACCGATACCACATACGAGATCCTACCCATCGATGATCTCCATACGTCCACGAGCACCTACGCTCACTCACGAGTCCTAAACGAGAATAACCACGAGGTCCAGAACCAGCATAAGCTCATCCCACAACGAGTCTAAATCGGTTCCCCACGGATACCAATACGAAATACAACCACAGAGACCTACATCCCAAGAGTACCCCTTACGCTCCCATCGCGACCTCTGGGTCTCACCACGAGGCCGATTTTTCTCATACTCGCAGTTTTTATAATATTATAGATTCGTGGAACATAGCCCGATTAATATAATTATGACGGTAAACATTCATTATAGAATCGAGAAATGTCTCTCTAATTATATATCTAGACCTATCATGATCATTAGATTATACAAATTATTGAACTTAGTAAATCACCATAACGTGGACAAATATAGGTCTGACAAGAGTTCATTGTAAATAAGGACACGTGCGATATATAATTGATATTTATACGTGTGAGTATGCATCACCTATCGCTATTCGGAGGGGGTCAACGCGGCACACTGAGCCCCGGATAAGTGGCATATAAGGGGACGCCACAAAAGATGAAAGGAAATAGAGAAAGCAGTAGAGAGAAGAGAGCAGCAGAGAATGGACAAGGACGGAGACACTACGCGGGGGGAGTAAGCACAGACACAAGGCAGGAAAAAGGCAAAGAACAAAGTACATACCACAAAAATGGGGTCGCGAAAGAAAGCCAAGACAGTAGCGAGCACGAGCAGCGAAGACCTCGAGGAATAATAAATAGATATTTAAAATAAATAACCAACCTTATCACGTGTGCGACAAATTGACTAACTACTATTGCGGGTTCAACAATAAACACGACATGTGATTTAGGAGGCGCGCCAATTTCATCCAATACTGGGCATCATTACCTTAAATAAGAGGTACCAGACAACTGGAGGGGGTGCAAAAATTGATTTTATTAGAGGGTACAACATCGACTTATGTAGGGGCGTAATCTTCTTAACAAACATAGGGGCACGCTAAACTGATCTCAAACTTAGGGCAACAAATTTGGGATTCTAATCTTAGGGAGGGAGGGAGTATTACGCAGGTTTGACAGAACGTGTATACAATTAAGATATGACTATTTACGTCTGGGACCAGACTTTTAACGTCACTATCCGAAGAGACCGTGAATAGAGATATTCCAGACAGAACAGGGTCACCTCCATGTCATTTGTGGCTGATCATAGAGCAATGAGGGGAACTTGATGGATTCGGTCAGGCGGAATACAATTACTAATCTCTCGTAATCTTAATGGATGGAGGCAAGGGCGACGGCGGAGGAGCGCGGCATCTAAAAGACGAAACCCCATGAGCAACGCTCGTGTTTCCTGAGTATGAATATATGATTTACCTTATGAAATCAAAAAATTGGGCCGTTTAAATCTGAAACAAGGTGAGTGTGTGAGGCTAGTTTCTGATTTGTTATTAGAGATAGTTCACACAACAACCTACACTCACAGAAATCTACTAACCAAGCGAATCAGCCTCTAAAGATTTATACATAACCCAAACATTGCGCGCATAATAGCTGGGTGTTAAAGGCGTTTTCATCAATACAGCAAATGGGAGTCACTAACTCACATATATCCATAAGCCTTGCAGTTCCTTAAATTAACAACAATAGAACTTGCAACTTATATCTATACCATAGATACGCGGAGGGCTTGAGCATGCACCAGCACCTCATTCAATTAAAAAATATGAAGTCAGCACCACCACACACACCCTCCGACACAACAAGAAATAAATTTAAATCACCACATATGGTAATATGCGGTAGTAAGAACATTCTCTTTCACAATCATCAGAATAAAGAAATAGTTGTCTTATTAGAACACAGATGTTCCTTCATGGAAGCTTATAATAGAGGTTTTGTTGATGCTCTTAATGGTATGTCCAAACAGTCACAATGTTATGATCTCATGGAGAATATGGCGAGCCGCCTCCAAATAGAATACTACTAAAAAACAAACACACATGGAAAAAGTGCCCTCGTGAATGGGTATTAACCAAACACCCCACCCGCCCACCCATAATGATTATACATTAATTAAAAGCAAAATACTGAATAAAACACGATCTACCTCAAATAAACCCATCACAAATAACTAAATCACCACTCCATGTTCTCATCCCTTACATGTACAAATCACGATAAATGTTTATAGTAGAGACGTACTCACATCCCAGTTGTATGAAAGAATACCATTCAGAACTAGCTTGCCACTACATATCCACTTATCGTGAACCTTCATTACTTCATATATCAAATTACTCATAGTTTAATACAAGATATGGTCTTCGTCACGTACAGTAGCAAATCAATGGCCATACTCTTATTGCAGCAATCGAGTCTAGACTAGCTATCGCGATTATCCTCGCTATAGATCTGGTACGCATGTCTCCTCAGCTCTCCGAGCAGCGCGTGCCGGCGCATAATATCAATTAAATACTGTCTTTCCCAGTTCAAGCTAGCTGCAAGAACCATAGACATACATCAGACAGATCTAATTCTTTTGTCTACTACTATACATACATTATTAACCAATCACCACAGTCTATCAACTCACTAACACAAATAAAGGTCGCAACTATGTTCGTAACAACCGACACGTTCCTCCAGGTCTCTGGTAGTATTACTTGCAGATCCGTTAATTCGCCGTGACATTTCTGGGTCTCTCCAGGGAAATGCGCCCAAAAAAATCAAACATCTCTGGATCATTTTCTTCTAACAAGTCCTTTTAACATTACATGAAGTTAACTTGATGAGACGGCAGATTTGAAGGGGTTGTGCAGAATTACTCACACAGCAAATATCAACAAAGACGAGCGCGTTTGAGGTATACCATAGACAACCGATCCTTCGCATATAAAAAAATAAATACACTGCATTGTACCTTACATCTAAAACTAGAATTACTACAAACAAACATATGTTCCCAACCTCCACCATCCCACCACCCTTCAGCCCCCCCCCACCCCTTCACCCCCCACCCCCCCCACTAACACCTCCTCCCCAACCACACCCTCCAAGTAATCCAGACATAGATCCTCCACCCTCCTAACTGATGATTTATGTGCCAGGAAAGTTTTTTATTTTCAATTTAATCCTATAGGCCTATTTAAAATCTAAGCGGAGCAAGAAGACGCGCAAGCTAAAGAAAAACAACCAAACTAAACAAAACACAAAACAAAACAGATACAACACAAAAAAAACATAAACCAAAACAACACAATAACAATAAAATAACAACCTAAAGTTTTGGAGGAAGCATAGAGCCACGAATTTGTACTCCCCACCAACAATAAATACAAAGAAAATAACAAATAACTAAACGAGCAGAATAAGTTTTAGGCTAAATGACCCAAGCAGAATCTTGCAATACCTAAGATTTTGATCAGAATATCATGCTCTAACAAATCCCTAATGACCGTACAAGAGTTCCAACACAAACCACCACGTGGGATAATCATTTACCTAAATCGATAAGGCGATACCCCGGGATGGGGAGGGGGGTTAAGTTCCTGCAGTAATATTAGTCAGGCGCAGATCCAAGAAAATCGAATTGAACTCATTTCGGTGGCCCCAATTGTCCTGGGACAAAAGCCGGCTGCTATTATGTTTACGCATGGGTTTACGCCCTGTAAGTTCATTGTGTGACTCTGGTCTGCGTCCGCTACTGTTATATACAGACGCGAGAACTGCATCACCTCTAGTAGATAAGTAATTTAAGCTAATTTATTTTATGTCAAGATTTGTGTATCTGCAATTTTTTGGCAATTATAAGTAATAAATACAATTAAAATAGGCTTAAACATACAATTAAAAATATAAATAAAAAAAGCAAATAATGGAGCTATGCATTTAAACGCCAAGTTTTTTAATTCATTTCTTTCTCCATTTTTTTAAGGACCTCCGTCTTCGCAGGAGTATAATTTAACAAAATTAATTCCTGATGAAAAGAACGCAGGTCCGTCGAAAATTTTGACATGAAATGAATAAAGAACTTGGTGTAATGCATTAATCCCGACTAGGTATTTGCTTTTTGTTTGAATGACTGCCCAAAATGTGAAACTCTAATGTTTGCTAAGATATAATAGATAATTTATCTGGATTTTAATAAATGAAAACTAATAATGATAAATAATAAAAATAATAACAATAATAAGCGCGAGCGAAAATTGTTAGGTTCCGTGGACATGATTGGAAGAAACACGAGTGTGGAAACGCCCATTTCAAGCTTTAAAAAAAATAATATCACACGCGTAAATTTCGGGAAGGGGGTAATTGTCATGCCATCCCCCATACTTTTTAATTGAGGATGCACCCCCCCCCCCCAGTGTCTACGCCCCCTGTTTCGGGATTCATGAATTATGATCTCTCAAATTCGAGATTAGATTTTAAATGTAAATCATTTGAATAAATATGTAATTAGGATTTCTCAAGGATTAAATCTTAATTTTTCATGTAAAACCAAGAACTACATTCAATTAAAATATATCCGCACCTATGGTGGAAGCTAAATTTTCGCGGAGATGGATTTGAGACGGAATTGGGACTACTTTTAGACTTGTTTAGACGAGTTGTTAGACGGTTTGAAACTTGTCGCGGAGACGTCTCCGATACTCTTTTTCCGTCGCGATGAGAAGCCTCCTATAAATTTTTTTTTTTTTATTTATTGTCGCGGCGACGTATTGTCGCGGCGACGTCTCTGCGACGCAGAGGCGGATCCTGGGGGTGGGGTGGGGGGGGGGGGGTAATCCTGGACCCGTCACTACTGTTAGAAGGATTAGGGGTCTTTAGACAATAGTCCAAATCAGTCTCAACCCGCCTCCGCGAAATGAGATGCCACCATTATTCGCCATGCTAGTGCCTATGGTTATTAACCCACTAAAATTAATTTCATGTTGTAATAATTCAGCTTACAAAATGTTTCAAATTGGATGTTGAAAAACATTCTGAATAAAAGAAAATACGAATAATGAGGAAAAATCGGCCTCGTGGGAACGTAGGACTCGGGGGATACTCGGCTTGTGGGAGCGGTAGGACTCGTGGGACGTAGGTCTCGTGGGGACGTAGACTCGTGGACGTAGTCCTCGTGGGACGTAGGACTCGTGGGAAAATACGGCAGCCTCGTGGGACGTAGGACTCGTGGAGCGTAGGTCTCGTGGGACGTAGGACCTCGTGGACGTAGGTCTCGTGGGACGGTAGGACTCGTGGGACGTAGGGACCTCGCGTGGGGAAAATACTCGCCTCGTGGGACGTAGGACTCGTGGGAAGTAGGTCTCTGTGGGCGTTGGACCTCGGTGGGAAAAATATTCGGCCTCGTGGGACGTAGGAACTTCGTGGACCGAGGTCTCGGGGGACGTTAGGACTCGTGAGACGGCGAGGTACTCGTGGACCCTCCCATAATGTAGACTTTGATGGCAAGCAGGAAAAAAAAGTGGGGTTCCAAAATTTGTTCCCCCCCCCTCCCTGGCCCCCTCTCCACCATGTACCTAATGACCAACCAGTAGCATTAACGAGCCAGAAAATAACATTCTAAAGAGGCTGATACACCAAATGGGGATAAGCCCCTCCCATATACTCTCTATATAACATGTAATTCATGACCCCTCCATATCCTCTCTATAATAATAATCATGTAGTTAGAGACTGAAATCAAGAAACATGGTTTATTCCTCCACGAATCAACTTGTTTAGATCTCTGCAAATATATCGAACACCATATCTGTGGAATGTCCCAAAATGTCTAAAAGAATCTCTCTCATCAGGTCTGATGAGCCCACAGCATAGCTGGTCATGCCTGAACCACCTTACCGGTTACATGACCAGTGCAAGGATGCACAGGAAGTGTAACATAGAGTCCCTAATAGACTCAATGGGATTATATAACGAGCGAAATCAGCAAAGGAATCGAAAAATATATGTAGATTTAGTTTAGTAACGCACTCTAGACAACATATAGTAACACACCTTTCTGGTAAGACTTACTACCATCTGATGAGAAAACTAGGTACTCACCTGTAGAACCTGGAAGAGTTAATCCTCAGTATCGACTACTTCACGTCCTGGTAAGAGTGTTACCTACCTTAACATCAGAGACTCAGTTTATAATTCATTCTTTCCAAATTATAAAGCGAAATATTCTTATGAGAATACAATTATGACCTATCCGAACTATATTTAGTGGATCTAGGAACCTAGATCCTCTTCCAGTGTTATCCTCAGGACGACACGGTCTCCTATAATCAATTCAAACACTCTATGAAGACAACCTCCTTCAGGCCCGTAACCAGGTGTTTCGGGGGGTTCGACAACCCCCCCCCCCCCGCAGGCGAGCAGGGTCCGCTGACCAAAAAAAAAAAAAAAAATTTTTTAAATCTCCCACTTTTTGGCAGATATCCAGCAAGAATACTACTCTCAATAGATACAAAAAGAAGATAAAACCTTTGCTTCAGTCCCCCCTACATTAAATCTTTCGCTCCCTTCGCGCTCGCAACTGTTTATTTTGGATATAATCATTTTTCAGAACATATTACCAAGATTACATTAAAAACCATTTCGCAGGTGTTTCGTTTGCATTTTGTGTTCTATTTTTGTATTTTAAATGAATGTTATCTTCAATGTTAATGAAATGATATAACAGATAAAAGGCCTAGTGCAGAGCTGAACCGGGGGGCCAGTGGCACAGTGACCTCATACTTTTTTCATCCACACTAAAAGTGCCCCTTATTCCATGACCAAAAAAGTGTCCCTTTTCAAGCTAAAAAATTCATCATACTAAAAAACCTTTCAGAGTTTTGAAAGTCCGGCCCTAGGAAAATTCTCTGTCATCAGCAAAAAAGAGAGGGCACTTAATTATTAATAATAACAAGAGGCGCCCTTTGTGTAAACGATATCATATATAACAAAAACCAGTACAACCAGTCAAAGATCCTGAAAAATCGCATCTTCTCTTCAAAAAACCCAAACACTCACAATATCTCTCAACAGGCACTCTTGGACGCTTATATACGCGGATTCATCCAAAGCGGATACTAAAGTGCACAATAAACTACAATTTGAGCTCAGTTTTTCTACATCGCGCTTCGCGCTTGAGGATATTGGGGTCTAACAGAGGGCGGTGGAACCGGGGCAGGGGGGCAATAGTGTCCCATTTTTATCATGCACTCTACAAAGTGCCCCTTTTATACTAAAAAGAAGCCTTTCAATACTCTTTAAAAAGTCCCTATGGAAATAATATTTCTTAAAAGTATCACTTTAACAATACTTAAAAAGTGGCTCCTTTCTTTACTTCATATGTCTTTTGAAACCCCAAATTTTTCCTGCCTCGGTCACTATGCGAACTCGAACTTATTAACAAACATAAGTATTTTTAAAAAAGGGTTGGACGCAGTGACTTCTTGCCTGGAGACAACCTTGTCAAAAGAAATTGTTGTAATTGTGTTTGGGCTAGAATTGGAGGAGCCTAAATGCTTATGGTCCCCACGACAATCTTTAACACTAGAAGGTCCTCTTAATACTCAAGAGGTTTATTCCACGTTAAAACTTATGAAAAATAACAAATCTCCCGGAGAGGATGGTTTCACAGTTGAATTTTATCGCTTTTTTTGGGAGGAACTTAAAATTCTAATTGTAAACTCACTTAATTATGCATATTTCTCAGGAGAGCTATCCAATTCACAAAAGGATGGTATAATTACTTTGATACCAAAGGGAAATAAATCTAGACATTTACTGAAAAACTGGCGACCGATTTCTTTATTAAATGTAATATATAAGTTAGCATCCGGATGTATTGCAAATAGATTAAAAAATGTTCTCCCCTTTTTGATACATGAGAGCCAAACTGGATTTCTCAGTGGTCGTTACATTGGCGAAAATATTCGTTTGTTGTATGACACCCTTCTGTATACTGAGTTAAAGGATATACCTGGTATGCTTCTCGTTGTTGATTTTGAAAAAGCGTTTGATTCCGTATCTCACAATTTTCTATTTAGTGTTTTAAATTTTTTTCGCTTTGGTCCATCAGTAATGCAATGGATTGAAATGTTTTATACAAACGTATCGTCACGTGTAATAGTTAATGGTCACTGTACAAATATATTTAAAATTGGGCGAGGTTGCCGCCAGGGAGATCCTCTGTCTCCTTACCT
>CALNVZ010000174.1:40751128-40770792 GCA_940671915.1 Paracentrotus lividus | reverse complement strand
TAACTTATATGAAATAATTTATGTTTATACATGAAGAGTTTGATTACAGGGGGCACTAGATCCACTTTTGTCACTTCTGAGAAAAAGGCAATTGTTTGTCAAACTTTCTGTCTGTGGGAAAGAGATATTTTTCATCAAAGGTGCATGGATCTGGCGTCAATTTTGGAGTCGAGCTCTTCACGTGTATTTAAAAATGTATTCAGATGTTTTCTTTCACAATTATATTGCTTTTTATTTATTGGCCATGTAATTTTGAATTGTTATTTGCTGTTATGAAATAAAGGAACCCTGTGGAAGGGGAAAAAGAAAGAAAAAAAAAATCTTCTAAATCTTTATACCAATCACTTAGAAAAGCGTTCCATCATTGGGAAAGCTCTTTTTACTGGTATTCAAGTCTCCTGCACTGTGCTGCAATAAGAGCTTCATCAAGTTCTGATATAGAGCCACCAGTGTTTTCTCTCCACCTGTTCAAGACCTCAACCAATGCATCCGCCGTATCGTTTAAATGCTTCTTTTTTATTCCATCGTACATAGGAAATTCCAAGCCAAGATGGGTGCAGAAGGATTGATAACGTCCTGGTATAATGTTTTCAGACAGGAAAATGATTTGTCTCCTGTAGGGTTCCCGTTCCGGAGCTGTGTCCATTGGCATAGAGATTGAGAAGAAGGGAAAGAGAAGGGAAAGCGGAGAAAAATAAGATAAACACGTTAATGCGGTCTAAATATCATACAAATAAAATGGAATAACAATTTATTGATCCTTATTTAATTATTACTCGAGCATGGTAATCCTTTCTCAATTTCTACAATCCTCTTTTCAGGCTAAGCTTAATTTCTTTCTTTGTGTTATAAGTGAGTTTAAAAAAATAACAGAAATTGAGATAATATGTATGGACAAACAATTTGTTCACAAGCAATAAACTCAACTTCATCCAAGTTCAAGCATCCAGCTTTCCAAATGTTTTGGACGATATTGACTTCATACACTGTCCGTCATAAAGGTGGAATATTTTTTTGCCGCTATAGCGACATGATTTGGCACTGACTTTAATTTCTTGAATATGTTTGTCCCTGATTTTACTTTTTGGGACCCTGGCTATATCTTGGACATTCTCCCAACCTTTCACGTGGACCTTTTCCCAAAAATGTTTTGTCAACCCCCGTGATGCCCATTTTTGTCAATTTTTCTCATTTTGGGGCCCCTTTTTATTTTCCCGGCCAATCAAGCCCCCCTCAGTCCTACCCCCAGGAAACGCGACAAGGTATAGGTATTTTGACTAGACGGAACGAAGAGAAGGAAGAAAGGGTCATAAACTCCAATCCTGCACCCGTACCGCAGTGCGGGGTTACGTCTGTCCCGTTGATGTGGTAAATCAACGTCGGTGAAGTCTTGATCTTTCCAGGAGACAGACGCCTTTAAACCTACCTACGGGGGTTGAGCTGGTAAGCTGATGAGAATTAGCTGGTAAGCTGATATGAATTCCTATCATATCATAAAGACGGTTATATGTAGGGGGTCTTCCCATGAGTCCTCGGTCCCACGAGTCCTACGTCCCACGAGACCTCGGTCCCACGAGTCCTACGTCCCACGAAACCTACGGTCCCACGGAGTCCTACCCGTCCCACCGAGTCCTCGTCCCACGAGGCCGATTTTCTCATATCGCATATTTAATCTATTTGATGTTTGGCTGCGTTAAAAATTGACTAATTTATGATGGAATGTCTCAAATGTATACTAGATTCATGATCTTGTAAGTTTGATTAGTACAACGGGCATTGGGTTGCTGAGTTTTGTAAATCGGGAAATATTATGATTTATACTTGAGTAGCATTCATATGCTATTCTGAGGGGGGTCCACGGGCACTGGCCCGGATAGGGCAAAAGAGGCCCACAAAGGATGAAGGAAATAGAGAAGAGAGAGAGAGAGAGAGAGAAGGAAAGGAGGGGAGAAAGGGGGGAGTAAGAAGACAAAGAGGAAAAGGAAAAAGCAAAGAACCCCAAAAAAAAGGGGGAAAGGAAAGAAAGAGCCCGGAGAGAGAGAGAGAGAATAATAATGATTTAAAAAATAAATAAAAAATTATACGTGGCGCAAAATTGACGTATATTAGGGTTCAAAATAAACGCTGGTTAGGGGGCGCCAATTTAATCCAATCCTGGGCATCAAATTAACCTAAATAAGAGGTACCAGAAAACTGAGGTGGTGCCAAATTGATTTAAATTTAGGGTACCACATCGACTGTATGTAGGGGCGCTAAACGATCTTCAACTAGGCGCTAAACTGATCTAAAAACTTAGGCAACAAATTGATCTTAACTATAGGGGGGGGTATTGGGTTGACAGACGTGTATCAATAAGATATGATATTTACGTCTGGGACCGACTTTTAACGTCACTATCCGAGAGACGTGACTGGGTTTCGAAAGCAGGGTCCACTCCATGTCAATTTGTAGGCTGATCATAGAAGACATGAGGGATACTTGATGGATGCGGCGGTATTTAATTTGATTTTGAATGCAGGGAGGCGGAGGGGGGGGTTAAGAGAAACCCCATGAGCAGTGTGTTTCTGAGTAGGGTTGAATATATGTTTATTATGAACAAAAATTGCGGCGTTTAAAATCTGAAACAAGGTGAGTGAGTTTTCTGATTTTTTGGATATAAGTTTCAAACACCCCTCCCGACGGCCTCAAGATTATAACAAAATTGGGATGTGTTAAGGTTCACATACGCAAGCGTCACTGCAATGTTGCAGTTTAAACAAATGATGATTTACATACATAGATACGGGAGGGCGCTTGAAGGTGCCCCCCTCGTAAAAATAGGAAAGCCCCCCCCCCGACGACAAAAAATAAATAAATAAATAAAATGGTTGGGTAGGCATTTTTTCCATCCCGCATGAAATGTTTTATTGAAATTTTCTTCTTGAACTTATTAGGGTTTGTTTGTGTTTTGGTGTCAGACAGTCATAGATCCAGGGAAAGGGGCCGCCCCTGAATAACAAAAAAAAAAAAACAATGAAAAAGTGCCCTCGAATGGTATACCACCGCCCCCCACATGTAACCCACATGTAACAAATGTCTTTATAGGGTACACGCACAGTTTGATGAAAGGAATACATTAGAAAAGTGCCATACATTATTTTGTGCTTCACTTTTATTTCTGTTAACAATTGTTTTTCAAGGAGCAATGCCATATTTATTGGCAACGAGTCTAGACTAGTTCGCTTTGAGTCTCGAGAGTCGTGGAGATGTCTCTTGAGTCTCCGGAGAGGTGCGGGGATATTGATTTAAAGTCTTTCCAGTTGTAGCTGCAAGCAACTGACATCGCCGATACTCTTTTGTCTACTACTATACACAAATCGGTCGCAACAGTTCGCGACCCCAGTCTCTGTTAGGCTGCAGATGTCGCCGTGACATCTTCTGGTCTCCAGGGAATCGCCCCCAAAAATCAAACATCTCTGGCATTTTTTCAAAGTCTTTTAATTGATTTTTGGGAGATTTGAGGTTGTGCAGAATTTACCAGCAAATATACAAAGCGAGCGCGTTTGAGGTTAAATGACGAATCTTGCATAATAAAAAAATAAAATACTGCATTGATTACCATGATTTACAAACATGCCGTACCAGTAAGCCTAGGGTATGTGCCAAATTTTTATTTCATTTAATCCTATAAGCTATTTAAATCTAAGCGAGCAGACGCGCAAGTCTAAAAAAACAAAAAAACAAACAAAACACAAACAAAACAAACAAAACAAAAACAAAAAAAAACAAAAAAAACAATTTGGGGCTGAACCCGATTTCGTCTCCACAAATCTAAATACATACAGCAGAAAGTTTTTAGGCTAAATGAACAGAATCTGCAATAAGAATCATGTAAATGCTCCATTATTACGAAGGTTAACAAAACAACACGTGGACCCGAAGGGAATGGGATGGAGGGGAGGGTTAATTCTGCAGAATATAGTCAGGCGCAGATCCAAGAAAATCGAATTGAACTCATTTCGGTGGCCACATTGTCTGGGGACAAAAGCGGCTCTATTATGTTTACGCATGGTTACGCCCGTAAGTATTGTGTACTCTGGTCTGGTCCGCTACTGTTTATAGCGAGAACTGCATACACCTCTAGTAGATAAATAGTAATTTACAGCTAATTATTATGTCAAGATTTGTGTACTCTGCAATTTTTTGCAATTATCAAGTATAAATACAATTAAAATAGGCTTAAACTAGCATTAAAATTAATTAACAGAAAATAATGGAGACTACGGCCATTTTACGCCAAGTTTTTTATTCATTTCTTCTCCATTTTTTAATGGACCTCCGTCTTGGCAGGAGTATAATTTACAAAAAATTATATTCCTGCATGAAGACGCAGGTCCGTCGAAAATTTGACATGGAAATGAATAAAGAACTTGGTTGTAAATGCATTTATCTCCGTCTTCTATTTGCTTTTTGTTTGGATGACTGCCAAAATGTGAAACTCTATGTTGCTTAAGAGATATAATAGATAATTAATCGGATTTTAATAATGAAATAATAATGATAAATAAATAAAAATAATAACAAAATAAGCAGCGGCGAGCGAAATTGTTAGAGTTCGTGGACATGATGGACAGAAAACACGAGTGTGGAAAGCCCATTTCAGCTTTAAAAAAATAATATCACCGCGTAAATTCGGGAAGGGGGTAATGTACATGCCATCCCCATCTTTTTAATTGAGGACACCCCCCCCCCCCGGTGTCCTATCGCCCCTGTTCGGATCATGAATTATGGATCTCTCAAATTCGAGATTAGATTTAATTACTGTAAATCATTTGATAAATATGTAAATTAGATTTCTCAAGGATGTATCTTAATTTTTCATTGTAAAACCAAAGAACTACATTCATTAAAAATATTATCCGCAAACTAATGGTGGAACTAATTTCGCGGAGATGGATTTTGAGAACGGAATTGGGACACTTTTTAACTTGTTACGACGAGTGTTTAGACGGTTTTGAAAACTTGTCGCGGAGACGTCTCGATACTCTTTTTCCGTCGCGGAGAAGCCTCCTATAATTTTTTTTTTTTTTATTTATTGTCGCGGCGACGTATTGTCGCGCGACGTCTCATGCGACGCAGAGGCGGATCTGGGGTGGGGTGGGGGGGGGGGAATCCTGGACCGTCCCTACTTGAGAGGATTAGGGAACGTCTTTAGACATAGTCCCAAATCAGTTCTCAAACCCGCCTCCGCGAATGAGATGCCTACCATTTATTCGCCATGCTATGTGCCTATGTATTTAAACCACAAACTAATTAATTCATGTTGTTATAATTCGCTTACAAAATGTTTCATTGATGTTGAAAAACATTCTGATTAAAGGAAAATACGATATGTAGAAAAATCGCGTCCTCGTGGGACTGGTAGGACTCGGGGGGAAATACTCGGCCTTGTGGGAACGTAGGACTTCGTGGGTAAAAGAGTTTCCCTCGTGAGCGTACTCGTGGGAGGGTAGGCACTCGTGGGACGTAGGACTCGGGAAATGCGTCGGGACGTAGAGACTCGTGGACGGAATACGCGCTCGTGCGGACGATAGGATCGTGGGACGTAGGTCCGTACATCGCTGCGGACGTTAGGCTCGTGGATGGCTCGTGGACGTAGGACTCGTGGGAAAAATACTCGCCTCGTGGGACGTAGGGACTCGTGGTGACGTAGGGTCTGTGGGACGTAGGACTCGTGGAAGAATATTCGGCCTCGTGGACTGTAGACTCGTGGGACGAGTCTCGTGGAACGTAGACTCGTTGGAGACCGAAGGACTCGTGGACCCTCGCCCATATGTAGCACTTTGATGGCATAGCAGAAAAGTGTCATTGGTCCTGCTTGCTTCTCCACCATGTACACACGTAATGACCAACCAGTAGCAAAAATTAACGAGCCAGAAATAACATTCTTAAAGAAGCTGACTGACAGCCAAATGGGGATAACCCTCATATACTCTCATTACATGTAACATGGCAACCCCTCCATATCCCTCTCTATAATAATATCATGTCAGTTAGAGACTGAAATCAAGACATGGTTAGTTCACTCACGGAAATCATTGTTACTCTCTGCAATAACGAACACCATATATGTGGATGTCCAAATGGTCTAAAAGAATCTCTCTCATCAGCTGTCTGATGCCACAGCATACGCTGGTCATGCCTGAACCAACCTTAGGACATGACCAGGCCCGGTGGCACAGGACAGCTGTAAGGTCCTATTGACAAAATGGGGCATAGAGCGAAGATGGACCAAAATTTGTAGTGAGTTTTAAGGAAGAGCAACAATGAAGAACACGCTTTTTGGTAAGCTCCCATCTGATGGAACTTTGTACCCTTGTAGACCGGAAGAGTTTAATCCAGAGCACAGTCCTGTTAAAGCTGTTTACACTGGTCAGTTTTCTTCAAATTTAAAGCGAAATTATTCTTAATTGCGTCAAAAGATTGATTTGCTGAAGGAACAACTGTTCTCTTAGTGATAGCGGAAAGGTTTATAACAATTCAACCATTTTGAAGAGCAATCCTTCAGGCCCGAAACCAGGCGGGGTTCGGGGGGTTCGAACGACCCCCCCCCCCCGCAGGCGAGCAGGGTCCGCTTGACCAAAAAAAAAAAAAAAAAAAATTAAAACTCCCACTTTTTGGCAGATATTGCAGCAGATACTTCAATAAGAAATACAAGAAAGAAAATAAAAACTCTTTGCTTTCAGTCCCCCTACATGTAAAATCTTCCGCTCGCGCTTCGCGCTCGCAACTGTTTATATTTGGCGGGATGATAATCATGTTTTCAGAACATATTACGGCAAAAGAATTACATTAAACCATTCGCAGGAATGTTTCGTTTGCATTTTGTGTTCTATTTTGTATTTTTAAATGATGTTATCTTCAATGTTAGTAAATGAGTATAACAGAAATAAGCTAGTGGCGAGGCAGTGGAACCGGGGGGGGGCGGCAGTGGCACAGTGACCTCAACTTTTTCATCCACACTATAAAGTGCCCTTATTCATGACCAAAAAAGTGTCCCTTCGAAGCTAAAAAAAGTGTCATCCTATTTACTAAAAAAGAAGCCTTTTCAGAGTTTGAAAGTCCCGTGGAAAAATTTATGTTTTAAAAAAAAGGGGCACTTTTATAATAAAAAGGGGCCCTTGTTACTCCCATATGTCTTTTTTAAAAACCCTAATTTTCGGCTCGCGCTTCGCGCTTCGCGGATACTAAAGTGCACAATAAAACTACAATTTTATGAGCTCAAGTTTCTACTCGCGCTTCGCGCTGAGGATATTGGGGTCTAACAGAGGCGGTGGAACCGAGGGGGCAGGGGGGCATAGTTTGTCCCATTTTTATCATGCACTCTACAAGTGCCCCTTTTTTATAAAACTAAAAAGAGCCTTTCATACTCTTTAAAAGTCCCATGGAAAATATATTTCTTTAAAAAGTATCACTTACAAATACTAAAAAAGTGCTCCTTTTTTCTTCTTATTGTCTTTGAAACCCCAATTTTCCTGTCGGTCACTATGCGACCTCGACAACTTAATTACACAAACATAAGGTATTTAAAAAAGGGTTGGACCCAGTGCTCTCTGCTGGAGACAAACTCTTGTACAAAAGAATTGTTTTGTAATTGTGTTTGGCGCTAGATTGTAGGGAGCCTAATGTTGCAGTCCCCAAAATATTCATAGCAAAGATTATTAATGAGCCAAAATATTATGTATCTTCAATATTGGATCCTGGAAACGTCTATAAGGGCACGATTTTTAGCTCAAAAACTTCAGCTCGCGGCATACTTAATAGGCCTCTATATTGCACAATTAACTCCAATTGTCTCAAAATTTTGAAGCTCGCGCTTCGCGCTCGCATTCCTATTATATTCATTTACTCAAAGAACAATAAAAAAGAAAAGCATTAAGATTCTTAAATTACAGCTCGCGCTTCGCGTCGCGGATATATAAATAGAGACTATAATGTAAATAACCCCAGTTTTTAGCTCCTTAAATAGAGTCTAGTAATCATGGATAATGCAGTATATACTCAAAGTTTAACTCAAAATTTTCTGCTCGCGCTTCGCGCTCGGAAAAAAAAAATTCTTTGAAAAAGGTCCACTTTTTCAGATGTCGAAACCCCCCCCCCCGTAAAAATCCTAGTTAGGCCTGTCCTTTTGTACTGGAACATTTATACTTACATAATCTCATGCCATTGAAAAATAATTTGAAAGCTCTATAATAATTTTGTTCATATTCCCACTACACTACATTCTCTTTAAGGTAGTGGTACGAATGGCAAAAGTAGAAGGCTCAATGGTAAACACTTTGTATGAAAGTGCCTATTGTACATGCAGATGAATGCGTGTCTGTGAGAGAGAGAGAGTGTGTATGTGTGTGTGTGGGTGTGGTGTGAGGGTGTGTGCATGTGTGCATGCACAAATGTTAGTTTTTGTCTGTTTGTACCTCCATACCCTTCAAAATTTGTGGTAAAAGACCACAATTATCATTCAAGTTTATTATTTTTCATGCGACTATTTTTCACAGATCTGTTCAAAATCACGTAGAAAAACAAAGAAAAACAAAATAAATTTGCACAACAATGAAATAAATGGGCGTCTATCATGAAATAATATTTTGGGGCTTTGATTTTGTTTTTAAATGTTATGCAGGATATCTGAACCACAGTTTACAAACGTTTGAGTTTCATGTAAGTTGATGAAATTATAGCATATACATTGTAAGGTTGCAAACTTGCATAAATTTGCATAATTAGTTAGTTTTAAAACATCAAATTGATTGTTTTCTTAAATTCTAATGCTTATTGTAGAAATTCAACATGATATTTACTGTGAGTGCGAAATTAGGCAGCCATATTTATAAAGGTAAAGAGTGGATACCACCAGGAATGAGTGGAGACAGAAGCTTAAAAATTGTCAATTTGGTGGCCATTTTGTTTATGCATATTAGGTGGTGAAAACATGAGAAATCGGCTTGGGAACCGGTCTTATCAGATTCGGCACACTTGAATTATGTGAAATAGACTGGTTACCAACTATAACCTAAAAATGCTTCTAAAAGCTTATAGGGGCCTCTTTTTAAAAAATGGCTCTAGTCTAGCTTCATTCTGCTCATTCATAACTTGTGTCTTTACTGTTGTGCTATCTCCTAAGGGCAGATTTTTTTTTTTAGTCTTCAATGAACTCCCATTTCTTGAACATTACTCCCCAAAGTTCTTTGTTCAATATTTACGACCTGTGGTTCCATGTCCCATATATTTACTTATCTTGTATAGTCATGAGATGATCTGAAAAAAGTCTGAATATTTTGTTCTTATAAAAACTAATTTCATTTTTTATTTTGGGATAAGAGAGCTGGGATTTTGACAGGACATTGTATGATTGAATACCTGGAAGTTAACCAAATGAGGTTATTTGCAACTATATTTGAGGCACATGGTTTTAACAGCCCAGTGTCAATATGGGATCGCATTTCTTTTGACATCCAGTGGTCGCTTTTTTTTGGGGGGGGGTAAGAAATCACTGAGTGGTGTCTCACCGAGTCGTTTGTAGAGTTATAAATTACTTTACGACATACTGGAACATGTTCTTGGGCGCTATACTAATCACAATCACAATCATTTACCACAAGAAGTTGTTAGTAACTTACGAATTATTTGGTGAAACACCACCCTTTAATGATTATCTGGAGATTAACCAAAAAAAAAGTGCTTTCCACCAAAATCTGAGATACACGGCCAGCGATGAAATATGCTTTACAATAACAAAAGTGTTCTTTATTTTTATTTCACAGAGCAAGGGCACTCCCTGCTGGAAAGAACACACTCATTCACAATGTGAAACACAGTGTGATCACACTGTGTTTCACATTGTGAAGTCTGCTCCACAATGTTAAATTGGGGCGTTTTCACATTGTGGCCACACTGTGAAATCAATTTCACACTGTGAGCTGGTATATTCACACTGTGAAATCAATTTTCACATTGTGAACAATGTGTAGTTTTTCACATTGTGGTGCTCCACAATGTTAAATTGGGGCATTTTCACATTGTGAAATCAATTTCACAGTGTGAACTATGTTTTCACACTGTGTTCACAATATGAATGAGTGTGTTCTTTCCAGCAGGGCTATAAGCACATAGTTCAATGACATCCCTGAGCTGGCATCAAGACCGTTTGACAAGGATAGGGATGGCTTTGTGATGTCTGACGGAGCTGCTGTTGTAGTCTTAGAAGTAAGCAGGATTTTTGAACTTCATTTAACAAGCCAGTTTTCAGTTATTTTGGAGGCTGTATAACATCTGTCTAAAATTAATTTTTTGATGGTAATTGTTTTAGTAGGCATATTTGAAGCGTAATGATATAGCCCTGCTGGAAAGAACACACTCATTCACATTGTGAACACAGTGTGAAAACATAGTTCACACTGTGAACACAGTGTGAAAACACTATCCACACTGTGAAAAGGTGATTTCACAGTGTGGACACCACCATAATGTGGAAAACTACACATTGTTCACAATGTGAACATTTATTTCACAGTGTGAATATACCAGCTCACAGTGTGAAATTGATTTCACAGTGTGGCCAAACTATGAAAACAATTTCACAATGTGAGAAACAGATTTTCACAGTGTGAATACCTTAGGACTTATATTTCAAAGTGTGAACAGTAGGCCTATAGTTCACAGTGTGGCAACAGTGTGAATATCCGGTTATCCACACTGTGAATCAGTGTGTTTCACAGTGTGAATCTCCGATTATCCACACTGTGACCACAGTGTGGGTCACAGTGTGACCACAATGTGAAAACTCCCCAATTTAACATTGTGGAGCAGACTTCACAATGTGAAACACAGTGTGAATGATTCACACTGTGTTTCACATTGTGAATGAGTGTGTTCTTCCCAGCAGGGATAACCCCATCGGTTCCGCGGAAGGGTGCATTTGAATTTTTTTATTTTTTTTATATATAATATGAAAACAATTCTTATAATTATAGTGATAAAAATAATGATAATAATGTTGATAATAATGAGTAAAGGAAGGATGCTGTGCGACAACTTAACCTTATTTTACTGCTCACGCACTAAAGTGAGTCTTAAAGACTCAATTATTAAAGATTCACTTAAGGGAATAAGGGAGTCTTCTCACTTAGTGAGTCTTAAAGACTCATTTGAAGTTAGTCTTTCAGCATTCAGACCTATTACAAATTAGTCACGGGTTTATCTGTACAGCGCGTCCCCCAAAAAATGTTTTTTTTAATATTTTTTTAACTCTAATTTATGAAAAAATGATTACCAACATTAAGCTTTATACTCAATTAAGATTATGTACTTAAAAAACTTGCATTATTCTGCGATTGCTGTGAAAAATTTCAAATGCTTCATTGGTTTTGAAAACACAGGCTCTTTTGTAATAGTTGGTATTTTAGGCCCATTCCAAGTTTGGTCTTGAAAAAAAAAATCAATAATACTTTACGTTAGAATTTATTAAGCGCCCAATCAGTGGGATGTTTTTTGGGAGATGCGCTGTATAACGAAACACTTGATTGATCAAGTGAGCCACCATGACTCGTCAGAAATAAAATTAGGCCTATATGTCTGAGTCCTCACTCCAAGTGGGTCATGAAGATATTCAAGAGGGTATTGAAGACTCACTTAAAAAGAGTCTCAGAGTAGTCAGACTCATTTTGTACTCACATTGTCCTTCAAATGTTTCGTTATGAGGACAAACCGTTGACTTTTGAGGAGATAACGCATAATTGTAACAGTTATTACTGTTGCAGTGTACCCAACCTTGCAACAGACACTAGTCCACTCTTCAATAAAGAATCAACTACCCATGCAGTGACGTCGATTACAGGATGATGAAGGTACTTCATCGGGATCACAAGATGACAATATAGTGATTATCGAGCACGATGTAATTGATAGAAATGTACCTCCTCTCCCCTTTGAAAACGAATTATTATGTAAACCCTGTTTTATTTCATTTTTTTCCCCTATTTTTTTTTTCTTTGTTAGTACAAACCTGCCTTGCTGGAAAGAACAGAGTGTCGCACAGTGTGTTCACATAGTCGACTATGTTAAAATGCTCGAATTTAACATTGTGTTGATGATTTCACATTCTGATATGGTTTTCCACATAATATTCACATTGTGGTGTGCGGTTTCACACTGTGAATTTACCCGCTCACAATGTGATATTGTGGTTCAATTTTGTAATCGATCATAAAGCGATAATAAGGATTTTTGGTAATTAGTCGAGTTTTAATCATGCTTCTTTTCTAAAACAGTATTAAATACTTTACACAAGTTTTTTTTAAACAAAATAATCTGAAAACACTAGAATTCAAAAGTGCAATAAAGAAATAAGCGTGCAATTTATCAAAAAAGAATTTAACGAAATATAAACCATGACACAAATGTTTTATCAAAAATATAATAATATGGGAAAACATCTAACGTTAAATTGAAATGTTCCTCAATGTGCTCTGGGCATTTAGCCCATAGAGCTGGAGGAGAAGCTAATGACTCATGAGCCATAGCAAGGATTAAAATGCTATGTGTTATCTTGGGTGCATCCAGTGATATTTCATTATTGGTATTTCACAATGTGGACAGTATTAGATCAGAGCGTTTCAACAGTGTGATTGGAGTTTCACAGTGTGATTTTTGTTTCACATTGTTGATGGGTTTCACAGTGTGGTGTTTCACATTGTGAGTGTTTCACAGTGTGGAAGTTTCACAATGTGAACTTCCACAATGTTAAATTGGGGCGTTTTCACAGTGTGGTCGCGTTGTTCCACACTGTGGTTCACAGTGTGATTCTCTGGTTATCCACACTGTGAATTAGCGTGTTTCACAGTGTGAATCTCCGGTTATCCACACTGTGAATCAGCGTGTTTCACAGTGTGGCCACAGTCTGAATCCCCGGTTATCCACACTGTGACCACAGTGTGGTTCACAGTATGACCACAATGTGAAAACGCCCCAATTTAACATTGTGGAGCAGACTATGATTCACAATGTGAAACACAGTGTGATTCACACTGTGTTTCTTATTGTGAATGAGTATGTTCTTTCCAGCAGGGAGGTGAAGCCCGAATCAACTATCTGCTCTTTCACAGGGGATATTTTTTCGTTTTGCATTTTTTTTTTCTTGAATTAGGTTAAACTTGATCTCAATATGACCTTTCTTCTAAAATAGTCTGAGAAAAGGCTACATATTTTTTTGCATTGTGTATCTGAATGTATGAACTCTGACTCACAATATCTTACAGCCTCCATAAAGTTTCTGTAAACTGGCTTATTGTAGCAGCATAGTCCCACTGGGATGTTTTCGCATTCATATTCTTAAATCTAAGATGCCACTATTTTCACAAAATCACAAGAAGTCACCAAAATTCATATTTTGGTTTTATATGTTTTCTGAAACCACAGTTTCAAAGCTTTTTAATGATATTGAACACTTCTAGTTACTTAAATTAAAAAAGTTTAATATCATGTTACATGAGGAGCTATCAATGATATCCTGTGCAGAAATGCATGCTTCTCCTGCCATTTGCTCTGTTTTTCCATTTTCGACTTATTGGTGTGGGGTTTTTTTTTCATGCGGGATACAAATATTCTTTTCCCAACATTATATATATCTTACTGTTCATTTTTAGAAACACATTGAATGACATATTCTTAATTGGCAATCCATTAATATATAATCACTACCGGTATATTTATCTCCTAATTTGCACTTCTCCTTCACATTTTATAATTTTCATTCAAAATATGTTCATTAAATATGTAAATTTTATTAAAAGGATTTGAAGAATGATAAGAATAATTAATGGTGCCAATTCAATAAGGAAGGGGAGAAATATTTCAGGACAAGGACTTACATCTTGCTGCTAGGCTTATTGCTAGTACTGATTCAGGGTTCATAAAGAGATTCAGGCAATCTCTTCAGGTTATGTCTCAATAAAGGTTTTATGTTTGATCAGATTTTGTTGAAACTGTCACCAATCTTTTACATCAAATCTTCTACTTTCTTCTACATAATGTGGCTATAGCGTTAAACTTCCCTGTAACTGTCCATATTGTTGTTTCTTTTTAAATATTGAAACAGGAATACGAGCATGCGAAGGAGAGAGGAGCACCAATTATGATCCTTGGCTATGGTCTATCAGGTAATTTTTTTAAAGAGGTTCTTGAACATTTGACCTTCCTCTTTATACCCACCAATAATCCACCATATTTTTTTGTTTGTTGTGTATAAAATACAAGTTTATTTTGGAAACACAAAATAATTTTGTATGGACTTGTATACAATGTTGAATCAGAGAACTTGGGTACTTTGTATTCCTTTTAAATACGTCTACCAAATAAACCAATTAGCCTCGTTTAGTCTCACTGCGCAATGCCCTTTATGCTTGGGTTGATAAGTAGAATTGGATTGCATCTTGGTTGGATTTGTGATATCATTATCAGTAAAATGGAGATCCTTGCAACCCATCTTTAAAAAGATCACATTAGTGAGCAGTATTTTTTAAGTTTGGGTTTTCATATTCAGTGCATATACAATTTTTTTTTGTATCACTTTTTGTTGCTCATTTGTTTCTACCCAGTGGGAACCTGATATAAAGAGATTTAATACAGATCGTTTTCAAAATTTTGAAAAGAGAGAGATGATAAAATTAGGCATATGTCTGAGTCCTCATCAAAGTGGGTCAGGTGAAGATATTCAAGAGGGTATGTGAACTCACTTAAAAAGAAGTCTCAGAGTAGTCAGACTCATTTGTACTCACATTGTCATTTCAATGTTTCGTTATGAGGACAAACCGTTGACTTTTGAGGAGATAACGCATAATTGTAACAGTATTATGTTGCAGTGTACCCAACTTGCAACAGACACTAGTCACACTCTTCAATAAAGAATCAACTACCCATGCAGTGACGTCGATTACAGGATGATGAAGGTACTTCATCGGGATCAAAGATGACAATATAGTGATTATCGAGCACGATGTATTGATAGAAATGTACTCCTCTCTCCCTTTGAAAACGACATTATTATGTAAACCCTGTTTTATTCATTTTTTTCCCCTATTTTTTTTCTTTTTAGTACAAACCTGCCTTGCTGGAAAGAACAGAGTGTCGCACAGTGTGTTCACATAGTCGACTATGTTAAAATGCTCGAATTTAACATTGTGTTGATGATTTCACATTCTGATATGGTTTTCCACTAATATTCACATTGTGGTGTCGGTTTCACATGTGAATTTACCCGCTCACATGTGATATTTGTTCAATTTGTAATCGATAAAAGGATAATAAGAATTTTTGGTAATTAGTCGAGTTTTAATCATGCTTCTTTTCTTAAAACAGTATTAATACTTTACACAAGTTTTTTAAAACAAAATAATCTGAAACACTAGAATTCAAAAGTGAATAAAGAAATAAGCGTGCAATTTATCAAAAAAGAATTTAACGAAATATTAAACCATGACACAATGTTTTATCAAAAATAAATAATATGGAAAAATCTAACGTTAAATTGAATGTTTCAATGTGCTCGGGCATTTAGCCCATAGAGCTGGAGGAGAAGCTATGACTCATGAGCCATAGAAAGATTAAAAATCTATGTGTTATCTTGGGTGGATCAGTGATATTTCATTATTGGTATTTCACAATGTGGACAGTATTAGATAGAGCGTTTCAAAGTGTGATTGGAGTTTCAGTGTGATTTGTTTGTTTCACATTGTTGATGGGTTTCACAGTGTGGTGTTTCACATTGTGAGTGTTTCAGAGTTTCACAATGTGAACTTCCACAATGTTAAATTGGGGCGTTTTCACAGTGTGGTGCGTTGTTTCACACTGTGGTTCACAGTGTGATTCTCTGGTTATCCACACTGGTGAATTAGCGTGTTTCACAGTGTGAATCTCGGTTATCCACACTGTGAATCAGCGTGTTTCACAGTGTGGCCACAGTCTGAATCCCCGGTTATCACACTGTGACCCAAGTGTGTCACAGTATGACCACAATGGAAACGCCCCAATTTAACATTGTGGAGAGATATGATTCACAATGTGAACACAGCTGTGATTCACACTGTGTTTCAATTGTGAATGAGTGTTTCTTTCCAGCAGGGAGGTGAAGCCTCGATGCAACTGTACTCTGAACTCATTTACAGATATGTTTCATTGCTATTTTTTTCTTTTGACACGGTCGAGTGTAACTGATTAATATCCAGGGTACAATTTATGTTGAGGTTGCTAAACAGGCTTTCAAATGCCAAAGAAACTTTGAAATTACATATTACATGTGTGCACTTCACATAATTATTTTTTGTTTGGTTTTGATGTATAGAAAAAATGTGTTATTGTATCTTTTCGACATTTGACATGGAAACGGGTGATAAATAACATGCCACAACATGTATATCAGTTACCACAGTGAATCAAAGTATATTAAATAATATAAAATGTCTATATAATTGATACAAAGTAATTTTTTGTTCACATATGAAGAAAGGAATATAATTGTATTTTATTGGTTTTTATGAAGTTAAGAAGATAATATAACTCTATCATCATCCTAATGCTTCATTTATCTCTCTACTCTTTCCTCAACCCAGGAGATGCTATGAGAAATGGCAGTTAAGAAGCTTTTGGTCCATGGACATCTTTTCCAGTGTGTCCTCCACAAGGGCTACTGGTCCATCTTCTAATGATAGCGGGGGTTTTGAACAGTGTTCACCATCAATGGCAGTCATAACAGTAGTATCTCATTCTGCATGATATAATAATAATATAAGGCATTGTACGGAATGTCTTGTCAATTCGACCTCCTGGTGAGCATGTATTACACCCCAGCTGGTAGCATGGCTGCCATAATGGGCACTCTAGAATTTTCAAAGAATATTCCTACAGGTACCATTTATGTCACTGGGTTAGTGGTGGCAAAATTTGCAGATTAATGTCTGCCGAAGGACAGTTATAGGAATTGACGGGATTCAAACCGGTGCTTGTAATCGCAGTCCGTATTATCCTTCTCACCTACGTAAACCCATTGTATAGATGGAAGATTTAATTTCTGAGTATGGTTTGAAGTTAATACTCTGTGTGTATTAGAAAAACTTTAATAGTATGATAATGGAAAAAGTTTTATGGGAAGATGAAGAGAGAAAAAGTGGGAAGTCCCTCCCAAAAAAAAAAAAAAGAAAGAAAAAAGGAAAAGAAAAGAAAAAGAAGAAAATTAAAGAAAAATAGATGGAAAAAGGAAAGAGGAGAAGAACGCAGAGTGAAACACGGGTAGACATTGATCGGCTTATGTAAGTGTCTGGTTGTGGGCGCGGCGGCGCGTTAAAAGTGGATAATCGACGAAATAAAATAAGGTGTCTTTAAAGCGTCTAAAAAGGAAAAGATTCAGAATTGTTTGGCACTATTGTGGGTGTGGGCGTGTGTGTGTGTGTGTGTGTGTGTGTGTGGCGGGTGTTTGTGTGTGTTTGTGGGTTGTTTGTGTGTGTATGTGTGTGTGCGGTGTGTTGTGTGTTGTGGTACCGCATGTTTGTAGTTTGGGAATTTCGTGAAACAAATTTAGGCCATATGAATTTTAAACCGCGATTTCTTTCACCTAATTTGACGCTTTTATCAGCCCGGGAAGCTGTGCGCTACAAAAACGACTACGCGTACAACATTGTGTCAATGTGCGGTGTTGTGCGGTTGAATTGATTGGCCAGCCAGGATTCACGATAGGTCGCGACTGTTCTATTTGAGAGGGGGTGACACGTTTGGGCTATGGGAGGACACGTACGGCGATTTTTGAGAACATATGTTATTTTTCAGCAGACATTGTTTCTTGTATCTTTACTTGTTAGGATTCATCGCCACCTGATGCGTGATTATTTCGAAAATTAGTACAAATGTCGTTTTTCTTCTTTTTTCTAATTCCAATCTCATCGATACTGCATGTGATGGACGTAAACCCCTTGGTTTCCCTGAGCAAGAATGGTACGACCCGTAGCCGGCTGGCTGCGCTATAGCAGTTTCCCGCACTCAGACGAGACATTGGTTTGGATTTTTGATTTTAAAATGACGGTGGTTTTTTTCATCAATAAGATAAAGTTTATATATCACATTCGAATGGAACTGATACTTGAATTTTCAGTTGGGTGAAAAATAGCCCGCTCCCGGAAGAAAATTTTCAGAATAAAGCAGAGCATTCAGTCCAAAAAAGTTATACCCAGAAACTTTGACGAAAATTGAATGAATTTCAAAAAAATGACGTTCGATAAAGAGCAAATATCGTGTTTTATATAACCATAAAAGAAGGAGAGTTAAATTTTCTAATACTTTTTCCGTGGTGAATGGCCAGGATCAAAAGTATGGTTGAAAAGAGGGAAAATTGTAACGGTTTTGCAGCTTTTTTTAGCGGGCGCGGTATGTTTGTAGGGGTTTACGCTTAAGTGTTAGGGTAAAATCCATATGACCGGTATTCCTATTCTTGGCAATTGGCTCATTCGGGACAGGAACTTGTTTTAGATCAAACTTATATTTTCTCTCAAATTGCAGCATTGAATTTTCCTTTCTACTTCTACATCATTCAATTGTTTTCAAATTGGCTCAATTGTCGATTAATGTGTCAAATTAGTTTAAATAGCAATTACAGGCGGAAATCGATATGTATGATAAGTATGTTGCCAATTTAAAGGATGTTAAACAATTCCAGTAGTTTACCTACCTGGTACTGGATCGAGTGCAGCACAATATGGATGATTTCTTGTGGAAGAAATTAATGCCATGGCTGGATTCAATCTGGGACACAAAAAGTGTTGTAAAATTAACTAGCAAAATAATTGGTAGAAAGTTTAGAATTTTCTTATTTTGACCATATAGAGCGTGACCTTACATAGGCTTTAATGCTGCTTACTTTTCATGAAAATTTTCATGAAATTCGCAATTTAACAATGTGAAGTGGACCAGGACCAGGTGTGGCAGGACTAGACCATGCGATTTTGTTGCTGCGATGTATAGCTGCCGATAGCCGTAAATCAGGATCGAACCGAATTTTCATGTTTTGGAAATATTAGTCGCACAATTTTGACATACACAACACACACCACACACACCACATGCACACTAACCCCACAGGGTAAGCTTAACTAAAGTCTCGAGTCCGAAAATGATAACATTCAAAAATTTCACAAAAATCGATCCAGAATCTTTTCCTTTTTCGTAGGCGCTTTAAGACACCTTATTTTTTTTTGTCGATTATTTCCACTTTTCAGCGCGCCCGCGCGCGCACAACGCACACTTTAGCATCAGCCTATTGATTCAAGGAAACAAGAAGTGTTGTTTTTTATTCAGGTGGTTGAATAAAGGCAAGTCTTATGTACTGCATTTTTTTTTTTTTTTTGCTATGTGTGTTAAAACAAGTAATGTATCCTAATTCATAGACTACTACTATCCATAATTAAACGCTTTGTAGACAATGGAATTATAACAGGAGCCGAGTCTGTGACCATGGCTTTGAAAGAAAGCTGAGCTTATCCTAATATTTTGCAAAGTTTTCCAGCTTTTTACCAGTGTTTTATGTGCATAATTTTTGTAGAGTATATAAACATATTCGATCTGTCTTATAAAACAAAAACAAGTTA
>CALNVZ010000174.1:40721160-40751103 GCA_940671915.1 Paracentrotus lividus | reverse complement strand
TTACATGAAAAAAAATCAAGAAAAGTTAACTTCATTTCAACATTACCAAAAGTTTGAGGAAGAAAGTTTAGGGATGAAAGGATAAAGTTTCAGAAGGAGACGTTCAAGACATAAACAAAGCTAAATTGAAGGGATGAAGACAGTATTTATAAACATAATATTTATTGTTGCATGGCCTGTGATTTCTGCATCCTTGCTGGGCTTTAATAATAATGACAATGAAAGAGTAAAGGTTGGTTGTCTTACATTTTATTTGTTTCATTTAACATGATGTAGTGTACGGTAAAGAATGCCTAAGGTATTTGCCAGTATCCCAGATATTTGAAAGTCTTGCTTTGATTTTCCTACCCCCAAGTCCCGCTATTAAAAAAAAAATTATAAAATACTTACACAAATAAAATATTGTCCTCAGGTGTGAAGCCTGTCTTTTAGAGGTAAATTACAATAGTTGATTTTGAAAAACAGGAAATCTATTCAAGTGCTTGGCAGCTATACATATTGATCGATCTGCATGTGCTTACCATTGTATTGCAGAAAGAGGAGCTTCTGCAACAAAGACGACTTTTCTTCTAGAAAATAACATTTTGAAGAACATAACTTATAGTGTTCGATAGAAAAATTTCTCTCCTTTCATGTTAAAAAAAAAAGGGACTAAGTGATGGGCAAGGAGTAATGGAAGCAGGAAACCCAACCAATTTTGCACATTAATTTCAATGTAAAAAAAAAAAAAATCATTCGATCACAGGGCACAAGTGCACAAGCTTGCACGCAAAATGTTAATAATGATGACAATAACAGGCCTAATGATAACAGTTCTTTAAACTTTTACAATATCATATATAGCCCAATAGAAGATGAACAAAACAAACTTTCCAAATCAATCAACATCATGTAGAACTGATAACAATCCACGCATTATTCATTTCATCCAACCAGGCACAACTCCCACCGACAATCAACCTGACAACTACTACACCAGAATTTGATCTGAACTATGTACCCTTAACCTCGCAACCATGGGAAACGCCGGTCAACGGGTCGAACAGTCGGGTCGCTCTCACCAACTCGTTTGGGTTTGGAGGAACGAACGCTTCTCTGTGTATATGAAGTGTATCGTGATAGAGGTACGGGTGATAAATAAGTCACACTGTAAAGATCACTTAAAACCTATCACTGACTTGCCACTTGCTATAGTGTAATCTTTAGTTCAGTGTGGATTCAGTCTCAGTGCTGTGTGACTGGAGTGGGAGAAACTTATAGTGCAATGACATTAATATTATATAGATAGTGTACAATCCATCGCGCAATATACTGGATTATAAGTACGACAAATACTAAATTATCCCGAGAGCAGATTTGTTTCTCCGAGGCCGCAGGCCGAGGTGAAATAGATCTGCACGAGGGATAATTTACTATTTGGAGTTCATATAGTCCAGTAATGTTGCAAGATGGAGCGTTCACTATTTATTACAGTAAATAGACCCCGAGATCTTTGACTCAACCAAATCTGGTTATATCTTTGCCAAAATTTTGGTGCTAATTATGCTATTATGACGTAGATTGTTGCACCGCGTATCCATTGTTATAAGGTGTTGTGCGCACAATTTTACTGTTATTACGCGCTTGCAATGAGGCAAAGGCACCTGGCAAACGATAGAATCGATACACTCCCCATTCATTTAACATGGACTTTCCCGTCCAAAATCCGAAAGTTATATTGTACATATGTACAATATAACAAATTGAAGGTAGGTCACGTGGTACTGATCTATCCAACCACAACGCGTATTTTTTTTATCTTTTATTTACTATAAAAAATTATGTGAATGTCAGATGGGTCATATCTGGTATGGGCTTCACTGAATATGTTGCTGTTTTCCTGCCGGAGGGCTGCAAATGAAATACATGGATGAGGGTACATCAGAAAAAAATTGCACTCAAAAATTTCAGCTGTCTTTGATTAGCTTTGGAGCTATTTTATTTGGACGGTGATCTAAATTGTTAATAGGTGATATTTACTACAGTATTTCAGCTGTAAAGTTTAGGGACTTTACAGGCGTGAGACTTTGTATTTGGGCTCTTATTCAGGCATTTCAAAATTAAATATTAACATATCATGATTCGATTTTCCTACTACTCATAAGACTGGTATACCTATATACGTTTCAATACTTCGATGATAACAAAACAATTTAATCATGTATAAAGTTTTCTTTCGCATATTTTGTATGAATCAAATGGTGTACAATAGCGCATAAGAATAAATAAATATCACAAATAGAACTGTAAGCGTAAGCATGTGATACAAACACGTTAGTTGATTTTTTATTGTTATGAATTTCCCCACTTTGAATATCTTGGTTTCGAAATTTCGACCATACCCATTACACTTGAAATGAGAAAAATATTTACTAACTGCCAGTTGCTACATTATAATATTTTCAGCATGACATATTGTATGTTAGTTAGTGCAATAATTAATTTTAAACATGTAACAGACCCTGTTCCAGTACAAATTCTATTAAAACTAGACATCAAAGTTGAACATGTTAATGAATATTCGCATGAATAAAGTATCTAGTTTATTTTGCTAAGTATTAGTGGCACCTTTACTATAAAGGTTACTGTCTATAGGGGTCCAAGCGCCCATATCCTGCTTCCACAATTATAAGAAATGTGTATTGCCTAACTGTGCACTTGAGCCAAATGGCCAACTGTCTACAGTGGCCATTTTTTCTGTATATGGCATGTGGTCTTAATGGACAGGTTTTAGTATGTACGTCCTGGAAACAACATTAGACTACTTCCTACTTACGTTTTCATATAGTTTGGTCTAAGAGCCTCGTCACACCGAGTCCGGTCCGGGTCACGGCACGGGCCCGGTCCGGTTCAACAATGGGCAAAAACGGTCGAAATGAATCGGCCGTGTACTATTGCAATGAGACTGGTCACAACAAACACGGGCTGTGCCGTACTAGCCGGAACGGCAACCGGTACAGTTTTTATGGGATCGCTCTTGGAGCGATTTGAGACGGTTTGCCGTACCGGTTACCGGACCGGACTCGGTGTGACGAGGCCTTAATACTTATTTACGGGGCGGCATACCCAGTATACCATATGTATAAAACTATTAAGATACTAATACGTACATGGAGATACAAATTGCAAATATATTAACAAAAAGCATGTTAATCAACACCATGTTAATCAACACCATATTCTAGTCCGTAACATTGATAAAATTCTATTTTAAATCACTATCATTTTTTTTTTGCTTTGCTACTTTAAATTCACTTTTAGTAAGGCTACGAGTTTTCCTTAAAAAGAAACCGAAAGTATTCCACTTGAAGCATAACCAAGCTTACTTTGTATTGTTCAATTTTTATGAAATTATTTTATAGTTTTTTAACACCATCATATTTGTGTATTGCTTTTAATATGTTTGTAGGGACAACGCATCTATTAAATGATAACACAGAAGCCATATAAACAAGTTACCAGTATCATAATATCATAAACTTAGCTTCAATATGCCAATATTTAACGATAATATGAAATAATATATTTGCTTTGATATAATGGTGACTCATGGGAGAACTTTTCAAGATTTTTCTTGTGATGAAAATCAATCGTGTTGTAAAGTGTTGAAATGTAAAATTATGAACCAATGTAACCGCGCCTATAACTTTATAGGTAGCCTTAATCTACAATGTGGTTTAATTATTTTCTCCAATTATTATACTGACATGATACCGAGTGTTCTAACTTCTACCAGACACCTTCCCCCATGTTCACATACATTGGGTCATTAACAGGATCGGTTGCTGGGTTTTGCTTCCTGGTGAATGAAGGGCTAACATAAAACACGGGTTCGTCTTTAGTCATGGTGCAGTCACTTGTCCCTGTTACAGATTGGAACCCAGGGGATATAGGTTTCATCTCCATGTAGCCGGAACAAACTGCTTGATCTTCCACACGTGAAGCCTGCTCCTATTTGAAATACCGGTAGAAGCATACATAGATTCATATGAGAAAACATTACATTACATTTATGTCCTTGTACTTCTACACTGGAAGATCTTTAATTTATTGAAGTTATAATCCAGCATTTCTGCCACTCGTAAAAACCCAGACATGATGATTTAAAAGAATATTTTATTTAGGTCTCCTATACAAAAAAAAAAAACAAACAAAAAAAAAACAATAAAAGACTAAAATATTTTTAATCCAGATGTAGCTCTCCACCTGTCCTTATTTGATGTGAGTTTTTAGCTTCATGTGCAACTTATTTCAAAACTAGTTATGGTGGTTTTCTCAAACACTAAAAGGGAATCAAACCCTACTTTAGTAAAGTAAAAGTAAAAGGTTTTAAAACATTGTTGATATTGTTTTTAAAAATCAGCGGGAAACACATTTGTTTCATGTAATAAATAGGATTCTATTTTACCCTAGGCGATATTGTCTGCCACCAATATATTTCGCATACACTTCATACAGAGATAATCAAATGATCAAAGTATTCCCCCCCCCCCAAAAAAAAAAAAAAACATTATAAAACATAACTCAAAAGACAAAGAAATACATAAGAAATTCCCCCGAAAATGAAATACACAATGAATTTAATTAGATACTGGAATTTTTTTCACGTACAATCGTTAGGAATGCTACAAAAATATTTACACCAAGAATTAGCATTCTAGGAGCCTTATTTAATGAATTTGAGCAAAAAGTATGATTTCATGCATAAATGAGCCTAATTAATTAATATAAATTAAAAAGCCATTATTTTGGAAAAGCAAACTATACAGTTTTGTAGATTACATCGTACACTAAAAGTACCATTGTGCAAATTTTTGGCGCTCACAAAATCGGCGACCAAGATCTGAAGGGGGTTGGGGGCCTTATTAGCCTCCTCCTGGCTGTAAGATGTAAAAAATAACCCACCCTTTTTAGGGTTAATCGAATAACTAACTTCAATCCTAGACATAACACTATACCCTACCCTAAACCTAACATAAAACCCTATTGCAACCGTAACCCTAAACCTATTAATCCCAGTGCAATTGTTGCAGGAGCAAATTTTGTGTCGCCCATAAATATACATGCCTCTATTCTTACTTGTCCTGCTATTGCCTGTCCTGAAGTAGAAGGTAATGCTAGGGAGATGTCACTCATTGAATGATGCAGGTCTAGATCTTCGTATGCCTTTGATCCATGGGAATGAGAACTGGTTGGTGGTGATGCCGAAAGTTGCCGCCCTGTCCCTGGATTACAAGAAGAATACTTTCAGCTTTTCAAGTGCTCCTATATTCCTTTATTGATACAAAGAAGCCATTTTCTATGTAATATTAGTTATCTTTACATGCTTTTTGTAAGTTATGTTACAGCTGAATTGTAATAGACTATTGAACTCTGATATATGCCAGAATTAATTACTCTTTATCTTACGTTTAATGCTATGTTCAACTTTACAAAATACTTTCTTCAAACTTTTGAGGCAACTGGTGTGAATGTGCGATTTAACCTTATAAGTCATACATAAGTGAGGTAATGTACTCATATTTTACATACAAATTTATTAAAATTTTGTCTGACATTAATTTTAGTCACATATTTAAAAAAAGAAAAAAGAAGGAAAGAGAAAAAAAAAGGACCATCTTGCATAATCATAAAGAAACCTTTGGACCTTGAATTTAAGCATGTGCTGAGTTCGACTTACCATTCTTCCTCCATCTACAACGTCGAAGAATGGTCACAATAGCAATCAAGAGAATGAGGATGACCAATGCTCCTCCCAGAACATACAAACCTGGTACCAACACACCTAAGATGTCAAAAGAACAATAATGTTAAATCCAGTATGCAGAAAAAAAATATATTAACAGTAAACAAAAAGACAGTAGCTAAAACTTGCATTAAGTGTGGGAATGTATCTTGTGCAAGTGCTTTTTGTTTAATTCATGAGGAAAAAGGTCATTCATTACCTTTTGCAGAGGATTGATTTGAAATCGGAATCTCAAAAGTGTCACTTCCAAACTCATTTTCTGCTTTGCAGGTTACAGTTTCCTCTAGCAAAGAAACGGAATAGGGTAGATGAATTTCCCAGGTTTTATTTCCCTTCCTGATTGGTTCAAGGGAGACTTCTGTAGATGTTTTACACGATACACTTGCTTCTGGAAAGGCATCCACTTTACACTGGATTACAAAAATACCTTTTTCTATGGAGATTCGTCCGCTTATACTTGGACGGTCTGCGAATTAAGAACACACACACAAAAAAAGGACCAATACTGAAATACTACGGAAAGGCTGAAAATATCTCTTTTGATCCTCGTGCGTACAAAATCCGCTTCGAATCAATTTGGGAGGGAGGGGGAGGGGATACACACTCATTTCAAATCCTTAGACTGAAGGTTCTAATTTTACTTTTAAAGACCTAACCTTGAACATGTTGAAAATCAGGACTGGTGATAAAGATTTCAGAAATAGTTTTAAAATATATCCGCCTCGTCACGTGTACTTATAATGCCCACTTTCTATGTCTTAATTTTGGTACAGACTGCAGATGAAATCTTTAATTTGAACCAAGAAAAATTGACCAGACATATAATAAAAATTACCAGCAAGGAAATGGGATTCTGTCCGGATTCGGGAACCCAAGTCTCAGGATTGCCAGACCGGTGCTCCACCAACTGAGCTTTAACACACACTACATGCATGATTGTCTTTGTTCGTCTCAGAAAACCCCTTGGCTTTCGGTGCTTGAGTGCACTGGTCTAGACTCTGCGTAAATTCCTTTTGTGTGCAGATCTACGCCACTGCTTTAGTGTAAGAATATATAAAACCTGACATAAACCCGAAGGATAGGCATCAACTTGGGGATATGTGCGAAGGAATCCGGCGAGATAATGAGGCCTTTTAATGTAATGTAGAACAAAGAGGAAAAATTACAAGAAATATATAATATGAAATGGAAAGAAAATGGGATGCCATGTATTCCAGCTATGGCAAACCCAATGTCTAGTATTTGTCCCAGAAAACCCTTTCGGCTCTGAGAAAAATCTGTAACTGAGAGAAGTCTTTAATTGTGCAAAACCTAAGGTTTTTTTAAAGATGATAATTGGTATATAATAAAAGGTCTTCAGATAAAAGTACTCACAATGTACAGTAAGTCGGAAGTTTTTTTGTAGGACAATCCCACTGGATGTATTTGAGTAGCAGGTGTAAAGTCCAGAATGTTCACGGCGGATTTCATCAAACGTAATAACCTCTGAAGCTCCGTCGCGATCTGAAGTTACCGGTTGCTCAGGTTCAACACCTTTAACCCATCTCAAGGTGAAATCCACAGACAAATGTTCCAGTTTCGATGAGCAGTTTAGTTGCAGACCTCTCGTACCTTCTATCAGTGGCCGAGTTCCATGATGCAATGTTACATATGGTGTATCTGTGTAGGACAAACAGTCAGGTAACGCAATATCCATTAGGTTCTTATTTTCCCCCTTTACATTAAATGTATTTTTAGACCAATTTTAATTTATTTATATGGCTTAGATATAGTGAGGTATGTGCATGTACAGTTTGAATGAATATATAAGCCTAAATGTAAGCCTAAAAATTAAAGGTGTAACAACAGAGGCTTATCCTCTTCTATCTCGTTTTAACAGATGATACTTACATATGCTGATGTCGATTTCGCAAGCATCCGAACAGACTTCTTGGCAAAGAGACGTATTGGACATGCAGCAGGTTATGTTGTTCGATATAAAGGGATTGGGTATGTAATCATAGGTTGTCATAAATGGTGTATCTGGGCTGCCCCGGCCCTGTGAACCATTGAAATACACATGCTGAAGATAGTTATCGTCGGATGTTTTGAAAAATACACTGGATGTAGAGTGTGTGAACCGACTGATATTTGTTTGACAGGACAACGTTGCCCGACCATTCATAATTGTATCCAGTGGGTTACAGTTGGAGATATAGAGATGCGAAACACACTCTGTGGATTGAAGACATATAAACAAAAGTCTACATTGACATTGAATCGGTAACTTAAATTCAAATGCAAAATGTATAATCTTGAATTTTTTTGTAATGGCAAGTAATCATTGTGTTTGTGCAATTTACATCACCGCTAGCGATTTTAGTTGTCCGAGTGTTAAACTCATCGGTATAAGATTTACCTTATTAGCCAAATAATAATCTTTTTCTAACGATTCGTCCCATTGCCCATGCTTTCAATGAATTTTGCCATTTCATGTTATATACCACGCCTACATTACAATAAATATCTGGGCTCCATCCTTGAGATTATTGGTCGTAAAAACCTTTTTTTAAGCACTATCTTATAATATGACTGGTGAAATTTGTTTTGATACGAACCAAATAATTACGCCTACACATTAATCTTCTCTATTATTGTGTAGATTATTGTTTTTGAAGATATACCTTTGACCACTAATGTAACGGATCTATTCACGGGTTCAACCTTTACTTCTTCATTCCTCAGCGTGATGCATGTTAGAACCGTTCCATTATCTTCCAAAGTCGGTGAAAATGCAATAATTCGTGATGACACTGCTAGTCGTAGGTCATTGCCTTCCTTATGGTGGTGTCACATGCACCGGGTAAAAAGAACGGGTCTTCACCGTTCACCGAAAAACCAAAATTTGCAACACGGCAATAGAACGGCACCGGCCACATAACATTTCATCATTTTCACCGGGTCTGTATCGTTCTTTACCGGGTCTATACCAGGTCCTAGCCAGTCTGGTACCGGGCTGACCGTCCTCATATGTAGTCCATGCTTTCTTCTTGTCCGTGCGATTACCGCTTGACCACCGACATTACCGCTCTCTGACAGGAAAACGAAAATTGTTTTCTTCGCCGGGTGACTCACCGTTTTCCACCGTTCGCGACCGTGCAAAACAAGTTGATGCGAACGACGGGACACGGAGGATGGGTCGGTGATGACCCGTCAAAAACGCTCACGTGATTTTGTCTTCGGTTCATGCCCGGCGAATGTTTTGGGCATGCCCGGGCATGCTCAAAATTTTCGCCGGGCATGAACCGCAGGCATCGGCCGATGGAGACCCGGTGTAAGGGCGGTATAATGGCGTTGTGATGACGGTATGCGGATGGTGTGAGGACGGAACAAACGCTCCACACCGTCCACAAGAGCGGTCATGCACGGTGTTGGACTGGACTGGTGGATTTACCCTTATGGTGTCTTCAAATCACGTATATGGTGTCTTCAATCCGCCTTTTGTTTTCGAAGCACTCGATCTCATCGCTCTCTTCACAAGCTCAGAGATAAATGATATTGCAGCTTTCAAAAGATACGCTATAATCTGAAATACTTTTATTGTCATTGCCGGGGAGAAGAATTTAAGATTTGGTCCTTTTATCATGTTTATGGACATATTTTTTTTTAAATATTTGTTTCTTTTGTTTGACATTAGTTTCTAAATTTTCATTTTATAACAGCTTTGCAAATAAATATTAGACCTTACTTGCATAATAAGCTCCAGTATAGTTTGGTCTAAATCGTTTGCCCAAATTACATGTATACTTTATACCCGCTTCATTAAAAAAAATTGTATTAGTTTTATTTTGTATTATTTAAAAATTGTATTATTTAAAAATTCCCAGCTGTAAAAAGGAAGAGGAGGTGAGCTTCAAGCAGTCAAATTCGTTTTTAGGCATGCAATTAAAACGTTTTAGGCCTATCCATGTGAACACACGAAGCCCATGGTAAACACAAAATAAATTCATAAACAATAATTTGTTTTCAGAGGCTGGGGAACAAATTTGAAAGGGGGGGGCACTGTTTTCTGAAAAGGGGGCCCTTTACCTCAGTGGCATGCATAATGAGCAAAATTTAGGGGATAGGAAGGGGCTGGGTAAAAAAGTAGTATTTTAATTTACTGATATGATGTTCAATATGTTGATTTTGAGAGATTAAAAGTGCCCCCTTTTAAAAGAAAAATGTACATTTTTAAGTAACATTAAAGTTTCATTACACATTTAAATCAAAGTGTAAAATTATTGCCCCCATGATAATGTTAAATACCAATTGCAAATAGATTTGCACGTTTTAAATTATTTTTAGAAACATAAGTAGCTAGAAAGGGCATTAAAAATACGTTAAGAGGGATGTAAATAGGCCTATGTGCTTCTGACAACACTTGTCCGTGGGCCTTTCAAGAAGTCTAAAAGTTTTTTGTTTTTTTTTATATAATATAAACGTTTTCTTTGTAGCTAAGAAAAAAGGGCACGTTTAATAACGAAAATGTATTTTTTATTTATTTATTTATTTATTTATTTATTTTTTTTTTGGGGGGGGGGGCATTAGGCCATCCAGAACGTCATCATGTAACGGCCACAGGGGTACGGTTTATTGGTCAATCTTGTCGATCTTGCATCTTTTTTCTCTCTCTCTCTCTCTTCCCCTTTCCTTTCCTTTTTGTTTTGTTTTGTTTTGTTTGTTTTTTTTGTTCGGGGGGATGGGGCCGCGCCTCTCTACCAACTATTTGGTCTAATCTGAATTTTATGTAATACATACATGATTAAATTGTCACCTGGTCTTTTGACCATTTCAGGCGTGGATCCAGGGCCCAGCGGGCCAGCCCCCCCCCCTCCCCCCCCCCCAGCAAAAGAAAAAAAACAGATTGCTGACCCGACTGACCACCCCTCCCCCCCCCCTATGGCCGTTACAAATGACCTTGTTGATGGGCCGCAGGCCGAGAAATTTTAACACCTCCTTCCTTCATATTATGCATGTTTCTGAAGAATAGAGTGAGGATGGGGGCTGCAGCCCCTACTCTGTTTTATACACATTAGTTTTGTTTGATTGTATTTTTCTTTTTGGTAAACATTACGTTTTCAAGCAGACATATAGTTGTTGAATACATACTGATAAAAACGCAAACATTATAATCAGCTTATGTTTTTTTGTTTTTGTTTTGTTTTGTTTTGTGTGTGTTTTGCAAGCTCAGGCTCCCCCTTCCTCTATGATCAGCCTCTTTTCTGACAAAAACACTTCAGAGCCCCCTTCAAAATTTTATTTTCCTACCCGAACATAAAATTCACAATTTGTATACAGTTATTTCTAATATGGATGCCCCAAAACGAATTCGAATTCACCAGAAGACAGGAATATTACTATTACTAATGGACGAATTTATATATATGACATTCTCCCAACCCTTCACGTGGACCTTTTTCCAAAGAAGTTTTGTCAACCCCCGTGATGCCCATTTTCGTCATTTTTTCTCATTTTGGGGCCCCTTTATGTTTTCCCGGCCGATCAAGCACCCCTCAGTCCTACCCCCAGGAAACGCGACTGAGGTGTATTGTTTTATATTGTTCTTTAAGTTAAATCTATATTTCTGGGGACAGGCTTAGGTCTCTTGTCTAGGGGAGGGGCTGAACTAAAAAACGAGATTGGTGAAAATTTGGAATATTTTATTCCATTTTTATGCTGAAAACAAAAGAAATGAAAAACCACCTTTAACCCTTAAATATCATCATTTTCCCCTTAAATTTTGTTTAGCCTTGATGACAAGGCCGTAAATAGTCATTATTGATAATATTTTATTTTGATTTATGTTTGGTTGCGATTTTACAATACAATTTAGGGAAGATAGAAATTTCCAGGGTGTAAAAATGAATAAAATGAATGTTGAACCCCAATCAAAATAAATTTTGACCCCTCCCCTAGACAAAAGGGTCGAGCCTGTAACCTTAAATCTAGAATTAATTTAAAGAACAATAACAAATCTCCACCTCAGACGTGTTTCTTTGGGGTAGGACTGAGGGGGCCTTGGTGGGTTGCGTGAACAAAAAAGGGCCCCCAAAATAAGAAAAAATGACGAAAATGGCCATCTTGTGGGGGTGACAAACTTTTTTGAAGAAAAATCCCCGGGAAGTGTTGAGGGAACATCCAATACATACCCAGTATCCCAGAAAGTGAAAGCAGTGACAAACACATTCAAGAAATTAATAACGGAGCAACATAATGTCGATTGAGCCAGAAAAAAATATTCCACCTTTATGACGAACAGTGTAGTTTTTAACTCAAATTCATTCAGTTATTGATTGATCTTATTGGTAAACAATCAAGGGGACAACATTTAAAAACGTAGTTTTCACGTATAGTTTTCATGTACTAGGAGTTGGCAAGTTTAGGCACAAGGGGGCGTACTTGATGCGGACAAGGAAAGGGGTGATCGATTCATGTTGCCCGACCTCACCACGGTCTATCTCCGCACTGCAAACGGGCATGAAACGGTTGCGGCGTCCTCATTCAGTCCTTTTACCGCCCTTTTAACGACTGGTCCGGTTTAAGACCGTTCTGAAATACCCGGTCATCACCCGGAAATAACCCGGCAAGAGTTCGGCTGTTCTTGAAAAATCCTCTCGGGAACGGGTGCCCAGCGAACTCCTGTGAATGTGTTGGACGGGCTTCAACCGCTTCACCGTGTGCCTCACCATTTGCCGCCGTGTGCACAAATTTGGCCAGAACGGTGGCGAACGGTGGGCCAACACGGCGTATGTGACACCTGCATTAACCTCTGTCTCATGCTCATTGAAGTCAGGTGAACCACTCACTCTCCAGTCTAGATTGACAGGAGGCTTGACTGATGTATTCGTCTGACATACGATTGATGTTTTGACACCAGCTATGATGGTCAAGTATTCAGAATTGATTGCTGCAGTCTTGGACATGAGCGCCAATCCTTTAAGAGGTACTGTTGAGTAAATAAATAGGACATCATATCAGTTGCAAACGTTGTCCAGTTACCATTTACAATATACAATACACTTCTTTCAGATTGAGCAGGACGAGCCATGGTACATCTATACCTTTAATTGCTCAGAACACTTTATATTTGAAGAGCTTACATGCAAAAGGACTAAATCACTTGTATAACTTCAGAGGAAATGGCATTTGTTTACCAGATTAATGAACATGAGCTTATATGTGCATGGAATCAGATTTTGTACACGCGTCTATGGAAAATGGAAATTACAACATGCATTTTCTTACAGTTGAAATCAACATTTAAGAAAATCCTTTTGTTCAAAGACGGGTACGTACCTGAACAAAGGCCTAATATCAATAACTCAATTTTCATCGAAAGTGGATTTAGTCCCTTTTGCATGTAAGCTCTTCATTAGGTGAAATCTGAAATTGTAATATGATCTAACTTTAACCTCTGGTGGTAGGTACAGACACAGGAAGGAGAAAATCTGGCGTATTTCGAGGTACACTTCATGGCAAACTGCATTGCTGGGTCATTCATGATCTCATAAGTCTTATACATTATTATTATCATTGCTATTATTATTATCGTTATTATTATTTTTAATTTATTAATTGTTCGATGATTTTATTGAAGCGAAGAAAAAAAAAATTGGAATATGGCAAAACAGCTCTCTCTCTCTTTCTCTTTCTGAGATTAAAACCTACATAAAGGTGTTATCCTTTAAAAGTAGATGACAGCTTTACGGTATATTTTTTCCCGGGAATCGGTTAAAGTTATTTGAAGTTAATTTTTTGTTATCTAGCTGTAGACGATTTTTTATTTTTTATTTTTTTGTAGGGGGGGGGGTCTATTTTTATTCAATTCATATGACTGCCGGGTATTTAACAGCATGTTTCATGTGTCCCTTTTCTCGTTTATTGGTTTATTGCTGTTGTTTGTAACGAAATTTAGTTTTACTTCAATTAAATTAAATTTAAATTTAGTTTTTATTCAATTCTTTGCCGAATTAAATGAAAGAAACGGAGTAACTCACCAATAACCGATAAATTTATTGTGCAAAATGTCGCCCCGTACAGTGTTTCTAACACACATGTGAAGTTGCCATCATCTTTCAATGATACATTTGATATCTTCAGAATGCTTGTGAAGTTTTGTCCTAATATAAGCGTGTGCCTACTTTGTTTGTATAGCATGTATGACCCGCATCCGGGCAGCCGAACAAAACCTTGTCGTTAAAAATCCATCGTATCTCATATACTCTGTTTTCGTGTGATGTAAGAAAGTAGCTGCAATATAATTCCACATCCTCTCCGATGTAGTGTACTTCGTTGGTAAACACATCCACGTTGAAAAACACATCCACTGAAGAATCTGATCGAAAAAATAATTACACAAAATGACGATCATCTCTAAGTAAAATACACAACGAACAATGTAACTATCATTCTTTAAAATAATAATGGTAGGATTCTTAGGAATCATTTTACATAAGAAGGAAGAAAAATACGTACAACACACTTGGACCCCAAGAGTCCATCCTAGAAAGAATGCTGTTAGAGCCATCATGGTTTTATTATCAAACACGAAAATCATATACAATGTTGATAGATATATAAAATCAGTCAAATTATGCATTTTGTTGCGGTAAGTAGTTTTCAATATCTAGTTTCAGGTTCAAGGGCATAGATTGGTCTTGATAGGGAAAGGGTGGGGGTAGAAATTAACTGATAATCATGAGGGAAGAAGAAGAAGAAGAACAACAACCTATTGTCAGATCATGGATTCTTCAACATTTTTATCCCCTGGCCCCTTTTTGATAAAAGAGAGAAAAAAAGAAAAAAAAAACACCTTCATGGCCTATGGTCAAGTGAGGAGACCCCACAAATAAAGAAGGACATAAAACAAGTCATGTTAATCGCACAAACCAAAAGTCACTAAAATCGTTGAAAGTAAATTATAATGATTTTGCCTCTTCTTTTTCTGAGCAATGTTCGCTCAATAAATAAAAAAGTTGATGAACTTGTTTTAACAGACAACAATAAAGTTGATGTATTTGCTCTTACCGAAACATGAACTGATGAGAAGATTTCACCTGATTATTTATCTATTAATGGGTTTGCAGTATTTTCTAAATTTGGAATCGGTAGAAGAAAAGGAGGAGGAGCTACTCTGTTTTTGAATTATGGAAGCTTTAATGCAGCTCATCCTATTATTAGAGCTTCCAACCAGTAGGATTTTATCCTATTTAAGAATATGACAGTAGGATTTATCTTAAAGAAATAGGAATTTTCTGAATTTTGACTATGAGTGTTACGTGTGCTATATTATACACTCTGTTTTGATTTGTGTGTGTATGTGTGTTTTTTTTTAGTAGAACACAATCTGTCATTTTCATCAGCAGACCATCTAACTGAAACTGTAATCATTATGATATGTCATACTTCCTGATGGCAAAATAGCAAAAGAATTTGCATCAAGACGGACTAAGTCAATGGCCCAGCATGGACACTTGGAAAAGAAGCTAAAACAGTAATACGCATGAATGTTAACTGTAAAGTTAGTGGTTATTTTTAACACTGGTGTACTAGATTCCATGCTAAAATTTTGCTAGTGACGTACGTGTGGAAAAATAGGATTTTTCACAGAAAGTAGTAGGATTTTTGGTTCAAATTAGGTTGGCAGCTCTGTATTATTGTACCCGACAAATTTGAAGCAATATGAGTCATTTTGAGGCCAAAGTCACTACAGCGAAATATTTCATGTACTGTTATTTGTGTTTTCCAGTTCCCACCACGCTATTAATTTAAAAAAGAATACATCGGACCACAGCAATTTATAGTAAATAGTTGTAGTATTTTACGAGCTGTGATTGGTTGAAAGGGTGTCACGTGTCGTTCAACATTCTGGTACGTTGAACGGTTTTTTGTTATGTTGAACGGTTTTATCCTGTGTTAAAATGAATGGCGAAATCGATTGCTTTGTTGCGCTAGCGCGTAATAACAGTAAAATGGTGCGCACAACAATAGATACGCGAAGCAACAATATACGTCACAATAGCTTAATTAGCACCAAAAGTTTGGCAGACATTGGCAAACATAAAACCAGATTAGGCAAGGTCAAAGATCTAGGGGTCTATTTGCTATAATAAATAGTGCATGCTCTATTAATGCAACATTACTAACTATGTGAACTCCAAATACTAAATTATCCCTCGTGCACATCCGTTTCAACTCGGCCTACGGCCTCGGTGAAATAAATGTGCCCTCGGGATAATTTAGTATTTGTCGTGCACATAATCTAGTATGTTGCATAGTAGAGCATGCACTATTTATATAATGACGAACTTCTCCAACGCTATATTTTATAGCAGGTGATATGAATGACCTCAATATTAAAAATATTCTTAATTTTGATTATTTTCAACAAGTTGTAGATTTACCTACTAGAGAAGACAATATTCCTGATGAAATCATTACAAATTGCGCTAAAGTCTATTCTACTGTTTCATCAATATGACGTATTGGGAGGAGTGATCATAATTGTATATTGTTATACCCCCTGTCTAACATGTCACACGCAAAGAGAAAATTAAAAGAAAAATGATATATTCTTTTCCGGATAGTGGTGTCCGACTATTTGGACAGGGAATTACCCGAACATCACGAAGTCTTCTTCTTCTCGAGTTCTTTCTCTCATTGTTCTGTTTAATTGTATCAAACTACCTAGTGAGTCAGAAAAAACTTTACACCTAGAAAAATGTCAATAAAAAGAAAATCAATTTATAAACCCCAAATTCTTATACATAATCTGAAAGAATAACTCCTCTCGCATCTTTTGGTACCAATTTTGTGTGTTAAATCTTTACGCTTGGATGAACGCGACGCATTGTTTGCGAACATGTCAATTTCGAATTGTGCCAGAATGGGAGTAAAATCAAAACAACAAAAAGCTAGAAAAAAGCAACGTCATCCTGATTAAAATAGCCTAACTTTTTAACGAAAATGTCTTCCGCTTAATAACTTTGCAGAGGTGTTGTTATGCATATTGACTACATTTTGTACGAAAATTAGATAGATCTGTAGAGTCAGGAACGAGTGAGCACACGTCAAAGACAAAATAATCACTTTTCAAAAGTATTAGGATCCCTTTTTAGGTATTAACATAAATTTCAACCACCGACTATTGATAAACCAAGCCCCGTTGCGTTAACCAGATGTCTCTCACAAATAGCTAAAGAGAGTAATCAATTTGGATTATTTTTTTGTTTTTATATTGTTTTTATAATCGTCCCCGCCCCCTTATCAAAAAAGAAAAACACTGTTCCTAAAGTGATGTCTAACTGTACGTAAAACACTCAATTTGGAGAGGACATTTGTTAACGGATTTGGCACCCAATTTTTGGTTAATATCAAATTAGGTAGATGTAGGGAATACCGGACAGTAGGGAATATCGGACGGTCACCACATCTCCAGCCCTAGCTGCCAACATAAGATCAACTGAGTTGAAATACCGGCATCTATTGGTCAGGTGGTCTGTCTGGGAAGGTTGAATGCTGTATTTGACAACAACAAGTGAGAAATCTCCGAGAAAACTACCACAATCTGTCAAGGTAGGAAAATTTGCAGCCTGAAAAATGGCCTGAAGTAAAAATTGACATTTTAGAGAATGTGATGGTATAAAAATAGAATTGGGGCATGACCTCTATATCATGCATTATGGACATGTGTGGAGGGTGGGCCAAACGTGTATGGAGTGTTTGCACTGTACAAATCCTGTGTATTGGGGTGGCAGTGTGTTGAAAAGTGCTAGTCAGTCATTTTTTTGTGTAGGGAATACCGGACACCACATGGACGCTTGTTTGTTTTACTTCTGGGTTGAGTTGCTAAGCATGTAGATCAAATAGTAAGTTGCATATATAATGTATTATATTTATTTATTAAATTGTTTGACAATTTTGAAATGTCTATTTCTCTTTATTATTATTGTGATATGTCATGATCTACATGAGATATAAAGTTATTCTGAGTGTTTTGAAATTTTGTAGTAAAATGCATATAATCTTCAAAAAATGAATAATGTTATAAAAAATCAATACAAACATTTTAAGTTGATGGTTTACATTCAAATCAATGCTTCCAGACAGATCTTTATACAAAAAAAAGGGTAAAAACATACTGTCCGGTATTTCCTACACTGTAGGGAATGCCGGACAATTTACGATGACGTCATTATTTGCATATAACTGCCTCAACAAATATTTGATTCCTCAATTTTTCGGAAAATAAAGTTGAATGATGTAGCTAAGCAATGAAAATCTTTTTCTTTTGTGATTTTATTGTTTTCATGTGCTAATTAAGCAAATGAGCTTAAGTGGCCGGTATTCCCTACATCTACCCTAATTGTAGTTTCTGGGATTTTGAATTTAAGCAATCGCATTTTAGTAGTCAATTCTGATTGGAAAAACAAGCTTAATGATTGCTAATAATAAAGATGTGCAGGCTCAAAATTAGGAAAAAATAAAATAAAATGAGATTTTTAAAATTTGCCCTAAAATGGCAGATATGGTTAATTTTTAGAAGTAAATGAGTATTTCAATAATATATTTTCCTATAGGCTGCACTAACTGTGCCCAATAGCGTGCCATCGTAGATTTGAGATTATAGGACATATATTTATTTTTATGGTTGACTGAAGGCCATTTTTGACGGTGTACGCTGATCGTAAAACAACCCATTAAGAGATACCATCGATAAAAAGTTTTTTTTTTTCTCGGCATAGGCTCATCATGGACAGGGTGCTCCGTGATGATGACCTCAATCCTAGCCCTATCCCTACTAATCTTATATCTCATAAACATTGACTTTGAGAAAAGAACATTCAAGAAAAAGAGTAAGAAAAGCTCATGGCGAGACCAGATTAATTGTCAATGCAGGGCATAAACACATAAGAATGTAACAATTAGATGATATTTGAATACTTAGTAGAATTATTATTTTTCATACAATGTCATATGTATACTGTTTATTTATTATTATTCAATAAAACAAATTTCCATCGTTATATTATTATGTATTTAACAAAGACATTATTTGTTTTATTATATACACACACAAAAAAAGTAAGTCCCCCCCTAATCAAAATAATGTAACTTTTGAACGGGATTGTTGTGAGCGAAATAATTGGGAGGGGGGTTTTCTTCACTTATTGACTACCTTCTTTGAAAAAAGGACATCGATCCCCTGATACATGCATGAGTGATCAACGTTTAAAGCAAAAATGGACATTTTCAAAAGTCACAAGGGTCATTTTTTGGTCAGTAGAAATAAAAATTTTCTAAAATTTTCTTTTTACCTTGTGTTGAATTGTTTGGGTGGTTTTATCATCCAAAATTTGACCATCCAACACCAATCCCGATACATTGCATTATTTTTCATGGATGAGTGAGCACAATTTTAAGAATTATGTTTAGACCTCTAAAAATGGTAAAATCCAACAATTTTATTTAACTCTTTGCATGCCATATTAATTTTAAGCATAAAAAAGAAGACTTTTCTCTTTAATTATTAAAATAGTATAACAATATTTGCTTAGTATGAACTACAAGAAATTATGCCGCAGACCCGGTCCAAGCATTATCAGTGATTTTCATATCTTTTAGTCCAGCCATTACAGAGAAAATGAATTATTACTATTGTATAGTTAATAAGTACAATTGTGACTATAGTCGAACTTGGCAGGCAAAGAGTTAAAGAATTGCCATCAGATATTATTATCAACATGATCGACACATTTTGTGAAAACATGAGCGCTATTCGTCGTGTCATGGACGAGCGAGCACACTTTAAAGGTGAGTTTTGTGACTTTTGTCATTACAAATTTGCCTTTAATGTGTGTTTATTCATGCATTACGCTACGGTTTTATCTCATATTCGCACATAAGTTAGTCGATGAGTGTATAAATATAACTGCCAAATGTTATTGCTCAACACCTTTTTGTTAAAAAGTTCCAGGATGTTGATTCAGGGTTTATTTTTGCCTCGAAATTGTACAGAATGTCAATGGAGAGAAAATCAAAAATGTCAACAAAATTGAAATTCGGCTTAATTTCATTGATAATTTTTGTTAAATCTACTGAGTGTTTTTTCACGAAACTTGGCACAAAACTTCATGGTGGTACTAACTAACAGGAACAAACGCAAAATTGAGAATCTGATAAGGCACGGGGTAGGGCTAAAGTTATGATTTTTTTTTCTTTTTTTCCATATTTTTTTTATATCTTCTGCTCACTGAAGCATAAAACACTGAAACTAAAAAAAAACTCAAATCGAATGAACTGTCCAAGAAGGTATGTGACAATTATCCAAAGTAAGCAATTGAATGTTAGTCCACAAACGACAAAATGGCTTTTCACGTATCACGTGTTCATTGAAGCGTGAATTTTTGATAAAATGCCATAGCATGATTTGAACATAATTATTTGACATACATATAACAAAACATTGTTGATAAAATGATTTTCATCACACAAAAGGGAACAATACTTACCTAACAAATTTAAAAATATTCTTTTTTGTTTTAATTAAGTGTTCATTCAACCGTGAATTGATTGATATTGTGTAAAACACTCTTCCAGATTGCAAATTCCGTCATAATCAATAATTTGTTAGAGTAAAAATGGGTAAAAAATGCAGTTTTTGCAAATTTTACCTCATGCTCATCCAACCGTGAAATTTTATCCAAAAGTCATTTGATGTGTTAGAAATTAAGTACAACAAGCCTTCTGAACACATCTTTTGAATTTGTTCCGATATTATTGAATTAAAGTTATGAAACTAACCTTGTGACTTTTGAAAAGTGACATTTTTGCCTTTTGACTGTGCTCATTGAAGCATGACTTAACAAATTTCAGTAATATCACTAAAATGGAAGCTGATAAAATTACCTACAAGCACATGTAATAAAATTTGTAAAATTCCTCTTGGTTAAAAAGTTATACCAATTTAATTAAGGGGGGACTTACTTTTTTTGTTGTGTATATTATAGTCATCGTTATAGTTATTATTTTGTAATTATCCGTATCATTAATGTCATTAACATACTTTAATTAACCTTGCTGTTATCAAACACCGTCACCAAAGAAATAGTTATCTGTTATTGATATTATCATTGATTCCTATCATTAACATCCCCAAAATATACATATAGATAATTGGCTTTTACTGACATTATCATTTTACTATTATGTGAAGAAAGTCTTCAACATAATCATCGACAACGTGATCATGTTCTGTACTTCAGGCCTTAGACACGAAGGGAATAATTGTTTCCCAGTTTGGATTATTTGGGGCATAATATATTACAAATGAGAGGATCACCTCTAATTTTGAAATGGTATCGCGAAACATCTTAAATTTAGTGGGCTTGCCGAATTCGTTAAGAATGAGTTTAAATCGTTATAATAGGGCGAAATATATCCTCTCGAGCCAACCTCAGGCGCGGATCCAGGGGATGGGGAGCGGAGGGTTGCTTGTCAATTTCTTCGGGGCCGATTGAGGGACCTCACTCTACCCCTAAAGGTAAATATGGTGACCTTCTTGACTGACGGAGGCCGAGAAAAGATAATTAAAAAATTACTAATTTCTTCAGGTTTTGCCAGAACACACATATATCATGGATGAGATTAGTTTGGGTACATTAAAGTGGAATTGTTAAGATACCATCATTAGTACATGGACCAGAGTTTAAATATGAGAATATTTTAGCGCTTGACCAATTCCTTTCTCAATTACCTCATCAATGTATGTCGTCTCTTTTTATGATAACCAATTTCTTCAAGATGTTTTGCAAATTGGTTCATAATATTTTGATTAGAAAATTAATTGATTCCAATGTCATATCGTTTGTTACAATGTGGATCATGGACTTTTAGAACAACGATCATAGTGTGTAAAATATCTTCTTTTTTTCCTTCTAAATATAACAATAAAAATGCCGATGTGCCTCAAGGCTCAAAGTTAGGCCCAACTTTATTCCTTATTGTGTTCAATGACGCTTGTCAATATCAACCATTATCATATTTTAGCTATGTTGATGATCTTACATTACTCGAAATCAATCTTTACAGAAACAATCAATTTTACAAAATTTACTAGATGACTTTAAATTAACAGAAAATAACCATATGAAACTAAATTCTAAAAAATGAACTGCAATAAGAATTACTTTTATGTAAAACCATGTAGGGTACATGCAGGTAATATGGGCCCCCTAAGCTCATCTGCCTAATCTGCATAAAATTACAAAAAGACACACAGTCTAATCTTTGTTTATATGAATCAATAACTACTGCTCTAACTTTTAATGTGAAGAAAAACAATTATCACCACCCCTGTCTCCAATATTCAAATGTTGACGTCATCACCAAAGTACCCATATTACCTGCATGTGCAGGTAATTTAATGTATTTAAAAAAAAAAAACTACAATGACTCTACTATGTCTGGAGTTTGCTTAATATGTTGAAAATCATTAACTTTCAGATATCATTTGAAATTATAAGACCCTTCAGTAAATACTTTGACTATATATTTCATTGTTTTGTATTTTGTATATTATTTCTATTTTTATATTATTTAAATATTATTTTCATTATACAAATCAATATAGGCCTACAATAAGTTATTTATATTGATTGTGAATATACCCCCAAAACTCGTAGCAAAGAGATTGATGCCTCATCCAAATAATAAGTACCAGAATATTTTCCGCCATTTTGGACTGCCCATATTACCTGCACTGATAATGCTATGTCAGGCAAGCATTCAATGCCACATAGCACCCCTTCACTACAACAAATTGACCTGTACACGCTAGTATGATCAAAATGAAACTATAAACTTACTAAATATACAAACAATTGAGGTTACCCCCTCAAACACTCTTTCACCATCACATTCTGCGAAATATCCAATTTTACATCAGGGTAAAAAATTGCCGTAAGTTTTACATACCTTGTTGGTTTTCAGCAATTTTCTCAGAGAAATTTCGGCATCAGATGCTCTCACGATGATAGATTTTCTTATACAGTTCATATGAACAACATCATGGCGCTCACACCGGTCACCGGTCGACGGTCACGACATGATTTGCTTCAGGTGGCCCATATTACCCGCTGGCCCATATTACCTAAGTGATATTCTGAGCACCGGTGATGCACTGTTTTGTCCTGTTTTTTTTGTTCTGTTTTGGAGTACTGTGCACGTGTTTTTAATCAAAGTCTTACTTTAGAGCAGATACAAAATCTTTAAAAAAATTAAGAAATAATCGAGTAAAATCATTCTAGGGAAAAGTTATATGAATAATGAAAATGCTTAATAAGATGCCAACTTGATAAACTAAAAACAAGACGAGAACAATTATGTATGGATTTTTCTTTACCTTTAACTGAAATTCCGCGTTGCAAAGACAAAATTTGTTTGCATGTCTTTAAGGAACAAGCAAAAGTACAGCCAATATAAGTTGACTAAGACCAATCTTTTTAATTAACAGTGCATACCGTATTTCATAGACCTTATAAACAACTTTTGAATGTCGCTTTATAGAGCTCTGATTAGCAAGCCTAAATATTTTATCTTGTATATTGCACATGTTTTTCTTTTCAATTTTGTTAGTTAAAATAGCATTTTATATTCCATGGTTTCTGTGCACAGTGATTATGCTCAATGTGAATAAATACTCTTTGATATTTATGTACATGTACACTTATTGTAAAGGAATTCATTTCAGGTTAGCTGCCGCATGTAAGGCATTGTCTTATTCTCCAAATATACCATGAAATAAATGAATGTATCGTGGATTTCATGTCATTTCAAATGACGTTGATTTTTACATTTGTCCCTTTCCACTCCTATTTGAGATGTACATCTCTGTCTCTGGCACGCACACAAACACGCTCAATCTCACCCAAAACCATCCTTCACTCCCACCTTCCCTCTCAGACCACATTCACCCTCACTCATACATTCTTCTCTTTCACGCTCACACACACACCCACACACACACACACGCACACAAACACACTCACGCACATACACCGCAGGCGCGGATTTAAGATATCCGAATTGAATACATTTGTCAGGCCCAATTGTTTGGGGACAATATCGGCTCTATTATGTTTACGCATGGGCCCAATACTTTTATTGTGTAACGTCAGGCTGCGTCCGCTACTGAACCCCACACGCAAACCCTCACTACATGCAGATACATCCTCATTTTCTCCCCTTAAATACACAAACACACCCCTACGCACATCCTATCAAACACAAACAGACACCCTCACACACAGTGAGTGACAATATTGCTATTAAAGTCCCCTGAAACTCGGAGATCGTGGGGAATGCGCGTTTTTCCTGAGCTCCATTGACTTGTACACAATGTCAGTCAGGCTTACCATGGGTCGGACTAATGGGGATTAACATTCGGACAGCACAAACATGACGAAGTTGGCCGAATTCAGTCAGTCAGTCGGGTCAGTAGTTTCGGTTTCTCGATTCATCAACAATAGACTCTCAACGGGTCTCTTCGTATAAATTCAAAGAGAGGACTTGTATAATGCTCCATTTAAAAAACAAAACATAGGTTAGATTTACTTCTGAATTCTGGTCAGTTAGTCTATAGCCGTGAAGGATTACCGGATTACCTCCAGACGGGTTGTCGCTGGAGATTACGCAACACGCCTCAGGCTCTGATTGGAATGTTATATTTCATCCGAGATAAGGTGATTTCCCCATGTTTTATCAATTACGAGTCCCTTTAAAATAAGTCAGAATATTTTTTTTTAAATGCATTATAAAGCTCTATAATGATTTGCAATACTATACATTTATATTGATGCTTGGTGCAGATTGAAATTTATGCCAATTTTCACTGTAATTGAGGCCATTCTTCAAATATTCACGAGACCCCCCCCAAAAAAAAAATAAAAAAATAAAAAAAAAAAATAAATAATAATAATAAAAAATAAAATAAAATAAAATAAATAAATAAATAATAAATAAAAAAAAAATAATAATAATAATATATAAAATAAATCAAATGTGCAATATTGTTGTTTCCTTGAGAACATGAATGAAATCAAAAGTACTCTTTCCCAAAAAATGTAGAGGCATCACAACTGACAAATCAAAATCGGACGAATATCAAAGTGCTTTGCTTGGATAGTTCCTTTTGCTTTATCAACGAGCAAACCCATTTCAAGTGTAATTCAATCATATTGCTGATGTTTTGATCATAAGAAAAGAAGCGAAATCTTATTAAATATACAAAATCAGATGTACCTTTTCAAATAATTACTCAAAAGAAATGTACACATATATTATGATGGAACGTTTATAAAAACAATTCAGGAATGTCAATGTTAGGCCAGATAGGCCAGTCAATTAGGCCAGATTTTTCATTCATTGAAAACTCTACATTTGCACCAAATTGGTTGCATTAATTCGCCTTTTACAAGCTCCCCATTTTTTTTAATTGAGTACCTGAATATGAAAACAGCCCAAGTCCATACCTTGGCCAAGTGAGTTAATCATGCACTGAAAAGATAACTTTGTCAATTGACAAATATAAATTTGTCATTAATGTGGTTTAATTTAACAAATTAATAAATTTGTCATGCCAAAGATTTGTCATTATAGATTTGTCATGCACCATAACATGACGAATTTTAATTTGTCATGAAAAGTGGTCTAATTTGACAAACCTTTTTCAAAGTTTGTCATTGCAACATTTTAATTCCTCATTCTCATTTTTCAATTGTTTTTTTCATTCATCAATTTGTACTGCATTTTGACGTTAATTTGTCATGTAACAGTCAGAAAACACACCTGTAATAAACAAACAATACAGATAGTTAATATTTTTGTCAGTTTAATAGAACCTCGAAATTCCTGAGGAAACAAATTCAAAATACATCAAATCCAGTCAACACTTGCCAGCTAAAGCCTTGCCTCGCAGCTAAATCACGGCGACCGGCGAGTGATTCGAAGACGCTGATTATGTGCGGGGTTTCCCAAACTGTCTTCAGGAGCTAAATTTGTCATGCATTTTGCGTCAACAAATTGATTTGTTTTCAGCAAAAATTTGTATTATAATTCGTTATGGCCGACTTAAAATCGTCATTTCTACATTGACTGCGAAGAGAATTTGTCAATTACGGTTGCGAAGAGTCGTCACGCAAATAAATCAGTCATGCGCAAGTTTGTTTTGTCAACACCAGTTGAAACTTTGTAATAGTGCTCGATCAATTTGATTGTATACTACCATGAGTTTGTCATTTCACAGTTATATCGCAAAACAAATTATTTTACCCCGATTGACGAATTAATCTGGCCTTGTGACAAAGTTATCTTTTCAGTGTGGGAGGTTGTTGTTACACGTGAGCCCATCTCACACATGTATAATTTACATCACCGAATTCTTCCCCAAAATGCCTGCAATGGTCGAATAACTCCAACATCCCCATTGGCTATACACAAAACGCATTCGGTTTTTCTTGATTTACTCTGAATGGACTGTTATGAACTTGGGTTGTTCTTATATTCATATATTCAATGTGTGTGGTCCAATATGTAACACAACATCTTTAATACTGGTACGAAGTAAAACAAAACAAAAACAACAACAAGGCATTGTGTTTGTCAGTGTCATTTTTGTGTACGTTATTACAATCTAACCAACAGCACATTGGGTTATGATACATTGTCATAGCTAGTGCTCTTACTTCTACAGGTTAAATAGATTACAGTCACCAGGCGCGTATCCAGGATTTTGCACCCCGGGGGCCCGATGTGATTTTGATTTTGGCGCCCCCAGTGGTGGATCCAGAAAGGTACATCCTATTTTTTTCCACGTTACACCGGGCGAGCCAAAAGGTACACTTAAATTTTTTCACGTCACGCTGGCCGAGCGATAAGCGGGGGGGGGGGGGGGGGGGGGGGGGGGCGGGGGGGGGGGGGGGGGGGGGTAGGTGTTGAATTTTTTTCGGCCCACGGCCAACCTAAAGGTCCATATATCAACCATAGGGGTAGGTTCAGAGGTCAATCAGCTCAAATCCTGCCCACTTTTTTGATTTTTTTTTTTTTTTTTTTTTTTTTTTTTTTTTACATTTTGCTCAATTTGGCGCCCCTCTAAGGTCAATTTTGCGCCCCTTTGAGGTCATTTTGCGCCCTTTCGGGCGCCTACCCGGGGCCCGGGCCCGTAAAGCCCTCCCCAGGAATACGCGCATGGTCACGTCTCCAATGAAATAATTATTATTAATCATATGTAATATAATACCTCCATAAGAATATGCAATAAGATATTATTAGAATAATTAAAAATATTACCTAATTAAAAAGAAAAAAAATAAAAGAGTGTAAATTGCAAAAGTTCTATCAATCAATTTTGGGCCAACAATCATCACACCGTTGTAGATAAATTATTGTTATTAAAAATGAAGTCTCTGTGTATTATTTACAATTCTGCGTTTCTTTCATACAAGGCCGTTATTTGTCGACAGCAGACATCTGAAAATAAATGACGTGCATCTTTTCCACTTACCACAATTCATGAACAAGTTTGACAGAAAAACTCTTCCGCACATATTTGATAATATTTTCCCCTTAAATCGCTCATTTCATGATTATTCATAAAACTGTTCATAGATTTCACTTGCCACGCTTCAGAACTTTACTGAGCGAAGAACACATTTATGTATGATGGTACCAGAATTTTGAATTTTCTTAGTAAAGACTTCATAAGTAGCCCAGCCCTGAAATATTCTAAATACCTCAAATTTTCGGTCTTGGATGGTCCTGCGTTTCGTTTCGATTTCTTTTCTTTTTCGTTTTTCCTTTCCTGTCACTTAAAAAAAAATCTTATCCTGTTAATTTGGTGAATAAACATGTGCGCTCTCTTGCTGGATTATTTTCCCCGTTTTTTTTTTTTTTTTTTTTTTCGTAGGCAATATTGATGAATAACATTTTAGAGGGTCCATACATTACAAGCATTGCTCATTAGTGGATCCCTCCATTTTCTTTTAACATATATTTACAAATGTAGAAAATCAGAATATATATATCATTTGTTCTATAGTTACATTTTCTTTCTTTTTTGTTCTATACCTTTGTATTCATCTCTGCTTGAAAATAATTACGAATTTTAAATTGAGTTTGAATGTTATTTTGACTTCTTCCCAGAGCCATTGATAAATTAAAAAAGTGCCAATTGTCCATGACACAGATAGATACATGTATCTGTAAGTGATATATGTATGTATAACACGAAATAAAGAGTGGTATGTATTGTAATGATGTGCATAGCATTTGACCAATTGAAATGAACTGGATTCACTTAATCTATCTGCAAGTCACAAAATATTACCCACGATATTTTGTTATTACTTATTGAATTATTAATGGATGAGAAATAAATGAAACTGAAAACTGAATAACTAGGAGAAACATCAAAAAGTTTTTTTACGAATAATGTATGCAATTTAAGACACATTTCCCTAAAACCTACACTTAAATTCTGCCCATTTAACGATTGCCAAAGAATAACATTTTTTAAAGACAAACAGAATAGTTTTCTTGCACACAAAAAATGAGAACTTGCATATATGAGTGATCACACTCAAATATCCAAGTATTTTTGACAATATAGTGACACACATCCATCAGCGCATGAGTGCTTTCACTCAATAAAGCTACTTTGAAAACGCACCTAATCGAGTTTTTAAATTTGACAATATAGTGACACACCAAAATGAGTTTATTTAATTAACTCATTTTATTGAGTAACATAACTAATTGTTTTGAGTACATTGCACAAACTAATCTAGTGAGTTACGCTTTACATACTCAGAGAGTTAGTAAGTAAAGGTTTAAACTCATCAACTTGCGTGTGATGAGTTTGTGCAACCTTTACTTACTGACTCTCTGAGTATGTAAAGCGTTACTCACTAGGTGAGTCATTCCTTTTTGTTTGTTTGTTTGCTTGTTTTATAATGATATTTGGATGTTCCGATGATATACACATCAACCATACACTGCATTACTCACTTCAGTGCATCAATTACACAAACCAATACATTGCATTGATCAATGCATCAAATTACTCAAACTGTGTACATGATGACAAAGTAATGGGAAATCCATGCATGTTAATCTAGTTGTTAGTGTTATCAGACGATGTATATCATCGGAACATTCCAAATATCATTATAAAATAGGCAAACACAAACAAAAGGATAGGACTCACCAAAGACAATATTAAGAGCATGCAGGCTCTCCGCTCCCGTACCGCTCACATAAACAGAGTGTAAAGCTATGGTTCCTATACATGTACGTACGTATACGCGTAGAACATACCTCGTGTGCAGTCTCGATGTCTACTCGTGATCCGAGTAGGCGTACCGGGCGCAACATGTAAAAGTACCGCATAGCCAGTAAAAAGACTTTCACGAGATTTGAGACGTACGAAGACGTGTCGTAGTTTACTCATCTAGTGAATTACAGGCTATATAGAATTTCTCAGCAATTCTCACTTTACTCGATTGTTAGTGTTTTCACCCGATCATCCACCAAGCCGTACACAGTTGAAGAGAAACTCACTTGCACATTTGTTTTACGTAATTGAGCATGTAAAGTTACTAAGGATACACAAGAAAAAATTTATTGAGTATATATACTCAATAATTTTTTTTTCTGAGTATCCCTTAGTAACTTACATGTTCTGGAAGAGCGGGTGTGTACTTTCAACAGAAACACAGATTCTGAAGTAAAAATACGTGATATCGAATAAAAGCACTCGCCTCCAAGAGTAGCAAACGGGTTTTACTCATGGAAACTAGTTCTTATTTTTTTTGTGTGTGAATTGTTAAATGTGCAAGATTCTTTTCGTTGTCACGTTCTCCACATTAACGTTCTTGACGGCCCCCTTTCGAATTATCGACAACGCCCTACTCTATTTCCGGTGTTATGAACCTGTCAATGAAATATGAAGAAAAGAAAAAAAAATTCTTAGAGATGTCATGTGCTGAAAGATAAAACAATAATATTTCCTGTTTTTATTAAGGAAGCAGGGCCTTTGCTGTTTTCTTGCTGCAAATGTCGTAAGGACGTAATACTAAAATGAA
>CALNVZ010000174.1:40697810-40721102 GCA_940671915.1 Paracentrotus lividus | reverse complement strand
CCAAATATCATTATAAAAATAGGCAAACAAACAAACAAAAAGGAATAGGACTCACCCAAAGACAATATTAAGAGCATGCAGGCTCTCCGCTCCCGTACCGCTCACATAAACAGAGTGTAAAGCTATGGTTCCGCTATACATGTACGTACGTATACGCGTAGAACATACCTCGTGTGCAGTCTCGATGTCTATCGTGATCGAGTAGGCGTACCGGGCGCAACATGTAAAAGTACCGCATAGCCAGTAAAAAGACTTTCACGAGATTTGAGACGTACGAAGACGTGTCGTAGTTTACTCATCTAGTGAATTACAGGCTATATAGAATTTCTCAGCAATTCTCACTTTACTCGATTGTTAGTGTTTTCACCCGATCATCCACCAAGCCGTACCAAGTTGAAGAGAAACTCACTTGCACATTGTTTTACGTAATTGAGCATGTAAAGTTACTAAGGGATACACAAGAAAAAATTTATTTATATATACTCAATAATTTTTTTTCTTGAGTATCCCTTAGTAACTTACATGTTCTGGAAGAGGGTGTGTACTTAACAGAAACACAGATTCTGAAGTAAAAATACGTGATATACGAATAAAAGCACTCGCCTCCAAGAGTAGCAAACGGGTTTTACTCATGGAAACTAGTTCTTATTTTTTTTGTGTTTGAATTGTTAAAATGTGCAAGATTCTTTTCGGTGTCACTTCTCCACATTAACGTTCTTGACGGCCCCCTTTCGAATTATCGACAACGCCTACTCTATTTCCGGGTGTTATGAACCTGTCAATGAAATATGAAGAAAGAAAAAAAAATTCTTAGAGATGTCATGTGCTGAAAGATAAAACAATAATATTTTCCTGTTTTTATTAAGGAAGCAGGGCCTTTGCTGTTTCTTGCTGCAAATGTCGTAAGGACGTAATCTAAAATAGACTTTCATTCACGTTCTGTCCAATCATATTTCAATAGGTTGGAAAATGCTGCCATCAAAAAAACACATAAGGATATAAAATTGAAAAAAAAAAAAAAAAAAAAAAAAAAAAAAAAAAAACGTGAATAGACTTTTTCACATTACAAATTTTTTTTTAATCTACTACTTTATTAAGATTTTTGAAATTCTTAAAAGCCAAAACCACTGTTAAGACGATCAACGAAAGTATTTTTTTCTCTCCAGAAATCTTGTTTCAATGAACAAGGTTTTATAATTATTTTATCAACTTTATCCAAACGAATCAAACAACTTTGTGCGGGGTACTCTGAAATGACCTTCCTTCCTCTCTGATCTGGTTTTGTCAACAACTGCGTACTCAGCCTATGAAATTGTAAAAACAAATAAAAAATTTAACTGGATCATCTCCAGAAAGATATCAACAATTCATATGTCAATTCTAGCTGATTAAAGCCCAAGTATAGTTGTTGTAGAGAAAATTGCATTTTTCAAAAACTTACTCAACTTGTCCTAATATTGTCCCAATAACACATCAATACATGGGCAAGTAATATAACCATGTGCCATGCATGTCTTTTCATGATATGTTATAGTTAGCATAAACATGGGGAGATATTCATCAAAATGAGGCCATACTTCCTTCACTCTCACCCCAGAACTCTGGGCATGCCACACCACTGCTGACTGGTATGGCATGTGGGCATTCTGTGTGTATCAGTCTGTGTATCAATAGCATATACTTTGCACACAAACCACTGCACATTGCACTCTCCCCAGTGTGATCCTGTTTAGGCACGGCCCAGAAACAAATCGATTTACACAGTTTTGTTGCTAAATTCAGGTCTTAGAGTGGATTTTATAACAAATATTTTTGAACACAGAGGTTACTTGAGGTATTAATTCATATTATTCTGCTATGGAAGTAACACAAAAAATATGTTCTCCCAAAACTATACATGAGCTTTAAGTGTGCAGATGGACAGCAAATCATTATATTTGCAGAATATATTTTGCAAGTTTAAAATATTAGGAGATATTTAAGAGATAATTGATATATACAAAGAACTGGAATTCATATCAATTCTACTCCACGTGAAATGTAAATCTAACGTATGACATTAAATCTTAACATAAAGACGCGTCCATTATTTGGAGGAGGGGAAACGCAACATTACATTCATGAGTTTAGTGGAAATGCACGCAGCTGAAAAACAAAACCCGCGCTAACGGCGCGGAAGCGACCGATTGACAACTGCATGCAATTATTACTTAGCGCACAAAAACTCGCCTAAGAAAACTTCCCTGTCGGTAAAATGGAATTGTCAGTCGATCCGTTCGAGGAATTAGTCCTGGACATGAAATAAATAATTAACTTTTATCATAGTTTTCGTAGGTAGATGCTTCAGACCAGATTGGGGAAAAAGACATTTTGGCAAGCCTATAACACCATTGTGCTAAAGTTGTATCAGAATCTTTATTTCACATAGATTGATGTTCCTAACGATTATTGATATAAATAGTGCTCTTGTCACATCTTGCGAAGACGCCGTCCACATTCGATATGCATGTGATATGCGGAAATATTGACCCATCGAGTAAAGATTCGTTTGTGATAATGTTCAAAGTGACAGAACTTTTTTTTTAACCAATCGAGATGAATGTACCATATTTGGAAAGCTGAGAATTCAAGCTTTTAAAAACTGCTTGATTATTCAGGTGTAATATAATTATGCGTAATCGATGAGATGACTATGCAGCGTATGAGCTATTTGAGAGCAAAATTGGCCATATTGTACAGGAATTTGATTTTACTAGGATTTCGAATTGACACAAGTGACAGGACTTTTTTTCCCTTTGCAATAAGTTATTCCTATTTTTGAAAAAATCGGACTTTTAGCGTAGGGGAGACCGGGTATGGACGTTACAAAATTCACATTTTGGGCCAGATAGTTCTAATGAAAGTACTCGCACACTCCACTTTGGGTCTGTAGTTAGCCTATTATGTTTGCTAAAACCTGAGGCACATAAAACTTGAAAACATGTAAACACTAATTAACTACAGCTTAATTAATGAAGACATTTTTTTGTAACAACCTACCCCGTATACGGGGTAGGTTGTTACACCATACGGGGTAAATTGTTACTATGTAAACATACGGGGTAATTTGTTAAAATGTGTAAATCTCTTATACCATACTTTTGTTTTAACTTTCCAGTTTCTTGGTATCGTTAACAGTAGATCAAGTAGAGCTCTAGCATAGAGTAAAGTAATATAGAAATATCAAAATATTAACCCCTGAAAATTGAAACAAAATTACTTTACATGTGTAATGTAATTGGGGTAGGTTGTTACATCGACATGAGGTAGGTTGTTGTAACAACCATACCCATGGTGATTTTACAAATAAAATCAACTGTAGCAAAGCCATTAGCAGAATTACAGGGCATGGTTCAGGGGTATATTAGTGACGTACATGTACTATATTCACAATACCAGACTATCATCATGTGCCTTCAGTTGTAAGAACTATTACAAAATTTCAATTTTTGTCAAAAATTCACTTGGAACTGTAAAAAATGGTTTTTGTTGATTTACTTTTAATAAAACAACGGAAAACCTCACGACCGGCAATTCATCACAGCTATGTGTAGGCTGTATATAGATGCCAGTTAGCACGAACTCTCTTCTTCCAACTTAGCACACTGAGAACTGTAACAACTGACCCGTGTAACTTCCATACCCGGTCTCCCCTACTTATTCAAGTTGATCATTTCTTTGAAAAGATAGTTGCTCGCCATAATCAAGAAAACAAAGTGAAAAAACTGTGGAAAATACAAAAAGTCTATGGCCGCGTTCGCTTTGCGTAGAGTGATAGCGCCCTCTTCCCCTTAAGTTTACAACTAGAATTGATATGAGTTATTTGAACAAATCATATGAAAAGTTGAGGTTAGTTTACCCCCCCCCCCTTCGCCCAAAAGTATTAAATTAAGTTATTCATTGCGCATTCTTATAAAAAACAAAAAACAAAAAAAACCGCTATATCAGCTTGATCAATTATTGTCAACTAGAAAAGCGCTGTGCAGTGTGCAAACTGGTCAAATTTAGAGGGAGCGTATTCCAAGCTTGTTTTCCTTGGCAATTTATTTGTAATTCATATCTAAAGAGCAACTTCTTACCATAATAACGAAAACATTCTTAAATCACATATTTCTCGTATAGCGAAGTAAATTGCAAATGAACATCACAGGTATTATATTCATTTTTTGTTGTCAATGGATGAAAGACTGATTGAATGCTTTCACTGGTGTCACACATTGTCACCACACAATGTAATTCATTCTAAGCATTCACACACAGAGCCTTCTCTAAATGGATTACTTTTTATAATGAGCACTGTGTAGAAACCATCAGCATCATTATTGTCATTTTTTAATTATTATTATTACTTTTATTATTATTATTATTATTATTATTATTATTATTATTATTATTATTATTATTATTATTATTATTATTATTATTATTATTATTATTATTATTATTATTATTATTATTATTAATAGTAGTAGTAGTAGTAGTAGTAGTAGGAATAGTAGTACTATCATTATTATTATTACCGCAGACTAGGCATATTCGTACTAGTTAGTGAAAATATGATAGTAAGGCTAGGTTCCTTTCCCCATTTTATTTCTTTAGAAAGCGATTGTTTTATTTCAGTCATTCCTCTCTTTTTTGTGTCGACAGAGAAGTGAAAGTTATAAAAATAGAATTTAAAGAGTACCACTTTTATGTAAAGCATTTAAAAGCTCTCAAACCAAAAGGTAAGAAAATTGTATAACACTTCATCTTAAGTATTTACTTTCTGGATTCGTTATTATCAGTTATAAGTGGGTGGAAAATATTCCAAATTTCCATTTGCTGTATAGTCTTTGATTAATAACACAATAAATAATACGATAATAATATAAGAAAAAATAAGAAAAATATAGACAGAATGAAATGCGGATATCATAATCTAATATCTCTGGACTTTTACACTTATGCGGCAGTCATATGTACACAACGCAAGATCAGCGCATTGCAATTTGAGAAGATCGCCGACAACGCGCACACTGAGCGTATATATACATAGACAACACATATGAAAACACCTAACGAATGCACAGCGTTGGTCCAGCGCGTTTGACGCATGAGTAACACGAGTGTGTTCCTCTTCTCTTTAGCAAATGCGATTTGTTATAAGTTTCCTTCAAAAATGAAATAAGCCGAACTTAAGTATTATGCTTTCTAGAAATGTACGAAATGGACAGACTGTTCTTTCCTCAATACCTCTGCAGCCGATGGGCCCAGATTTCGTGCTGTATCTCGCTTCTTATCCCTTACAAAAATATCGTGTGGTACCACACAACGGTACCATACAAAATACCACAGGATTTTCCTATGGTTTTTTTGCACAAATACCACACAAAATACCATACAGCAGTATCATACAGCCAAAATACCATAGGATTTCCTATGGTTTTTTGGCACAAATACCACACAAAATACCATAGGATTTCCTGTGGTTTTTTGGCACAAATACCACACAAAATACCATACAGAAGTACCATACAGCCAAAATACCATAGGATTTCCTATGGTTTTTTGGCACAAATACCACAGGATTTCCTATGGTTTTTTGGCACAAATACCACAGGATTTCCTATGGTATTTTAGCACAAGTACCACAAAAAATACCATACAGGTGTACCATACAGCAAAAATACTTAATAGCATTATCCCAAACTAGTACCACACATCAATACCGCACACACTTACCAGGATTATGACATACCGTTGCGACCGGAACACCACACGCCGTTAATTCAGAGATGCCACACGCCGTTACCACAGGACTGCCACTAGACACCCAAGGATACCATACACTGGTATATATACCAATATTTAGCAAAAATATTTTGGGTCACAGTTAGTTATTTTCTATATTTCTTGATAATAATGCAAATGTCAAAACTATCGCTCTTGATGTTACTTTGTGTTTAGGAAATATATTTCCCTAAAAGAAAAAGTATTAATATGCAGGCAATTACTAGTTAATGAGGTAAGCTTCACAAAATACTGATTTGTGCATACAAAAACATTGTATGCAAATGAGCTAATTACCATAGTACCACACGAAGTACCACAGGAATACCATACGAATACCAAACTTCAGCAGTAAACTGCCATAAATCCACTTTGACTAATGCCCGTTGGTTTCATCCCTGTTGGATGTTTGTCTTCAATCAGTTTGTCAAATTTCTATTTGGTCTAATTAATTCCCATTTCGTCTAATCAAGTCGACTAGGTCAAACACCACTTAGTCAATTCCTGTAAGAAACTATCCCTTAAAAAAATATCCTATGACAATACTACACAAGGGTAGGTATTGGCGGCGTCCCGGGTGGACGGGGGACGATCGAGTTCCCCCCCCCCCCCATCGATTTTTGTTTTCTGGGGGATCGTCCACCCTCGATTTTTAAAGCTTAAGAAAAACATATGTACATATAATAGACGAAGAGGCACAGTGTGCGTAAACTGTACCAAGTTCAGGTCATGAAAAAGCAAAATTTTCGGCTCGCGCTTCGCTTGCAAACAAAAACACCAGACAATAATTAAACTGATAATCTTTCTTCAGGTCCCTATATTAATTTATTCTTTTATTTGTTACAACGCTTTATTTGTAACTTTGGCATAGTGTGTGGGGTAGGTCATTCTATTGTGAATTTTGGATATTAGCCTATATTTTATGTCTCTTTGGGGTGCTTTATTTATTCCGATCTAGTGTATAATTAATTCCTCTCCAAATTTGGCGGCAATCAGGGGGACATGTCCCCTTGATTTTCAAAGCTTCACATTTTGTTTTTATTTTCGAAATAATTTGGATAAATTTTGTATTTGCACACTTCTCCAAATGTGATGGAAATAAACTTTTAAATTTCTTTAAATTCTTTGTTTTCAGGTCCGTATCGTTATAAAAAGTGACCATATTCAGAATAGTCCAGTAGAAATTTTGCAGACCCGGAAAAGTTTACAAGTACAAGGTTTTTTGGTTGATTCGTGTTCTAGATGGGTATTTAAGAAAATTTAGCTTGGTTGCCAGCTTGGAAACTTTGAGCAATTTTTTTAATTAGCATAATTAGAATAATGGCCTAATTAGCATATTTATATTATGAAATATGCTGTTAATCTTAATCCAGCAGGCCTGAGATGAGGGACAAAACATTTTTTAAGGGTATTTCATGACGAGGAATCCATTTATGACACTAGTTTTTATTTTCAAGAAATTCTATTGTCTTGAATAGCATAATTAGTATAATGAGCCTATAGTCACATATGCATACACTGTATGTACAATATAAAATCATTCTAACTTATAGAATGATGAAAATTATGGTTCATTCCTGTTCTAGATGGGTATTCAAGTAAATGTAGATTGGTTGCCACATTCGCAATCTTACGGAATTGCTCTTATTAGCATAATTAGAATAATGACCTAATTTGCATATATGCAATATGCTGCTAATATCAATCCAGGTATCCTGAGAATATAAACAAAATACTTTTAAGGGGTATCTATAATAAGGAATTAATTTATGACACTACTTTTCATCTCCAAGTTCTTCTTTATTGTCTTAGAGAGCATAATTAGCATAATTAGCTTTTATGCATGTACACTGACTACATACAATATGGAGTCATTCTTATTTACAGGGAGATGACAATTGTTGTCGATTCGTCTTCTAGATGGGTTTGCAAGTGAATTCAGCTTGAATGCCATATTGACATTTCTGAGCATTTTTTTAATTAGGATAATAATGGCATAATTAGCATTATTCTAATTCCCTATTAATCCTAATACAGGAACCCTGATAATTCGAACAAAACAATTTTAAGGGTTAGCTTAAAGAAGGAATTCATTTATGACACAAGTTTTTATTTTCAAGTAAGTCTTCACTAGCAAAATCAGCATAATGAGATTATATTATTTACAATACATACCGTATATGGGGATGATTGTCATCGTTAGTAGAAAGCCTTAAGTTGTCAAATGCAATAATGTCAGTCATAATATACAACATATTAATATTGATGAGAAGATACAATATACTGGCCCAATTATCTCAAATATCAGATATAAAAAGTCAATGCCATGGTCAATCGTACATATATATTGAGGAATAATACATTTTATATTTCATTGCATCTTTACATATATATAGTTACACATAGTTACGAATGAACTATATCATTTTCGTCTTTCCATGAATAAGAATGACTCAGTATTGTACATACAGTGAGACATGAATATTTGCACATACAGGCTACATGCATATATTGCAATGCAATTCTATTAAGAATGGCTTTGAAATAAAAAAACTAGTGTTAAAAATTAATTCCTTGTTTTAGGCAACTCTTGTAAAGTTGTTTCATGCATATTCTCAACATCCTGTTTTAATTTGCTAATTATGCTTATTACTGTATATAGGTCATTATTCTAATTATGCTAATAAAAATAATTGCTCAAGATTGCCAATCTGGCAATCAAGCTGAATTTACTTGAAATATCGATCAGAACACGAATCAACAAAAAAACATTTGTCTTCTTGTAAATAAGAATAACTTTATATTGTATGTAGTAAGTGTATGCATAAAAGCTGATTATGCTAATTATGCACTCTAAGACAATAAAGAAGAACTTTGAGATGAAAAGTAGTGTCATAAATGAATTCCTTATTATAGATACCCCTTAAAAAGTATTTTGTTTATATTCTCAGGATACCTGGATTAATATTAGCAGCATATTGCATATATGCAAATTAGGTCATTATTCTAATTATGCTAATAAGAGCAATTCCTCAAGACTGCGAATGTGGCAACCAAGCTACATTTACTTGAATATCCATCTAGAACACGAATGAACCATATTTTTCATCATTCTTTAAGTGAGAATGCCTTTATAGTGTACATACAGTGTATGCATATGTGACTATAGGCTCATTATGCTAATTATGCTATTCAAGACAATAGAATTTCTTGAAAATAAAAACTAGTGTTATAAATGAATTCCTCTTTATGGAAAGCCCTTAAGAAAGTGTTTCATATCTGTTCTCACGCCTCCAGGGCTAAAATTAGCTGCATAATACATATTATAAATATGCTAATTAGGTCATTATTCTAATTATGCTAATTAAAAAAATTGCTCAAGGTTGCCAAGCTGGCAACCAAGCTAATTTTTCTTAAATACCCATCTAGAACACGAATCAACCAAAAAACCTTGTGCTTAAAGACTTTTCCGGGTCTTGTACATGGCCTATGGGACCATCTACTGGACTAGAAAGGGATTACAAACATTTATATATACATTGTAAAACGTTGATTTATGAGATTTTCACTCGCTCTTCGTAATTGTATTTTCTTTAAGAGTAGTGATTATCAGCTAGTGAATAGATTGATTAATGTTATTATAGAGCAAAATGTTTAGCTCGCGCTACGCGCTCACAAACAAATAACAATACAATGATTTAAATACCATACATGTGGTATACATGTGGTATTTGTGCCAGAAAACCATACAGCAATACCACACATATGGTATTTGTGCAAAAAAACCATACAGCAAAACCATACATATGGTATTTGTGCCAAAAAACCATACATAAATACCATACATATGGTATTTGTGCCAGAAAACCATACAGCAATACCATACATCTGGTATTTGTGCCAAAAAACCATACAGCAAAACCATGCATATGGTATTTGTGCCAAAAAAACATACAGAAATACCATACATATGGTATTTGTGCCAAAAATCATACAGAAATACCATACATATGGTATTTGTGCCAAAAAACCATACAGCAAAACCATACATATGGTATTTGTGCCAAAAAACTATACAGAAATACCATACATATGGTATTTGTGCCAAAAAACCATACAGAAATACCATACATATGGTATTTGTGCCAGAAAACCATACAGCAATACCATACATATGGTATTTGTGCCAAAAAACCATACAGCAAAACCATGCATATGGTATTTGTGCCAGAAAAAAAAACATACAGAAATACCATACGTATGGTATTTGTGCCAAAAAACCATACAAAAATACCATACATATGGTATTTGTGCCAAAAACCATACAGCAATACCATACATATGGTATTTGTGCCAAATACCACATCACTGCTGTATGGTATTCTTATGGTACCCTTTTCCTGTGTGGTATTTCCCTATGGTTCTTCTATGGTATTTGATTGTACCATAGAAATACCATAGGAATACCACAGGACATTCAGAAATACCATATGAATACCACAGGACATTCAGAAATACCATAGGAATACCACAGGACATTTTTGTAAGGGATCGACCGTTGCATATTCCACAGACGGGTCCAGAGGCCCTACCTTCAATCGTAATAAATAAATAATGGTGCGTTACTTTTTTCCTCCGTCAGTGCATTGCATATTCAGAGATAATTCAAGGTTTGAGGACAAAGGGGGAAAACAGTAATGTGTGAATAAAAATGAACAAATATTCCGCAGTAGCTCAAAGAATTGAATATTGTTAAACAGCTTCCGAATGCGTTTTACAGCAAACGAATTCAAATACATAATATTCATGAAGTATATTTGTGTTCAAGTTATACTGTTATACCACTTCCAAAAATAAATAAAAATACAAATTATTGTTAAGTACAACCACTGCTGTTCTATTTTTTACGGACACGAAGATTTAAATTTTGATACTGATATGTTATGCCTTCGTTCCTATAATTAACAAGTTGTACTGTTATACCTACCATCCCAAAAATAAAATAAAAATAAAAATTCTTGTAAAGCACAACCACTGCTGTTGTAATTTTTACATAATTCAAATTTAATCAATTTGGCAGACAGAAACAAGATACCCTTCCCCGTAATTATTCCCTCATTACGCCGTTGTTGATTAAACAATATTACCTTTTTTTGTTTAGGATTCGATTTTGCAGGTCTCTTGTCAACTTTGGCATACTCTACTGACGGATCAAGTGGAACAGGTTGGATCTGTAAAACAATTGTAGACATTGTCGGAAATTACATTAATCATAATCTTTGGGTCTTGGAATTACATCTTAATATTCCACCTGGCTGAATATTCAATGTCAAATTCAGATCCTAATATTCAGTGTCCTACTTTAATTTCAAAAGTATGTGCTTTCGTTATTTCATTCCTCTTTGTGGGAGAGGAAATGAGAGCACATTACCGGTATCCCATACCCGCCACACTTTGGATGAAATTATGGTTATTTACAAAGTTCTCAGAAATTCATACTTTCTGATTGCCTGTTCTATTTTTCAATCCTTTGGAATTCTTGGCGACTTCAGCATATTCGACACCTGGAATTAACGGAACCTATATTTGACAAAAGTGCAACCGATTCTTGCTAATGAGAAGAAAACTGTCAATTAAGAAGGGTTAGCAGAATTATTTATTTATATGACGCCAAATCAACCTTTCACTCTATCATTGTTTGAAAGTCAAATTAATCCAATTCAAAGCTGCAATAGTTGCTTAATCTTTCGTCGATGCGTTTACTTAGATTTTAGACGTCTACTCAAACTCAAGAGCTAATATTGTGGTAACTCATAGAGTCATTGAAATAGCACAAAGTTTGATAATGAAATGTGTGAAAAATTAATAAATAAAGCAAATTTAGTAAATAGGTATATGGCATACCTTTCTGCCACTTTTATCCGTCTTCGGGCTTATTCCACCCCACGCGACCACATCCCTGCCCCGACCTCTTCCGGGAGTCTCATCTAGAGGATGAACAAGTGACCGCAATGGAATCTGCTCCTGGGTAGTGGGTAACATACTGATCGAAGGTGTTGACTGAGGCTCAACGGGAGGGGATGGATGTCGATTGGATTGGTCTATTGGGATAGGTGGTGGCACAGGATGGACAAGAGACTGGAGTGGAATTTGCATGCTCGTACTTATACTCGTCGAAGGTGTTGACTGTGATGCAACTGGATGGCGATTAGACTGGACTGTTGGGATAGGTGGTAGTGCTCCTCGATTTTGCCCCGTGGGTCGTTCTGTTGAGACCATCTCTGTAGGAATATTCCCAGTTTCTTCAAAATAAGAAGGAACAAATGGAATGACATGAATGAAGAAAATGAAGAAAATGAATCATTAGATGAGTTCATAAACTAAAGCCATAAAGATCAATATCAAGAATCATATTTGGGTAGGCTATACAAGCCTATCAATATGATGAAATCATCCAAGGTCATTGTTTTCCAAAGAAACATATTTCAATCCACATGGAAGTACCATCTTGCATAATCATAAAGAAACCTTTGGACCTTGCATTTAAGCATGTGCTGAGTTCGACTTACCATTCTTCCTCCATCTACAACGTCAAGGAATGGTCACAATATCAATCAAGAGAATGAGGATGACCAATGCTCCTCCCAGAACATACAAACCTGGTACCAACACACCTAAGATGTCAAAAGAACGATAATGTTAAATCCAGTATGCAGACAAAATATATTAACACTAAACAAAAAGGTAGCTTAAAGTTGCATTAAGTGTGGGAATGTATCTTGTGCAAGTGCTTTTTGCTTTATAAGAGGAAAAAAAGGTCATTCATTACCTTTTGCAGAGGATTGATTTGAAATCGGAATCTCAAAAGTGTCACTTCCAAACTCATTTTCTGCTTTACAGGTTACAGTTTCCTCTAGCAAAGAAACGGAATAGGGTAGATGAATTTCCCAGGTTTTATTTCCCTTCCTGATTGGTTCAAGCGAGACTTCTGTAGATGTTTTACACGATACACTTGCTTCTGGAAAGGCATCCACTTTACACTGGATTACAAAAATACCTTTTTCTATGGAGATTCGTCCGATTATACTTGGACGGTCTGCGAATTAAAAACAAAATAAAAGACCAATACTCAAATACTACGGAAAGGCTGAAAGTATCGCTTTTGATCCTCGCACGTACAAAATCCGCTTTGAATAAATTTGGGAGGGAGGGGGAGTGGATACACACTCATTTCAAGTCCTTAGACTGAAGGTTCTAATTTTACTTTTAAAGACCTAACCTTGAAAATCAGGACTGGTGATAAAGATTTCAGAAATAGTTTTAAAATATAACCGCCTTGTCACGTGTACTTATAATGCCCACTTTCTATGTCTTAATTTTAGTACAGACTGCAGATGAAATCTTTAATTTGAACCAAGAAAAATTGACCAGACATATAATAAGAAATACAAGCAAGAAAATGGGATTCTTTCGGGATTCGGGAACCCAAGTCTCATGATTGCCAGACCGGTGCTCCACCAACTGAGCTATAACAAACACTACATGATTGTCTTTGTTCGTCTTATAAAACCCCTTGGCTTTCGGTGCTTGAGTGCACTGGTCTAGACTCTGCGTGAATTTCTTTTGTGTACGTGCAGATCTACACCACTGCTTTTATTTAGTGTAAGAAGATATAAAACCTGACATAAACCCGAAGGATGGGCATCAACTTGGGGATATGTGCGAAGGAACACGGCGAGATATTGAGGCCTTTTAGTGGAATGTAGAACGAAGAGGAAAACTTACAAGAAATATATAATATGAAATGGAAAGAAAATGGGATGCCATGTATTCCAGCTATGGCAAACCCAATGTCTAGTATTGGTCCCAGAAAACCCTTTCGGCTCTGAGAAAAATCTGTAACTGAGAGAAGTCTTTAATTGTGCAAAACCTAAGTTTTTTTTAAAATATGATAATTGGTATATACTAAAAGGTCTTCAAGTACTAGTACTCACAATGTACAGTAAGTCGGAAGTCTTTTCGGAGGACAATCCCTCTGGAAGCATTTGAGTAGCAGGTGTAAAGTCCAGAATGTTCACGACGGATTTCATCAAACCTAATAACCTCTGAAGCTCCGTCGCGATCTGAAGTTACGGGTTGCTCAGGTTCAACACCTTTAACCCATCTCAAGGTGAAATCCACAGACAAATGTTCCAGTGGAGATGAGCAGTTTAGTTGCAGACCTCTCGTACCTTCTATCAGTGGCCGAGTTCCATGATGCAAAGCTACATCTGGTAAATCTGTGTAGGACAAACAGTCAGGTAATGCAATATCCATTAGGTTCTTATTTTCCCCCTTACATTAACTGTATTTTTTAGACCAATTTTAATTTATTTATATGGCTTAGATATAGTGAGGTATGTGCATGTACAGTTTGAATGTATACAGTGCGTATCAATAAAAACGGGACTATTTTTGAAAAGTCTGTCAAAATTTCGTTTCAAGTTATGATGTCTATATTTTGATGGTAATAGATGCTCTGAAGTCTTTATCTGTCAAATGCCATTAAAAAGGTAAGTTTTGTTCATACTTGAGTGAACAAGGAATGTTTATGTTGGGGGGGGGGGACAAATGGAAGAAAATGAGAAATATGATCATCAGACTTCTTCCTAATCAGCAAACTTCCTCTCATCTCATTACCATTTGCCATTATTTCTAAATTATGCTTTCAAAAATTAATTTACAAAGCTAATTATTTACTTGATTTGTTTTTTGTTTGTTTTTTTTTCCATTTTAATATGTTATATTTTAGCATTGAATTATTCTTCATACTTTTTAACTTAAAAAGACAAAACTTTGTTGTCAACACAAGTATGGGGATTTAAGTTATTGATCGGGAAATTGATTGCTCTGAAATTTCATCTTTCAAATGCCTTTACAAAAAAGTTAGTTTATGCTTGAGCGAACACGGAACGTTTTTTTCGGGTGTTCAACAAAAATTTACGGCAAATTCAAAGGGTATTGAAGTTTTATTATTCTGAATGAGGCACTCTTTTTCGTGTTGATTATTAGTTTGCACCAATCAATGATTATGTTAGTCTTTTGGGTCGATTTCCTTTGATTCTTCGAATGATTTAATCAATTGTTCGAACAATCAATGAAAAAGTAATCAATCAAACATACAAACATTTAATTAATAACACAATAATTCATTCAAAAGGTAAATGCAAATATTCAAAGAAATCAACAAGCAAGGCAGTCAGTCAATCAATCTCTGCATTAATATTGCAAATCCCCTTAGTTTGGTTGCAACGTATGATTCATTGAATAATCCCATGCTAAAAGATAACATATTAAAGGAAAAAAAAAACAAACAAACAAATCAAGTAAATTCATAGCTTTGTAAATGAATTTTTAAAGCATCATTCGAAATACTGGCTAATGGCAATGAAAAGGTTTAGAGCGAGTCCGCTGACTAGCAAGAAGTCTAAAGATCATATTTTTAATTTTCTGCCATTTGTGCGCAAGCCTTTTTTGGAACCCCCGACAAAAATGTTCCGTGTTCGCTCAAGCATGAACGAAACTTATATTCTTTAATGACATTTGACAGATAAGACTTCAGAGCATCTATTAACATCAAAATATAGACATAACTTGAGACAAAATCTTTACAGACTTTTCAAAGCAGTCCCGTTTTTATTGATACGCACTGTATATAAGTTAAACGTGTTACATAACGGTCTTATCCTCTTCTTTCTCGTTTTAACAGATGATACTTACATATGCTGATGTTGATTTGGCAAACATCCGAACAGACTTCTTGGCAAAGAGACGTCTTGGACAAGCAGCAGGTAATGTTGGTTGATTTATAGGGGTCAGGTTTGTAATCATAGGTTGGTGTGATGGATGTATCGCTGCTTCCCCAGGAACGATTGAAATGCATATTTGGAAGACCATTATCTTTGGATGTATTAAAGAATATTCTGGGCGTAGTGTGCTGGAACCAACTGATATTTGTGTGACAAGACAACGATTTCCGACCATTCATAATGTTATCCAATGGGTCACAGTTGGGGATATAAAGATGCGAAACACACTCTGCGGATTGAAGACATAGAAACAAAAGTCTACATCTACATTGAATCGGTAACTTGGGCTCAGTAACTTCAAATACAAAATGTATCATCTTGAAATTTTTGTAATGGCAAATAATCACTATTTTTGAACATTTTTATTGAAATATCAATTATCAATATTATTATTATTATTTTTATTACTGTGTTTCTAAATAATTAATTAATTAATTTCTCTACAAATTCACATTTCTGGACATAGGCATAGTTTGTGTAATCTACATCACCTTTAGCGATTTTTAGTTGTCCAAGTGTTAAAACCATCTGTAGGATTTACCCCTTTAACCAAATGATAATCTTTCACTTAATTTTTCAACGAATTTCGCCATTCTATGTCATACAATAGGCTTACATTACAATAAACATTTTGGCGCCACCCTCCACGGTATGGAACCCTTGAGATTATTAGTCATAAAAGCACGTTTTTCTAAATGCACTATCTTATAAAACATATGACTGGTGAAATTTGTCTTCGATACGAACCAAATAATTACGCTTATCCATTAATCTTCTCTAAGGTCATTGTATATGCATAGATTATTGATTTTTGAAGACATACCTTTGACCACTAATCTAACGGATCTCTTCACGGGTTCCACATTTACTTCTTTATTCCCCTTCGTGATGCATGTTAGAACTGTTCCATTATCTTCTGAAGTCGGTGTAAATGCAATAATTCGTGATGACACTGCCAGTCGTGGGTCATTTCCTCCCTCGAATTCTGTCTCATGCTCACTGAAGACAAGCGAACCATTCCTTCTCCACTCTAGATTGACAGGAGGCTTGACTGATGTATTCGTCTGACATACGACCGATGTGTTGACACCAGCTATGACGGTCAAGTATTCAGAGTCGATTGTTGCTGTCTTGGGGGTGAGCGTTAACCCTACAGGTGGTACTGTAAAGAAAATATGACACTGTTTACTTTTACTCTGTAATTAAGTTTCAAAAGATTTAACAACTATTTTCCCAACGGTGCAGAACATTCCATTTGCATCCATAATATCCAATGAAAAGCACACCTATCAGGGGGCTGTTGACAGCCCCCTGTTTTACCTCACGCCGACCAAGCAAAAGTGTACAATTATTATTATTATTATTATCATTATTATTATTATTATTATTATTATTATTTTTAATTTTTTGGGGGGTTCATGTCGTCACGCTGGCCAAGCGTTAAGCAAAGGGGGGGGGGGATGGTGGTCATTTGGGTCAGACATCCATTTTTCCAGGGGAGGGGGGGGGGGAAGGGTCAAACTACCCGAAGTTTCTTGATCCACGCCTGGATCGTCTAGAAAGATGTAGCGTTTGATGGATGCTGCAAATCAGTTGCAAAAATAGTAATAATAATAATAAAATGAATAAATAAAACAAAAAAACATTAAAAAAATAAATCATTCATTACACGTACTAAATAAAAATAAGGGGGAGCTCTCCATATATAGGTCTTTGGGGTCGACAATGTTCAAAGTTGAAAAGATTTTTATAAATAATAAATAAAAATTAAGGTTACAGCTAGCTCGTTGTTCCGAAGGTTCGTTCTTCCGAACACATACATTTCCTATACCTAGATGATCGTTTGTCCGAAAATGAAATAAGGTTTGTTGTTTCGAACATTTGTTGCATTATTTCAGAACATCGAACTTTCGAAACAACGAACTGCACCCAAAATTACGATGGGAGATTATGGAAGAGTTGGCCTCAGGATTGCATGCACTCTAAATAATTTGCCTGTCCGATGTGGTTACTTCATGCTGACATATTCTCACATATAAGGTACATAATGATTCTCTGCTATCAATTTCCAACGAACTGCCCTATAAAAATATCCAATATTGTAATTATTATTTAAATACCCCAAAAACATATAAATCTTAATGGTTTTATTCTTTTCCAGCAGTCTTTTAAAGTGCATCACAATGCATGGTAGTTGAAGTTGTAATGAATTTTATGTTTCCAACATCTTGTCAAGATGGCGCAACTAATCAAAGTTACGCACTGCAATTTCTCAAGTAACACTCATTTCATTGGCCGATGATAAACTTGTGGGCGAGGCAAAATGCTCATTGAATCCAATATGAATACAATTGGACTGTTTTCAAAAGCATGAACGTTGAAAATCATAATTCTCTGAAACGATCTCGCAGGGCGTCAAATATATCTACGCCTCTAAAACCCTACATCTTAATAATAATATACAACATTTCTTGGTATATTTACAGTATTATTTTCAAAGAAATTATATCAAAGTTGATATAATTTATAGGCCTAATGCCTTCTATAATTAGAGAGAGAGAGAAAAGAGTTCCCTGCAAACGTTACCTCCTTTACTACCTTCTTGTATGCCTCCGCGACGAAGTCTCTCTGGAGATTATGTTTTCGGGTTGTCCGAAAGGTCAATATCAAAGATTTGTTTGTATAAATGAAAATGCGTAGATGAATATGTTATATCCGATCTGGCAATGGCTGAGGCATAATTTTCGACCGTGCGCGGTCGAGGATTCATTGTTTAAAAAAAAATAATAATAAAAATAAAAAAATTATATCAAATTTAAATAGCCGTTTTATACCGTGCATTTTATTTCCTTTTTAACTATTTTTATTCCACACATTTGATGACACTCTTTAAAAATGGTGTAATTTGAACCGGGCCAAGAAGATAAAAAAACGTATTACTTTTTATCATAAATAAAAGCGTTGAAAATATACCTTTTGAAGTGAATAGTTTTCATGATATTTAAAAATGGAGAAGCTATAGCTGTATTATATGCTACCTTTGCGGAACTTCGCAATGTCACGAATGTGGCTGCAAGTGTTGCATTGTAGGCCTATGTGCGAAACAAGCACGATATTTTTCATAGAGTGTATTAAAGTTTGTGCAAGATTGAACGAATATGATATTAAGATTTTACTGCGTATAATATAAGTATCAGTATACTATCTCACCATTAACTGAAAGATAGGTTGTACAATATTTAGGCACTGGATGTATTAGTATTCCACATGTGTAGATGCCATCAGCCTCCAATGATACATTTGGTTTCTTCAGAATGCTCGTGTAGTTCTGTCCTTCTTTTAGAAGCATGTGATTAATGTTGGATGTGTTGCAATTATCACGTTTGCAGAAGAACAAAAGTTCTTTATGATTGACGAAAGTCCATCGTATATCGAGGAAATTATCATTCGTCAAATTATGGACGTAGCTGCAATGTAATTCCACATCCTCCCCAATCACATGTGTTTTGTTGGTAAATACGTCACATGATGAATCTAATGGATGAAACGTAGAAGAAAAATCTCACTGAAGTTAAATGAAACATTGTATTAATTTTGGTACCTTTCTTGTCTAAATGATACGAATGCCAAGAGTGAGCTTATTTTATTATCATTATTTTTTTGGTATAAACCTATAGCGAATAGCTTTCAAGCCATTGTTCTTCGGCTTTATAAACATCCATCATCGTGTATGGAAACGGGGATATAAAGTTTATAGTAATAAAAAAAACTCTTCCATTTGACATAGTTATTGCTCTCTCATATTTCTATGAGCATGATTAGGAGGAGGGTATATGTGGAAGTTTTAATAAATGTTGGGGCAATTTCTCCCATGGTACGACCGATCGACGCCCATGGCAAACATTCATCTATCAGGATTATGTCACAATTTAACAAACGGAGATATACTTACAGTACACGTTATCTCCAATTATTAAACCGATCAAAATTGTTATAAGAGCCTTCATAGCTAGGTTGTAACGAAGAGCATACACTTCACTAAAAATGCAGATATACATGTACAACTAAACGTATATCTAGGTTGTGATAAGTAGTTTCCAATAGCTATTTTCGGTTTCTGATAGAAAAATTAGGACTAGTTCAACCTGCGGTTGCAGGGGAAGGGGTGGCGGGCCCCGCCCGGTCCCCTGTATTTAGAAAAATGCCCCCCCCCCCCTCTCCGTGGTGAATTACACTGTTAGAACGCTGTGTAAAATATCGCTGTTTAAAAAAAAAAATTGTTTAAAAATGTTAATATTGTTGTTTGATATTTAAACATAGTTGTTCGAAACCAAAATATCGAGGTTTGATACTCTTAGATAAGAGCTTTTTAGAGATAATAAATATATAACGTGAATAAAATTTAACAGGGGTTCCTTTAAAAAGCCGAGGCAAAAGTCACCGTCGTGAGCCAATGAGCAAAGCACATATCCCTAAATGCGAGGTAAATTTTCCTCGCAAGATTACGGCGCAACATTTTTCATGGCTTATAGTCACGCGTTGAGGTTACACAGGCCTAATTACTTCGAAGACACCAAAAATGTGATTGCGAGCCAACCCAAAGACAAAATAACTAATTTCAAACGCCAGATTGACAAAAATGTATTAATTTGATTGGTTTATTGACACCGATTCCTAGGGAAGCAAGACTTGGTCATTCTTTGCACAAATGGGAAAAATCTAGGCAGTTGTTTTGGAACTATATGACGAGGGCGAACGTCACTTTACTGCCCCTGACACCCTATCCAACAGTGTCCGCGAGAGGGTGCTTTATTTTCTTCATTAATTCAAAATCGAGCAGGCTATGCTTAGGTTTTGAGACTATCAACGAGAAGATGAGTAAATTGTCTTTGAATTACTACTCGACAATAGTTAGCCCAATTTTCACCCTTTTCTCTACAAACGTTTCGAAATCTGAAATTAACACCGGAGTCAACAGGGAAATATTTACCACAGTGACACCTATAGAAGTTTCAAATGCCAGAGCTGATTGATTTATTCTGAGGTAATAATAATAATCAGGCGACTGATGCACCGCGCCCTTCCCCCCCTCCCCACCGAAAAAAAAAAAGAAAGAAAGGAGGAGAAAAGGGGAGAAATAAGAAAAAGAGAGAGAAAAGAAGAAAAAGAAAGAAAGAGAAGTGAATAAGGCCCAACTTTATTCAATAAGAAGCGCGATATAGGCTTTTTTGGGTTTTAAACGACTATAACTAAGGCCTTTAAAGATAATCTAGAGTAGTAGTCATGATTAAATAAATCAAAACATTCTTGTTCATACCACAATCTCAAGCATAGGTAATAAATACTACACACCAAAGGAATTTACAGAAAATTGCGTATTTGCTGAGAAAAGAGCAAAATAAGCATAATTTCTCTATCTGGACGTCCCGTCAAAGCACATGCGTGATTAACACGGCCATGTGGAAAGTCTACGGGTAAATCATGTGCACGCGATTCGCACCGGTTCTGTGTGTCTATGTTGTGCCGTGACTTGTGGCGATTCAGCGGTCTACTCCAAGTCTCAATTTGACGGACTGTTTCGATATTTTATCAATATTTCTTCTGAAACCATTATCGAAACGTGAATATAATCTTGTGTAGGCATATGTATATGGTAATGGAACAATGTGAGGACATATCTTACAGATTTATCTCAAATTATTTTGGCTGTAAGAACTCTAGCTTGGCTTTAATGTGGGGAGGGTCAATGAGGCCGATTTTTCTCATATTATATTTTGCAATATTCTGCTCAAACGCCGTTTTTTTTAAAGAAAAAGATACATTATTGACGAAAAGTAAAAATAAGGAAAATATTGAAAACTCGTGGACCCTCGGCCTCTTGGGAAAAATAGCCGGCCTCGTGGGAATACTAAAAAGTGCCCCTTTATTTGTTCCATATATCTTTTAAAACCCCTACTTTTCGGCTCGCGCTTCGCGCTCGCGGAAACTAATACCCTAGGAGCCAAGGGCCTTTAATCAGCATTTTTGCTGGGGAAGGTTTGAAGGTCTTATCTAGAGTAAAATTTTGCGCTGATTCCAAAAATGTGACTCTTACTGACCGTACCCATGACACTTCGGTCATTTTGGCCAATTTTTGTCCAAAAATGACCATTTTGGTCACTTGTGGTCAAGAGTATTTTATTTCTATCATTTTTGACGATAAGTGGGATTTTTACAATTTATCTGATGTAAAAATGTGCGCTGATTCTGGAAAAAGTGGTTTTAATGACTTTCTGGGTCATTAAAAGGGTTATTTTGGTCAATTTCGGCCAAAAATTGACATTTTTATCATTTTTGGGACAAAAATTAGACCAAAATGACCATCAGAATCATCCAAGTGATGGATTTCCCATCTCAAAACCATTAAAAAAAACTTCCTTGGGTCTAAAAGAATACTCCCATACCATTTTCCTGAAATATTTGGACAGCCCTGGTCATTTAGGCCAGTTTGACCGAAAGTGACCATTTTGCAGTTTTGAGGGATTTTGCTATACAGGCCTATGTATTACACATGTATTATAGTGTATACATGTGTATACATGTAGACATATTATCTTTTCGTTCAACTCATTTCATTAGGAGTTGACTTGTGGTGGAGAAGTGGGAAAAATTGATGCTGATTTAAAAACTAGAGGTCTTATTCAACCTACCCATAAGGTTCTGGTCACTTATTGGTCACTTATTGGCCGAAGGTTGACTATTAGCCCAAATGAAATAAAAATAATATTTACAATTTATATAGCGCCTAATATAGTTAGACTGTTTCTCTAAGCACTTTACAGACATTTTTTTTATCATTCCGGTCATCAGAAATAGATTTCCCCGCACACAATATGTGCACATTCTCCACTCCCTACTTTAATGCCGGTCATGAACTATTAATTTTCCATACCATTTTCTTATATGCCGCACACAATATGTGCACATTCTCCACTCCCTACTTTAATGTCGGCCATAATAAAGAACAACAAATGTTTGATATTAGTATTTCACAACAAAAGGCATTCACAAATAATGTCAAATCTGAAAATATGTCGTTTTTAATGTGAATTAATCATTGCAATTCTTACCATTTTGATCCGCACTGAGCATTCCTATATGTGAATGGTCAGTGTGGGTAATAATGGGAACAACCGCCAAAGTGATACCAGTAATCCATTATTTAGTCTACAATGCACTACTTGTATTGAGTTTAATGCTTGAGTTTAATGCCCATCCGCGTTAAAACTGATTATTTGTTTCATTCATTGAGTCTGGTCATTTTGGCCACTTTTTGGTTAAGCAATAATTGAATGTAATTTTTTGTTTTATATTACATAGATACAATTTCACTCACTCAGACTATATTGTACAATTGTCTGCAAAGAATAAAAATTGTATATAATCGTCATGATAGTGCAAAGAAAACACAGAAAAAGAAAATTCCAAGGTGATCATGCTGATCCAAGCTGATCAATATTTCCATAGCAACGTGAAATCTATAGTGATATAATTTAATTTTCATGTCACTATAATTGTAGATCTGCATGACTAGGATCTGTTGACGATTTGAAATATCACCAAGGAATATAGTAATTAAAGAAGAATGTCATGTTAA
>CALNVZ010000174.1:40670991-40697308 GCA_940671915.1 Paracentrotus lividus | reverse complement strand
TGTAGCAGCAAATGATGGAGGTGTCCACAGATTAGTCAACTATAGCTGCCTTGCAAACGAATCGATGGCAGCTTCTAAGACACAGATAAGTCATCTCGTACAAGTTGTTCCCTTATTCCCGGATGAGTGGTATCAATGTACTGGACCCAAGATAGTATTTACAGGCACATAATGGCATGCATAATTGTGGCAGTTCTCGAAGACGTTGTTTCTGCTATCAAGAATGTGATGATTATCACGACTCCAATGAGCAGTAAAATAATGTCAACCACGTCCATGTAATTTATCATACAATAATATTGACACCTTGTTTGCCACCGTGGCGTCTTGGCAGAGACGGTCAAAGACAACTTGAAGAAGTTGTAGACACTTTTTTCCCATCCTTTCAGGAGATGGAGATGACTCACTAGAATCCTTCAAGATCTCATTTACTCTTAACGTTATAATTAAGAAGAGGTCAATTATGTTTGATGCGCGTATTAGCTGCCAGGAGGTCATGTATTCTCCCCACCTGGTTGAAATGCTTTCCTGAGAGAAAGGCATTGCTGGAGCCTTGGTTAAGGACACTGGACTCGCTCATGACACATGTCAAGCAACATAAAAACCGGCTTTTCTATAATGGTAAAGTCATTGAAAGTCGTTGAAATGAAGCATTTTTCAAGACATTCTTCTTCAATTTCGATATTCCAAATCGTCATCAGATCACGGACATGTGTAAATACATGTAGTCATATCACTATATAGAATTCATGTTGCTATGGAAATCACACAATTGGTCATCTTGAATTAGTATGATCAGCTTGGAAATTACTCTTTCTGTGTTTTGCTTATAACATCATGGCGATAATACGATTGTTATTCTTTGTATAAAATTGTACAATATACGCATAGTGATTGAAATCTTATTCTATTTAGATTTTTTTTTTAAATGACATAAAATTAGTGCTTACGTGCCTTTGACCACAAAGCGGCCAAAATGGCCAGAACTTATTGAGTGAGGAAAATAATAAGTTTTAACGGGGTGAGCATTCACAAACATTAAACTCAATACACGTATTGCGTTATAGACTAAATGGTAAATTACTTGCATCCACTTTGGCGGTTGTTACCATTTTGGCCCACACTGACCATTCACATATAGGAATGGTCAGTGTGGGTCAAAATGGTAAGAACCCCCAAAGTGGACATTACAATGATTAAATCACATTAAATACGACAGATTTTCAGACTTGTCATTTTTGTGCATGCCTTTTGTTATGAAAACAAATATCAAACATTTTTTGTTCTTTTAATAGTTCATGGCCGGCATTAAAGTAGGTAGTGGAGAATGTGCACATATTGTGTACGTGAAAATATGTTTCTGATGACCGGGATGATAAAAATGTCTGTAAAGTGCTTAGAGACACAGTCTAACTTTGTTTTAGGCGCTATATGAATTGTAAATACTATTTTTATTTCATTTGGGCTAATGGTCAACCTTCGGCCAATAAGTGACCAATAAGTGACCAATTCATGACCAGAACCTTATGGGTAGGTTGAATTAGACCTCTAGTTTAAATCAGCATCAATTTTTCCCACTTCTCCACCACAAGTCAACTCCTAATGAAATGAGTTGAACGAAAAGATAATACATCTACATGTATACACATGTATACACTAAATACATGTGTAATACATAGGCCTGTATAGCTATTGAGACACGATAGACAGAGAAACATTGATAGGCAATGTACTGAAGTCGAAAAGTCTGCAGTCACTAACTCAACTAGAGAAATGTACAAAAGCGTCAAAGCTATTACAAACAAGTTTACACCAGACTGGATTCTGTTAAAAGCGAACAAGGAGCAGTCCTATCCCAAGGAGCTGATGTAAAAAACAGATGGAAAGAATATTGCAGTAAATTATATAAAAGACCAGATGATTGATTTTCAAGCTGTGATTCCAAAAACAAGAACAGGAGCCCCCACCCCTGAGGAATGAAGTGATACAGGCACTGAACAACATCAAAAATGGGAAGGAGCCTGGATGTGATGACATACCTATCGAACTTCTCAACATTCAGGAAAAAAAGCATCGATGTTATGCATCAACTTTGTGTCACCATCTGGGAGAAGAAAGAGTGGCCAGAAGACTGGGTAAAGTCAATCTTCATAATACTGCACAAGAAGGGAGATGCTATGCAATGTGCAAACAACCGGACAATCGCTCTAATATCACATGCTAGCAAGGTGATTTAAAGATTATAGCAGGAAGAATGAAGAATAGACTAGAAAGAGAGATATCTACAGCTCAAGCTGGTTTTAGACGCAGGGCGTGGAACGAGGACCAGAATACAGCAATCTGAAGTTGATAATGGAAAAACGACGAGATGGGGGAGTATTGTACATTGCCTTCATCGACTATAGTAAAGCCTTCGATACAATCAGACATGAACGCTTATGGCGGAATGTGTGACATGGGCTTTCCCAGCCACATCATTGAGCTCCTACGCAACTGTATATCGATCAGCTGGCAGCTGTCAGAACGGGCTATGGTATGACAGAGTGGTTTCGAAATTGGCAAAGGAGTAAGACAAGGGTGCATACTCTCACACCTCTGTTTAATATCTATCAGAACTGATTATGCGAGAAGCTCTTAACAACTTTACTGGGACTGTGGATGTTGGTGGAAAGATCTATATAGACTTGAGATATCCGACGATGTCGCCCTGCTGGCTGGATCTTTAGAAGAAATGCAAGATCTTCTGAACAGAGTTCAAATCACCAGTGAATCCGCAGGACTCTTCCTTAATGTTTCAAAAACCAAGATCATGATCGTAGGAGAGAAACCATTGGAGCAGAGGTGAAGACAATAATGAATCATACAAGTTAATGGAGAGGTGATTGAAGTTGTTCACCACTTCAGCTACCTGGGGACAATGATCAGTGATCAGTGTAACGACAGCCCAGAACTCAACGTAGACTTGCCATCGCAAAGAATGCAACAGTGTCACTCTCTTCAATATGGAAAGACAAGTCAATCACTAGGACAACAAAGATTCGACTGCAAGATCTTTAGTGTTTCTATTGCAACATATGGTTGTGAGTCCTGGGCGATGAAGAATCAGATAGAAAAACGGGTCGAGGTCTTTGAACTATGGGCTTACAGGCGTCTACTTTGCATCAGCTGGACAGAGAGAAAAACTAATCAATATGTGCTTGACAGCATAGGAAACAAATGGAGATTACTGGAGCACATCGACCAACTAAAGCTTCGGATACTTCGGACATGTGGTACGAGCTGCCAAGACGAGTACGACTTAATGTCTGGAATGGTGTTTGGTAAAAGACGTAGAGGAAGGCAAAAGACTCGGGTGACGGACGGCGTAGTCACTCTCACAGATATGACATTAAGCAAGGCTATAGCAGCCGCACGAGATCGTGTCAAATGGAAGAAAATTGTGCATGATGTCACGGCCGGTCGGAGACCTGACCGATCCGCACCTTGATGATGTATAGCAAAATCCCTCAAAACTGCAAAATGGTCACTTTTCGGTCAAATGGCCTAAATGACCAGGGCTGTCCAAATATTTCAGGAAATGGTATGGGAGTATTCTTTTAGACCCAAGGAAGGTTTTTTAAAATGGTTTTGAGATGGGAAATCCATCACTTGGATGACTCTGATGGTCATTTTGGTCTAATTTTTGTCCCAAAAATGATAAAAATGTCATTTTTGGCCGAAATTGACCAAATGACCCCTTTAAATAACCCAGAGAGTCATTAAACCCACTTTTTCCAGAATCAGCGCACATTTTTACATCAGATAAATTGTAAAAATCCCACTTATCGTCAAAATGATAGAAATAAAATAACTCTTGACCACAAGTGACCATAATGGTCATTTTTGGACAAAAATTGGCCAAAATGGCGAAGTGTCATGGATACGGTCAGTAAGAGTCACATTTTTGGAATCAGCGCAAAATTTTTACTCTAGATAATGACCTTCAAACCTTCCCCAGCAAAAATGCTGATTAAAGGCCCTTGGCTCCTAGGGTATAAATCATAATGCACAAATAACAAAATTTTATACCAATTCAGTAGGGTATGCAGTCTGTGTAAAAAAAAATGGTACAGTCGGGGAAAAATAATTTAGGTGTGAAATATTTTCAAATAATGTGTGTATGTGGTACCAAATTAAAACCAAAATACTTTCCTTGCTGATGCTCTTGGTTCTGTATAATTTGCTGTCGTAAAACAAAAGTTATGCTAAATTTTGTGCGACGAGGAACAAATCGAAATTGCGCACTTCTATTTTTTTGGAGCGCTGAATTCATGGCCATTATCATGATTATGCGAAACCTGCACAAAGGCATGGGACGGCATGCGAAAAATGGATTTTTCTTGATTGTAGAAAAATAGTCATATCTCAAAAATTACACCAAATGTGATGAAAAAAAATTGCAGAAGAAAGTCTGATTTTCCTGCTTTATGAAAATACCAAACAATACCAGGTTGTGATTAATCTTCATACTACAAAACAATTATTTCTACTTGTACCATTTTATTTGACACAGACTGTATAATACACAATTATCTAAAAATACTAGAAGGTGTCCCTTTATTTATTCCATATATTTTTTAAAACCCAAAATTTTCGGCTGGTTTTGAACATTTCAAAACGAGCCAAATCCCTCCATGAATGTTCTAGAATCCCTCCCGAATTTTCGCTCATTCGGGGAGGGAGAACAGCATGCTCCCGAATCCACTGCTGCTGATTCGGTTCTGGTGTAACCCAGGCTTAATTGATTAATATGATCCGGATCGTTACTACCCCAATACTGATACGACCAGGCTTATTTTTAATCGTTTGTTTGTTTTGTTTTGTTTTGTTTGTTCGTTTTGTTTTGTTGTTTTTGTTTTTTGTTTTGTTTTGTTTTTGTATTTTCTGATCGAAACTTGCTCTGATCAGAAAAGCATTGTCATAATTTTAAGTGGTTGACCTGCTGCTGCAGTTTACTTTTTTTCCCCTAACAATATAAAACATAAAAGTTAGATATATATTAAATATATAATATATACTAAAATTATCTGTTCGTAGTTTTATTCTTGTGAAGTAATCTCCTAAATAGCTCCACGGATTTTTTTTTTTATTTCACAAATGTGAGGTGTCCATATTTAGCCAAAAGCATTGAAATGTTGAATTTGATTCCGACATCACGCTACGTGCATGCGCAAAATTTTATCACGTTAGGTGCATGCGCATCTTTTTTCTTAGGCCTATTACAATTTTTTTTTACCTATTTTTATTTTCTTCTGTCGCGGGAATATCTCGGGGACGTCTCTGAGACGTCTGCGCGACTAAAAACATTCAAAATCATTTCAAACCAGTCTCAAATTAGTTCCAAATTCGTTTTATCCCGTGTAATGACAAGTGACTTGCCACCATTAGTTTATTGTTGGTTTCGCGTCAAATGTCCTTTCTTTAATATGTCAGGTCAAAATAATACTTCAATCGTGTCGGAAAATGTCATTTTTGATGATTAATATGCAGCCAATTAATCAATCGTTGTGGACAGTTCAATAATGCACTTCATTTTTAAGCAAAGTTACAACATTTAACTTCAAGTTAACGAGAAAATAGATAAATTAGCTTCCTCCGACGTAAAACTCGCAAAGCCATATCAAAATTCTTAACCACCGATACCCCTAGTTTAGAATTCTTTACAAATGTTTGTACAGATCTGATCTCGAATGACGTCATCCGAGTCTACATTCGTACGATTAGACGCACGCTTCACTGACACTTCATAAAGAAGTCTGCAAACCAGCGTTGCATTCTCGTTTCAAAATCCGTACTATTTTCGTGCGACAGCACGACTCTAAACTCCGCAGCAGAATACGGGCCTCAGAGTGCCATTTACAGGTGTAATGAAGCTAATGTTTTCTTTGTTAAACCAAATGTCCTCTCCAGATACCTATTTTTGTTACTGTATTTCAATCAAATATTTGAATATGTAAACATGGACTTGACGCTCTATAATTTTACACATTTCTGACATATACCCCCTAACATTCAGATTCTGTGCATCTTTTGCTCTTACAACAACTATAATTTGTTAACCCTAGTGAGAAAAAAGTGTACGCTTAACGTGAAATAGCCCACAACTGACGATAAATCTCTGATCGCAAAGATTAGAGATCAATCTCTACATGTAATCACGAAGCATGTGTATTAAATGTATTGTAATATCAGCAAGTATATAGGGGAGACTGGGGTAATTATGGCCCTGGGGTAATTATGACCCCTTTGTCTTTGAGAGCTTATAATTCTTTGCTGCATTACACAATGATAATTTAATTTTTACACATGCCTAGCTAAACTCTTCCTACTATCATATGAGAAAAATAAGCCATTTACATGAAATTTTGTGCTTAGGGGAGCCTAAAATGTACGGCAATTACAATTCTGTTCGTTGGAAAGTGGCAAGTCTGCTTTTTTATGTGGAGTGTGATATCATTAATTAAAATCATTTAAGATGAAATTTTGATTGAAACTGAAACAATAGGAAGTAAAAAAACACAACAGAAACACTTCCACCTGAATATCTACAATAGTAGAGCTGTAAAGGGGGATCAAATTGAAAATGTCATTTGGGGTAATTATGGCCCCCAATGCATAAACGGTGTATAAGCGCAGATAAGCGTAGATGGGGACATTAACTTGTACGATTTTGTACATAAATATATGTATTGCTTTGATTGCAAAATTTCAACATTTTGGCTGAACCAATTATTGATTAAATCATTGTTGGTGGTTGATAAGTGTATTAGGAATACCCAACAACATTTATTATACATTACCATCATTAATTAGCATGATATCTTTGAATTCATAAAGTCATTACAATAGGGGCCATAAATACCCCAACCCGTGGGGTAATTATGGCCCCCCAAAGTTGTTAACATAATGGTAATTAATATGCAAATGAGAACTAGCAGGTTAATAATTTCCTTTGTATATTATAGGTATATGGACCGACTGTATTTTTACATATTTAGAATATCATTGGACTTTTCATTTAATGGTAGTAATAGGAAATGTGAAAAAGGGGGCCATAATTACCCCAGTCTCCCCTACTCAAGACATTTTGTGTTACCGTAACATCTAGGGCTAGGATAAAGGGTGTATCTCACTGGTTGCGAACCAAGACGAATTTACAATGTTTTATATAGAGAGAGAATATACCAACGTATTAAAAAGTGCTCATTATTATGGAAACTTTCTTTTATCCTGCTTTGTTAGGCAAGCCAGAGGGGTTATCTCACTGCTTCAGAATGGTATGTTTTCTTTTGTGCTGATTGTTAGGCAAGCACAAAGGGGTTATGTCACTTTATCAGCATGGTATGCTTTCTTTTGTGCTGCCTTGTTAGGTAAACACAAAGAGGTTATAGTGCATGATCGTGGCATGTTATCTTTTGTACTGTTTTTTTTTGTTTTTTTTTTGGTTATGCAAGCACAAAGGGGGTATATCCAAGGAGGTACAAGCCATGGAGATGTCGCTAGCGGGATTCGTTTGATCGTTTGATCGTTTGATCAAAGCCGCGAGGAGAAAATATGTCGGGCATGTGCTCAACTGGATCTCCCGTGCAGATGGGTAGACTAAAGATTCCCACTTGGCTGCGCTTGTATGGATCACTTTTAAAAGGAGATATTCTTTTGTAATTGAAATTATTTTTCGCTACCACTCGTCTGAAAATTGTGAGCAATATGGACTGTGTACCGAGGCATGCGAAATTGTATAAACAAGTTTGAGTCCCTTTTTGCTGACCTGAGCAAAACATCAATGAAAGAAAACGCGTCTGAATTGGAACTTTGCCAATTGAAAATAGGTGTGAAATTGGAATGTTTTATTTTGCGTTTATGGTTAATGAAAACATCAATCGAAGACACCCGTATATGCTGGATTATTATTATCATTTTCAAACATATTTTGGGGAAATAAAAAAAAATTATCGAGTAAAAGCGAATAAATACATTTTTGATTCGATTCAAATTTAGTTTCGACCATTTCCATAGATTGTTGCTGGAATAAAATCATATATATTTATATATATATATATATATATATATATGTATATATATATATATATTCAACTATTTTTACAGAGTATATACCCTTGCAACATTTGACATGATAAGTTCGCCAGGAAAGTTTGAACGTGTTCAAAATTTGTTAGCGAATTATATGAAAGTAAATTCCAGGCCAATCAAAACTAATCTGGTAAAAAAACAAAAAATTCGCGTCATTCGCCATTGCAGGATAAAAGACATTCCTTTTTGTCGACTCCATTCATTTCAGAAGTTTGCTACATTCCAAGATACCCCTTTGTCCAGAAAACATATAACAAAAGAAAATGCCTCACGTCGATAGGCGTACCTACTGAAACGGTGTTGATTAGGCACTCTATATTCACGGCTTTGTCTACATTCGCTTCGTTCGCTTGGGTTCGCAACTCAGTGACATACCCCCTTAATTTATTTGGGATATGGTGATGATATGATTCTAACATACTCAGTTATTAGCACAAACACTACGACCATCAGTTTCAACATACTTTTAAAAAATGGATGAATATTTCTTTAGCAATTAGGCCTATAAGATCATGCGTTAACATGCAGTATACACTCACTTAGCACTGGTATTGCAACATAGCTAAATGTGTGCAAGTTTTCATATTTACAAGTCTTTTATATATTGTCATATTTCATTCATGGCCAGAGATTTTCAGAAAATTTTTATATATTCTGAATGAGGAGACTTCTCCCTCTTCATTCCTGAGATCAGTAAATACTCAGACAGGGGCACTTTTTTAAACAAAGGGGCTACAGATGAACAAAGGCCCCTAAAAATGAAATTTTAAGAGGTGGGGATTATCAGTGAATAAAATTATTAAGGAGGAGTCATATTTCTCCGTAAACTGTTTACATGTTTTCATTATGCTTATGGCGAATTAAAAATAGTCATAAGGAGCCATCACAAAGGCTAATGAAAGAAACAACACGCTCAGAAGACAAAATTCTGTTACACCGTTGCTAAGGAGGATGCGTGGCAAAATCAGACGTCATGAATATCCAGCAAAATATAATAGAAGTGTGAAAAAATTCATTTTTATTGTAAACGACACTATATTTACTTCAAGAATTCAACAGTAATTTTGGAATTCGGTGGAATATTAATTCGTTTCTCAGTGTAATAAGGGACTAAAATTTTGCTTGGCAACGATAGAAATAATTCTATATTCTCCGGGTGTTCCTTCTTTTGTCTTTCATTGTAGTGCTACCTCTTTGGTCATTTTTAATTTGCCACAACCTAATGAAAACATGTGAACCATTTTCGGAGAAATATGACTCCTCCTTAATAATTTTATTCACTAATAATCTCCACCTCTTAAAATTTCATTTTTAGGGGTCTTTGTTCATTTGTCGCCCCTTTCTTTAAAAAGTGCCACTGTCTGAGTATTTACTAATCTCAGGAATGAAAAGAGACAAGTCTTCTCTTTCAGAATATACAAACATTTTTGGAAAATCTCTGGCCATGAATGAAATATGACAATATATAAAAGACTTGAAAATATGAAAAAATGCACGAATTTAACTATGTTGCAATACCAGTGCTAAGTGAGTTTACCACACTGTTATAACGCGGTTTAAAAATTTCGCTATTAAAAAAATGTTGGTTTAAAAGTTAAACATACTTGTTTAATATTTAAACATTGTCGTTTAAAACCGGAGAAGCGAGGTTTTATGTCCTTAAAAAAAGACCTGTTTAGAGATTAGAGTTTCGATTTTAAACTGTTTTGTTTAAACAGGCCGAGGCATACGTCACGTGATAGTCATGAGCTAATGGCATCACTCGTTACAAAATCGGCGCAACATTTCAGTCATGGCGAAGGACTTATGTCTCACACATTAAATACGTCTATGAACAGATGTGTTGGCTCAGTGGATAGAGCATCTGCCTTTTAATCGGAGGCCGTGAGTTCGATACCCGACCGCGTTAACCAAAAGTTGGAGCGTTTTTAATTTTTGAGAGAAGCGTTAAACAATACTGTTGATATTTTAAACAACTATTAAACAACAGGTTGTTTAAACTTTTAAACAACAAGAGTGTTAAAGTTTTAAACAACTACAGGTTGTTTAATATCTAAACAACTTTGAATAAATTGTATATTATAATGCTTTACAAGAACAAAAGGTAACCATATCTATAAGCTCAGACATGAGAATTAAATAACTTTGAACAATAGAAGGGTAACGTCGTTGAAAGAGAAGGGACAAAGACCATCACGCTGGGATGGAGTTACACAAGCTTGCCTTCTAATTGCATTCTTCACTAGCGTTTGCCATCACGAAGCGTTTAATGGTCAAAATGGCAACCAACACATTGAACTTCAGCGTTATTTCTACCAGGATAAGTTAAAGATAGTGAAATATTTTGGAACAAGGATATCCTATCACTCTAATACCACAGCGACATTTCAGTTAAAACGTCTTGTGTCTGGAGATGTGAACCCAAACCCCGGGCCTTCAAGAAATGACAGGGAAGTTCCTCTTCATGAACGCATTGTGTATGACAGATCTGCCCTTTTTAGCTTGAATCATAATCAAATGGAAGACTTCCGAATCAACTACGGGAAAGAATCATTGCCCTTGGTATCAATAAAATACGCCCGACCTATCGAGGAAAAAGGAGTGGAAGGAGAAAACAGAGACAGATTTCAGTTATATCAACATCATCGAAAAGATTGAATGCAGGTCAGGATGGGGCCAACGTGAACAACCTTCGGTTTCTTACAGATACATACTCCACTGGACAAGCAGAGGTGAGCGATATTATACCATGGTGTACCGAAGATTGTTTAAGCATTAGGCACATACAAGTGGTTCACAATAACGGATATCGCCCTCACCGTAGTAAACGAATTCTCAACCAAACTAACTTGTTGGAAATCAAAACAAATGAACACGTTTCAGACCAAGTGACGTCTAATCGACAGACACGTGTTAACCTCACGACTGTTTATCTTTGTAACGCAAGATCATTGAACAATAAGTTGGATGAAATGGAAATAATTATTAGGGAGAAGAAAGTTGCTGTTGCAGCAATAACCGAAACATGGTTCAGATCTGATATGCCATTGCATCTTGTTAACATAACTGACTATACTCTGTTCACGAAGTCACGTCAGCATCGCCAAGGTGGAGGAGTAGCGCTTTATGTTGATGAAATACAGAACCCAGAACAATGCCCATAGAAGTACCCGTTGAACTTGAAGTCCTGTGGGTAAAATAACGACCTGAACGTCGTCCCCGCGCAGTTTCGCAATTGATTATCGTTGTCTATCACCCACCAGATAGTGTGTTCGCAGACAGACTGATAGACCATCTCCAGGACAATATAGATCGAATATTGGGTCAACATCCAGATGCTGGCATAGCCATAATGGGGGACTTTAACCAACTGGACTTAACAAGTTTGCTTGCAAATGCTAACTTCAAACAAATAGTCAAGACGCCGACAAGAGAGAATAGAATCCTTGATAAAATTGTCATGAACTTTCCAGATCTCCATACCCAACCATTTGTGAGTTGCCCCTTAGGAGCCAGTGACCACAACACTGTGCTCTGGTTACCTCATGCTCATACTCATCTTCGTAATGCCACATCAAAACGGATAACAAGACCACTTAGAGACTCGGACATGAGGCGGTTCGGTTCGTGGATTGCAAGTTGTGAATGGAGTTCAGTTATGAATAGCGATTCATCAAATGATGAAGCAGAAGCTTTCTATGACATTCTTAACTCCAATATTGACCAGTTCCTACCTACAAAGACGGTCAAAATGCACTGCCGAGATAAGAAATGGATGACTCCAGCAATCAAGTCCCTGATCAAGGAGCGGCAAATTGCTTTCAGTGGTGGTAACAAAGGGAAAACACGGTATATTTCTAACCGAATTAAAAGGGAAATACGGAAAGCCAAGCATGATTACTACCATGACAGAGTTAGTAAACATTAGAAGGCAAATCCTGCAGAATGGTACAAAGAAATCAAAATCATGACAAATATGAAAAATGTCAACTCGTTTATTAATGTTCCTGGAGTTGACAGAGGTGATTACATTAGTGTAGCGAACAGGATAAATGACTTCTTCAAGTCAGTTGCAGCGGATGTACCGGCCATGGATCTCACAAATCTACCAGCATACTTACCTGACCCTTCTCCACCTCCCAGGATAGAACCTTGGGATGTGTATCAACAGCTCAAGAAGGTGAAGGTAGGAAAAGCTGTAGGACCCGATATGTTGCCCAGCAGAATCATCAAAGAATTCGCATATGAACTGAGCAGGCGCGGATACAGGGGGGGGGCGTCGGACCTGGGCCCCCCCCCCCTGTAATGTAATCCTGGATCCGCCACTGCTGAGTACACCACTGGCACACATATACAGTACTTCACTTGCAGAAGGAGTTGTCCCAAGGTTGTGGAAGAGAGCAGTTGTTGTGCCCGTCCCAAAAAGTGCTCCTGCAAGTATCGACAAGCTCCGCCTCATCTCATTGACAGATTATTTTGCTAAAGTGTTTGAGGGATTTGTTGCGAAATGGCTAATGGAGGACATAGGTCCGTTACTCGACAAGCATATGAAAACGTGAACAATCAAAAAGGACAGTGTTATTTTATACCAAACACGCACAGTTCCACTACAGTGCACTAACGACCAGAAGAATCTTACGGGAAATGTGTGTACTGGGTATAGACTCTCTCTACGTCTGACCGTCGATATCGCGATAACAATGCCCTGAATAAAGACCGTGTAAAAGGAGAGTGCAAAGCTTGCAGTCAGGATCGAAGTATTTTATCATGATATTTTTTTTTATGATATCAAAGCGCGGGGAAAATATTGACCAATCACAAGAAGTTAAAATCATTGGAAAGAGAAATTAATTATATTTTACTTCACTCAGCGTAACTAGGAAATCGATGCGCTGCTGAATTTTACAGAAAGCTTTTAGTGACTGCTGTTTGACCAAAATATCATTTTCACACAGAAAAACGACCCAAAAATGAACTAAAATGGGAGATTTAAAGCTCAAAACGCGAGGGTTTAGGGGTAAAAAAATAATTCTTCCAAGGTTTTATCTTGTTTTAATATACATTACCCTCATAAACTGTGTTAACTAAGTAAATGATCTTCTCGATTTTTTTATATTTCCAGTATATTCAACAAAACTCCCGTTTTTCGGGCATTCCTTCCATTGACAATCGGTGCGTGAAAATGGTTTTCCTAGAAAGAAGCCCCAACGTTTTCATATGAAACAATTTGGCAATAATTAAGGGCTCTTCAACGGCACACTATCTAAGTTGATTTATTGCATGCGTCTTTATCTCCACGCCGAAAAAGCAAAGCCCATCTACACTCGTCATGACAGATTTTCGGAAAGCTTTTGACCGCATAGACCATACTGTTGCAATTGAAAAGATGATCTCATATGGAGTGAAACCGGCATTGATTCGGATGATAGCGGATTTCCTCATTGATAGGAGTCAATGTGTGCGCTATAAAGGTATCACATCTGAGTAGACGACTTGAAGGCTGGAGTGCCTCAAGGTACCATCCTTGGGCCGATTGTATTTCTTACTGTCATAGATGACGCATTACGCGAGTGTGATCTACCATATTGGAAATACGTAGATGATCTCCGTGTTGTCGACATGAGATTTGAAGGAGATCAATCACTTTTGTTGGAAACAACCCTTCAACGCCTTAGCGAATGGTCCTTGTCAAACGGTATGTCCCTAAACCCGGCTAAATGTGAGACCATGCAAATATGTTTTATTCCGAGAGCCCCCCGAATCTCCACTACTTGAAGTAGACCATCAACCTCTCAAGCAATCTGAATCGGTGAAATTATAGGTGTCCATATTCGGAATGATTTTAAAGTGGAATGACCAAGTATGATTCAAATGATAAAACGTGCTAATGGAAGAATACATCTAATTAGTTCTGAAAAGTCATGGTTTGCCTACTGAAGACCTCTGCACAATCTACATCGGTTTTCTAAGACCTTTATTAGAGTAGCGCTACCGCGGTTTGGAATGGTGGGCTGACGAAACAGCAGATTGATCGTCTGAAAGAGTACAAAAAAGAACTCTCAAAATAATCTTAGGACCCATATATCGCTCTTATAGGGATGGCCAAACAAAGCAAAAAGCCACTAGAACGGTTTCACTTCACTGTATGGATGTAGTCACCCAATGCATTTAAATGCAAACAATAACCCATGCACTGCCTACTCAATAATACACAGGCAGAGAAACAGCAACATTTTCAATAAAAAAACAGCTTTCGAAATTGTCTTTTGGCCAGTGGTAAATATTAATCATTTTTATTCCTAATTGGTCAGTTTCGCTTCCTTAGAAAATACCTCACCAGAAGATCAACTTCTCCTGTTAGAAAAATTGATATAAAAAAAACTACAGCGTGTTCAAAGTGATGCTTCCGTGTGATGTGTGTTATGATTGGAATTTCTCATGATTGGAATAGATTGAGATAAGGAGAAGTAGATATTTATAAAATTTCACTATTTTTGAACAAAAAAGGTATTGGGGTGAAAAACAAAGAACAATGTTTACCACTGGCCATTTAAGTTTTAAAATTACTCTTGCATTTTCTGGCTTTGTCTGAAACTTGTAAAAGTGTTCTAGCAGCTCATTGAATCTGAGACACTCTTTGGGTCATATCTTTGAAACTGGACATCCAATTGTGATAATTCAAGTACCAAAATGTTTCTTTTAAAATGCTCTATCAAATAAGTCTAGCAAAAACAACTTTAAAATAACTTAAAATTTTAGTGGACATCCCTACTCTTATGATAACGCCTTGAATTTGATGAAGCTACCTTCTTAGGTTGACAGAAGGAAGGGACTGTGTATGACCTTTGCCGAAGCTCAATACCTTATCTAATTGATCTGTTAAATTAAAAATAGTTCAGTCATTTCATGTAATGACTTCGGGCCACCACCTTGTTTTCTGTGTATAATACTACTTCTTATGAGTATTTTTAGAATTTGTGGACCTATTGTAATTAGTTATATGTATTTTAGTGACAATTTAAAAAAAATCATAGTACCAATTTTGAAAAATTCATAATACCTTTAATGACGTAGTCATCATCAACCCAAACACTTAAGCCTGCTATTTTCTTGTCGACCAAAAATGTGGCACTGATATCATTTCAAACTATCCTTTTTTAGCTTACACAATGTGTAAATATTTCAATATTTCAATATTTTCAATATTTCAATATTTCAATGTTTTCAATAATGAAATATTTCAATGTTTTAGAAATTGCAGAAAGCATGACATGCTTTCTGCAGTTTCTAAAATATTGCCATGTTCATCATTCCCAAAACTGGTAATTTGTGTATATTGTATGTAATTTGAATATTGTATTTGTACGCTTCATGTGTACATTTAGAATGAATTATAAGTTATTGTTATTGCTAAATGCTATTGAAACGTAAATTTTATACTTACCCTTAATAATTTGTTACACACTTCTTCGTAAATTCACTTTGTCTTGATTTTTACCAGATGCTAAGTTTTCCTTTTCCCATATCTCAAACCTGGATAAATCATAATTATGTTCTTTTCATGCCTATGCTCGTTGATAACTAGCTGCTCACTTTTCTTTACCCCTTTTCTCCTTCTCTGCTATAAATAATTTCGTAATATTCTTACTTAAACTTAATATTCTTACGTAAATATATACATATCCTAATCACTAGATAATTCCGACTCGACACTTAATAATTATAACATGTACAATATGAGTTGTTTAACTCAAGGAAAATATGATATAAATTATGATCTTTTCTGTCGCAAATGTATGCAATGTATATTTTACCTATGTAAAAATGATTATTTGTAAAAAAATTCTACAATTCGGCCATGTGGCCTTTCGCACAAGTTTTTTCAAATTATATTGTATACATATTTTTAGTATTTGTCAAATTTCTCTTTCGAGATTGTCAGCATGAATTATTATCGGGATAGTGCTATAATGATAGCTGAAGATCATGAGCATTCTGAATACATTAATACATTATTTATTGGGAGCATTTTCCAAAGTGTATAGTTATTTGAGACGGTGCTCTATATTGGCTCAGATTTTCAAAATATTAAAAAGTCCCACATAAAAGTCTTTAATATACATATGCTTTGAGTGATACTGTCGATGGTTTTCAGACTTCATATAGAATGATTTGTCTTTTCATCAAAACCGCCTTATTTAAATTTATATTTTACAGTATTCTATGTCGTATTTGTGGTTTGAAACGTAAATAATTTAAATGCAATTATACTCAAAAGAGCTTAAGACAAAACTTTACAACAGGAGCCTGGCAGGGTGCCGCAGGATAGCCGCAGGCATGGCAGGGGAAACCTTAAACATCGCAAGACCGTAGTCATTTTTTTTACAATGAGGATTGAAAGGAAAACTGTGCGGAACCCTTCCTGTCACCTGCAGGTGCCTGTGCGGGCCCCTAAGTGACTCCACGGGCTTTTACCGGGTTGTCTACTGCCTACCGATTTCATGAAAACGCCGGGAGAATCGAAAACATGCAGTAGATCTTTCCGGCTTTTCTACGGGTAGTGAAACGAGTCCTCGCGCCTGCAGAATCATAAGGGAGCCGGACAGGCACCTTCCGAAAATGACAATTATGTACGGTTCTACTCGCCGTACGGGCCCCAGAATGGGTATGTGATCGTAAAAAAGGTGGGTGTCTTGCGATGCTTTGGCTTTACTTTTGGCTTTCCTGCGGGACCATAAAGGGCACCCCAAGGGTTCCTCAAGGGATCCTAGCGATTTTTCTGCAAATTCTGCAAATAGGAACACTCATCAGCCTTAAATAACCACCGTGTTCATCAGAGCGGACACCGAAAGAACATCTGTCGGCACCCGAATGACACTCTTACGGTCTCTTCACGGGCGTATTTCGATTTCAATCCACATATTAATACTTTTAACCGACCGGGCGCCGTAGGATATGTGACCGCAATAGCGGTAGAATGAAAAATCATCAGGGACCCGTGAGGTCTCTAAATCCACGAAAAGCCGTAGATTTGGGTAAAACGTACGGGGAACCTCTCGAACTGTGATCTAGGCATGGTATAGGTATATAGGTATACAATTAGACGCTAGGGTTGCTATCTTTTTATTCTCAGTTCGACATAATATATTGCAAGATTTCTAACATGGCACCAAGTAATCAATCATTCATTTAATCGTCTAATTCTTTCTTCTTTCTTTGTCATTTTTTTTCTTTTCTTCATAATTTAAGATTAAGAGTGGGGCGACTCAGCCCTATATCGACGTTATATTTAAGCCTATAGGAGCGGCCAGTATTCAGTGGCATCACTCCGAACTTGAGCTGGGGTGGGGGCTGGGGGTTGGTACAACATGGACCTCGCCTCAGCTTTCCAGCTACTTTAACACTAAACATAATTTGAATAAGAATAATACTAAAAAGCGCCCCTTTATTTCTTCAATATATCTTTTAAACCCCCAACTTTCGGGCTCGCGCTTCGCGCTCGCGGATACTTCATCGTAGTGCACAATTAACTCCAATTTTAAGCTCAAAATTTTATACCAGTTCTATATATCAACTCAAATATAAAAATCATAATACTAAATCATAATGCACATATAACTCCAATATTTACCTCAAAACTTTCAGCTCGCCATTCGCGCTCGCGGATACTAAATAAGGTCTGTAATACAAAATTATCTACAATTTCTTATACTAGAAAGTGCCCCTTTATTCTATATATCTTTTAAAACCCAAAATTTTCGGCTCGCGCTTCGCGCTAGCGGAGTCTAAACCATAATGCACAAATATCTCCAATTTTGAGTTTAAAAATTTCGGCTCGCGCTTCGCGCTTGCAGATACCAATAATTCAGTAGGGTAGGCCTACATAATGCGCAATTAACTCAAATTTTTACCTCAAAGTTTTCATCTCACGCTTTGCGCTCGCTTTGCTGTTTTGTCATTACTGAAATACAAAACACATTCTTAAAGCATCAATTAAAATTTGGGGGCCCCTTACAAAAATGTCGTGTGGTACCACGCAACGGTACCATACAAAATACCACAGGATTTTCCTATGGTTTTTTGGCACAAATACCACTCAAAATACCATACAGAAGTACCATACAGCCAAAATACCATAAGATTTCCTATGGTTTTTTTGGGCACAAATACCACACAAAAAACCATACAGCTGTACCAACCAGCCAAAATACCATAGGATTTCCTATGGTTTTTTGGCACAAATACCACACAAAATACCATACAGAAGTACCATACAGCCAAAATACCGCATAGGATTTCCTATGGTATTTTTTTTGGCACAAATAACCATAACAGCCAAAATACCATAGGATTTCCTTGGTTTTTTGGCACAACTACCACCCAAAAACAACAGAAGTACATACCAGCCAAAATACCATATGATTCCTATGGTTTTTTGCACAATACAACACAAAAAACCATACAGCAGTACCATACAGCACATACCATAGATTTCCTATGGTTTTTTGGCACAAATCCACACAAAATACCATCCAAGAAGTACCAAACAGCCAAAATACCATAGATTTCCTATGGTTTTTGGCACAAATACATATCAACCAAAATACCATAGGATTTCCTTTGTTTTTTGGCAAATACCACACAAAAATACCAATACCAGAAGTACCATACAGCCAAATACCATGATTTCGATTTTTTTTGGCAAAATACCATACAGCCAAAATACCATAGATTTCCTCTGGTTTTGGCACAAATACCACACAAAATAACCATACAGAAGTACCATATTCAGCCAAAATAACCATAGGATTTTCCTATGGTTTTTGGCACGAATACCAACACAAATACCATACAGCAAAAATACCATAGGGTTTCCTATGGTATTTTGGCACCAGAATTACACAGGATTGCTATGGTATTTTAGCACAAGTAAACCACAAAAATACATACAGGAGTACCATAACAGCAAAAATACCTATTAGCATTATCCCAAACAGTACCACACATAATACGCACACAGTTACCAAGATTATGACATACCGTTACGACCGGAACACCCCACGCCGTAATTCAGGGATAACACACGCCGTTACACAGGACGCATGCCGCTAGACACCCACGGAAAACTATACTCTGGTATATATACACTATTAGCAAATATATTTTTTGGTCACAGTTAGCTTATTTTTATATCTCTTGATAATAATCGCAAATGTCAAAACTATTCCTCTTGAATGTTACCTTGTGTTTAGGAAATATATTTCCCTGAAAGAAAAAAATATTATATGCAGGCAATTACTAGTTAATGAGGTACTTCAACAAAATACTGATTTTGTGCCATACAAAAACATTGTATGCAAATGGCTAAATTACCATAGTACCAACGAGTACCACAGGAGTACAATACGCACTACAAACTTCAGCAGTAAACTGCCCATAAATCACTTGAATAATGCCTGTTGGTTCATCCCTGGTGGCATGTTTGTTTTCAAACAGGTTCGTCAATACCATTTGGTCTAATTAATTCTCATTATCGTCTAACAGTCGACTTGGTCAAACACCACTTAGTCAATTCCTGTAAGAAACTATCCTTAGAAAAAAAATATCCTGTGACAATACTCGCAACGGTAGGTATTGGCGGTCATCCGGGTGACGGGGAACGATCGAGTCCCCCACCCCCCCCATCGATTTTTGTTTTCTGGGGGTCGTCCACTCCGATTTTAAAGCTTAACAGAAATAATGTAACTATAATAGAACGAAGAGGCACGTGTGCGTAATGAACCAGTTTCAGGTCATAAAAAGCAAAAATTTTCGGCTCGCGCTTCGCCTTGCAAACAAAAACACCAACAATGGTTAAACTAATAATCTTTCTCAGGTCCCTAATTCATTTATCTTTTATGTTACATAACGCTTTATTGTACTTTGGCATAATTGTGAGGTAAGGTCATTCTATTGTGAATTTTGGATATAGCCTCATATTATATGTCTCCTTTGGGGTGCTTTATTTATCGATTTGTGTATGATCAATTCCTTCCAATTTGGCGTCAATCAAGGGGGACGTGTGTCCGCGCACCCAAATGGTAACACATCCAAATGATAACATTTTTTACCTGTCTCACTGAAATGTACTTCCTGTGCGCGCGCGGGCGGCGTGTATAATACATGTATATGCTATACGTATACTACCTAACAGCAATTCTCAGAGCAATTCTTGATTTACGTTTGCAATACTTTTTCATACAAACTTCAACCAATTCATCATTTTGAAGTGGAAATGAGAAAGATTGGCTTTCATCTCAGAGATGTCGTAAGACACATTTTGGGTGTACAGTATACGCCACAATGTTCTTAAAAAATTATCCTCCTATTTTTCATGGATGTTTTGTTTTTTTTTTTTTTTTTGCAAACATATTCTTTATATATTCTCTTTGGTAGCTAATTCATTTGAGCTGATTTTTCTATCAAATTTCCTGTGTAACTCACAAACTTTTGAGCACAAACTTGAGGTTTCCAAAACAGTCCATTTTTCTGCGCCCGTACGACATATTACTATTTTTAATCTCCATTCTATAGGATGTGTATTCAGTCAATAAGTCTGGTATTTAAATTCTGATAGACTTGAGGAGGCCATCATTCACTGGAAATATTTTTTTTTTTTGTTTTTCTGTCAAAAACTGTCAAAATGTATCAATGTCCCGTTACAACACGTAATGGAATCGCCCTCTAACTAATCGATTGCTTTTGACGCGGGATTTTGTATTTGAAGGCTTTTCAATCCAAAGCGAAGGAACCAAGTTGGATTTGAATCATGAATTTGAGGCTGCTAGATATATTTGGAATTTGAATGAACTGATTATTAAATTGGAGTACGAATCCCGAACAGTGACTGGGAATCCTATACTACAAAGAAAATATTTGACTTCTCGAAAGTCACCGTGGACATTTTATGTCCGCTTTTTTTTTTCTTCACGTTTTTTTTAACCCAAAATTTTGCTAGCCGCTACGCGCCTCCCGCACATAAATAGGGTATAACAGCAATAATTAGTAAAAAACAACTCACCTTTTTCTGCGGAGGCAACTATAATTGGAGTGCTCTCAAAGCATATAGGCCTAATGATAGAGGGGCTTCGGTTACAATCCTCTAGACGTAGTTTTTTTACTGCCCTTTCCCGCGTTATAATTTCAAAAGTCATTTAAAACAAAGTAAATCTATTTGGAATCGGTATTTAACACTAATCATAGGGGTAAATTATTTCACACTTTTGCTTAATGTGTATTAAATCTATATGTTGGGCATAAACTTTCTAGTCGAAATTCGAAAGAATTGCTGTAGTTGTGCAGCCGGGTGGAGTGTGCATGGGTGGGGCCTGAGTTGCCTGCAGCCCACAAATAAAGTGCATAAAACTTCTAGTCGAATGAAAGAATTGCTGTCGTGTGCAGCAGGCGTGGGAGTGTGGGGGTGGCCTGAAGTGCCTGCAGCCCACAAAAATTTCGCAGGCAAAAAATGGTCTCCTGTTATTTATTATAGCGCCCTATATAAATATCAGAAATTACCTAACGCCAAACTTCGATTCGGTAAGTCATTCAATAATAGGGTATATTTTTATTTGTAGGGCACGATTAACCAATTTGTATATTCGAATTAATAATAATGGAAATAAACTCAAAATTGGCGCTCGCAATATAAAGAACGAATAATAAAAACAAACAAACAAAAAACAAAACAAAAAACAAGCCAACAAAGATTCCTGAAATAATAGCTACCCGTAGACTAAAATCAATTTTTTATAAGCAGTCCCGTCCTATCCCTAAAATTGGTAACCATGACTTAATCTAAGTCCCTTTTTCAGAAATATGCCCTTTTTCCTTGTGGATTCAGTTAACCGATCTTTTAAAGGAAAAGCACTCGAATTTATTTGGTTTTCAAAAGACGGAGAAGAAATATAGTAAATAAAGATATCAGTGAAAGCGTTTAAGAATCGATTTTCAATTGGACGTCAATAATTGTGAGCTCTCTGTTCATCATGTTTGAGTGATGTAAATTTTGTATATTGCCATGTGGTACTGACCCTCCCGCTGTATTATAGGAGTGAGCCCCCCCCCCTCCAAAGAAAAGCGCTTAATAATGCCGTTTTAACATAGTTCCAATGAGCTAGGTAAGGCAGGTAAAAATGTTACATTTCGAATGTTGCTAATTTTAAAATAAAGTATGTTTGTGTTTCCGGGGCAAAACGAGCGAGATGTATAAGAAGACTGCATACGAAGACAAACCAAAGTTGGGATTTATTTCAATAACATTTTAATTATCTCAAGAGCTGTGGTAGTGGTGGGGGGGGGGAGTAGGCACCTATGATATATTTATTTGGTATGTTAAGGTCCTTTTTTGTGGGGTGGGGAGGGGGGGGTAGGTGTTTAAAAAATATTATGCATCGTGGGCGTCATTAAGTTTGAAACATATTAAGGAGGGGTAGGGCCAGGTCGCTCGATCGATAGGCCGGAGAATTGACGAGCAAAAAAAAAATAATAAAAAAAAAACAATAAAGGTATGCTGTTTTCCAAACTTGCGGCGGATGCCTACACCCCTCTACTCCTTTTGGAACCGCGCCTGAATTGAATTGAATTTATTTATTTATGGTGGGTGGTGGGGGGGACCCTATTAATATTTTTTTTTTTGGTATGTAAGGTCCCTTTTTGTGAGGAGGGGTCCGTCCGCGGAAGATGATGTATATCACGGTCTTTTTTACTTTTTAATTCATTCACATTTCTCTCGCGACTCATCTACTAGGGGAGACCGGGGATGGACGTTACAAAATCATTTTTGGCCAATAATTCTATGAAAGTACTCAAACCCTTCCATTTTGGGTCTGTAGTTAGCCTATTTCCGATTATGTTGATAAACCTGAGGCATCAAAAACATTGAAAATCATGTAAACAACTAATTAAACTACAGCTTAATTTAATGAAGCATTTTTTTTGGTAAACAACCTACCCCGTATCGGGGTTAGTTGTTACACCATAGGCGGTAAAATGTTACTTATTTGTAAACATACGGTAATTTGTTATTTGTAAATCTCTTATACTGCAAACTTTTGTTTCAACTTTCCAGTTTCTTGTATCGTTAACATAAGACTCAAGTAGAAGCCGCTCTAGAATAGACTAAGTAGTAATAGAAATATTAAAATATTAACACCTGAAAATTCGAAACAAATTAGCTTTCATGTGTATGTAATTGGGGAGATTGTTGCATCACAATCGACATGGGGTCAGGTTGTTGTAACAGCCTACCTCATGGTGATTTTTACACATAAATCAAGCTGTAGCACAGCCATTATGCAGAATTACACGGCATGGCTCAGGGGTATACTTAGTGGACAACATGTACTATACTTCACATACAGACTATCATCATGTGCATTCAGTTGTAAGAACATTACAAATTATTGTCAAAAATTGTAAAAAATGTTTTTGGTGGATTTAAATTTTTATAAACCACGAGAAACCTCACGACCGGCAGTTCATCACAGCATGTGGTAAGCTGTATAGAGATGTCATTTAGCACGAAACTCTCTTGTTCAACTTAGCAACTAAGAACTGTAAACAACTGACCCGTGTAACTTCCATCTCCGTCTCCCTACTATAGGCCTATACCCTCGCTAAATATAAAGCTGTCATCGGGTTAACGGGGTATATATTTTTTAATAACTTATTAACTGACTATTGTGTCCTTATAAGGAGGAGAAAGGTGTAATGCGTGTTTATATTATAATTATCTACATAGAGAAATCGGCATTTTAAGAACTTATCATGGGGCGAGGGGGGGGCTCACTCCTCATAATACAGGCGGGGAGGGGTCATTGCCACATGGCAATATACACAATTTGGCATCACCAATCTTGACAGAGAGGCTCAACAAGTGACGTCACAAATTGAAATCAATTGTCTGAGCTTTCACTGATATCTTTAATATTGATTTTCTGGCTCCGTCTTTTTAAAACCAATAAAATTTGAGGGTAAACTTTTTCCTGTTTAAAATATTTTTAACTGTAAACACGATGCGTATTATTTCATGTGATTAAAGAGCCAAGGAAATCAATTATAAAATGGTTTCAGAATAAAGGGGGGCACCACCCAACAAGATTTCTCAGGGCGCCATGATCTCGGGGTTGAGAAAAAACGGAATGTAAACGGGTAGCCTATAATAAAATTAAAAAAAATGGCTGAAGAACACGTAGATAATTCTCGCACTGAAAAGCGGTTCTGCGATCAATATAACCTTAGTTTCAACAGATCAGTTTCGTTTAGGTGATGTCATTTTGTCTTTTTGTTGTTTTTGCGGTGGGCAGGAGGGCCGATGCAGTTTGAAGCCATGGCTCAACTGTGTAATTAAACAAAATAAAAAATCAGGCCTTCCTCCCGCCATAGAAACACAGGCATGCATGTTTGAAGCATTTTTTGAAGTTTCATGAAAATGAAAGTCATTTTGGTTATAATTATATTCACATGTAAAACAAGGCACTTGAAAGCTAATACGTTTTTATAACCAAAAAACTTGAGCAGCGATATTTAATATTGATATATTTTTAATTATTTTATCTATTTATTTTGTTCATCTGTTTATATCATTTTTATTTTTTTTAGTATATATTTATTCTTATTAATTATTATTATTATTATTATATTTGTTTGTTTGGTGTTTTTTTTTTTTTTTTTTTTTTTTTTGGGGGGGGCGGCTGCCAAATTGACCTGAAATATAGGAGCCAATTCAATCTACATTGGGGGGCGCCCAAACTGATCTAAACAACAGGGGCGTTAAATTGATCTTAATCTTAAGGGGCGCCAATTTTGACCTGTAATTAAGGGCAAACCAAATTGATCTTTAGTTTAAAACGAGGAAAAAACCATTCTGTCAGTTCACTAGTAAAGCGGATTTCCCGCTCGCCCCTGTGTGACCAACCCCTACACCCGAAATGTAAGATCGAATTTGGCATCCCAAGTGCTTCAGGTTCAATTTGGCAGTGCCCCTGTTGCCCACAAATTGTCCACACACCACAATTGTCACCCCCCCGCCCCGAACAAATGGGGCGAAATTGTGCAAAAGCTGACACCCAAAATTGTCACCGCACCCCACCCACAATTGTCGCCTAATTTAGAAGGCGACAATTTGTGCTGCACGTGCCGGTCTCAATTTTGGAAACCAAATTGTGCCAATTGTGTAGGCAAATGAACCTAAGAACACATAATGTCCGATGACCGCGACATTTGCTCTTGGAACACATTGCTCCGGGCTTTATTTCGTCTAGAATATAGGTTAGGGTTAGGGTTGTAATAGGGATTTATATTAGTTAGGGTTAGGTTAGGGTAGGGGTATTAGTGTAAGTCCCTGGTTGAAGTTGTTCAATTCGATTGTGTATGGAATTTATAGCGGAGCAATTGTCGCGGCGCAATGTCATGGATTTGTCGCCCATTAACACAAAATTGTTTCAGACCTCCGTGTTATGTGTATGTGCGCTGACTGGTGTGTGTTTCATTGTCTGTGGTAAAGTTGTGTGCGCTGTGCTAAGAGGTGAGTTTTGTGGGTGTGGGTGTATATATGTGGTGTGTATTTTATTTTTGGGGTAAACTTGTTCTAACAGCAGTTTCTCTGATCGTCGTAATACCATTGCCTAACTATTTGGTCTAGTACAGTTGGTCCAATCTCTTCCCACTTTGTCTAATATTGCTTGGTCTCATGACCAATTGGTCTCATTGGGCCGAATAACCAAAATTTAATGGTCTAACCTCTTTTTTATCTAATTCCCAAATAGATATATAATATTTTATTAAACACTGTTAATGTGGTTCTACTTGATTCATGAGCCAGGAAATGTTCTTTTCATTAACTATGACCTTTAAATAAGGCGAAAGGTCAAACAATACATAGTTCAAGTTTTCCAAAATTTTTTTTAGCTGTCATGTTTAGTTGAACTTTGACCTTAACTTATATCATATGTGTCAATGCAAAGAATAGCAAAGTTGATATTCTGATTTATGGGATCACTGACAAGAATACTTATTATCAAGCTGTAATTTAGCCAATAAAAACAGGTTAAAGACCACAATAGAAAGTTTAAGGAAAAATACATAAGGGCCAAAGTTCTTAATACTTAATAATTCTTTGATAACAAAGTTCTACATCACGCCCCTGATT
>CALNVZ010000174.1:40651130-40663215 GCA_940671915.1 Paracentrotus lividus | reverse complement strand
GCTCCGCTATCCCGGATGGAAACATCTTTTATTCACAGCAGGTTGTGTGGCATCGCCACAGCTGAGTGCAGGCTAAAGAGAGTTTTAGTTCGCTATTCGCTCACAAAACGAAACAAAAAGCCAAATAGAATCACACAACACATGACCGTGACGTCCCAACAAACAAAGCCATGCCGTTGCCTAAGGGCGGAGCTAAACGGAGAGGGGAAATGAGCGTGGACGTACGTGCCGCTTGTTGTCCGGGGAAAAAAATTATGACCGAAAAAAACACTCGCCGAAAAACTGCTTTTTTACCACTTTCCCGTTATCATTTTCGCTCATTTTTTTTACAGAGCAAAGATGAAGCATGGTAGAACCAGAAAATAATAATAAAAAAATTTCCTCAAAATTTTGAGTTTTTTATTAGTTTGTCGATTTACTCGGATCTTTGATCTGCGACTTCTCTCTCATTTCGACAAGACGTATCACAATTTACCTCGTTAAGCATGGATTACCTTTTTCATCACAATAAAAGAATTTCCCGCTCCATTTCAAATATAGCGAGCATACATACATACAACATTTACAAAAAAAATACACACAAAAAGAATGGAAACAAATTCCACCATTCTTCAAAGGTCCATATTAATGATAGAATGTAGGGATTTTAGAGGCCGAGTGGATATTGTTAATGAACATTGACGTTTTATTGTTTATGTGTATGGCTCTGTAAACAGTTGAATATTTAAATAGTACAAAATTTATATTTTAACCCTTCCCATTATATTACAACTATTGCCCCTCCCAAAAAAGAAAAAAAGAAATATAAAATAGTAATAAGTAAAAGATTGATGCGCATGCACCTAACGTGAGACTTTTGCGCATGCATGTAGCGTGATGTCAGAATCAAATTCAACGTTTCATTGCTTTTGGCCAAATATGGACACTTCACATTTGTGAAAGAAAAATCCGTGGAGCTATTTAGGAGATTAATTCAAAAGAATAAAACTACGAACAGAAAATTTATTATATTATATATTTAATATATATCTATCTATTGTATGTAATTTTAACAAAATTGTTAGAAATAAAAATAGTTATACACTTGCAGTAGCAGTGTCAACCACTTAAAATTATGGCAATGCTCTGATCAGAGAAAGTTCATCGAAAAATCCAATAAAGAACACAAAAAAAAAAAAAAAAAAAAAAAATAAAAAAAACACACACAAGAAAAACAACAAAACAAAACGAACACATAACTTAAAAAAAACACCCACCTCACCCTCAAAATATATAACATTACAAAACAAAAACAAAAAATTCAAATACTGATTTATAAAAATAAGCCTCGCGTTCGTCATCAATTATGTGGGCAGTAACGATCCGGTCATAATATATCTTAGAGTCAATCTAATGCCTGGGATTACACAAGCAACCGATTACATCTCAGATATCCCTAGCCTAAATCCAACCCCAAATACACCTCTTATATCGGCTGAAAGGGAGTAATATCTGTATCCCTCTCCTCCCAGAAACGAGCAAAAACGATTCGAGCGCAGGACAATTCGCGCTCGGTTATTGAAATGTTCAAACAACACCACTGCCCCGAAAACCTCAACAAACCATCTCCCTAATGTGATCTCCCTCACTACAAAGTGAATGTACCTAATCTCGCTAGGATCATTATATGCCTTTAAGCTATATAATATTCTTATAACTTCTCACACGACGGAATAATAAAATAGTCCCTTTTTCAGCTGAAAATTTCCCAAGCTATGTTTATATGTCCCATCCCAGCACACTAACTGTAACATGACATAGACGTGATATTTAAAAGTGCATGAAAAAAAAAAACTACGGATGAAGTCAAAAGGATAAGCCCGGCTAACGAAACATAGTAAATCATTGCTGATGACACTGATCATTTGATTCAAGAGAAATATATCCCCTATCAGACCCCAACACGCATCTCGGCTACGATCTCAGTGCTGGTTCCCAGCTGACTACTAGACTAACATTCCAGCTTAGTTAACGAAAAGTTTGTAACACGTTTGTCGGACGTATGTCTTTCGGATCTGCCACGGATCGTATTTTCAATACCGACTACGGCTGCCTATTATGTATCCGCTTTAGTTGATACAATGTGCCGTACAAACTCGTAAAACCCCAGTGAGCAGAATACGGGCCCAATAGGCATCTTAAGCACAATCACGTAAATTATTGCTCATATCAGTATATTACCAAGTTTGGAGCACAAAAGCAAATCCACTTGGCAAAAATTAATTTTTCTTTTTTTAAATTTATTTTTGTCCTTTACTGAATCCCAGACCCATGTAGCCAAGGACGTTAAACAATGACAATGTAATGACTTTCAGAAACGCACAGGGTGTTTCGCTGGCAAAACTCCAATATAACTTAACTTCAGTCGCCTATATAGAACTGTCTCACAGATGACGATCCTCACGCGACTAATTTTTCATAAAACCACTGTCTCAAAGTAAATCATCTCAATAGTAGTTATCAAGAGTATCTTCCCGCCGAAGTGTAGATACCACCCTTACTCATTCGTCATTATAAATTAAATAAATATCAATCACCATAATCTCCTCACATCATGTAAACACACATAAGACAGTACAATCTTAAGATATGAGGTGCTATCTAGTTGTGGTTATACTTTCTTGGGACTGAGTGTCACTTGTATAAAGAGACAAGGGGAATCGAGATGCGGAATGTGAGATGCTCTAACCCGCTTTGGTGATTCCTAGCGATAAAGGTATATGGAACGGGCGACCTAGAACTCGGGCAGTGCATTCTTCAACGACTGATTCGTTGCTCAAAATACGAATTCTTTTCGTTAAGGGTAACTTTACGGCTCGTGATGACACAGTTCTTGCTCAGTCGCAGAAGTGTATTATTTCGTGTGCTATGCCGTCTATTAAACTGACATTTAGAACATGCTGATGCTGCTGAACTGATATTGAACAAATAACGATAAGCTAATATACTCGAACTGCTAGGCCTTTATATGAATTGAGTCAAAAGTCGAAATAATGATCTTCGTTATTGTATAATGGGGGAATGGGGAGCGGCGCGTCGGCCGCGGCAAGCCGTCGCTGTATAAATTCCGTATAAAGCCCTCGTCTGCCGATGGTGCTTGGTCGAATGTTGACGAAGTCTATGCGCAGCCCACAAACGGCTAAGAATAGGATCTCGTAGCGAGTTGCTCTGATAGGGAGTTCAACAACGTACATTGCCACGCGGTACCCAGTTGTTACGAGCGTGCCCGAGATTTGAAAGGACACGCGAGAGACCTGACACGGATTATACTGGTGTGGAAAACTGCTACGATTTTGCACACCATTTCACCTCGAAATGTAAACGACATTCCCGAATGCTTTTCTAGCGAATATCTCAGTGTTATATACCCTCTTTCCAGCAAATGTACAATATTCAATTGACGGAGGGTGATTTGAAAGGGGTTCTTTTGAGTCTCGTTTATTTTGAAATAAAGGCCTTTCGATGATATGCTAAAGTTTTATAGATTAGCTCTCAAGGTAGTCACTGCGGAATATTGACACATAGTTAGGTCACACCATATATAGATAGTCGTAGTTGGTTTGATTAGGTTTTTTGACGTGTGCCTTTTATTTTTTACGAATAGTGTTTGACTTATTTTTATTTGGGTAAAATCTGTTTGCTCAAATTGACTTATCGAAAATGAATAACATGAGAGGATAGAATCGACCAAGCTAACTGAAGTATTAATTACTGCAACTCGTCGCTTGAGCATTCTGATATATAAAGGCACAGGGTGTAGTTCCATCAGTCTTTTCAATGATTACATTTGGTTTCTGAAAATGACTTGTTGTCCTATTCTTTACTAAGCTTTGTGCATTAGTGGTAGTTTTACTTATAGCGAGTCTTCGAGAGCAGAAGAGAAACGAAATCCTCGATCTTAAGTTCAATTGGTATCTGATAGATATATCTGTTATTGGGGTGCATAAATAGCGTTGCTAATTCTAATTCCACATTCACCGACGTGGTATTGCACTAGTTGGCTGAAGAGTATAACAGTCCACTGAGAAGTCTTGATCCGAAAAAAAAATGAATATAAAATAAATAGATTATGCTACAAAGCAAATTACGTCAAATGCTATAAGTAATGTAAATAAACTATGTATCTTTAATAATACTGTGGCTGAATCATTGAAGTACATTACTTTTAGCACAATGAAAAGATGGAAGATATAAAAGATAGCGTACCAACACACGAGGTGATACCATATAATTCAAGTATGCACGACTCTAATTCCGCTATTAGATAAGCCTATTGAGTTTGTGTTGGTTAATAAAATAATACGAATAAACAATGTCTCATAGTAATGTACGATAGATAAACCTCTCCTATAAGACCGGGTAAACTACAATATTAAATCTTGATATTTGATATTTCAAGTTTCAGCCACGGTATCTTCAGTTTTCAATATAGTGTTTATCCATGGATATCAGAAGGCACGACCGAATTAGAGTTTGACAGAAATATGTCAATCTGATGACTGAAGCATAGATGATACAAGATATCTTTCTCATATTATCTATAAAATGTGGTAAGAATTTGCAATAGAGCGAGTGAAAGTTTGATGGCACTATGGAAAAGTAATTATAAGAGCTAGGAGAACAATAATCCTAGACTGTGATGACATAACCTTAGTTGTACGCTGTGCTGGAGATTGGTGGTCAAATGGGATATTATCAAAAAAACTTTGGTCATAAACACCTATTGGGACGACCTGCACCAACAAACTGATATGTAGCATCCATAACATTCTCTGGAGAGCAATCATGAAATGATGAGTGACAATATGTTATTTTTCTCCTTCCTGGTGTATCCCCTTGGCTGACATCAGTATTTACAAGAATTGTACATTTGCTGTGCCGAGAAACGACTAAGCGTGAGATCCACTAGATATGAGAGGTCAAAAAACTAGCATTGGCTGTGCATTCTAAGTATTATATTAATCACTTTAATTCGTGTTCATCAAACTTAAATAAGCATTTGACGGAATATAGAGGAGTTTTTCTCTTTTGTCTTCCTTTGAAAGCATGCTCTTCGCCGCGAGTATAATGAGTTTTATGTGTTTTGACAGTGGACTGTTAGAACACTTAAAAAAAAAAAACATTGTTTAAAAAGGTAAACATTTTGTTTAATATTTACACATTGTAGTTTAAAGCCGCGAAATCGAGGTATAATAACCTTAAACAGGAGCTGTTTAGGGATTAAATTAAACTTGCGTTGTTTAAAAAGGCCGAGGCGAATGTCAGGTGATCGTCACGAGCCAACGAGCAGAGACATTACTCGTACGATTCCCTCGCGAGATTACACATTGAGAAGTTCCAAATGCCGGAGCTGATAGAAATATTTAGAGGTAAGCATGTGGACTAAATATAATTGAGCGATGTATTGGATCAGTGGATAGAGCGTCTGTCACATAAACGGGAGGTCGTGGGTTCGATCCCCGGCCGCGTCATACCAAAAGATGTTGAAAAAGGGAAGTTGCCGTTTGGCGTTCAACAAGAAAGGGACAGAGCAATGTCGATCTGGCGCTGCTCAGTGGCTGCCGGGCCCACGATTAATTGGGCATAATAAATCTCCGTTTCACCTTTCAGGACTTGGTTTCGGACAATAATATTTGGATTTTTTTTTTTTCTTTTTCAATACATTAAGTCTAGATGCTTATCTCTGAAGTATCCATGACGAACGCAGTCCGTTTGAAGACAGTATACCCCCTTCTTGCAACACTATTAGTTCTCTTTTCCAAGTGTGACCAGGGACTTGAGAGGAGACCCTGGTGTGACAAACACCTCAATCAGACATCTATCTAAAAAGCATATGTTCCTTGACCTCGGTCCAAACAGTGGTCACCCAAGGTCACAGCTGGGGGCCAACATTGTTTACATTAAACGATCAAGATGTCTGAGAGTATCACAGATATATTTTATTAGTTTTTTACTCTCTTGTTACGTTTCGCTTATATCTGGGTGTATCGTCTTCTTTCGGTTTGGAAAATGAATAAACGATATAATTAAATTTAGAGTTCATAAAAAAATTAAATATGCCTGTTGATAAATCTTGAAAATATCAAATCACAAATCTGACTTACTATTTTTAAGGAAGCCTACTCGAGTGGTGCAGAACACTCGCTGACGATAACGTAACAATCCAGTCTGGGTATATCTAAATTTACCACTCTGACAGTCTCAACGTCAAGACTGGCCTGTGGAGTTGCAGTTCCGATAACCACGGGATTATCTGGCCATGCAAGAGCCCACCTCAGATGGCATTGGGAAATAGTTTCAAACGGAGGATTTTTTATTAAGGGGTCCGACCCGAGGCTCCAGCCTCTCCGGAAACTGGGGCGTTAGCATAAGCAAACTGAGCGAGTATGAACGGTAAATCGGTTCATTACAAGGCTCGCTCGCATGGGTATTGGAACCTAGTCGCCTACATGCCACTAGTTATTCACAATCCACAAATATGTGAGAAAAATTAAAACAGCGAAATGCATATCGAATATTTCTAAATAAACAGAACTCTGAAATCTAACTCAGACAGAGCGGTTTTCGTTTTAAGAATTTGAAAGAATATCTAATACTAACTGCTATTTTATAAAGCTAATAAACATATCCTCGATTGTTTAAGTATAAGTAATATCATATAGAACTACATGCGGCCCGTTATTTAACTAGTAACATAGATAAGTATTAAATACACATCATTACCACAAGTTAAGCAATAGTAAAGAACTATATTAAACTCAATTCAAACATAAGATGAGTGTATATATTGTATAATCATAAAACATGGTCGTCATTTATCCTTTTAATCAACGCTGTGCGACTGAGCTCCAGGGATGATCAATCCAAATCGCCCTGGTGATACACGCACGATTGTTTTAAGATTACTGTTAAATGCAGTCTTAGCTTTATGATCTAGTCACAGAGCTGTGCCTCTTGTAATATGGGCTATATTCAGCTAATAGATTCAAAGGTACTTTAAGTCTCACTTTTGACATTTTCCTTCCAATCATAATTAGTCGTACAAGAATGATGATCTTACTACGATGCATCGTGATCCGATTAAAAAATCTGGCCAGATTAAAAATATGTTATATGCACAACCCTAAGATAGGAACCAAATAGGAACGTGTCATTCCAATTGCAAAGAAACGTATTGCGCGCCTCTGCTTCACAGTTGATATTCGTGAGCCGATAGCAATTTCATGTTTGCAAGCTCAGATGTCGACTCTCACTTCGTAAAAATTCCTCGGTGCCTTTCCAGGGGCCCCGGGGAATTCAAAATTCATTTGAGGCATGCATATTAACTGATGATAATTTACACATTTATGACAAATAATAGAGATTATGTCTAGGTTTCGGAGTAGACAAGAAAATGAAATAATCTATCTTCAAGACAGGCGTATAGACAGCTAGTTGTTGACATAGATAGAATGGATATATTAACAATAGGGGTAAAAGTGCAAGCGATTAGATGTGCACATAGAACAATACACTAAAAAAAAGAAAAATGTCCACCGTAAAAAGTACAATAACAAAACAAAAACATATATAAGAGAAAAAACAAACTAAATCTCGAAATATGAGTAATCTATTACACCGAGATTATCGATAATAGTATCCTCATGTTCTATACAATCATCATGATATTCAACAAAATCATTATTGTTCTACACTCAAATTAACAACCTAAGCAGGTATGTTATACAAGCAGAATAGAAGGCAGCAGCTCCCCACGCGCCTGTTCCCCCCGATCTCCAGTCCTTAATTTTATTCAAGGATGCATTCGTGCCAAAATATCCTTCAAAAACCCATTTAATTCATAAAGATACAAACGGTTTGACAATTCACAATTTGGTCTAAGGAGGTCCCACACTTTATCGATTAATACCGTGTGTTGATACTCATCATTCACATGCGATGAAGCGCTCTCCCCTCAATTAGTTCCAATGACGATCATGTAGTACCTTACTTTTAACCACACTTCTTGCCTGCTTAATTTCGAATATACGCCTTCCCCAATTACCTCCTCCTGATCACCGCGTCTAATATGCCCCTCATTATCTAACAATTTATCACTGATCGCGATTCTAGTAGGCCTAACGGATTGGTAATATGCATGGGGTAGAGCCGATGGACGAATGGCAAACACACATCCTGACGCACACAAAACCTGAACCATAGAGCTCCTAGGAAGATATCACTAATATGATGGCCGATAACGACCAATAAGATTGTTTTTTCAAAAATGAAGAAACCGTAGTAAACAAATAGTCGACTACTGTATGTAAAAATACTTCAAATGAAAAGTAATAATTAGAATGAAAATGTAAAACGGTAAGGATTAACAAACAAGACAAAAGATAAATTAATAATCATAGAAACTAAAATAAGTAAAAAAAAAAAAAACGTGGGGGAAAAAGAGGAACAAATTTATAGAATCTAAACTAAAGAGAGGATAATTTCACACATTCAAACAACAAAAAAAAAAGAAGAGCAAATAAACGAAGGAGAAAAAAATAAATGGAAATGAAGTCAAATGATAGACCCGAGAAAGAAATAAAATGATATGAGAGCAAGTAAAAAAACAATGACTAAACGTGGAAATAAATAAAGATTGATTGCTCATGGACTTTCCCCACTCACCTCTCTTGATTACCTTTAATTCATGTATTGTGTTTACAATGCGTCCACACCCTTAGCCCGTGTGTTTCAGCATGGATAGATGTATAATTGGCTATGTCTATAAAAAACGAATTTGAATCCTAGCTGGAAGCGACTTCCAACAAATTGCTTTAGTTCTTTTTACGCCCGTAATTTTAAGAATATTTATATGATTGCGCTATACGAATGAGACATCTAGTAAGCGCACATTGACGACAATATAGCACAATGCGCAATGAATAAATACAAGTCTTTCTTCTGCACATAAACGATTCATGGAAAAGAACAATAACACGGAAAATCGCTTGACCGATCTTAAACGTTATACTTAAATATAACTCGATGTAGCCCCGCTCCGCGAAAGGTTCGTTATAAATTGACATGTAAACATTTAACGGAATCTCCCGATCTTGATAATGAGTTCTTATAATAATCTCGGATCGGAAAACTATCATTTCATATCCACACTAATTCGTCTAGAGCAGCCATTAGCGATAATTGTTGCTGTGTGGAAACACGCTGTATATGCACCGCTTCCGCTTGGATAAGATGTTAAAAATGTTCGTCCCACACATAATGGAATGGATCCAACATACAAGGAAGAGATTCATATACTGCTCTCCTCAAAATGAAACACACGAATACTCCCAGCAGTAACCATATTGTAGATTGATATGCACTTAAGAAACAACGACATCGAAAATGAAATTCTCCCAATAATATATCTTTCGTAGATATAAGCCAATAATCACATATTTCATATCAAACAGGGAAAGAAGACTTACGAGCCCGATAAAATAATTTATTATATGAAAAAATCTTAAAAGTTATATCCCCTGTAATAAGGTCCAATTTTATGGTTAGCCACTAACTTGTGGACCTGAATCATTGAATGGAAAAACACATCAAGGTCAATGCCATTCCACATTGTTCAGCGCAATGTGTTGAAATGACAAAACATGTCATTTTTGAAGTCTCACAAGCCTAAAATGCAACTTTAAATCAAGGAATGCCGGACCCATTTTCAGATATTTAACATGATTCATGATCACTAATGTATGCAAACGTGACTTCATGAGATCACGGAATTATGAATGAGACTGGAAAAAAGGCCCTATAATCTACAGTGTGGACTATAAATATTCCATTCCTTACTTGATTAAACACTAACAAATTCTTTCGGGGAGTAACATTTGATTTTATTTTCATGAAGAATCCCGAGTTCACGCCCTCTAGTGGGCACAACATTACAAAAAAACATGAGAAATGAAAGAAAGTTGGGCTTCGTCCGATGGTTCAGTGGACTTTACGAATACGGAATATATGAAGACATACGTCTAGCTTAGCGACCAGCATGGAAGCCTATGTGACAAGCCTTTCATTTCATAATAATGCACGGTCCAAATGGACAAAACACTGACAATAAAGTATGAAAACTTTCACTTATTGTTAAACTTTGTAAAAACCATCTACGTATAAAAGATACAACTGGAGGAGGAAATCACATACCTGACCAAACGTGCAAATCAGCCAATTCTATTATGATTATTTAATTCTCCGTGAGACCTTTAGTCAACGATAAATCTTGCACATAGCCTTCACACGTGATATCAAACAGCGATGATCATTGATTTCAAAAACTGATGAATCGAATAAGACACTGAAGCAATAGACGACAGTAACACCCAAAACATCTCAATTAAATCAGAATAGTACACCTCATAATTCTTGTATTATTGTGCTCCCCCGTCGAGCCCCATGAATGCGCTGAAACTATAACGGATTTCTTTTCCGCTGAAAATAAAGTCAAAAACGTATTCCCTCATACACGTCAACGCGAAGATGTCATTCTCATCAGCTAAGAAAATTTCAAAGAATTTTAAGCTGGTACGGTGAAAAAGGGCTTTCTCAGCTATCACGTCAGCTCATCTCAAGCATGGAACTTTTAAGATTCAAACTTGCCACAATAGAGATCATTGACACGTGCCCAGCCAAGAATATACATGCATTCTAAGACAATCACCCAAAAAAATGTTATTTGATATGCTTTCTGTAGTGCAGCAATAAATACACAATGACTCTTCTCGTAACTTTCTAAAAATGGCCTAGTTTATTCGTAGTTCCGATATCGTTGGTAAGCACACGTTTTGATGAACCTCTGACGCTGTAAACATATGTTTAAAATCTATGGAAAATTGAGCGTCGCTGATCATCCGATTGTAATCAATAGTTGTTGATTTATAGCGCTTCTTAAGTGAACTTCAAGAATAATGACAAATATCAACTTCTGCTTTCAACCATAATCACTGAGAGCATGACTACATGATATTTTTCCTCTAAATATTCGGTCCATTTATGGTAGGCTAATTAATTCATCCCTACTATGTGAATAGTTCAAATTAGATATCTTTTTATATAACTACTGGTCTGAAAAATTATTGATTATCTGCAACACAGTGGTGAACTTTCTCTTTTTGCTGTTGGTATAGGTATAAAATGACTTCGAAATCATGAAAAAATGCACGCATTATCTTATGCTATGTTGCAATACCTGATGTATAAGTGAGTGCTATATGTATGAATAGTATAACACGAAAATAAAGAGGTCATCATAGTGCCTATGTTACATGATTGTGCATAGCCATTTGACCCATATTGAAGATGAACTAGGATTCCACTTATTCTATCTTGCAAGTCGCCAAAGTATTCAAAAATATTATCTCACGATCATTTTGTTATTGCTTATTGATCTATTTATGGATATTGAAGATAAATGAGAACTTGAAATCACAACTGAAATACTATTTAGAAACACAACAAAACAAATCTTTTTACGAACTAATGACTGCATTTCAAGGACACATTTCCCTAAGACTCACACCTAAATCTGCACATTTAACGACTGCCAGAGATATATAACAATTTTTTAAAGATAAAACAGAATAGTTTCTTCTTGTTAATGTTAATATGTACAAGAATATTCTTTTCCGTTGTTACGTTTCTCTGCATTTAAAGTTCTTTGACGGCTCCCTTTTCGACTTGTCGACAAGCCTGATCAATTCTATTTCCGGGTTGTGTATGAAACCTGTCAATGAAAATATGAAAAAAAAAAAAACAAGAAATGTAATTCTTAGAGATCCTCATGTTGCCCACTGACACACGATAAACACGATATTTTCCTTGTTTTATATAGGAAAGTAGGGTTTTATTTCTATGTGCAAATGGTCGTAAGGACGTAATCTCACCGAAATAGAGACTTTTATTCACGTTCTTGCCACATAGCATTACACTGGAAAACCTAAACGCTCGTCCCGTCACTGCACGGACCCTACACGGCTCCAGTCCGGTTCAAGACGGAACCTAG
>CALNVZ010000174.1:40624383-40648096 GCA_940671915.1 Paracentrotus lividus | reverse complement strand
CGAAGGGGCGGACATGTCCCCCCCCCCGTCTCCCCGGGATCGCCGCGAATGATCGCGACAGAAAAAAATATATATATATATCGGAGACGTCCTGGAGTATCTGAGTCGGGGGGACGAAGTGAGATACCACCGTTATGGTGGTATCTTAAGGTATTTGCCATGAGACTGATTTGAGACTAATTTGGGACGGGTTTGATACGGTTTTGATTTTTGTCGGGGAAAGATCTAAAAGTGGTCGCAGAGACGTCTCATGAATCTCCGCGACATCTCATGAGTCGAGGGAAAATAGAACATGCTTACGAATGTGTGTGTTTTTTTTCAGACGTCTCTGATGATACATAACGCAAAAATCGGAGACGTCTCCGAGTGTTCGAGTCTCAGAGACATCTCCGCGACGTCAGATACCACCTATACGTCCATAATTTCTACAGAGGAGAAAAACACCATTGTAATTTTCAACTGAGAATGTAAACTAATGTTTTCTTTCAATACTACTGAATTATTAATGGCACTTGACATAAAATAGGCCCACTCGATTTCCTTTTTTGCATATATTAATGTGTTGCTATGTGAGACAAGAAACGTGTTTGTCAGTCATAGCAACAACTAGTTATGCAAATTTGATTCAAAATACTAAACGAGTAGTTCATTCAGGCAACTGGTTCCGCCCTGAATCTGAGACCTTTGTCCGTTGTCATTGTGCTATGTCAGCCATAACCTGAAACCGCTAAGCTTTGATAATTTACCTCGTTAAGCATGGATTACCTTTTTCATCACAATAAAAGAATTTCCCGCTCCATTTCAAATATAGCGGGCATACATACATACAACATTTACAAAAAAAAATACACATAAAAAGAATGGAAACAAATTCCACCATTTTTCAAAGGTCCATATTATTTATAATTATTTGATAGAATGTAGGGATTTCGAGGCCGAGTGGATATTGTTAATGAACATTGACGTTTTATTGTTTATGTGTATGGCTCTGTAAACAGTTGAATATCTAAATAGTGGAAAATTTTTATTTTAACCCTTCCCATTATATTACAACTATTGCCCCTCCCAAAAAAGAAAAAAAAAAAAAAAAAAAAAAAAAAAAAAAAATAGTAATAAGTAAAAGATTGATGCGCATGCACCTAACGTGAGACTTTTGCGCATGCATGTAGCGTGATGTCAGAATCAAATTCAACGTTTCATTGCTTTTGGCCAAATATGGACACTTCACATTTGTGAAAGAAAAAATCCGTGGAGCAATTTAGGAGATTAATTCAAAAGAATAAAACTACGAACAGAAAATTTATTATATTATATATTTAATATATATCTATCTTTTATGTTTTACATTGCAGGTCAACCACTTAAAATTATGGCAATGCTTTTCTGATCAGAGAAAGTTTCGATCAGAAAAACACAAGAACACACACACACACAAAAAAAACACACACAAAGAAAACAACAAAACAAAACGAACAAACAAAACAATCCCCACCCCTCAAAAACATATATAAAAAAACAAACAAACAAACGATTAAAAAAAAGCCTGGTCGTATCATTATTGGGGGAGTAACGATCCGGAAGATAATTAGAGTCAATTAAGCCTGGGTTACACCAGAACCGAATCAGCTGCGAATCAACCCAAAAACACTTTTCGGAAGTATTCTGTTCTCCCTCCCAGAACGAGCAAAAATTCGGGAGGGATTCGGCTCGTTTTGAAATGTTCAAAAACCAGCCGAATACCCTCAAAAACACTCCCTAATGGGTCCCCCTCAAAGTGAGATACCATCCGTAGGGATCGTTATATGCCTTTAAGGTATATAATTTATTCAGAGGGAATAAAACCATTGTCCTTTTTCAGCTGAAAATTTCCAAGCCTGTTTATTGTTCCCATCCCAGGCCACTGAATTGTTAATGAATAGGACGTGATATTTAAAAGTGCATGACAAGCGACAATGCACAACATTCGGTAGTCAAAGGATAAAGCGGCTACAAACAATCATTGTTGCGTCATTATTTCAATGGATTTCCGGTTTTATCTTGTGCGTTCCAGTGCACTAGAAACTTCCAGCTGTACGAAAGTTGTACACGTTTGGGAGTTTTTTTTTCGTGCTGGGAGTTTTTTCTCGTACGGTGCTATTGTTCGATTCTATTGTAAATTGCCGTAGAACTCTAAACCCCGTAGCAGAATACGGGCCATAGGCTTTAAAATAATAAATTTTGTCTTATAATATATTACCAAGTTTGAGCAAAAGCAACCCTTGCAATTAATTTTTCTTTTTTTAATATTTTTGTTCCTTATGAATAGACCCATGTAGAAGGACTTAAACAATGAATGAATGCTCAGAAGCCAGGGTTGCTTGTGGCAAAACTCCAATACTTAATTCCGTCGCCAAGACTTCTCCGAGACGTCTCCGCGACAATTTTCATAAACTGTCTCAAAGTAAAATCCATCTCAAAGTAGTTTCAAAGTATTTTCCGCGAAGTGAGATACCTTCGTCATTATAATAAAATAAATAAATAAATATCTCTTATCATTAAACACATAAGACATACAATCTTAATATGAGGCTGTCAAAGTTGGGTTTACTCTTTCTTGGGACGCACTGTATAAGAGACAAGAGGAAGTATGCGGAATGTGAGCAAATGCTCTAACCCCGCTTTTGTCATCTTGCATAAAGGAAATGAAGGGCGACAGTGGCTGCATTTTCAACGACTATTGTTGCAATACGAATTCTTTCCGTAGGCTAATTACCGGGGATACACAGTTCTTTCATACCAATGTTTTATTGTGTCAAATGCGTCTATTTAACTGACTTTAAACATTGCTGCTGTTGATATGAAAAGAACGTAAAATAACTTACCGCCTAGCCTTTATGGTTAGTCAAATCAAAATATGCTTCTTTCTGTTTTTAATAATGGGGGAAATGGGGGAGGGCCCGTCGGCCCGGGAAGCCGCGCTTGTATACATTCCTATTAAAGCCCTCTCTGATTGGCTGGTCAAGGAGAACGTAATGCAGCCCACATTAACGTTCTAGATTCAAGGAAAACGTAATTCCAACCCAGGTTAACGTCCGAGATTTGAAAACGGGAGACCTGACACCGGTAACTGTGGGAAATGCTCGATTTTGCACACCATACCTCTAAATTTAAACGCTTTCCCAGCTGTTTCTAGCAAATACCAGATTTATACCCTCTTTCCGCTGTACTATCAGTACGGAGGGTTTGGGGTTTTGAGCTCTTTTGAAAATAAAGCCTTTCATAATGCTAAAGTTTTAGATTAGCTCCTCAGTAGTCCTGCGAAAACACCCTATTAACCATATAAACGGGTAGTTGGTTTGATAGTTTTTGTGTGCCTTTTTTTTTTACGAATATGTTTGACTTATATTTATTTGGGTAAAATCTGTGCCAAATTGACTTAATCGAAAATTATAACATGAGAAGGAGTAACTCACCAATAACTGATAGATTAATTCTGCAAAACGTCGTCCCGAGCATTGTATATAAAGCACAGGTGTAGTTTCCATCATCTTTCAATGATACATTTGGTTTCCTTAAAATGCTTGTGTATTCTTTTATAAGCTTGTGATTAGTGGTGTTTTTATAGCAGTCTTCACGAGAGCAGAAGAACAAATCCTCGACTAAGGTCCAATGTATCTGAAGTATACTGTTATTGGGTGCTAAATAGCTGCAATCTAATTCCACATTTTCACCGATGTGGTGCACTTTGCTGGTAAACACGTCCACTGAAGAATCTGATCGGAAAAAAAAATGAAATAAAATAAAGATTATCTCAAAGCAAAATACGCAATGTATAAATAATGTAAAAACTATTATCTTAATAACTGTGCAGAATTATATGAAACATTTTAGCACGAATAGGAAAAAAAATACGTACAACACACGTGGACCAATATAATCAAGTATACGATTAACGTTATTAGAACCTTCATGGTTTGGTTGTTAAAAACGAAAAACATATATGTAATGTAGATAGATAAACCTATATAAGGGTAATACAATAAATCTGATTATGAATTTAAGTTGCGGTATTTTAGTTTTCAAAATAGTTTCAGGTTCAAAGGCCGAGATAGAGTTTGACAAATTTGTATATGCGTGTGTGGGGGGGGGGGGGATATTAAAAATTGGCAAAAAATATATTGGAGATTGCACCAAATGATTTATTTAGTACTTCTGGAAGCAAGAAATGAAATGTTTTTTCTTCTTGGTGTTCCCCTGCTAATCATTTAAAGATTATAATTTGTGCGAACGCTAAGCGTGAGATCCAAAATTGAGGTCCAAAAAATAGCATGGCTTGCATTCTAAGGTATTTAAATACTTAATTGTTCATCAATTAAATAGCATTGACGGAATAAGAGAGGAGTTTTCTCTTTTGTCTTCCTTTGAAAGCATGCTCTTCGCCGCGAGTATAATGAGTTTTATGTGTTTTGACAGTGGACTGTTAGAACGCTTTAAAAAAAAAACATTGTTTAAAAAGGTAAACATTTTGTTTAATATTTACACATTGTAGTTTAAAGCCGCGAAATCGAGGTATAATAACCTTAAACAGGAGCTGTTTAGGGATTAAATTAAACTTGCGTTGTTTAAAAAGGCCGAGGCGAATGTCACGTGATCGTCACGAGCCAACGAGCAGAGACATTACTCGCACGATTCCCTCGCAAGATTACACATTGAGAAGTTCCAAATGCCGGAGCTGATAGAAATATTTAGAGGTAAGCATGTGGACTAAATATAATTGAGCGATGTATTGGATCAGTGGATAGAGCGTCTGTCACATAAACGGGAGGTCGTGGGTTCGATCCCCGGCCGCGTCATACCAAAAGATGTTGAAAAAGGGAAGTTGCCGTTTGGCGTTCAACAAGAAAGGGACAGAGCAATGTCGATCTGGCGCTGCTCAGTGGCTGCCGGGCCCACGATTAATTGGGCATAATAAATCTCCGTTTTACCTTTCAGGACTTGGTTTCGGACAATAATATTTGGAGAATTTTTTTTGTTTTCTTTTTCAATACATTAAGTCTAGATGCTTATCTCTGAAGTATCATTCAGCTCTGATGGCGTTTGGAACTAGGCCTACATGCATTTTCAAACAATAAAATGTGAGAAAAATTTAAACAGCGATGTTTAGAATTTAAATTGAAACATCTTAACTTAAACAACAGCGTTGTTTAAGATTTAAAAAATTAACAACTTTTGTTAAAAGCTTAAACATTGATGTTAATATTTTAAACAACTTGCTATAAAGAACTATGATGTTTAAATACCATTAACCAATTGCATGTTTAAACTTTTAAAACAAAAAGAGTGTTAATGTTTTAAACAACTACAGGTTGTTTCATTTTTAAACAACGCTGTGCGATTCGCCGGGTAACACGCAGTTGTTTAAGATTTTAAACATCTTGTTTAATTTTTTTCTGAGAGTGTGCCTTTTAATATGGGTTTTCCCGGTCAAGTTCAAGGTACTTAAGTTCATTTTAAAATTTCCTTCAATCAATATCGTCCAGAATGTGATCGCGATTAAAAATCTGCAATCAAATTCGTTTATGTGTAGCCAAAATAGCGAACCGTTCATTCCAATTGCATATTGCGCCGATCCATTTGATATTGTGAGCGATCGCATTTATTAATGTTCACTCAAGTCCGTCCATTCGTAAAATTCCGGTCTTCAGGGGCATTCAAATTCATTTTGAGGCATGCATATTCGAGATAATACAAATTAATACAAATTAGGAATGTTAGGTTCGGGTGGGAAAATAAAATTTGGGAGGGTTAACGAAGTGTTTTGACATAGAAGAGGCTAATCATGGGGGAAGGGAAGGATTAGATTGCAAAAAAAAAAAAACAAACAAACAAAAGCAAAAACAAAAACAAACAAAAACAAAACAAAGAAAAACATAAACTGATTATAATACCCGTGTTTTTATCAATATGTACTCAACAAATATATGTCTATTCGAAATAAGGTCTACAAAAAAGGTAATGTGTACAAAACAGAATATTCATTTGGGAATTAAACGAAAAATGCAATTAGACAATTTTACTATTAGACGATTAGATCAAGTATGTATTAGACCAACTGGAGATTAGACCTAATAGCTGGTAGACGGACGCAGATCCAGGGGACCGCCCCCTCTGCCAAAAAGGGGGAGATGGACGATGGACCCCATTGACCAACTGAACCATACTCCTATGGGCGATACATGATGGCCGAAAGACAATAAGATTTTTTTTAAAATGAAGATATAAACAATGTCAATGAGTAAAAACTTCAATGAATATAATAATGAAAACAAAAAAAAAGGGAAGATAAAAAAAAAAGAAAAAAAATCATGAATAAAAAAGAAAAAAAAACGGGATAAAAGACAATTAAATGAAAAGAGGAGATAAAATCAACAAAAAAAAAAGAAAGAAAAGAAAGAGAAAAAAAATGGAAATGAAGTCAATGAGAGTGAGAAAAAGAGAGAAGTAAAAAAAAATAATAATGTGGAAAAATAAATTAAAATTGTTTGTATGGATTTCCATATTATTGTTTATTAATTTGTATTGTGTTTACCATGGGCGCCACCCCCTTGCCCCGTGTGTTCAGATGGATAAAATGTTTTAAATTGCATGCCTAAAAACGAATTTGACTGCTGGAAGCGCACCTCCACTTCCTTTTTACCGCCGTGATTTTTTAAATTGATTGCACGAATGAGAATTTAATGCACATTTACGAAATTCACTGCGCATAAACAGTTTTTATTGCACATAAACGATTATGAAAGAACATAAACGAAATCGCTTGCTCTAAACGTTAACTTAAATTACCGATAGCCCCGCTCCGCGAGGTGTCGTTTAAATTGAATGAACATTAACTAATTCGATTGAAATGAGTTTAAAATCGATCGGGAAAACCTATATTATATCCATCTAGAGAGCCATTAGCATTTTTTGTGGGACACGCTGTATATGCACGCTTCCGCTTGGGTTAAAAATGTTTCGCCCACAAAATGGAATGGATCCAAATAAGGGAAGATTTTTATAATGCTCTTCATGAAAAAGTTACTCAGCAGGTATATAAACACAACACAAAAAGAAAGTTCTCCCTATTTCAGATATCAATAATTTTTAAACCAGGAGAAATTTTTAAAATCTAATTATATGCCCATGTAGGTAATTTAGTTAAGGCCACCGCACACCTTACGATTGGTCTGAGACCTGATTGTGTAATAAAACGTCATAACGCCTGATGCGGGTATTTAGAAATAGAACATCATACTGTGCAGAGTTCTAAATCATTGCTGGAATACTTACATGTTCAAATGAGGGATAATGTAACCTCCTTATTAAAATAAAAGCGAATTCAATATCTAACCGTAATGACGTCATAGCAATCGCACGATTGGCTACGATTTCAAACCAATTTGCCCTTTACTCCTAAATAAAGGCTTGCAATTTTCCGAAATTCTATATCAATATTCTTACAGTTAATGTGAACCTCTAATGATAAGATTCTATTCATTCATACTTTCGGAAAATAAGCAAAATGCGATTTGTTCCAAAATCGGATCGTAGACCAGTCGTAAGGTGTGCGGTGGCCTTTAGCCACAATGGGACCGAATTTTAGGAAAAACCATCAGGTCATACTTCATTGAGCAATGGTTGAATGACAAAATGTCATTTTTTGAAGTTCACAAGCCTAAAATGGCAACTTTAAATCAAGGATGGCGGACCCATTTTCAGATTTTAAACATATTACATGTCACAATGTATGCAAAACGTGCTTCCCAATACACGGAAACGAAATTTGCGTCAAATTTTACTGTTGAGTGAGCATGCATCAAAAATTGCCCAAACTGCCATTTTTACTTCTTTGCCATGGTATATTCAATCAAATATGATGGAATTCCTGTTTTGGAAGTGTATGCAACCAATATCCATCCATTCACGGTTGAATGAACCCATCAAACAACCAAAAAATATGCTATTTTAGAATTACGAAAGGTCATTGTAGCAATTTTATGCACTAGAATGCATCTTAATAACATTTTTTGGGTTGTATTTATATTCTTTGTGCACGTGTCAATGATCCTATGGCATTTACTTACAAATTCATGCTTCAGTGAGCACTTGAGACTGGAAAAGCCCTTTTCTCACGTATGGACTAAAATTCACATTCTTACTTTGATTGAACATAACAATTCTTTTCGGGGAGTACATTTGATTTTATTTTCATGAAAATCCCGATGTTTCACGCCTCAGTGGGCACAAGATACAAGAAAATCATGAAAATGAGAAGAAAGTTTGGGGCTTCGTCATGGTTCAGTGACTTTACGAATACGGAATTTGATTGAAGACCATGTTAGTTAGCGACCAGATGAAGCTATGTGCAAAGTTTCATTAAATAATTCACAGTCAAATGGACAAAAACTGACAATTAAAGTATGAAAATTTTCACTTTTGTTAAACTTTTGTAAAACCTCTGTACATAAAGTCAATGGGGGAGGAAATCGATACCTGACAAATATGAAATTCGGCCAATTTCATTGGTGATTATTGTTAATTCTGCTGTGAGTTATGTCACGAAACTTGGCACACAGCTTCAACTGATCTCGAACTAAAATGATCTCGATTCAAATTACGTATTCGAAAAGTCACTGAACCATGACGAAGCCCCAAACTTTCTTCTCATTTGCATGAGTTTCTTGTTTCTTGTGCCCACTGAGGCGTGAAACATCGGGATTTTTGTGAAAATATTATCAAAAGTACTCCCCAAAACAGATTTGTTATATTAAATCATAGTAAGAATTTGAATTTTAGTCCATACGTAAGAAAAGGGCTTTTCCGGTCTTACGTGTTCACTGAAGCATGAATTTGTAAATAATTGCCAAAGGATCATTGACAAAGAATATAAATACAACCCCAAAAATGTTATTGAGATACTTTCTAGTGCATAGAATTACTGCAATGCATTTTCGTAATTCTAAAATGGCCTATTTTTTGGTTGTTTGTTGGTTCATTCAACCGTGAATGAATGGATATTGGTTGCATACACTTCCAAAACAGGAATTCCCTGATATTTGATCGATTATACCATGGCAAAGAAGTAAAAATCTTAGTTTGGGCAATTTTTGCTGCATGCTCACTCAACCGTAAAATTTGACGAAAATTTCATTTCCGTATATTGGGAGCACGTTTTGCATACATTGTGACGTGTAAAATGTTTAAAATCTGAAAATGAGTCCGTTATCCGTGATTCAAAGTTGCCATTTTAGGCTTGTGAACTTCAAAAAATGAGAGTTTTGCATTCAACCATTTCTCACTGAAGCATGACTTGATGATTTTTCCTAAATTTCGCTCCCTTTGTGGCTAATTAAATTCCCTACATGGACATATAATTAGATTTTTTTAAATTCCTCCTGGTTAAAAAATTATTGATATCTGAAATAGGGGGAACTTTCTTTTTGTGTTGTGTTTAGATAATGATTTTTTTCTCGGAAAAGGGAATGCCTGATCAACAATTTACAGGAGGGTAGTGTAGATTTAAATTATTACTTGTTTCAAATCAAACATCTGTTTTGCCTCCACGAGGTCTGTAAAGTATATGAAATTATTGAACTTTTCATTTTACTTGGTTCAAAATACGATAAGGAGAGACGTATAATGGTCCGAAATTGAAAATGAATAACCCTAGTTTAAGCAACTGTTAATTTTCCGTCATTATTTTCGTGAATTATTATGTTATATTGATATGCACCTAGCGGCTTTCGTTCATTAAGCCCGCGTCACACTCTCCCGATGGTTAGCAGCGATGGACACACAATGGCGGAAAAACCCAAATTTTGCTCCAGATCTACAACATCAAATGAGATTTTTTTTTTTTTTTAATAATAAATTCTTAAGCCTGCGTCACACTGTCCCGATGGTTAGCAGCGATGGACACACGATGGCGGACAAACCTAAAATTTGCTCTGAACACGAAGGCATTACGAAAGCATCGCAAAAGCATCGAGCCATTTTGGAGTACTACAGACTGTTTTAAAAAGAATGGAACAATGGGGGAAAATAATTAAGGTATGACATCTTCTGAAATCATGTCTGTATTTGGTACCACATTAAAAAAAAAGTGTGCGAAGAGGAGCTGATTGATATTACACACATTTATTTTTCCGGAGCGATGAATTCGTGGCCACTATGCGCAAAACCCAAATATAGACCTTGGAAAAACATGCGCAAAATTGATTTTCTTGATTATAGAAAAGTGATCATACCTCAGGATACACCAAATGAGATTAAAAAAACAAAACAAAACAAAACAAAAAAACTTAATGCTAAAGAATGCCTGATGTTCACTGAGCAACTGAGCTGAGGTGAAGGGAGCTAAAATGATTTATTTACACTTTGAGGGGAGAGTATGACATGTCTGGCCTTGGCTCCATAACAAAAACTACATGAGTGATCATACATGGAGGTTTCCAAAACATTTTTTGGTATTCATACTCTAAACACTTCCTCTATGTATTAAATTCAATATTATTATTAAGCATCCTACAAGCCAGGCCTGCTAGCCCACGTGCTCAGAGAATATAGCGGGCAGTCTTCATTCATTCCATGGTCTTCGTGCAAGATAGTCATTCTAACAGATAATAAGCACTTGCGATGTGGCGTATTGTAGAAAGGCCTTTGAGCCCTCGCCCCTCGCTAATTGCCTGTGTATAGTGATTGGAAAGTACTATTTGTGAGATTTTCTGAGATGATATCAGACCTCGTCACTTGTTTCTGCTTATAGCAAACACTTTTCAGAGCAAGACATTACCGAAGGCAAAGGCGAAGAAGATGTCGGTAGAGACACGTTATCAACTATGCTGGTTTAACTGGCGTTGAATCTGGTGTGATCATTATGCCATTTACGAGGAGTTTGTTACGCAATTTGTAATACGAACAATTCGTCGCTGTTTTTACGAACCGTCATAAACCGAATTTTTGGCCAAATTTTCGAAATTGAGTTTTTTCGATATTCTTAAAGCCTGTATTCAACTCTATCGAATGACCAAATTTCAGGTCGAAATCTTAATTATTTTAAAAATAGAAGAAGATTCAAATTTCGTTCAAAACGTCACATCGCTTCCAGTGATCTTACGAAGCGTCCTAAACCATTGTTTCTACACTATAGCAGTCTCCAGAATGGCGCGCAACCCGACCTAGATATGGGTGAGCGGTGCGCGTATGCATTGAATGATTTTACGAACCGTCCTATCTCGTGGTTTAGGACGCTAAAAAACATGCGCGTGATACGCACGATTTTACGAAGTGACCTTAACCCCCTGTTTGTCGTTAAAACATTCAGTTTCTAAAATACTACCTTCCATGTTATTCTAAATATTTAAAATTCAAACCCCAATTGCAAATAATTGTTTGCATATTGTAAAATTATAGAATTTATGCTGTACATTGATATAAATAATTGCTGTGGTTTCCTTCAAAGCGCGAAGTTATGAGCGTCATAAGAACATCCAAACTTTGAACGCGAATATCTCCAAAACTGGTTTTGGGAACTCGGCGAGGTGTAGGACGGTTCGTAAAATCACTGACGAATTATGGATTTTGACACTCCCCACCCCGTTAGCCTGTGTACTAATTGGCTATCGTTTCGGTATTTGGGGTGGAGGAACGAGGAGAAAATATGATTCTGGAACATAATTGCATTAAAGTGCTTTTGTGCTACTTGGAATTTCAAATTGTGTCAGATCTCGTGAGTTCGCGAGCAAACAATTGACATGTCAATGCGGGGGAGATGAGTTCGAGGAGATGAATTCGATCGCTATTCGGGTTTTTTCAGTTATACTGCTCAAAACACATAACAGATTATTAGGCCTTCTTCTTCAAACCCTACTGAGCGAACACTACACGGGTATTGTGCTAGATACTATATGGGCAGTCTCCGTGGACAAGCCGCCGGCCCCCTACAAGCTCATCGGTGCAGGTGGCCAAGACGTCGATTTTCTTTGACAACCCAGTCAAAGGATGCACAGGCTACCATTCCGACGTCGGGGATTCCATTTATGTGGGGTATCGGACAGCTAGCGCCAGTCACAGGATGCGCCGATACAGCGATCTTACCATGCTGCTTCTCGATGGGCATGTTTTATCGTCTGACTCCTTATGCCGGTTTTGCAGGATCCCCGTTGCCACCCACTTGTGGAAGAGCTTCTTATGAGCACCGCTATCTTCTAGATTCATCTAGGGCCAGTAATATGCCTATATTCCGTAACACTTATGACACAGCGCTGTCGGCTCTCCAGAAATGCATGCAGGGGTGATTAACATTTTTATATTGATACATTTCGTTCTTTATTTGAACATAGGCATTCTGGCTATGCAGGGAGTAATCATAAAACCAAATATTAACAAAAATACGTAAGGACATAATGAAACAATATACTGATAAATCAACTTGAAAATGACATGTGTAATTGATGCTATAACAGATAAAGAAAATTATTTCTATGAACAAGATCATATGGTCTATATTGATATAGATATAGGCCCTATATATGTTTAGGGATGGCATAACTTTGTATTTTACACTATGTTGCTCTAGATTAGAATCGATTTCCTGAGGGTGGTATCTCACTTAATTCGCGGAGACGCCTCCGCGACGGAATCCTTTGTGCCACCTATAAAAGGTGTAAAAGGTCTCTGAAACTTGGGCAATTGAGGAGAAAGAGGAGACTGAGGAGACTGAAATATATGGCAAAACCATGTTGACAAATCCGTCTAGAATTTGTTTCCGCGAAGTGAGATACCACCCTTATGCATGAGTTTGAGAATGTAGATTGTTGGGAAATTATTCTATTCTTATTAATTGAGACGTATATTGAAGCATTCACGTTGAATTTACGTTGGGTAAGACTATGAGCATGTCAGAATATTGGGTATGTCCATCACCTATACCACAGACCATTTGGATCTCATTTCACATTCTCACAGGTTCATTTCCATGGATATAATCCCATACAAAGAATAAATCTCTTCTTTGATCTAAAGCTTGAAAATTTAACGATTGAATATGATTCAAGCCATGGCAATTTCAATCAAATTTCCTCTAACAATATGCACGTAGCTCTCCTTTGTGGGGGTAAAAGACTGTTGTTGTTTTTAATTTTTAGAACACAGTATTCATAATGATAATAATAATACGCCATATTTGCTACGGTATTTAGAAATAATAATACTAATAATAAATAAATTTTAATTCTTGTAAAAATAAAAGGTGCATTTCCCCTGACTGTGCATGAATAATAACAAACCGGGTGTATTGTGCATTTACGGATAATATTCGGGATTTTTACTGCTCACGAATTTAATAAGTTTCCTCAAACATGTCAAATTGTAGAGTTAATAACTTGAATTATGATCGACTCGATTTTGATAGTCTCAGGATAATTTGTCACCATTATCGATCCTAGCTGTATAATAGATGTCACCTGTTTAATTTATTCATTTATTTGCCGATGCATAGGATTAAAAATCGCGATCATTACTACTTCTAATGCGATGTCTTAAAACATAATTTTACTTCTATTTCAATCATACGTACTTTTATTTTATAGAACATTCCGTTATAAAATTAAATCTCCGTTGAGCTTTACAGTAAAACATCCACAGTGAAACATCGATATAATTGTGAGAATAATATATTGCACATCATCAGCATTAGTACTATAATGTTTATGAGCGTAAGAATTCTGAAATCATTGTTAAATATTATAAATATTGAGGCGCTTAATGCCTTGTTCCTCTTGTACAATTCTTATTTGTCAATTTATTGGGCAATACGACATACAGCTGAAAGGGGGGGGGGGGTAATTCGGAATATCATCGTTATTGTTATTTCCCTATACCAGAGTGGTCTGCTCTGACTTCTGGCAATAATCATATGCATGTGCAATACTTGGATTACAACGGAATTAAGATGGGTACATTAATTTGAAAAAGTTTAGTTGAATGAGTAGCACATGTTCTTACTATTGAATAATTAGTTTTATTCATCTCGTATATGTCTGGGCACAGATGCTCTGCTAATACAAATTCAGTATAATATTACGTTACGGGTTTGTCATCGTAATTGTGAAAAAGGGGACAGGACACCGGAACACAAACGTGTCCGAATAGGAGAGAAACTATTAATTGACGGATCGAAGCAAGCTGTGTCATATTCATAAATATTTTAGAATAACCGCGAGGAGTAAAGGAGAAGACTTATACCAGAGAGTTGGAACAGAACTCCTTGCTCACACGCAGAGTGTCAATAAACTAGTTAAACTGTATAATTGATCTAGTACGAAAAAGTAAATAACGATTTACATTTTAATTGGCTAAGCCTCCTTAAGCCAGCCTAGTGGATAGAAAACTGCCTGTTGTCCTTTTTCTTTTTCTTTTCCTTTACAGCCACAGCGCAGACACTGCAGGTGCCAAGTAACACTGCAGGTTGTGGGCTCGACAACAATTAACACCTCAATCTCTGTGCGGCATGGACTTCGCCTTTCTGGAACAAATCGCTACACAACATTGTGCAACGTGGTTGTTTCGCCATCCCATGTTTTATGATGTGGGCACAAATGATTTTGTTTAAGTATCTCATATACAATTTACTGGATAGCATCTATCTCAGACAATTTCAAGATGGGGTCAAATATTGTGCCTCGGGCTTCATTCGACACGTTTTCCCCTCATAGCCGAAACATCCCGAATAGTCTAGCGAATCAAGAGATGTCATTCATCAGGATCATCTAGACAAAACATTATATCACGTAGCCTGAGTGCACTTGTTTAACATGTATGGAGGAAAGAGGACAAGGGCACTTCCCTTTGTTTTCATAGAACCTAATTTCCATTTCTCTCCTCCAAATACATTGTTTTTGCATCGTTTTTGAACAGTTTTTTTATAACATGAAGATAGGAGGTGACTTTTCCAGAACTGGACATATACAATCATGTAGTTGCGGTTTCACTTCTGGACAGCACTGAGTCATAAACCCTAACATGCCTAAAGACGTAAATCGTAATACCCGCTGCAACCAGAGACTCAGCTCGTATTTTAGATAATCTTTGTTTGCTTGAAGTTACCCTATAAATGGTCTGGTTGTCTATCATTCATATGCAATTATAGTAATAATAGTAACATAAACATGCTAAATGCAGGCTTCTATTTCCCTCGACAAATCCTACAAATTCTGTATTAGATACCTTTAACCAAGAAATTGTGTAATCCCCGGTCTAGCTAAAGATTACTCGGGTTTTATGCGAAGTATTGTTATCCGTACAAGATGAACTAAATTATTGTACAAAGTAGAAAGGCTTGTATTTACAAACAAGTTACAGTGTAATGAATCTAGGGCGATTTGGCTGCGAGCTATACTAGCTCGTGTGGCGGCATTTAGTCAAGTGGTGTGCCTAATCGCCAATATTTTATGTTTATTGTTTTCCTTCAAAGGGGGGAGCAAGCGATCTGTGAGGATAGGAGTATGATTGTTCCATGATATGAGATATAATATTCTCTCATGGAGGAATGTTTTTCTTGCCGTTGGTCACTGGTTTGCCCGAATGCTGGATTCATTGCTGATGAAGAGTATATGCATATTGTCCAGATTGATAGGCGGGGAACAGGCCTAGTTTGCCCGAGTGCTGGAGATATGGTTTATTATTGTCCAGATTAACAGGCGGGGAACAGGCCAAGTTTGCCCGAATGCTAGAGATATATTTTTGATTATTGTCCAGATTGATAGGCGGGGAACCAATTGTTGACATGAATTTTATACATGTCTGTAGTCTCGTATATCGAGCTTGACCTGGCATTTATTTATTTATTTCACGGCTGACTAACTGCAGATAGATCAGCTGGCTCCAATTTGTTCCTTCCACAGATCGCTAGCTTAATATACATTTGCACTAACATTCATATGTACATTTATTCATATATGCATACGTAAAAGTAACGAAAGATTATTTGCAGCAATATTCATGTTATTATCTACGTGTATATGTGTTAATATGTGCTGATATGAAAGTTCAAAAAAATTTGAAATTGTGTTGACCACTCAAAAGTTAACATGCAAAGGATTCGTCTTATTAAAGGCCATGGACAAACGCATATAACAAAATTATGTTTGTTGTTTCTCTCTCCTTGTCTCAGAGTGGAAATAATGAATACTATTAGATTGTGATAGCAATCTTAAAACCACCATGACCATCGGTGGAGTTTTTTCAGGCTTCGGCAGCAACTTCCGATGCATCGGCAAAATCTTTGGCAGCCAAAAAAAACAACTCCCGATGGACTTGCGAAGGTTCACTTCGTTTGAGCATCGCAGCATCGCGTATTGTCGAATTACGAAGGCAATGCGAGGGAAACACGAACCTGCCCGATGACCTGTTGAAGTCAACACGACGTCGTGACGCCTTCTCAATGCCATCATGTAGCCATCGTAGTATAGTATGATGACACAGAATTGTCTTGTGGAATGGAAGAAGAATTTAGTGTTCCTCTCTGTATTCTTTACATTTACATTAAAGCATTGGTATTACATTGGTATTAATTGATTTTTAAAGTGTCATCTTTCCAACCTCATTTCTTTCAAGAACTGAATGAAAATGAAAAGGAAATATGTAATTTCAAAATCCTTTCTGTCGAAGCTGAAGGCAAAATAATTTTCTCCTCATGCTTCATTTCATCCATCTTTGAGACTTTAAAGGTGGTGTATAGTTTCGGGAGAAAGAAAAAATGATTTTGATTCACATTCAGATAAATTATGAAAGATTGAATCCAATAACAATAATAAAGCAAATTATAGTACTTTAAATCTCGTTTTAGTGTCTTTATTTCATAATATATGTATAAAAAAGATAAATCGGGGACCCGTCTCAGGTTAGCGCTCACGTGGAAAACCAATGGGGATTCTCTTGTGTGGGTGTTACACTCAGATCTTCGCACTAATTCACGCCGTAACCTTCGGCGTGCGAACGTCTCAGCAGAGGTCTAAACGGTAGTTTAATTACGCTTCATTCAAAAATTTTAAATGAAATTCATCGGAAATAATGAAAGGAATGTCACAAAATCTCACACACACATCTTTTAGTGCAATGTGGATAACATGAAACCACATTTGATCGATTTTGTGCCAATTCCTTCTTTGTTACCAAAACTATACACCAGGTTTAACGTTAACTTGATAATAACAACATGATTATGACAATCATATTCATTGTGATACTGATAATGGTGTTGGGCAGTGATGGTCATGATGGTGATGGCAGTTGTGAAATAAGTTGGTGATGGCGGTGATGAAGATAATAATTTTAATCTTAGTGGAGGATGGGGTTAAGTATGAAGTTGGTAGGGGTTGGTAGATTTGCTGGTGAATATGGGCTATTCCACGGTTACTCACGTTACATTTGGAGACACATTGACTCATACTTGGAGCTGTAACTCCATTATTATTGATAGGAACTAAACATCTTTGTATCTCAACAAAGTACACAGTCTGACTATCCTTTGTATAAAAACAAAACTTGATAAATTTCATTATGCTCCTGGCAAATCTTTAAAATGTGTTGGTTACTCACGTAACATGATTTGGACATGCATAAAATGAAAAGTCGACATAAGTGAAAAGTGTCCTCATACAAGGCTTTTATGAAAGTTGATTATATCCATTTCAAAGAAGTCTATTAGGGCAACAAACTTTGTATATCATTAAAAAAGTAAAGAACACATGGTTTTTACTAGGGGTGCAGATAAAGTGGTTACTCACGTAACGGTTACTCACATTACATTTTGTCCAGTGAACTTCCAGAGGTCTTTTCACCCCTTGTAATCGCATAATATCTCAAGTGGCTTCTGAAATATGGAAATGTGTTTATCCTTGGCCTTTTTGTGAAATTTGTGAGAAGAAATATTAAACGAGTCTTGTGTAATTTGCATTTTAGTGAAATTTGTTGTCCCCAGTCCCACACGTGCAATTTTAATGATGGTCTGAGATCTAGCAGAAGTCATTGAAAATGATTATTTTTTTCAATTGAATATGAATAACCTATGTCATTTATGAAAATATGTGGCATTAGATTGGTGATAAATCGAATAATCAAGTCAAGAGACACACTTCTTTTTTTTTTCAATGTCCACTAACCCGTGGAATTGCCCATATGATGATGATGATGGCGATGGTCATGCTGGTGGTGGTTGTGATTATGCACGTGATGCTTTCTTCAATAAAACGTATTAGCCCATGTGCAAACATAATAAAGTCTCTATTGTCCCAAGACAATTAGCCCCACAGAATGTATTCAATTCGGCAATCTTGGATTCGCGCCTGTGATGCCCAAACGACGTCGTTTGACATTCGTGTCTCCTTCGGGTATAGTCTAGCCGCCAACTCGATGTACCTTGTTTTGGCGTCTATAGTTTTTTTTTCAACGGATTATGATTGCCTAAACCTTCAATTGAGAACGAGTTGAGATAGAACACTCTGTCAGCATTGGAGGCATTGGTATGTGACGTCATCACAAAGTGGCCGTCCAAAAGTACTGAATTTTCTCTAAAATGTGTCAAACTACACTTTAGTCAGCTAATTATGTCTGAATGTCTCTGGGAACTTATTCTAATATTGTTTTATTTATCGCAGGACATAAATGTAAGATAATTTGTATATTTGTTTATAGCGCCCTCTATTTTTAATTTAAAAAAATGTGTGCTACTCAAATGATAGGTCTCATTTCTTCTAACTTAGGGCAGATTGTGTTGCTAACCAGCCAAATCAATCTCTCTGTAAGCTCTGCCTATAAACCTCCCCTCAGACTTTTAACCTCCTCCATGAAGTATCTGGAGAATACATCAATGTGGCTATTGAAATTTTCAAAACGCCATTCATTGTATATGGGAATAATATAGAGAAACCAATGGAGACGGCAAACTCGTCGAAAACTGGGCAGATGCAAATCACATGGTACTCGTTCATAAAGCAAAGTCTCCCTCTTCCTTCCTCAGCGAACGATGGAGACGCGGATACACCCTGACCGGGTGGCAACATTGCAACCAATGTGAGAAACAAATTCGCACACCCAGCATCAACTAATCGGGCCTCTATTAGAGCGAACGCTGCTATCACTCACACAGTTCTCTTCCGCTGCGTTTCCACTTAAAGAAGGAAGTGGGAAAGTTTGCATTAGATCTGGAAGATGACATTTAGACCTTCGCATTCTATGTAACTATGACACCCTTGTAGAAATGATCAAGAAGTCCTCAAGACAAAGCATCTACGAAGCTACATCACAAGCTATACACCAGGCTTGTATGATGACTCCAAGTGTTTTCTATGAGTATGTAAAACGATTGCAGAGTGACTCTTTCAGTGTTGACGCCGTGGAATGTGTGAGCACCTTACTACAGTCATTATGGAAAGTCGACAGAGAAAATGGAAGAATTGATCTAGTCAACGGATATGACCACTAGTGGAAACGCTGGAAAACAAAATCTGGAGAATGACTACACAAAAACCCACAAGACAAGTCACTGCTGACCAAGTTGCTCCAGCTCCTTGTGACAGTCAGGGAAACCCTGATCATCTGTTCCAGGAGAGCGAAGTTCCAAGATGCTGAAGATTGCTTCCAAGAGCTCAGACCTGACAAGACCTTTAGTATGAAAACACCTGTGTGATGGTATCAGACATGAGAACGCTGCAGGTTGGATGAACATTCAAGCGAACGATAATCACCTTGGACCTGTTGCGTTCAGTGGGTCTTGACATGCTGATTGCATCACCTGATCCCAAAATATCCAATAATTCGAGCTATGGAGAAATCACGAGGCGTCCTGCTTAATCCGGCAAAGGTCCAGCCATACCTAAGAGCTATGCTCTTACTATTCATAAGTACATGCAATCTTGAAAGAGTCATACTGCTAATAATCTATGTCCTACTCGATTGATAGACCTCACTCATTCCTTAACCTAAAGACAGGTTTGCGGCAGGAAAATCCTGTACTATAGCCATCTCTGAACTCACAGAGCACATCGAGGATGGGTTGAGGGAATTATTACCAGGAATAGCTTTTTGTGACCTCCCAGCAGCCTATGAACTGTAAACCATGGAATTTCACCGTAAATTCTTTGAGATGGCAAACGATGTGACGGCTTGGACCAAGCTACTCCTGAATCTGCTATCAAATAGAGGGGTTCTACCTGGTTTCACAATGTCGTCCTTAAAGTTAAGAACGACTTTAAGAGCACGGATAATATGTTTTTGGGTGCTGTAAATCACCTGCTAAACCATTTAGCACAAGAACTGATTACCAGTCGTTTATAAGTTGTTTGTAACTTACCAACGAATTGGTGAAAAAAACAGCCTAGATGGCAGCGCAGCAGATGGGCAAGATGAAGTTCTCCGAGGATTCTCATTGCCTCTCTGCTCTCAGATGTGTATACCAATGGCCAACCAATACACCCAAAACAAGTTTGTATGTAGTGACGATCTCTGCATTGCTCACAGGAACATTCTCTAAAGAAAACAGGAGGGGGTTCATCCCAATCAATCCCAGTGTACAAAACAATGACTAAGAAGTCAAAATATGGTATCTCTTCGTCTACAGTATCCCTTGCTAGCTCTGCCCACAAACTTAGGGTGACCCTGTGGACCACCATCGTAGCAAATGCACACAGGTTTTTCATAAGTGCAAAGGAATCTTCGCCAGGTCATAATGGCCAAGTGATCGATGCCTGAACCATTGGGCACAGGTACAGGAACGCTGTAAGGTCTTTTGGAAAAGTGGGTATACAACGATGACGGCATACTGTGAGTGTGGGGGAAGAGCAGACATGTAACACCTGCTTTATGCCCCACCTAATTTTACATGTACCCATTGAAGGCCTGGAAGGGTTTAACCCAAAAAGCAACTCATATGTCCGAATGATTGGTTATATAATGTAATATAATTAGTGTGACCCAGAATCCACAGGGTGCAGTGCATTTAAAAGCTAAAGTTTTCTAAATAGAAAAAGTCTTTATAATGAAATTAAATTAGCCATAAATTTTATGTTGATCAAAACCATGATAAATGATCAACTGAGCTTTCCCTGAAAATGTATCAAAACAAAAATCATGAAAGTCACTAAAATAAATATATATATGTATTCGATCTTTGCTGTTGAGCCGATTGGATATGCAAATTTTTGTTGGTAATTCAATGTCTCTGATTAAAAGGCTCAGCGCTTCCAAAACGGTGCGCCGGCATTATTATATTACTAAAGTGCATGTGAACTTATTGAATTGCATGCACATCTACTCGAGTTGGCAATGGTTACTGTAATTATTGTTTAAGTAGTCGGATTTGTATTTAACTATTCAATAATTTGTTCCTTACTTATACATTTTAAACATGTTTTCATTTCTCACACAGTAATTACTCTTTACGATCTCTCGACAGCCCTTCTTTTGAAAACAAATGAATTAAGAAAATGTGAACAAACTATTAGTTTGCAGGTCCCAAATTTGAATGGTCTTCTTCTTGAAATTCGTTTTGTCAGCCAGTTAACTATTTTGGTTCTCCGTCTGATTGTTTACTAATTGGAGAGGCAAGTCATTTTTACTGTTGTGTTTTGGTTTGGTTTTTTATGTGAAGCGAATTTATTTGAAGGCGATATATAAGAATTGTTATTATCATTTGATTATTATTAATTAATTACTTTAGAGGCTTGTTTTATTTCATTAACAGGATAGTGTTAATCTCCAGAATTGATCACCTCATTTAAGATGTCGAAAGACAATAATGTTTTAATTTGCTTTCACATTGAATATTATTCATAAGAAACCATCTAAATAAAACTGTTATTGGAAAAATTTGAAACTTAAAAATCCTCGCTGCTTTATGAAAATATTATGCAGGTGATCCCTTCTTGACTGGTTTATATTTTTTCAAGATGAAAATAGAGGAAGTGGGGGGGGGTGAAACTTATCATTTCGGGAGCACAATATTTTCTGAATAATACTGTCAAATTGAGCGCTATGGACAATAGTGCAATTAGTTGTATTGGATGTTGACTAACAAAACAATATTTAGAGATGGTCTAAGAGACTATGCCAGACATTTAGCTCCCTAAGTGTTGTTGAAATGTCCATAATTAAATATCTATTTTCTCAGATTTTAGAGGGAATTGGGTCTTTTGGCGGCTTTTGTATGACGTCATATATCTCAAAATGCTCAATGCTGACAAGTGTCAGAATCGGATTCTGAAATAGGGATTTTGGCAATCATAATCCGTTGAAAAAAAAACTATAGACGCCAAGACAAGGTTAGGCCCCAAAATTGCCATCTGCTGCTGGACTAGTAAACTTCGTATTACAAATTCACTTCTTCGTATACCCTTCGCGTGTGATTCATAGTGCCGTCGTGTAACCTTCTAAACTTTGCGCGAACCCTAAAAATGACCCCTTCGTATAACCATCGCACCTTTTCGAATACGTAATTTGAGTAACGATCATGTTAGTTAGAGACCAGTTGAAGCTATGTGCAAAGTTTCATACAATAATTCACAGGACAAATGGACAAAAACTGACAATTAAAATATGCCAAATTTCACTTTTGTTAAACTTTTGTTAAACATCAAGTCAATGGAGGAGGAAATCAATACCTGACAAACGTGAAATTCAGCCAATTTCATTGATGATTATTGTTAATTCTACCGCGAGATATGTCACGAAACTTGGCACATAGTTTCAACTGATCTCCAACCAGCATGATCTTGATTCAAATTACGTATTCGAAAAGTCACTGAACCATGACGAAGCCCCAAACTTTCTTCTCATTTTCATGATTTTCTTGTATCTCTGTTCTTTATAGATGCGCATGATTGTCGTTCAATTTATTTAATACAGGGTGTAATTGAATACCTCGAACAAGAAATTCTCGTCATTTCTTATAAGATTTGGGCTGATGGAATGCCCCGTTAGCAACAACAGTGATGATCCACTTTCAATTCACAGTTTGTTTCGGCATTCGTAGCACTTTTCCAGACCGGGCAAGCCATCATCAGCAATCTAATAAAAGTAGAGGGTTCCATCCACTGGGAAATAACATGACGCATTGGGCGAAAAAGGACATTAATCTTCTATCTATGTGCAATTTATCCATGATTGCGGGAATTCGATTTTACGTGTTAAACCGAAAAGATGCAGATTCGATATTACATCCGTGTAACCGTCCGCCGTGTAGGAATAGTAGATTTTTGATCATGGTGACGGTTTACCTTCATGTGAAGTACTCGTCGTTTTTAATATATTCGCAATTAATTATGGTAATTTTCCATGAACATACCATCCATAGCCAATTATTTGCACAAAGAGTTAAATGTTGTACACAACTCGAAACAAATTTTCTCTTCGGCAATTAATGTATTAGAAGTGTGTGCTTTAAAATGATAATTAACAATTCTCATTAAATTATGAAAATGAATTCTAAATCTAATTATAAAATTTATGGTAACTTTTCTTTTAGATTAATTGTATCTGGATGAACTGTCTTATAAAATTTCAGATTTGACGTCTCTGACAAGGCTTGTGAAGCCAATTAAGCTTATTTGTCATGCTAGTCGGTCAAGACAGAAAGCAAAAACCATCGCATCGCGACTGACTAGTTTTACAACCTTGACGGACTAGCTGTGTAAAGCTAGTC
>CALNVZ010000174.1:40601064-40617943 GCA_940671915.1 Paracentrotus lividus | reverse complement strand
CAAAAGGACCGAAAGTAGAGGAGAGGGTGAGATGAGAATTACAGGGATAAGTGAGTGGAAAATATTCCAAATTTCCATTTGCTGTATAGTTTTTGTTCCATAACACAATAAATAATACGATAATAACATAAGAGGAAAAAATAAGAAAGCTATAGACAGAACGAAATGCGGATCTTATAATCTAATGTCTTTTTACTTTTACACTTATGTGGCAGTCAAGTCCAGCGCATTGAAATTCGTGAAAATTGCCGACAACGCGCATAAAGAGCGTGTAAATAGACAACACATAAGTAACGAATGCACATCGTTGGTTAATCATGCTCGACGAATGATTAACGCGCACCCAGCGCATATTGCGCGTTGGCCATGTGTCGTGCATGTGACTGCGCCATAAGTAGTAACAAGAATCGAACGATGTCAAAATTATATAAAAAGTTCGTAGAAAAAAATAAAAATAAAAACAAAACAACGAGAACAAAGAAAACAGAAAGGAAGTATGACCGTATTGTATCGACGTGTGTGTTTCTTTTCTTCTTAGGAAATACGATTACTTTCCTATAAAAATGAAAAAAAAATATCGTTATTTTTTACTTATTTAGTTAAAAAGTATTATTTGTGCTTTATAGAAATGTATAAAAGGGAAAGACTGTTCTTTCCTCAATACCTCTGCAGCAGATGAACCGAGATTTCGAGCCATATCCCGCTTCTTATCGACCGTTGCATACTCCACAGACGGGTCCAGAGGCCCCATCTTCAATTATCATGAATAAGATAACGGTGTGTTACTTTTTTTTAGTACATTGCATATTCAAAGAAGTGTTTAGGACAAATGTGGGGAAACATTAATGCATGAATAAAAATGAACAAAAATTCCACAAGAGCTCCAAGAAATGAATAATTTGTGTTAAATACTTACAGCTAACGAATTCGCATAGGGTAGATGTAGGGAATACCGGCCACTTAAGCTCATTTGCTTAATTAGGACATGAAAACAATAAAATCACAAAGGAAAAAGATTATCATTGCTTAGCTACATCATTCAACTTTATTTTCCAAAAAAAATTGAGGTAATCAAATATTTGTTGAGGCAGTTATATGCAAATAATGACGTCATGGTAAATTGTCCGGCATTCCCTACAGTGTAGGAAATACCGGACAGTATGTTTTTACCCTTTTTTTTGTATGAAGATCTGTCTGGAAGCACTGATTTGAATGTAAGCCATCAACTTAACATGTTTGTATTGATTTTTTTATAACATTATTCATTTTTAGAAGATTATATGCATTTTACTACAAAATTTCAAAACACTCAGAATAACTTTATATCTCATGTAGATCATGACATATCACAATAATAATAAAGAGAAATAGACATTTCAAAATTGTCAAACAATTTAATTAATAAATATAATACATTATATATGGAATACTATTTGATCTACATGCTTAGCAACTCAACCCGGAAGTAAAACAAACAATCGTCAATGTGGTGTCCAGTATTCCCTACATAAAAAAAATGACTGACTAGCACTTTTCAACAAACTGCCACCCCAATACACAGGCTTTGTACAGTGCAAACACTCCATACACGTTTGGCCCACCCTCCACACATGTCCATAATGCATGAAATAGAGGTCATGCCCCAATTCTATTTTTATACCATCACATTCTCTAACATGTCAAATTTTACATCAGGCCATTTTTCAGGCTGCAAATTTTCCTACCTTGACAGATTTTGGTAGTTTTCTCGGAGATTTCTCACTTGTTGTTGTCGAATACAGCATTCAACCTTCCCAGGCAGACCACCTGGCCAATAGATACCGGTATTTCAACTCAGTTGATCTCATGTTGGCAGCTAGGGCTGGACATGTGGTGACCGTCCGATATTCCCTACTGTCCGCTATTCCCTACATCTACCCTACATAATATTCACGAAGTAAATTTGTGTTCAAGTTAGACTGTTGTACTATTTAAAAAAAATATTTAAAAAAAAAATTGTAAAGCACAACCACTGTTGATCTTATTTTTACGGACTCGAAGCTTTAAACCTTGATACTAATGTTATATCTTCTTTCCTATATAGTTAACATAAAGTCCTACTTTAATATAAAAATTATGTGCTTGCGTTATTTCACTCATTTTGCCTGGCATGAATACCTATAACTAAAAGAGGAAATGAAAGTACGTTACCTCTATCATTAACACACCATACATTCAATAAAATGTAAACATTTTCTAAGAAATTCTAACTTTCTGATTGTCTCTTCTGCTTTTCATTCCCTTTGAATTCTTGTCGACTTCTGCATACTCCACACCCGGACTTAACGGAACCTATATTTTTAAGAAGATCATAAAATGATAATAACACACCACTTTTATATAGCGCATATCACTATAAGTCCCTATGCACTTTCTTACAACTTGATAATGACAGATAATTTTCAAATGATAAGAGGAAGCGAGATGATGCTGATTCACCCTTTCACTCGCTTTTTGTTTGAAAGTCAAATGATTCCATCACAAAGCTGCAATTTCTTAAGCTATTGCTAACGTGTATATACACCGTATACTTAAATCGCAGTTTGTGAGTAAATAAGTGTTAAGTGGTAAATCATGATAGATTAAACTAAATATTTGATTATTTTCAACGCAAAGCAAAGGAAGAATATTATTATGAACAAAGAAAACAAAATCTTTCGTATACCCTTCTGCCTCTTCTCTCCGTCTTCGGACTTATTCCACCCCTCGCGATCATATCCCTGCCCCGACCTCTTCCAGGAGTCTCATCTAGAGGATGAACAAGTGGCCGGAGTGGCATCTGCTCCTGGGTAGCGGGTAACATACTGGTCGAAGTTGTTGACTGTGGTGCAGTTGGAGTTGATGGATGTCGGTTAGATTCGTGTGTTGGGATAGGTGGTAGTACTCCTAGATTCTGTACCGTGGGTCGTTCTATTGAGACCATCTCTGTAGGCCTATTTCCAGATCCTTATAAACAAGACCCAATAAGGAAAAATGGAATGAATATAATTGAGAGATCACACCTTCGGCACAAAATAGATCATTGGAAGAGTTTATAAACTAAAGCCATACATATCGACGTCAAGACCCATATACGGGTATACAGGCCTATCACAATGATGAAATCATCCAAGTTCATTGTTTTCCAAAGAAACATATTTCAATCCCCATAGAAGTACTATCTTGCATAATCATAAAGACACCATTGAACCTTGAATTTAAGCATATGCCGAGTTCCACTTACCATTCTTCCTCCATCTACAACGTCGAAGAATGGTCACAATAGCAATCAAGAGAATGAGGATGACCAATGCTCCTCCAAGAACATACAAAGCTGTTACCAACGCACCTAAGATGTCAAATAGAACATTGATGTTATATCCTTGCAGTTTCCAGGAAAAAAGGTATTAACAATAAACAAATAGGTAGCTCGAATTTACATTAAGTTTGTAAATGTAACTCATGCATTTACACTGTGTTCAATTCAAGAGGTAAAATATCATTACCTTTTGGAGAGGATAGATAATCTGAAATCTGCATCTCAAAAGTGTCGTTTCCAAACTCATTTTCTGCTTTGCAGGTTACAGTTTCCTCTAGCAAAGAAACGGAATAGGGTAGATGAATTTCCCAGGTTTTATTTCCCTTCCTGATTGGTTCAAGCGAGACTTCTGTAGTTGTTTTACACGATACACTTGCTTCTGGTAAGGCATCCACTTTACACTGGATTACCAAAATGTCATTATCTATGGAGATTCGTCCGATCATACTTGGATGGTCTGTGAATTAATAACAAAATAAAAGACCAATCCTGAAATACTACGGAAAGGCTGAATGTATCTCTTTTGATCCTCGCGCGTACAAAATCTGCTTCGAATCAATTTGGGTGTGAGGGGGAGGGGGTACACACTCATTACAAATCCTTACTGAAGGTTCCAATTTTACTTTTAAAGACCTAGCCTTGATAATCAAGACTGGTGATAAAGATTTTAGAAATAGTTTTAAATTATATCCGCCTCGTCACGTGTACTTATAATGCCCACTTCCTATGTCTTAATTTTGGTACAAACCGCAGATGAAATCTTTAATTTGAACCAAGAAAAACTGACCAGAAATATATAATAAGAAATACGATCGAGGAAATGGGATCCTTTCGGGATTCGAGAACCCAAGTCTCTTGATTGCCAGACCGGTGCTCCATCGACTGAGCTATAACAAACACGACATGTATGTCTGTGTTCGTTCCAGAAAACCCTTTGTCTTTCAATGCTTGAGTGCACCGGCCGAGACTCTGCTTGACTTTCTTTTGTGTGCGGATCTACGCCGTTGCTTGAGGTATAAAACATGACATAAACCCGAATGATAGGCATCAAGTTGGGGATATGTGCGAGGGAACACGGCGAGATAATGATGATTTTTAATGTAAATTCGAAGAGGAAAACTGACCAGAAACATATAATATTAAATGGACAAACCAAATGGGAAGCCATGTATTCCAGCTATGGCAAACCAAATGTCAGTGTTGGTCCTAGTGTAGGACTGTTATTTGTACATTTAGGTTTCCTACATTGACCTTATTTCTATAAGCTTTGGTATTTAGTTCAGCTTAATTTGTTTATATCCATTTCCTATTTGACTTTCACCTTTCTTCTCTATCATTCCTTTCCTATTCAGATGACTTCATTCATTATATTCCTATATCTGATTCTTTTGTTAAACATTCTTATTACATAATCATCTCATCATCTCATTCATCTTCATCCTCGTATCTCTTATTGGTTATTTTTATGAATTGGACTTTTTCATTTTGAGTTGGCTCCTCCACTCTCTTTATTTCTATTGGTTAATTTGACTTAATTTGAATATGTAAATTACCTTGTATATTGATATGATTTCTGATGTGGAAAATAAGTCCCTTGAGTAAATTATTGCACTAACCAGACTTCATCTGATTAAGTTGTATTTATTTGTGTCCTGTTCCTGAATCTTCCGTTTGCTGTGTCTTGATTGATTGTATGTTTGAGTTACTTTTACTTTATCAAAACTGTTCATTTTAAATTTCTACACTAGTAAACCCTTTTGGCTCTGAGAAAAATCTGTAACTGAGAGAAGCCTTAAATTGTGAAAAACCTAAGTTTTTAAGATGATAATTGGTATACATAGCAGGCTTTATGGTAATAAAAGGTGTTCATATACATTAGTACTCACAGTATACAATGAGGGGGAAGTCTTTTTGTAGGACAATCCCACTGGATGTATTTGAGTAACAGGTGTAAAGTCCAGAATGTTCACGACGGATTTCATCAAATCTAATAATCTCTGAAGCTCCATCGCGGTCTGATATTAGGGGTTCTTCAGGTTCAACACGTTTGACCCATCTCAAGCTGAAATCCACAGACAAATGTTCCAGTGGAGATGAGCAGTTTAGTTGCAGACCTCTCGTACCTTCTATCAGTGGCTGAGTTCCATGATGCAATGTTACATCCGGTGTATCTGTGACGGTCAGACGGTCAGGTAATGCAATATCCATGAGGTTCTTATTTTCCCCCTTACATTAAATTTATTTTTTTACCCATTTTAATTTATTTATATGGCTTAGATATAGTGAGGTATGTGCATGTACAGTTTGAATGAATATATATATATATATATAAATATATATATATATATATATATATATATATATATATATATATATATATATATATATATATATATATATATATATATATATATATATATATATATATATATATATATATATATATATATATATATATATATATATATATATATATATATATATATATAAGTATAAAAATATATGTAAGCCTGAAAGTTAAAGGTGTAACAACAGGGTCTTATCCTCTTCTTTCTCGTTTTAACAGATGATACTTACATATGCTGATGTTGATTTGGCAAACATCCGAACAGACTTCTTGGCAAAGAGACGTCTTGGACATGCAGCAGGTTATGTTGTTCGATACAAAGGGATTGGGTATGTAATCATAGGTTGGTGTGATGGATGTATCTCTGCTTCCCCAGGAACCATTGAAATGCATATGCTGAAGATAGTTATCGTCGGATGTATTGAAAAATACACTGGATGTAGTGTGTTGGAACCGACTGATATTTGTATGACAGGGCAACGTTGCCCGACCAGTCATAATGGTATCCAGTGGGTTACAGTTGGAGATATGGAGTTGCGAAACACACTCTGTGGATTGAAGACATAGAAACGAAAGTCTACCTTGACATTGAATCGGTAACTAAACTTCAAATGCAAATTGTATAATCTTGAAATTTGTGTAATGGCAAGTAATCTTTGTGTTTAAACATTTTCTTGACATACCAATCACTATTATTTTTTATTCATTTAGTATTATTATTATTTTTTGTTTGTTATAATCCTTTCTAGAAACATAGGCATATTTTGTTCAATTTACACCATCGCTAGCGATTTTTAGTTGTCCAAGTGTTAAAATCATCGGTAAGATATACCCTATTAACCAAAAATAATATTTAACTAATGAGTGGTCCCATTTCCCACGCTTTCAATGAATTTGGCCAATCCATGTTATACAATAGGCCTTCATTACAATAAACATTTTGGGCTCCATCCTTCAAGGTATAGACCCCTTGAGATTATTGGTCGTAAAAAGCATATTTTCTAAAAAGCACTTATAAAAGCACTTATAATATGATTGGTGACATTTGTCTCTGATATGATCCAAATTATTACGTCTATTCATTAAGGTCATTGCATATGCATAGATGGTTGATTCATGAAGATATACCTTTAACAACTAAACTAACGGATCTCTTCAATGGTTCCACCTTTACTTCTTTATTCCCCTTCGTGACGCATGTAAGAACCGTTCCATTATCTTCCGAGGTCGGAGTAAATGAAATAACTTGTGATGATACTGCCAGTCGTGGGTAATTTCCTTCCTCTGTCTCATGCTCATGGAAGACGAGTGAACCATTCACTCTCCACTCTAGATTTACAGGAGGCTTGACTGATGTATTCGTCTGACATATCACCGATGTGTTCCCACCAGCTATGACGGTCAAGTATTCAGAGTTGACTGTTGCAGTCTTGGATATGAGCGTTAACCCTACAGGTGGTACTGTTAATTAAATACGTGAGACGTTATGTCAGTTGTAATCGTGGTCCAGTTCCCATAATATACATTACAGATTGTGCAGGACGGGGCACAGTCCGACTTTTGATTGACCAAGGCACATTATATTCGATCAAATCTTAAGTCGTTATGTGATATGAAGAATTAAACGTTTGGTGGTAGTTGAAAACAAGGGAAGGGGGAGAGTCTGAGATATTTCAGGGTAAACTTAATGGCAAACTGCATTGCTGCTTCATATTTTGCATAAGTCATTACTGGTCTTGTAATTATATAAATGTTGACATTTATTTTATGCGATTTCTTCTGTCTTTCTTCACACATGCAGGGGCGGATCTAGCTTTTTGCTAGGGGGGGGGGGTTACCCGAAGTGAAAATTTGTAGCCAGGCACTGCAAAGGACAGCCAATCAGCAGCCCCCTCCAAATCAGAGCAAAACCGCGATTTTTATCGAGATCTAGGTCACCGCAATAAGCGCACTCGGGCCCTCTCGCGATCTGCGAGAGAAATTTCGCACCTATTCTAATCGATCACAGCGGAAAATTACGATGTCCAGTTGTCGAAATGTTGGGGTTAGTAGCTGTGCTGGTTATTTAAGTTTCTAAAAAAGGTTTTAAATGTCATTCTAATGAAATATTTGTTGAAATAGAGTGCATGATTTGAGTGTACGCCTCTTTTTGTTCGTTTTCGCAACGTTCAAAAAGTTGCTGGCTGCTGACCCGATTACTAATCGTCGTCATACGACATGAACATTTTTTGATAGAACTCAAATTTGCGCTACCATTGCTACCAAAAACTAAGGGGCCTTTTGAAGACAACTTAGATTTATTTGGGAACAAAGTTTTCTATTTTTCTTCTATTGTACGAGAAAACACGATATTTTGCTAAAAAGACAGGGAAAATCTAATTTTTAACACCACTTGGGGGTGATTGCCGGTATGTCGTTCGATTTTCAGTTCGGTCCCATGTATACTTCAAATCATATTGGACTGAGTCGGTTGTTTCTCAATGCAATGTTTTTTGACCCTGAGTTAGACATTAAACTTTTATCCAGACTCGTACTCGAGAGTCATAACAACAATATTGGCCTCTTAGATTTCTATAGATTACCGTATAGAATCTAGGTCTGTATTTGATATGCAATTAAACAGAGACTTTCGTCTAGATTCTAACTTAGAATCTAGGCCTAACTTAGATCTAAGTTAGGCTAGATAGACTCAGTCTAGATCTACTCTAGATCGATCATTATATCTAGATCTAGTCTAGTAGCTAGCCCAGATCTAGATAGATCTAGAACCTTTTTTTATTGAAAAGATGGAAAAAATCCTGCATGTAAAATAACAAATGGAATGTTATTAATGGGGGTTGGTTGTCGATCTGGACATTTAAAATAAATGAAGCCTGTTTTGTTTGTTTTGTTTCTGTTTGTTTTGTTTGTTTTTTGTCTCAGGATCATTAAGCCCAAAAATTCTGTTCTTGAATACTTCGTATCATCATATTTCTAAAATTTTGTACTAAAATACAACAAAGACATTGCTTAGCAGGATTGGGGGGGGGGTGGGTGTCAGACATGCACTCAACAAAAGTGAAGCCCTTTTTTTTTTCTTCTTCTTTCTTTTTGATTTTTTCTTTTAATCAAGGAATCAAGGATTAAAGCCAAACATTTATGTTGAATGATTTATTATCATCAATATTTGTTCAGGTTTGGACAGGTTGGATGTCTGGACAGCAGGATTTTACACTGAAAACCTAACCTCGTCGTCAATGGACGACTAGCTTTAAGCTAGTCGGTCAAGACGGCCTAGTTTTAAAAGCTAGTCTGCCATGTTAGTCCATCAAGACGGACTAGCATACAACTGAATCTACATCTCTCAACTTGACGGACAGCTTTAAAGCTCGTCCTCAAGCTTGATGCTAGTCCATCGTCACGTGACCGACTAGGTCAAGAAAAAGTAGGGGTAGGACAGTTTACCCATTAGAATGACTGACTAGCTTTTGATACAAATAGTTGCAATGTCGTTTCAATGTACCTCTCTATTTATTCTGTTTCCGAGCATAATCAAGTTGATACATTCTGAAACAAAGGTTGTTTTCGCTTGACAATCTGAAAGCTTACGAGACATCTATCATGACAAGTATGCAATTCACGAGTGCCGGTAGATTCCAAAATGTGTTCTCCATTCTTCAGTTACAGGCTAATTGAATACCTTGTTACTATAGAACTCAAGAACCCGGTATTTCCTTACAGATTGCTGGTGACTGATTCCCGGCTTAGCAACAACAGTGAATAGAAGTTGGATACAATCAACATTCTCAAACAAAGGTTGTTTTTGCTTGACAATCTGAGAGCATTACGATAGCCGAAATAACATAAATCGTGACAAGTATGCCATTCACGAGTAGGTTAGAAATATTGTTCCATTCTTTAAGGCCCGGTCCCACTGACGGGAGGATTAATTGCGCATGAGTTGCGTATACAAATTTTGTTCATCCGCAACAAAAAAAAAACAAAAACAAAACAAACAATCCGCAATTCATACGCAAATCATCCTAAAGAGCCAGTGGGACCGCGCCTTTAATTACAGGCTAATTGAATACTTCGTTACTATAGAACCCATGCACCGTCTATTCTTATAGATTGCTGGTGAATGCCTGGCTTTAGCAACAGCAGTGAATAGAAAGTGGTACAATTGATTGAATAACATGCGCATTGCGAAAAGGACATCACTATTACATGTATTAGTTGCATTATCTGTATGTGAATTCCATTTAATGAGCAAACTGTACAGACGCACACTGGATATACCCCGTAAAGCTTAAAGGGAAACAGTAACTTTCAAAAACAAGAGCAATTAGATCAAGATGAATAAAATTATATTGCTCTAATAGTAAAAACAAACTACTGAAAATTTCAGATCAAATGGAAGTCATTTACTACCACAAAACAGTGTAACAGCCAAACGCGAGTGAATTTTCAACCCCTTTGCAGCAAACCCTCCAGCCCGCTAGGGTCGGGGGGAACACGGCAGGAAGTGGGGTGTCTTGAAAAGCACATGGCAATTTGTTTTCCACCACGAGATGGTTTACTAAATTTGAGTATGAAATCATTGATATCTCGAAAGTAAAGCAAGCAATTAACTTGTAATTTTGAAGAGATACCAGACTGACCTATAAGTTTATAATTATGTTGACAAAATGAGCTAAATCAAGAAATTGTGATTTGAATATCATTCAATGTTACTGCATCCCTTTAAGATTTTGATTTTAATGGCGATCTCCTTCCTGTGACATGAGTGTGTGAGTACTCTTTTTCAATTCCTTATGTTTCAGTTCACAGATAGCGTTATTTTTTTCACATAGATTAATGCTATAATCACCAACGCGAAAAATTATGTCTTGCCAAATCAATTTATAAATAGTGTGTATTTACAACGATAGTAACAATCACATTAAATAATGAAAATCGAAATTTAATTCTAATAATAAATATATAGGCGCCACTTTTCTTTTAGATTACTTGTATCTGAAAGAAAAGAATATTGGATTAGAGGCGCGACTTTGGGATTCTGAAGTGGCTCTCAAGGACAAGTGTATACGCCGAAAATGCAAAAGCAGGTAGGCCTATATACAACAAAAAGTCATGATGATGCAAGCCATGGCGGCGACTCCTGGGCCCCGTGCCCCCATTATTTGTTAATTGCCATAATGTTAACTAATTGTACCCCCTGTATTAATTCCTGTCTTCTGATTTATATCATCATAATAAAATGTTTATTTATTTTTTTATTTATTTTTTATTTTTTTATTTTTTTTGCTCAAATTCTTGTGACAAAATGCATTTTTTTAATCGTATCTTTATAATGTCTTCTAATATTTCAGATTTGACGTCTCTGACCAGTGTGAAGCCATATTAACCTCGTCCGTCATGCTAGTCTGTCAAGACAGCAGCAAGAACATCGCGGCAGAAAAGCGCGATGGACTAGCTTTTACACCATGACCGACTAGCTGTAAAGCTAGTCCTGCTCAAAAGCTCGTCAGTCTGGGCATCACTACGACTAGCTTTTAGGCTAGTCCGTCAAACTAGTCGGCACGACGGACGAGCTTTAACATTAGTCCGTCGTGACCGACGAGCATTAAAACTAGTCCGTCTTGACGGACTAACTTGACGGACTAGCTTTCAAGCTAGTCCGTAGAGACGGACGAGTTTTAAAGCTAGTCCGTAATATCCGGGTTGTGTTGAAGGAAAACTAGTCCGTCGTGACCGACTAGCTTTAAAGCTAGTCAGTCTGGGCATCACTACGACTAGCTTTAAGGCTAGTCGGTCTACCCGTTTAGGTTTTCAGTGTAACCATCTATTTGAAATGAATTACAAGCAATGAATTTGTAGTGGGTTTTTTTAGCACAACATTTTAGAAGAAATTATAGAAAATAAAGATGGATGCTTAAAAGCAATATATTCAACCAATATTTTTGGCTTGATCCTCAGATAAAAATGGGCTTTATTTTTGTTTATTAATCCGGACACCCAGCCCACATAACTTTTAAGCTGGTGCACAGAAAATGAGCACTGACCATCATATTTTGAAGTAGGGATTCGCTTCTAAATGTTTATTATTTTTTTCTTTGTTGCAGATTTTTTCAGTTACTAAACCATGGAACATACACATGTTGAGACTCCATTGTTTAGAAGCCAACTTGGATAACAGTCTGTTTTCAAGAAAAAAAAATAATAAAAATGGATTGTGCTGCAACACTAAGACAACCATACAACATTTACGGAAATCCATGATACAGTGATGGTAGGAGGAGATACAACACCTGATCTGATGAGGCTGTGGATGCAAAATCAATGAAAAGGGAAAACTGATCTTCTTCATCTTCAGTCTCGAGCCGGCCAACAATTTGTCCCTCTAGTCGTGGAACTTCCTTTCCTTCTGACTACTCTCCTTTTTTGCGCCTCAAGCAGAAGCACGCTACTCACCTAATGATCCTTTTTGGTACTTCCTTGGAGGAAATTCTCCAAGGTTCTTCTTAACGCAAGAGAAAAAAAAAATTCATCCCAAGCAGAGATTTCATCCTAGACCATGGGAAGGTGTTTCGGCGGATAGAGCTAACCTACACCAAACAAACATGTACCATTATTTAATCTCTTCCTGGCTCAAACAAACAGCTATGACTTAGAGGAGCTGCAATTATCAAAATCTCTTGTTATCCAATAGAAAGAACATTATCTTCTTTGTTATGAAGGGGAAAAATATATCTTGTATATATGTAAGCAACCATCTCATAGACCATGTAAACAAAGTTTGTAGATTTTCAAAATAATTATAAAAAAATAGACAATTTTTTATTTTTTTTAATTTCTAATTTTTTTTTTAATCAGCAGTAATAACTACCTGTTGATTATCTCAGCACCATGAGGGTTTGTTTTTGCACGAAAAACAAGTGTGTTGCCAGAATATGATAATTAAAAAAAACAAAAAACAAAAGCAAATCTTTGAATCTTTGTACAAATTTATATTACTTTTGGAGGAGATCTAGGGACTCCAGGATAATACTTTCCTTAAAATCAGCCTTCTAATGATTATTTTATATTTCATATTTTCAGCTTCTAGTAATCTTTGTCAAAGAGCTATATATACATGAATTTTGTGCTTGAAATTTCCTCCACATCTATGATTTATCTGAAGAAAAAAAAACCCACAGTAATATTACATATAACTGTTTATTAAAAAAAATGTTATATTAAATACATTTATAATGATTTGTAGAATTGATTTTTTTTTTAGTGATATACATGTTTTATGTTCCAGTGGTGGATTCAGGATTTTGAAATAGGGGGATGGGGGGGGCGGGTCATTATCCCGGGTTTGATTTTTTTTTTGCTTTCTGATATTAACATGTAGTCAATGAGTGGTTTTCATATTATAGAGGTTGGTGTGCACCCCCATCTGGACGTTAGCTTTCAAAGTAAACTGAAAATTTGAAAGTTTCAGATATTTTAGATTTACCAAAACTAAAACACCAGCTTGAAAAGTGTTCAATCCAAGTTTATTCAAGAGGGACCTTGGCATGTAAATATAGATGAAATGATAATAATGGTCTTTACATGTATATATAGTGCTTTTAAAAATAATTAATCAAAGGGTTTTCATTGGCCCCTTCATTAGATTCATTTCTAGGTTAATGATAAGTGTACAAAGGATGATCTTAACTGTAAAAATGTGGCAGATTTCAATAAGTAAGTCTTGACCTATATATTAGAATGCCATTGTTTAACTATACAACTCCTAATCTTGTTTATTTGTCCGTGTACTTCAATTCATTATAGGCTGCTAATTTCATGTTGATACAGTATACTCTCATTATTGATTTTATTTCAAAGAGTCAATTCTCTTGGACTAAATGTCAAACATGAGGGGGGCGGTGCCCGGGCCCCCGGAAAATGATTTTAAGGGGGTGCCAAATTGACCTTAGGGGGCGCCAAAATTGTTTTTAAAAATTTCGTTTGTACCCAATTGACCCCCAAAACATAACTGATGTATGCTATCGATCTTACTTAACGACCAAAAGCCCCCCCCCCCCAAAAAAAAAAAAAAAAAAAAACTCAACACCTACCCCCCCCCCCCCCTTATTTGACATAACGGGGTCGCCCGGTCTCTTTTGGTGCTAACCAAGAAAAACAACATTGCGCGTGTTACAGATTCCTCCGATCAACAACTTGCGGGCCACCAAAATCAAAATCACGTTGCCTCCCCCGCGAGTGCAAAATCTCTAAAATTGATATGCGCCTGATTTACTGCTTTGTCTCCAGCACTTCGTCCTATTAACAGGATTAGACTGCCCCCCGATATTCTGTTTCACAGTGTTATGTAATTACAGATAAATGAATTAAACAGCCACATCTTTGGTAAAAAAAACCGTCTATCGTTGTTTAAATTACAACCAGCTCTGTGTCAGACGACAGCGCTTTGATAAATTGCCTGAAATATTACCATAACAGAATATCCTAATTGACCTTGCAGTAGCCTGCTACCTTATTACTATGGGAAAGCATTTTGATTTCAAAAAATGTGAGCCACATGTAACGTGGTGAAATGCTTACCATAAGCCAGATTAGAGATAGTAGTTGGGAAAAGGTGAGACTATAGTGAGAAGGAGCATAGACATGCATTCATCTTCTTTTGTTATTTTAGGGGACCGATCTTTCATCGTTAACCCCGCCCAAAACCCAGCTAAACAAAGAAAGCTGTATCCACCCTTACAAAAAATGTCCTGGTATTCTTATGCCGCCTATTTCTGAATGTTCCTTTGTAGGTATCATATGGTTGGTATTTCTTACATTTCCTGTCGGATATCCTATGGCGTATCTTTCTATGTGCAACTAAAATAACCATAGCAAGTACCATAGAAGCAATACCACACAGGAAAAAGCGGTACCATAAAACATTACCACTACAGCAGTGCTGTGGTAATTTGGCCACACAATACCATATGTATGGTATTTGCCGATATGGTTTTTTGGCACAAAATACATATGTATTGGCCTATTTCTGTATGGTTTTTTGGCACAAAAAACCATATGTATGCGTATTGCTGTCTGTATGGTTTTTTGACACAAATCCATATGCTATGGTATTGCTTATATGGTTTTCGTTGGCCACACAATCACCATATAGTATGGTATTGCGTATGTTTTTTTTCTGGCACAAATACCCATAGGTTATGGTAATTCGCTGTATGGCTTTTTTTGGCCAGAAATACCATATGTATGGTATTGCCTGTATGGCTTTTTTGCGCACAAATACCATATGTATGGATTTCCGTATGGTTTTTTGCACAAATACCATATGTGATGGATATTTCCTGTATGTTTTTTTTTTTACACAAATACCACCTATGTATGCGTATCTGCTGTATGTTTTTTGGCCACAAATACCATATGATATGGTATGCTGTATGGTTTTTTTGGCACAAATACCATACGTCATGGTATTGCTGTATGGTTTTTTGGCCACAAATACCATAATGTAAAAATGGTATTGTTGTATGCGTTTTTTGCACAAATACCATATGCATCGGTATTGCTGTATGGTTTTCTGCCAACAAATTACCATATGTTGGTATGCTGCTATGGTGTTTTGCACAAATTACCATATTCTCATGGCTATTTCTTTATGGTTTTTTTTGGCACAAATACCATAGTATGGTATTGCCCGTCTATGGTTTTTTGACACAAATACCATATGTATGTACTTGCTTTAATGGTTTTTTGGCAACAAAACCATAATTGTATGGCTATTTGCCTGTATGTTTTTTTTGGCCACAAATACCACTAGGTATGTATTGCCTGTATGTTTTTTGCGCCCAGAACAATACCCATATGTATGGTATTTGCCTGTATGGTTTTTTGGCACAAATACCATATGTATGCCGTATTTCCGCTATTGGCTTTTTTTGGCACAAATACCACTATGCCTATGGGCATTCCTGCTATGTTTTTTTTTTTACACAAATACCAATATGTATGGTATTGCCCTGTATTTGTTTTTTGCACAAATACCATATGTATGGTATTTGCTGTATGGTTCTCTTTGGCACAATACCATACGCTATGGTATACTGTATGGTTTTTTGCGCACAAAATACCAGTATGTATGTCATTGCGTATGGTTTTCTGGCACAAATACCATATGTTCGTATATGCTGTATGGTTTTTTGCACAAATTACCATATATGTATGCGTATTTCTTTATGCGTTTTTTTTTTTTTGCACCAAATTACCAATAGTATGTCATTCTGCTATGGTTTTTGCACAAATACCCCATATGTATGCTATGCCTGTATTCGTTTCTTTGGACACAAATACCATATGTATGGTATTGCTGTATGATTTCTTTTGCCACACAAGTACCATAGTATGTATAGCTTTATGCCGTTTTTTGCAACACAATACCACTATGCATATGGTATTTGCTGTATGTTTTTTGGCACAAATACATATGTATGCGTATTGCTGTATGCCGTTTTTTGGCACACACATCACCATATGTATGGTTATTAGCTGTATGGTTTTTTTGGCACAAATACCATATGTATGGCTATTGCTGTATGTTTTTTTGCGCAACAAATACCATATGTATGCGCTATTGCTGTATGCGTTTTTTGGCAGACAAACCATATCTTGTATGGTATTGCTGTATGTTTTTTGGCCACAAATACCATACGCTAAATGGTATTTCCGTATTAGTTTTTTGGCACAAATACCATATGTATGGTATTTCCTGTATGTTTTTTTTTTTACACATAATACCATTATGTATGGTATTGCGCTAGTTTTTTTGGCACACAATACCCATATGTATGCGGTATTGCTGTTATTGTTTTGCCACAAATTACCATACGTATGTATTGCTGTATGTTTTTTTGGCACCAATTACACATCACTGTATGTATTGCTATTGTATTGTTTTTTGGCCACCAAATACCATATGTATGGTATTGCTGTATTGGTTTTTATTCTAGCCACAATCCTACCATATGTTATGTATTGCTGTATGGTTTATTTGCGCCACAAATACCATACTGTATGTATATTCTTTATGTTTTTCTCTTTGGCACAAATACGAAAACAAAAACATACAAATTTTACATATGTATGGTATTGCTTTATGGTTTTTGGCACAAATACCCATATGATCTATGGTATTGCATCTCCTCTCG
>CALNVZ010000174.1:40490719-40600964 GCA_940671915.1 Paracentrotus lividus | reverse complement strand
TCTGTTTCTATGTCTTCAATCCACAGAGTGTGTTTCGTATCTACATATCTCCAACTGTGACCCACTGGATACCATTATGAATGGTCGGGCAACGTTGTCCTGTCATACAAATATCAGTCGGTTCCAACATACTACATCCAGTGTATTTGTCAATACATCCGACGATAACTATCTTCAGCATGTGCATTTCAATGGTTCCTGGGGAAGCAGAGATACATCCATCACACCAACCTATGATTACATACCCAATCCCTTTGTATCAAACAACATAACCTGCTGCATGTCCAAGACGTCTCTTTGCCAAGAAGTCTGTTCGGATGTTTGCCAAATCGACATCTGCATATGTAAGTATCCGTATCAGGACATCTCCCCCGGAGGACAACTCCCCCGGGGACATTTTCCAGAGGACAGCTCCCCCGGAGGACATAGGGTTAGGGTTAGGGTTAGGGTTAGGGTTAGGGTTAAGGTTGTCCTACGGGGGAGTTGTCCTCCGGGGGAGCTGTCCTCCGGAAATTGTCCCCGGGGGAGTTGTCCTCCGGGGGAGATGTCCTAGAACCGTAAGTATCATCTGTTAAAACGAGCAAGAAGAGGATGAGACCCTGACGTTACACCTTTAACTTTTAGGCTTACATGTCGGCTTATATATATATTCATTCAAACTGTACATGCACATACCTCAATATATCTAAGCCATATAAATAAATTAAAATGGGTAAAAAAATACATTTAATGTAAGGTGGAAATTAAGAACCTCATGGATATTGCATTACCTTCTGACTGTTCGTCATACACAGATACACCGGATGTAACCTTGCATCATGGAACTCAGCCACTGATAGAAGGTACGAGAGGTCTGCAACTAAACTGCTCATCTCCACTGGAACCTTTGTCTGTGGATTTCACCTTGAGATGGGTCAAACGTGTTGAACCTGAGCAACCCCTAACATCAGATCGCGATGGAGCTTCAGAGATTATTAGGTTTGATGAAATCCGTCGTGAACATTCTGGACTTTACACCTGTTACTCAAATACATCCAGTGGGATTGTCCTACGAAAAGACTTCCCCCTCATTGTATACTGTGAGTACTTGTATATGAAGACCTTTTATTACCATAAAGCCTGCTATGTATACCAATTATCATCTTAAAAACTTAGGTTTTGCACAATTTAAGACTTCTCTCAGTTACAGATTTTTCTCAGAGCCAAAAGGGTTTACTAGTGTGGAGATTTAAAATGAACAGTTTTTGGTAAAGTAAAAGTAACTCACACATACAATCAATCAAGACACAGCAAACGGAAGATTCAGGAACAGGACACAAATAAATACAACTTAATCAGATGAAGTCTGGCAATAATTTACTCAAGGGACTTCCAAATCAGAAATCATATCAATATACAAGGTAATTTACATATTCAAATCAAGTCAAATTAACCAATAGAAATAAAGAGAGTGGAGGAGCCAACTCAGAATGTAAAAGTCCCATTCATAAAAATAACCAATAAGAGATAAGAGGATGAAGATGAATGAGATGATTATGTAATAAGAATGTTGAACAAAAGAATCAGATATATGAATGTAATGAATGAAGTCATCCATCTGAATAGGAAAGGAATGATAGAGAAGAAAGGTGAAAGTCAAATAGGAAATGGATATAAACAAAGCTGAACTAAATACCAAAGCTTATAGAAATAAGGTCAATAAAGGAAACCTAAATGTACAAATAACAGTCCTACACTAGGACGAACACTGACATTTGGTTTGCCATAGCTGGAATACGTGGCTTCCCATTTTGTTTGTCCATTTAATATTATATGTTTCTGGTCAGTTTTCCTCTTCAAATTTACATTAAAAATCATCATTATCTCGCCGTGTTCCCTCGCACATATCCCCAAGTTGATGCCTATCATTCGGGTTTATGTCAGGTTTTATACCTCAAGCAACGGCGTAGATCCGCATACAAAAGAAAGTCACGCAGAGTCTTGGCCGGTGCACTCAAGCATTGAAAGCCAAAGGTTTTCGGGAACGAACACATACATACATGTAGTGTTTGTTATAGCTCAGTCGATGGAGCACCGGTCTGGCAATCAAGAGACTTGGGTTCCCGAATCCCGAAAGAATCCCATTTCCTTGATCGTATTTCTTATTATATATTTCTGGTCAGTTTTTCTTGGTTCAAATTAAAGATTGCATCTGCGGTCTGTACCAAAATTAAGACATAGGAAGTGGGCATTGTACACGTGACGAGGCGGATATATTTTAAAACTATTTCTAAAATCTTTATCACTAGTACTGATTGTCAAGGCTAGGTCTTCAAAAGTAAAATTAGAACCTTCAGTCAAAAGATTTGTAGTGAGTGTGTATCCCCTCCCCCCTCACTCCCAAATTGATCCGAAGCTGATTTTGTACGCGCGAGGATCAAAAGAGATACTTTCAGCCTTTTCGTAGTATTTCAGGATTGGTCTTTTATTTTGTTATTAATTCACAGACCGTCCAAGTATAAGCGGACGAATCTCCATAGAAAAAGGTATTTTTGTAATCCAGTGTAAAGTGGATGCCTTACCAGAAGCAAGTGTATCGTTTAAAACAACTACAGAAGTCTCGCTTGAACCAATCAGGAAGGGAAATAAAACCTGGGAAATTCATCTACGCTATTCCGTTTCTTTGCTAGAGGGAACTGTAACCTGCAAAGCAGAAAATGAGTTTGGAAACGACACTTTTGAGATGCAGATTTCAGATTATCTATCCTTTCCAAAAGGTAATGATATTTTACCTCTTGAATTGAACACAATGCAAATGCATAAGTTACATTTACACACTTAATGTAAATTCTAGCTACCTATTTGTTTATTGTTAATAACTTTTTCTTAGAAACTGCATGAATTTATATAATATCAATGTTCTATTTGACATCTTAGGTGCGTTGGTACCAGATTTGTATGTTCTTGGAGGAGCATTGGTCATCCTCATTCTCTTGATTGCTATTGTGACCATTTTTCGACGTTGTAGATGGAGGAAGAATGGTAAGTGGAACTCGGAATATGCTTAAATTCAAGGTTCAATGGTGTCTTTATGATTATGCAAGATGGTATTTTTTGGGGAATTGAAATATGTTTCTTTGGAAAACAATGAACTTGGATGATTTCATCATAGTGATAGGCCTGTATACCCGTATATGGGTCTTGACGTCGATATTTATGGCTTTAGTTTATAAACTCTTCCAATGATCTATTTGGTGCCGAAGGTGTGATCTCTCAATTATATTCATTCCATTTTTCCTTATTGGGTCTTATTGGGAATAAGGATCTGGAAATAGGCCTACAGAGGTGGTCGCAATAGAACGACCCACGGGACAGAATCGAGGAGCACTACCACCTATCCCAACACACGAATCTAACCGACATCCATCAACTCCAACTGCACCACAGTCAACACCTTCGACCAGTATGTTACGCACTACCCAGGAGCAGATTCCACTGCGGTCACTTGTTCATCCTCTAGATGAGACTCCTGGAAGAGGTCGGGGCAGGGATATGGTCGCGAGGGGTGTAATTAGCCCGAAGACGGAGAGAAGAGGCAGAAGGGTATACGAAAGATTTTTTTTTTTTTTTTTTTTTTGTTCATAATAATATTCTTCCTTTGCTTTGCGTTGAAAATAATCAAAGATTTAGTTTAATCTATCATGATTTACCACTTAACACTTATTTACTCATAAACTGCGATTTAAATATACGGTGTATATACACGTTACCAATAGCTTAAGAAATTGCAGCTTTGTGATGGAATCATTTGACTTTCAAACAAAAAGCGAGTGAAAGGGTGAATCAGCATCATCTCGCTTCCTCTTATTACTTGAACATTTTCTGTCATTATCAAGTTGTAAGAAAGTGCATAGGGACTTATAGTGATATGCGCTATATAAAAGCGGTGTGTTATTATCATTTTCTGATCTTCTTAAAAAATATAGGTTCCGTTAAGTCCGGATGTGGAGTATGCAGAAGTCGACAAGAATTCAAAGGGAATGAAAAACAGAACAGACAAACAAAAAGTAAGAATTTCTTAGAAATTTTTTACATTTTATCCAATGTATGGTGTGTTAATGATGAAGGTAACGTACTTTCATTTCCTTTTTAGTTAGAGGTATTCATGCCAGGCAAAATGAGTGAAATAACGCAAGCACATAGTTTTATATTAAAGTAGGACATTATGTTAACTTTAGGAAAGAAGATATAACATTAGTATCAAGGTTTAAAGCTTCAAGTCCGTAAAAATAAGAACAACAGTGGTTGTGCTTTACAACATTTTTTTTTTTTTTTTTTTTTTTTTTTTTTTTTTTTTTTTTTTTTTTTTTTTTAAATAGTACAACAGTATAACTTGTTCACAAATTTACTTCGTGAATATTATGTATGCGAATTCGTTAGCTGTAAATATTTAACACAAATTATTCATTTCTTGGAGCTCTTGTGGAATGTTTGTTCATTTTTATTCATGCATTAATATTTTCCTCCTTTGTCCTAAACACTTCTTTGAATATGCAATGTACTAAAAAAAAAATAACACACCGTTATCTTATTCATAATAATTGAAGATGGGGCCTCTGGACCCGTCTGTGGAGTATGCAACGGTCGATAAGAAGCAGGATATGGCTCGAAATCTCGGTTCATCGGCTATAGAGGTATTGAGGAAACAACCGTCTTTCCATTTTATACATTTCTATAAGGCACAAATAATACTTTTTAACTAAATAACGATATTTTTTTCATGTTTGTAGGAAAGTAATCGTATTTCCTAAGAAGAAAAGAAACACACTCGTCGATACAATTCGGTCATACTTCCTTTCTGTTTTCTTTGTTCTCGTTGTTTTGTTTTTGTTTTTTGTTTTTTTCTAGGAACTTTTTATATAATTTTGACATCATTCGATACCTTGTTACTAGTTATGGCGCAGTCACATGCACGACACATGGCCAACGCGCAGTATGCGCTGGGTGCGCGTTAATCATTCGTCGAGCATGTTTAACCAACGATGTGCATTCGTTACTTATGTGTTGTCTATTTACACGCTCTTTATGCGCGTTGTCGGCAATTTTCACGAATTTCAATGCGCTGGTCTTGACTGCTGCATAAGTGTAAAAGTAAAAAGGCATTAGATTATATGATCCGCATTTCATTTTTGTCTATGTTTTTCTTATTTTTCTTCATATGTTATTATCGTATTATTTACTGTGTTACGGATCAAAGACAATACAGCAAATGGAAATTTGGAATATTTTCCACCCACTTATCCTTGTAATTCTCATCTCACCCTCTCCTCTACTTTCGGTCATTTTGATTAGTATTATTATTATTGATAATAATAATAATAATAATAATAATAATAATAATAATAATAATAGAAGTAATAAAAATAATATCTTTTTATTACCAAGTTGAAGTTGTGTCTTCATATTAAACGTATCCAGAAAGTAAATACTTAAGATGAAGTATTATAAAGTTTTCTTTCCCCTTGGTTTGAGAGCTTTTAAATTCTTTAAATAAAAGTGGTGCTCTTTAAATTCTATTTTTATAACTTTCACTTCTCTGTCGGCACAGAAAGAGAAATGACTGAATTAGAGCAATCGCTTTCTAAAGAAATAAAATGGGGAAAACCTAGCCTTACTACCATAATTTTACTAACCAACATGCCTAGTCTGTGGTAATAATAATAATAACAATAATAATAATAATAATGATAATAATAAAAAAATAATAATAATAATAATAAATAACAATAATAATGATGCTGATAATATTTTGTTTCTACAATGCTCATTATAAAAAGGTAATCCATTTAGAGGAGGCTGTCTGTTTGAATGTTTACAATGAATTACATTGTGTGATAACAATGTGTGACACCAGTGAAAGCATTCAATCAGTCTTTCATCCATTGACAACAAAAAATGAATATAATACCTATGATGTTCATTTGCAATTTATTCGGCTATACGAGAAATATGTGATTTAAGAATGGTTTCATTCTTAAGGAAAGAAGTTGCTTTTAGATATCAATTACAAATAAATTCCCAAGTTAAACAAGCTTGGAATATGCTCCCTCTAAATTGGGACTAGTTTGCACACTGCACAGCGCTTTTCTTTCACAAACTGATATCGCGATTTTTCTAAGAATGCGCAATGAAATTTTTAATTCAATACTTTGGGGCGGGGTTAAAATAACGTCCACTTTCTATACGATTTGTTAATGTAACTAATGCTAGTTCTTTGTATACTATATCACTTATCTCTTTATCTTCTAATGTTTTAAACTTGCAAAATATTCAGCATATATAATGATTTGCTGTGCATCTGCACACTCAATCAGCTAGAATTGACACATGAATTGTTCCTAGGATCTTTCTGGGGTAAATCCAGTTAAATCATTTATTTGTTTCTACAATTTCATAGGCTGAGTACGCAGTTGTTGACAAAACCAGATCTGAGAGGAAGGAAAGTCATTCCAGAGTACACCGCACAAAGGTAATTGGATCGTTTGGATAAAGTTGATCAAATAATTACAAAACCTTGTTCACTGAAACTAAATTTCTAGAGGAAAAAAAATACTACTTTCGTTGAGTGTCTAATCAATGGTTTTGGCTTTTAAGAATTAACAAAATCTTAATAAAATTGTAGAATTTTTTCATATTTGTAACGTGAAAAAGTCTCTTCACATTTAATATAATTTATTTTTAACGCAATATTCTTATGTGTTTTAATGGCAGTACATGTATTTTCAAACTTCTTGAAATATGATTGGAGAGGGCATGAACAAAAGTCTATTTTAGATTATGTCCTTACGACATTTACGACAAGGAAAGAGCAAAGGCCTTGTTTTCTTTATACAACAGGACAATATTATTGTTATATCGTTTGGTAAATGAGATCTCTAAGAATTTTTTCACATTTCATTGACAGGTTCATAACAACCCAGAAATAGAGTATGCGGTTGTCGACAAGTCAAAAAAGAGCCGACAAGAACGTTAATGTGGAGAAACGTAACAACAAAAAGAATCTTGTTCATCTGAACAATTAACAACAAAACTGTTCTCTTTGTCTAAAAAAAAAATTCTATTGCAATATTGTTAAATATGCACAATTTAAGTGTAGGACTAAGGGCAATGAAAGAAAATAATGTATACATTATTTGTAAAAGAACATTTTTACGTTTTTCCTAATTATTTAATAAGTAATAACAAAACATCGTGGGTAATATTTTGTGACTTGCAGATAGAATAAGTGAATCCAATTAATTTCATTGTTAAAATGTTATGCACATCATTACAATACATACCACTCTTTATTTCGTGATATACATACATATTGTCACTTAAAGATACATGTATCTATCTGTGTCGTGGAGAATTGGCACTTTTAAAATTTATCAATGGCTCCGGGCAGAAGTCAAAATAACATTCAAACTCAATTTAAAATTCGTAAATATTTTCAAGCAGAGATGAATACAAAGGTACAGAACAAAAAATAAAGAAAGTGTAGTTCTACAGAACAAATGATATACATATTCTGATTTTCTGCATTTGTAAATATATGTTAAAAGAAAATTTTCTGCGGAAATGGAGATATCCACTAATGAGCAATGCTTGTAACGTATGGACCCTCCAAAAGAATATTTCATCAATATTGCCTACGAAAAAAAAAACACGAAACGGGGACAATAATCCAACAAGAGAGCGCACATGTTTATTCACCAAATTAACAGGATAAGATTTTTTATTTTTTTATTTTTTTTAAGTGAGGGGAAAGGAAAAACGAAAAAGAAAATAAATCGAAACGAAACGCAGGACCATCCAAGACCGAAAATTGGAGGTATTTAGAATATTTCAGGGATTGGGTATTTATGAAGTCTTCACTAAGAAAATTCAAAATTCTGGTACCATCATACATAAATGTGTTCTTCGCTCAGTAAAGTTCTGAAGCGTGGCAAGTGAAAATCTATGAACAGTTTTATGAATAATCATGAAATGACCGATTTAAGGGGAACATATTCATGATATCAAATATGTGCGGAAGAGTTTTTCAGTCAAAATTGTTCATGAATTGTGGTAAGTGAAAAAGATGCACATCATTTATTTTCAAATGTATGCCATCGACAAATAACGGCCTTGGATGAAAGAAAAGCAGAATTGTGAATAATACATCATTTGTAGTAACAATAGTTTATCTATAACGGTGTGATGATTGTTGCCCCAAAATTGATTGATTAAATTTGCAATTTACATTTTTTTCCCTTTTAAATTAGGTAATAATATCTTATTGCATATTCTTATGGAGGTATTATATTACATATAATTAATAATAATAATTTGATTGTAGACGTGACTGTAATGTATTTAACCTGTATAAATAAGAGCACTAGCTATGACAATGTATCATAACCAAATGTGCTGTTGATTAGACTGTAATAAGTACACAAAAATGACACTGGTGAACACAATACCTTGTTGATGTTTTTTTTTTTTTTTTTTTTTTTATACTTCGGACCCAGTATTAAAGATATTTTGTTACATATTGGACCACTCAATGCCTCTACATTTTTCAAAATCCCGATTTGGGAAGAGTACTTTTGATTTCATTCATGTTCTCAAGGAAACAACCATATTGCACCTTTTAATTTATTTTATATGGTTCTAGGACATCTCCCCCGGAGGACAACTCCCCCGGGACAACTCCCGGAGGACAGCTCCCCCGGAGGACAACTCCCCCGCAGGACAGGTCCCCCAAGGGCAACTCCCCCGCAGGACATCTCCCCTCACTTTAAATGCTTTATATATTGATTTTATGCCAAGCCCTTGGTCTTTCTTTCTGTTACAATTATTACAATACTGTCGCATGGAGTAACCCTTCTGTAATGACAAGCGGGGATGGGAATGGTTGTTTAATTACTAATCATCCATGTGAACCATCCCTTCCAATCTATGAATGGCTACTCCTTCCCTCAAAAGGTTGTTAGGTTTGGCAGATTCAGAGATACTCCAGCCAAATGTGATTCTCAGAAAAGGAAAATTAATGAAAATGCAAGAAATAAAAGAAATGTTAAAAACATGAAGGATGCTAAATGGGAACTTAAATATGAAGTAGAGAAAAGGAGTGGAAAAGAGCACGAAGGACGAGTTGGAATACATAACTCTAGTCGTCTTCAGCAAGGGGGAGGGTGAGCCACGATAATTAAGCTTTAATTAATAATTAATCACACCATAAACAAATTAGAATGGGCGCAAAAGTTTAAACGAGAACACAATTTTTATTTATCAAAAAAAAAAAAAATCATAAAAATCAATTTAAACATCATCACCTATTTTGTCAGTTTTACAACAAATAATGTAATGCAATCATTGTCATTGGGTTTAAGATTTTACAGACAATTGTTTTACATTTATCCAAAACAAACCGAATATTCATATCTGAATGGTGTGTTCATGCACTTACACAGCTTTGCATTCATGCCGTGTGTTCGCTATCATATAAAAGGGTGTTATTGTAACTAGTGTTGGTATAAAAATATCTCCAGAAGTAGATGAAAATTAAGAAATCTCGGTATTTGCCAGTATTTCTGTCCACATATCCGATGAAAATATTTATAATTCTAAAACATTTGGTGAAACAAGCCAAAACAAAACAAAACCCTTGTATCAAATTATGTACATGTACTTTTGTATAATTGAAGAGGTGTGATACAAAATTTTCCACTTGACGCTTCGCGCTCGAAAATCCTTTTTTTTTTTGGGGGGGGGGACTAAAAGAAAGGTGATCGTCACCGTTTGTAAAAGAATAACAAAACCCCCCCCCCCAAAAAAAAAAAAAAAAAAAAAAAACAAACAAACAAACAAACAAACAAACAAAAAACAAAAAAAAACATAAAAGTAAAAACATACCGCTTCGGGTCATTTTTAGTCAAAATTATCGGCTCGTGCTTCGCGCTCAAAAATCATCCCTTCAAAAGATTCATTTTTTTTTAAATTTCAAACCCCCACAAAAATCCTGGTTACAGGCCTGACCATTGACCTACATACTCTAAAATCTAATCAGATCATCTTCCTATGGTGATTTAAGATTGAAGTTTATACATTTCTCTCTCTCTTTTGACGATAAAATTCGGTTTTAATAGCAGTGCGCCTCTACAGCTGCCAAACTTTAACACCCTTCCCCGGAAAAAAAAAAAACTAAAATTGCCAAAGATTTTGTATTTCCATGAATGGCTATTTCGGTTAAAAAGATAAAAGATAAATAAAATAAATAATAAATAAATAAAATAGCAAATGTAGCAAAAATTAACGAATGCATGTGGATCTGTTCTCTTGAACGGCTGAGTTGTCCTCCGGGGGACTTGTCCTCCGGGGGAGTTTTCATCGAGGGAGATGTCCTCCGGGGTAGTTGTCCTTGGGGGGACCTGTCCTCCGGGGGAGATGTCCTGCGTGGGAGTTGTCCTCCGGGGGAGTTGTCCTCCGGGGGAGCTGTCCTCCGAGAGTTGTCCCCGGGGGAGTTGTCCTCCGGGGGAGATGTCCTGATACGATTTTATATATTCATTCTTTTTTTGGGGGGAGGGGAGGCTCGTGAATATATATATTTGAAAAAATGGTCTCAATTACAGTGAAAATTGGCTTAAAATTATAATCTGCACACAAGCATCAAACAAATGTACTCGTACTAGTATTGCAAATCATTAAAGAGCTTTATAATGTATTTTTAAAAAAAAACTATTTTGACTTATTTCAATAGCAATGTTGTCATTCACTGTGTGTGAAGAGTGTCTGTTTGTGTGTGTTTGTGTTTGTTAGGGTGAGCGTGGGGGTGTGTTTGTGTACTTAGGGGAGAAAATGATGTATCTGCATTAAGTGAGGGTTTGCGCGTGGGGTGTATGTGCGTGAGAGTGTGTGTGTATGTGTGTGTGTGTGTGTGTGTGTGTGTTTGTGAGCGTGAGAGAGAAGAATGTATGAGTGAGGGTGCATTTGGTCTGAGAGGGAAGGTGGGTGTGGAGGATGGCTTTGGGTGAGATTTAGCGTGTTTGTGTGCGTGCCAGAGATAGAGAGGTACATCTCAAATAGGAGTGGAAAGGGACAGACGTAAAAACCAACGTCGTTTGAAATGTCATGAAATCCACGATATTCATTCATTTCATGGTATATTTGGGGAATAAGACAATGCCTTACATGCGGCAGCTAAGCTGAAATTAATGTCTTTACAATAAGTAACATGTACATAAATATCAAAGAGTATTTATTCACATTGATCATAATCACTGTACACAGAAATCATGGAATATAAAATGCTATTTTTATTAAAATAATTGAAAAGAAAAATATGTTTTTATTTTGTTTGTTTTATTTATTTAAATACGGTATAAAAAAAACCTGCTATCAGCCGCAAGGTTGTTTTTCAGCAAGTCCATACATTAGAATACATATAATACATAAAATAACTAATTACAACATAACAAAATTAAAAATAAAAAAATAGTAACATAGGAAAAGAAAATCAAAAAAGAAGAAGACCCCTCAGTTATCGAACATGCAACTGAGGGGTGGGGTTATATTAGAAACATGTATGGGAAATATTTTCAACACTTTTTATAAAGACAGATAGTTTGGTTTTTGTTCTGATATCTTGTGGAAGGTCGTTGAATAACTGACTGGCAGTATATACTGTGCTTTTTTTTTCCAAAAAATTGTTTTTGGTTTGGGTAAGGTTATTATCCTTTCGATATTTCTGGAAGATTAATTTTGTTGTTTAACATTTATTTTAGAACATAGTATATCAGGTAACAAGTTATTCAGAAGCTTAAAAACCAAAATAACAAAATCTTTCTTTACCTTTACATTCAAACAGTCTATGGAGTGTGTTTGATACAATGAAATTCTATTAAAACGATAATCTACATGCAAAACAATTCTAAGAGCTCGGTTTTGAAGTATTTGGAGCCTTTTCATAGCCGTTGAATCACGTTTCATCCACATAGTGTTACAATAGTCAAAATGAGGATGTGTCATTGTATGGTATAAAAGAGTCGCAGTGTTTACATTATGGTCTTAGTCTTCGGAGCACAAAAAGATTACGTAAGAGTTTAGATCGTACAGCATCAATATGTGATTTCCATGAGAATTCCTTATCGAGAGTAAACATGTATCTACTGTATCCAATGTAGAGTCACCTATCCTTACAATTACATTGTTAAATGATTTAGTTTTATGTTTAGTACCTATTACAATAAGCTTACATTTCTTTACGTTTAACAAAAGTTCGTTGTGTAGTAGCCAGTTTTGAATAGCAGCTAAATCTTCGTTAATCATTGTTTGCAAAAGTAAAGGATCTTTTGACGAAACATATAAACAAGTATCATCAGCATAAAGCGACATTTTACAATTTTTAACAACATTGGGGAGATCATTCATATAAATTATTAAAAAAACAGAGGTCCAAGGATGCTACCTTGTGCGATTCCATAATGTACAGTAGATTCAAACGATTCATTACCATTAATAATTGTAACTTGGGTTCTCAGTCGAAAATAATCTCCATTCCATTTTATACAGTTTTCATCGAATCCATAACATTTTAATTTTGAAAGCAATGTTTTATGATTTATCATGTCAAACGCCTTTTCAAGGTCTAATGTAACAAGACCTACTACTTCACCTCGATCGATGAATTTATTTATATTTTCCGTCAAATTCAAAAGAGCAAGGCTCGTTGAAAAATTTGGACGAAAACCAAACTGGTTACGAATCAATATGTTATTTTCATTAAGATATTTATATATTTGCTTGAAAACCAGCTTCTCTATAACTTTGGAGAGAACAGGTAAGACGGAAATCGGCCTATAATTTAAAGGGTTTTGTGCATCACCGCCTTTAAACAAAGGGGTTGTTCGTGCTTTTTTCCACTCAGTAGGAACATACCCTTCTTTTAGGGTGCTGAGTCTGATAAGACCGGTTCCCAAGTCGATTTCTCACGTTTTCACCACGTAATTTGCATAAACAAAATGGCCGCGAAATTGACCATTTTTTAGCTTATGTCTCCATTCCTCCCTGGTTGCTTTCACTCTTTACCCTTGTTTATTATGTAAAATTGGTAAACTGAGCAGTACAATTTAATAGTTAATCACTTCTATGTCTCTAAATTAATTAATTATGCAAATTTATGCATGGGGCTATAACTTGATCAAATTAGCTCAAGAGTTCTTTAACTTTTAGGTAAATGTTGAGAACCGGTCTCTTTTATGTAATTCAAGTGTGCTAGTCTGATAAGGCTGGTTCCCAAGCCGATCTTTAACGATTTCACCACCTAATCTGCATAAACAAAATGGCCGCCAAATTGACCATTTTCGAGCTTACATAGTATGTCTCCACTCCTCCTGATATTACGCACTTTTTAGCCGTGTAATGGGCCTCATTATTTAGCAGTAACATTGATTATTATGTAAACTTGCTAGACTGAGCATAAGAATTTAAGAAAATAATAAATTTGATGTTTTAAAACTAATTTATTATCTCAATCAATTCATGTTTGAGACCTTACATGCTACAACTTGAATAACTTGGTAAAAGTACCTCGAGGGTTCTCCAACTTTCGGATAACAGATGTTCAGATATAATTCAGATAACCTTCCCAACATTTTGAAATCATTGTAAAACAAGAATTATCTTTTAATCTCGATGCTCATTTGTTATATTTTCATGCAAATTTCTTTCGTATTTCTTTTTTTTTTTGCACGTGGCTTACATGTTAAATGTTTGAATGATGATATAAATTGTCTTTTACCACAACTTTTAACGGGTATGCAGGTACAAACCAACATGTGTACACGCATGGACCCACACACTCACCCTTACACACAAACACACGAACACGCACATACACATACTTACTGACAGAAACACACAAACACATGCACACTCACACTGTAGCTTGCATAATATTCTCAATCTTTTTGGCAATCTTTGAATCAATATCAGTCAACAATGCCCATAGATCAATACTTTTCCTTCCACTGAACAAAATTGGATGAGGATTTTTTTTCCTCCTTTTTTTTTAATGAAAATGCACTTGTAGGTCCTTGTTTTGTAAATTTCGCCACCAATATTTTCTTTTTAACCACTCAATGTGCCGAAATAAGATAGCTAACAAATCGACCATTTCAAGCTTTGTACGATAATCAAAGCATATTACTTTTGTATCGTAAATGTCCTCCATAATAGCTGGATCCTCAGTTGAGCCTGTTTGTCAGTTATGTCAAATAACTTGATAGGGCTATGTGGCAGCAGCATCAGGTCGAGATGCCATCTGTTTGCTGGATTTATTTGTCAAAATCCGTACTGAGGAACTTCTAGCGACCTCCATAAAGTCCCTAGCCAGCTTCCCTCTGTTGGTTATTCCTATCCTTGAGAGGGAAAAGGCAGTCTATTGGTTATTCCTATCCTTGAGAGGAAGATGTCAGTCTATTGGTTATTCCTATCCTTGAGAGGAAGATACCAACTTAGACTCCCTTGATCATGCAGACTACCATATCTGGCCGCATGTTGCTATTTACAATTTCGCTGGGGAATGTCATCTGCTGTTACATGTCTAGAACCAAATGCAAGTTTCTTCCTTAGATGGATTCCAGTCTTTATGAATGAGATCATCAAAGGGGCATCTAATGATTTTGTTTGGTCTGCCCCGTACACTCCCAGGATCTCATTGTGCCTCGAAGTATATGAGCTTTCTTCCAGATAGATATGGGAATTTGATAGAATATGCTTGAGTGATCCCTCTTTTCCTCATTTGTGGCAGGTCTCGTTCTCGGTCTTGGCCCACATCCTCAGCTTGTGTAGGGAAGGACAAACATCATTGATGCTTGTGGCAAGAACTTGGGTTACCTGTTTCCATCTTCTATGTCTTTCCAGGAGAAGGACTGTGGTTCAAGGCATTCCAATCGACACCAAGCTCATTGCTGCACGAGGCCTACTGCTTTATCCATGTTTAGAACATGTTTGCTTTCTTTACCTCTTACCTCTTAACTCCTCTCCTCCGCATCATGGGTAGAATAAGCTTTGTGAAATGTCCATTAATGCTAATATTTGTTGAGCATGGAGAAACGTGTTTAGCAGTTATTTTTTGTTCTATCCTCTCAATATATGCGTCATTGCTATTTCGTACAGTATCGGTAGCCTTCATCAGAGAGAGAACCCAAAACTTCAGGCACCACAACTTCAATATTAATGTAGTTGGGGGGCACATCTTTCGATATATTTCAGTCCTTCTTTCACAACGCCTGGACCTCATTAATCTGGTTCTTGTGAGACAGCTCCTTATTGAACTAGCACCACAAGCTGTCCCTTGTGGTTAGGTTTCTTGATTCTTTTGGTTTGAACTTCATCCTACACCAGCTTATCACCTGGTCTAAGTGCTCAAGAGCCTTCATGACTTGATTAAAGTCAGGTCATCGATGGAGAAAAGATGGGTAATCCATGAAAGCTCGTACACTTGCAGCTTGAGTCCAGGTTCGATCTTGTAATACCTCTTCATCTGGAAAATGCAGCTACACATTCAGTTACTTTCTCTTTTGCGAAAGCAAATAGGATTCGATAGATGGCACACCCCACTAGAATGCCTCTGACAGACCGGATGAGCTGGTATGCTGATGAGAATTAGCTGGTTAGCTGATATGAATTCCTATCATATCATAAAGACGGTTGTACGTAGACTTTGATGGCAAGCAGAAAGGTGTCATTGCCCTCTGCTCTTCACCATGTACACTAATGACCAACCATGCAGTAGCAAAATTAGGAGCCAGAAATAACATTCTAAAGAAGCTTGCTGACACCATATGGGGATAACCCCTCCATATCCTGTAACCATGTCAACCCCTCCATATCCTCTCTATAATAATAATCATGTCAGTTAGAGACTGACTAAAGACATAGTTTACTCCTCTCCACGGAATCCCTTGTTAGCTCTCTGCAAACAATCGAACGCCATATCTGTTGACCAGCCATATCAAAGAAATGCAATACAAATGTCCATAAGATTAAGAATCTCTCTCATCAGGTTCTGATGAGCCATAACATAGCTTGTCATGCCTGAACCACCTTAGGACATGACCAGGCACTGGTGGCACAGGACAGTGTAAGGTCCTTATGACAAAATGGGGATACAGCGAATATAGACAAAATTTGTGTGAGTTTTAGGAAGAGCAAACAATGAAACACCTTCTGGTAAGTGCCCATCTGATGGAACTATGTACCCTTGTAGACCTGGAAGAGTAATCCCAGAGCACAATCCTGTAATAAACACTGATCAGTGTTAGTCAAATTTAAAGCGAAATTATTGTTATGGTCTAAAGATTGAATTGTGGAATGTACTGTGTCTTAATGATAGGGAAAGGTTGATAATAATTCAACATTTGAAGAGCAATCCTTTGTACTGGACATTTATACTACAATAATCTCAATACCATGAAAATAATTTGAAAGCTCATAATAACTCGTTCATATTTCCCACTACACTACATTTTTTTTAAAGGTTTTGATACGAATGGCAGAAGTAGTAGGCTTAATGGTAAACACTTTGTATGAAAGTGCCTATTGTACATGCAGATGAATGTGTGTGTGTGTGTGTGTGTGTGTGTGTGTGTGTGTGTGTGTGGGTGTGGTGCGAGAGTGTGTGCATGCTCAAATATTAATTTTTGTCTGTTTGTACCTCCATACCCGTCAAAATTTGTGTGGTAAAAGACCACAATTATCATTAAAGTTTTTTTTTTTTTTTCATGCGACTATTTTTCACAAATCTCGTTCAAAATCACGTGGAAAAACAAACAGAAAACAAAATAAATTTGCACAACAATGAATTAAATGGGCGTCTATCATGAGATAATATTTTGGGTCTTTGATTTTGTTTTTAAATGTTATGAAGGATATCTGAACTACAGTTTACAGACGTTTGACTTTCATGTAAGTTGATGAAAATTTAGCATATACAATGTAAGATTGCAAACTTGCATAAATTTGCATAATTAGTTAGTTTCAAAACATTAAATTGATTGTTTTCTTAAATTCTAATGCTTATTCTAGCAATTCAACATGATATTTATTGTGAGTGCGAAATTAGGCAGCCATTATAAAGTTAAAAAGTGGATACAACCAGGAAAGAATGGAGACAGAAGCTCAAAAATTGTCAATTTGGCGGCCATTTTGTTTATGCAAATTAGGTGGTGAAAACATGAGAAATCGGCTTGGGAACCGGTCCTATCAGATTCAGCACACTTGAATTATGTGAAATAGCCTGGTTCCCAACTATAACCTAAAAATGCTTCTAAAAGCTTATAGAGGCCTCTTTTTTTAAAATGGCTCTAGTCTATAATATGCGTCAATGGTTTCAAAATACATGCAGACGAGTCTTTCAAAATACTAGATGGAATTGTGTCTAGACCGGTTGCTTTGTTTCTTGGTATTTCTGAAATAAATTTTGACACTTCTGTTGACGTAACTTGTACAAAGGAAAAACTAGAGTTGACTACAGGCATAAACTGTTGTGGGTTACAATCGAATTGAATTGATTGTTTACGCGTCATTGCTATATAAGAAAAATGATCATTTAGTAGGGGAGACCGGGTATGGAAGTTACACGGGTCAGTTGTTACAGTTCTCAGTGTGCTAAGATGGAACAAGAGAGGATGTGCTAACTGGCATCTATATACAGCCTACACATAGCTGTGATGAACTGCCGGTCGTGAGGTTTCTCCGTTGTTTTATTAAAAAGTAAATCAACAAAAACCGTTTTTTTACAGTTCAAAGTAAATTTTTGACAAAAATTGAAATTTGTAATAGCTCTTACAACTGAAGGCACATGATGATAGTCTGGTATTGTAAATATAGTACATGTATGTCACTAATATACCCCCTAGCCATGCCCTGTAATTCTGCCTAATGACTGTGCTACAGTTGATTTCTGTGTGTAAAATCACCCATGGGGTAGGTTGTTACAACAACCTACCCCATGTTGATGTAACAACTTACCCCAATTAAATTACATATGTAAAATTATATTTTGTCTCAATTTTCAGGAGTTAATATTTTTATTTTTCTATTATTACTTTTGTCTATTCTAGAGCTCTACTTGATCTACTGTTAACGATGTCAAGAAACTGGAAAGTTGAAATTAAAGTATGGTATAAGAGATTTACACATTGTCAACTTACCCCGTATGTTTACATACTAGGGTGCTTTCGCTGGACTACGGAGGAGCTAATCTAGAACGTTAGCATTATGAAAGGCTTTATTTTCAAAATAGCTCAAACCCCAAACTCCTGCATACTGTTAGTACAGGAAAAAGAGTGTGCAAAACTGGTATTTGCTAAAAACGGCTGGCAAGCGTTTAAATTACAAGTTTTCGTGTGCACAAACGAGGGTTTCCCCTAGCTACAAGAGATAGCTCCCCGTTGTCAAAATCTACAACGCTATTTTGGGGAAATGTACATTCTCCCGAAACGTAGAACGGAAAGGTTCTCAGCGGAGAACGTAAGTCAGTTATAAGCCAATAAGCGAGCGCTTAGTTGATAGGAATGTATACAGGCATTTCCCCCTTTGCTAAAACATAAAAGAAGCATACTTTGATTTGACTAATCATAAAGGCTGGGCGGTAGGTTATTTTTTTTTTTCTTCATATCAGCAATGTTTTAGGTCAGCTGTTATACGCATAGACGCATTTGACACAATAAAACCTTGGTATGAAAAAAAAAAAGAACTAGGTATCCCCAGTAAAGTAGCCTTTGGAATGAATTCGTATTGCAACAATAGACGTTGAAAATACAGCCACTGCCGCGCGCCATTGACATCCTTTATGCAAGATGACAGAAGCGGGGTTTGATCGCATTCTGCATACTTCCTAAGTTCTTGTCTCGTATACAGTGCGTCCCAAGAAAGAGTAAACACAACTTTGAGACCCTCATATTAAGATTGTATGTCTTATGTGTTTAATTACTAGGGATATGTATTTCTTTATTAAATTATCATGACGAAGAGTAAGGGTAGTATCTCACTTCGCAGAAACTACTTTGAAACTATATATATGAGACGGTTTTGGGCCTACTTTGAGACGGTTTTGTAACTACTTGGAGACGGTTGTGAAAACTATTCCGGAGACATCTCCTCATACTCAGTCAATACAACGTTTCTTGAGTCGCGGGAAGTACTTTGAGACAGTTTATGAAAATTTTCACGGAGACGTCTCCGCGACGGAATAAAGTATTGGAGACGCCTCTAATACTTTTTATCCGTCGCGAAGACGAAGTGAGATACCTCAGTACCACACTTGTACTTGTTCTATCATGGATGACTGAGCACTTGAATTTTTGACAACTTTGTTGAGTGGTGGTGAGGAGGAAGGATACAGACTGGCAAAGGTGAGGACTCATGGTTTTCTACTCATGATACTCAGATCCTGTCAAGAGCATAGATCATAGTACTATCTCTTTTATGGTGGCGTACCAGAGGGGGGGGGGTGGAGGGGAGGGGTGGCATAACCAGTACCTTCAGAACCTTGTGCACTTTCTTCCAAGTTTTGCCAAAAGAAACCCTGGCTTCTGAGCATTCATTCATTGTTTTAGGTCAGTCCTCCTGGGTCTATTAATTCATTCAAGGGACAAAATATTTAAAAAAAACTTGATAAATATACTATCAGACAAATTTTACGATTTTTCTAAACCTAAGTGCTCAGTCGGCTGTTACAGTACACTTGTACGATTTGGTATAATTGAATATAGAGTGACTATTAATGATGAAATAAACATCAAAGTCACAAAACATTTCAATGTGACAGATGCTTTTAAAATTAGTTGTTTTTTCTGTGTCACACTGTATATCAAAGCCCTATATACTGATTGAATCTTCCTTGCAACAATAGACGTTACAATGTCTCACAAGCCAAAGGGAACATGTGCGGTTACCATTGGAAACTTTTATTAAAAGTTATTGAAGAAGATAGAAAACGAGGGTTTGCAGGCATTTTGAAAATAGTGCCCTTCATACTGCTAATGTTCTAGATAAGCTCCCCGTAGTCTTGCGAAAACACCCTACTGTAACAATTGACCCCGTATGGTGTAACAACCTACCCCGTATATGGGGTAGGTTGTTACAAAAAAAATGTCTTCACTAATTAAGCTGTAGTTAATTAGTGTTTACATCTTTTCAAGTTTTATATGCCTCAGGTTTTAGCCAACATAATAGGCTAACTACAGACCCAATATGGAGTGTGTGAGTTCTTTCATTAGAGTTATCTGGCCCAAAATGTGAATTTTGTAACGTCCATACCCGGTCTCTCCTACATTTGCAATATCCTGCATGCTTCTTGTATACTCTACATCTTTATATGTTATTTTTTTAATGTTTGTACTTCCCCTCTTATTCGGCAGTATGTCTCTTAAAACCTTCCACATCATAGCTGAATTACCAACATTTTTCTTTATACTTTCTGTAATATAATTGCGTTTTGCTGCTCTTTGGGTTGAGGTAACACGATTTCTTAATTTCTTATACTCATTCCAATCATTTTCATCTTTGATGATTTAGCTAATTCTTTAGCTTTATTTCTTTTACGCATTAATTCTAATATATGATTTGTCATCCACGGTGACTTTTAACGTCTAACTCTCTTTCTTTTAATAGGAGCATGTTTATATCTAAAATTGATTTAAACCTTTTCATGTACATATCATAAGCTTTTTCTGTATTACTTTCACAGAGAACGTCATTATTTGATATATGATCCAAATCGTTTACAAAAGCATTGATATCGATATTTTTAATATTTCGTGAACATATATAACAGTGATTTGATGGGAGTGCCGACTTAACTCTTCCCACAGAGAGCGCAACCATATAATGGTCACTCAAACTGATAGGTATAACAATACATTTTTTAACGTTTTCACAGTTGGATACAAATACATGGTCAATAAGTGTTTCCGTGCATTCAGTCACACGAGTCAGGCTCTCAACGATCTGTGTTAAGTTAAAATCCTTGGCAATATCTAAAAGGCGCTTTGAATTATACGAAAGGTTTTCATTTAGAAGATCACAGTTAATATCCCCTATCAAAATACATTCGAGTTGCCTAGCTTCTATAACTTGAAGAGCCTTTTCTAAAAGATCAAATATATATATACTCGAGTCAGGTGGTCTATACCAAGACAGTACAATATACAAGATAAAATATTTAGGCTTGCTAATCAGAGCTATAAAAACGCAATTCAAAAGTTGTTTTTAAGGTCAATGAAATACGGTATGCACTCTGTAAAAAAAAAATTGGTCTTGGTCAACTTATATTGGCTGTATTTTTGATTATTCCTTAAAGACATGCAAACAAATTTTCATTTAGGTAACCAGTCTTTGAAATGCGGATTTTCAGTTAAAGATAAAGCAAAATCGATACAAAATTGAAGAGTTTGATTCAAGATTCAAGATTCATTTATTTCACTCAATATTAAAAACAAACAAAATGCATCATTACAAATGCTGATACATACATATAAAATACATATAAATAATATACACAATTGAAAATAAATAGAAGGATTAAAAAAAAACAAGAAAAAAGGGACATAAATGAGTGGGGATCATGATTAAAGATCGTAATGATCTTGTTATTCGACCCGATAATTATAATTCCTAACGATTAAATTGCATTTACAATACAAAATAACAGAAGAGGGTGTGGGTCATTAAGAAGAGAAAGGGGAAGGTTGAGCCGAGAAAGGCCTAGCCTTTTGTCGAGGCCTTGTTGGCTTTATCGTCGTTTGCCGAATGATGCCGAGCGAAGCGAGGCGAAAACCCGAACTCGCGAAGCGAGTCGGGCTTGTTGAGCGCAGCGAAACAAGGCCTTTTGACACCTAACCTGAATTTCACCGACTTTCTTTTTTCTTTTATTGTTTTGACGAATATTCCGACCCAAAATTGGTCGGTGAAAATCATCCAATGAGCGCGGGCTATAATGACGTAATGTTGGATATTCATGAGCGCGGCCGGGCGAGACTGATGTCTCAATGGCGGCCCATGGATTCTCCGCGATGAGAGACGACAAAAGTGTTAAGAATATTGAAAATGCTTCATGAATCTTGAATATTGACCAATTCAGTTATTTGTAGGTTAATGCAATAAAATCTGCAATGAAATGATACGTTTTGTTTGCAAATCTATCAACAGGTTATGGTCAATTGTAATCTTTTATTCGCTTCCAGTGAGCAAGGATTTTAGAAGTTGCTGCTTCGACGGGCGTGCGAACCTATACGTATACCAGGCCGACACGGCCTTTCTCCCGCTGAGTCTCCGGGCCGGGCAGTGACGATGGGTTCGGTCGTACAGGTTGCATTATTTAGCTGCATGCTGTGCATAGTACACTACATGTGTCTGTGCATGTGGCAGGCGGTTGCGTCTATTCATGATCAGGGGGTGTTAATACTCGCTGGTTGAGCGTTGAAACTTATTTTGCACACCTTTTATTCGTTAGATTATCACGACTCAATTTTTTTGGGAAATTGTACAGATATCACATCCGCATCTGTTATGGAGTTAACACCAGCTATGTCAGAAAGTGAATTATGAATGCATTTTAATCGAGCTTATTTCTGCAATGTTGATAGAATCCCCTCCACATAGTTGACTATTCTAAAATCCTGGGCGAATTACTAATACATTCGTTAACGAGGTCAGACATGCATACATATTCATTAGGAAGTCGTATCTTATTAATATATATTTCAACACAGAAGTCAAGAGGCCTTGTTTCACTGCTCGTTTCGCGAGTTCGGGTTTTCTCCTCGCTTCCCGCGACATCATTCGGCAAACGACGACCAGCCAACAGGGCCTCGACAAGAGGCTAAGAAAGACCCACTAACAGAATTGTAAGCACACACACACAAAAAAAAAAACATAACAATAGACAACAAAACGATATAGGCCTAGTGACTCGTATGCGATAGGCCGATTTTGTGACGTAATCAGATTTAATGACTGGTCCCTGTGAGGCGCCCAGAAGGAATGAAAGAATCATCCGTGTCCAGGCACTTCTCAAAGACCTTTCATCAAACCAGGCCACATCACAAAAAAGGCCCATTTTGTAATAACCTTTCTTTGAATTGCATTTTAAAGACGTTAAGTGAACAAGATGATTTGAGACAAGCTGGTAAAGAATTCCAAAGCTTAGGACCTGCATAATAAATGGAATTTTGAGAAGTCGTTGTTCTTACAAAATATTTTTGGGCAGGAAGTTTAATTTGTTAAGAACACCAACATTTCTTGAAACTTTTTTACTAATATAATTTACATGATCATTCCAGGACAATTTGTCATCAATTTGGATACCAAGAAATTTTGTGTTGGAAACTATAGAGATCTCAGAAAGTTTATACTTAGGGGTGTCAATATTTCTTTTAGTGAAAATTTAAATATGAGTTTGGTTTGTATTTAGAAGTAATTTATTATTTCTAAGCCATGTACTAACATGTTCAAGTTCATTATTTAAAGTTTGAATAAGAGTATCCTGATTTTTATGGGAAAAGGAGAGGGTAGTATCGTCTGCAAAGAGGACATACTTGAGTTTGGAAAAAGATTTATGAATATCATTTATGAATATTAGAAAAAGGAGAGGGCCAAGAATTGAACCTTGTTGAATTCCACACAAAATATTTTGCATTTAGGATTTAGAAGTTTCATATACAGAGAATTGTTTACGATTATCCAAATAGCTCTGAAATCATTTAAGAGGAATACCTCTAATGCCATAGAAATATAATTTATCCACTAATATTTTATGATTCAGACAGTCAAAGGCTTTTGAGAGGTCTAAATACACACTCACTGTTATTTCACGATTTTCCATAGCTCTTGAAATGTTATGAGTAAACTCGATAAGTGCAGTTGAAGTTGAATGTTTAGACCTGAAGCCAAACTGGTTGGAATATAGCAAATTAAATTTATCAATAAAACTGATCAGGCGGTTATACATACATTTTTCAAGGATTTTCGAAAATATGGGAAGAAGGGAAATAGGTCGATAATTATAATACAGATTTGACTGACCCTTCTTAAAAATGGGAATAACTTTAGCAACTTTCAGATTGTCAGGAAATGTACCATTTTTGATGGATGAATTATAAATGACACATAAAGGTTTAGATATAAAATGAATAATCTTTTTTTACCACAGTTACATGAATATCATCAAAACCTGGACTGGTGCCATTTTTCATTTTAGATACAATATCAATGATTTCATTTCCAAAAGGGACTAAATCCACTTTTGTAACTACAGAGTAAATGGCATTTCTTTGACGGATTTTGAACAGCCGTCTATGGAAAATTGAAAATAAAAGTCGCAAATTCTGAGAGTTGCAATCAAAATTTGAATAAGTTCTTTTGTTCAAAAATGGGTACGTATCTGAAAAATGTCCTGATATCAATAACTCAATTTTCATCAAAAGTGGATTTAGTCCCTTTTAGAATGAAACTCTTCAATTATTCTCGTCTTGTCTTTAGTTTATCAAGTTGGCATCTTATTAAGCATTTCAATAATTATTTATATAACTTTTCCCTAGAATAATTTTAAATGATCGTTTCTGAATATTGTAAAGATTTTGTATCTGCTCTAAAGTAAGACCTTGATTAACAAGATGAATCCTTGACTGCGAGCAGTCGAAATATATGCCTCCGCCATTGCCAGATCAGATATATATGGCACATTTTCCCTTTTCCTTCTTTCCCTCCAAAATTTTTACCTCTGTGACCCTTGACCTTTGACCTACATAATCCATCTAATTAGACCATCGTTCTGTGGTGATACGTACTACCCTTAAGTTTGAAGCTCATATCTCAACTGGTTCTAGAGATATCGCCATAACGAACTCAATAGGGTACATGCAGGTAATATGGGCCAGCAGGTAATATGGGCCACCTGAAGCAAATCATGTCGTGACCGTCGACCGGTGACCGGTGTGAGCACCATAATGTTGTTCATATGAATTGTATACGAAAATATATCGTCGTGAGAGCATCTGGTGCCGAAATTTCTTTGAGAAAATTGCTGAAAACCAACAAGGTAGGTAAAACTTACGGCATTTTTTTACCCTGATGTAAAATTTGATATTGCACAGAATGTGATGGTGAAAGAGTGTTTGAGGGGGTAACCTCAATTGTTTTGTATATTTTAAGCTTATAGTTTCATTTTGATCATACTAACGTGTCATTTTGTTTTAGTGAAGGGGTGCAATGTGGCATTGAATGCCTGGCTGACAACATTAATGCAGGTAATATGGGACATCCAAAATGGCGGTAATGATTCTGGTACTTTGTATTGGGATGATCTCTCTTTGCTACGATTTTTTTGGGTATATTCACAGTATATAATTAATATAAATAACTTATTGTAGGCCTATATTGACTTGTATAATGAAAATTATATTTATATAATATTTAAAAAAGATATAATATACAAAATACATAACAATGAAATATATAGTCAAAGGATTTACTGGAGGGTCTTATAATTTCAAATTATGTCTTAAAGTTAATGATTTTCAACATTTTAAGCAAATTCCAGACATGGTAGAGTCATTGTAGTTTTTAAAACATACATTAAATACATGTGTCAATAACATTAATGATAAGGATAATTACAAAATAATAACAATATAACGATGACTATAATATAATAAAACAATAAAGTCTTAGTTAAATATAATAATATGACGATGGTAATTTTTTGTAGAATGATAATAGATTAACAGAATACATATGAAAAATTATAATTTCTATATTTCCACATACATTCTTATGTGTTTATGCCCTGCATTGACCATTAATCTGGTCTCGCCATGAGCTTTTCTTACTCTTTTTCTTTTTGTTGATTGTTCTTTTCTCAATGTCAATGTTTATGAGATATAAGATTAGGGTTAGGGCTAGAGTTAGGATTAAGATCATCACCTCGGAGCATCCTGTCCATGATGAGGCTACCGAGAAAAAAATCCATCAAAACTTTTTATCGATCGTATCTCTTAACCCTAATACTCCCGGGGTATTTCGATCCTTGGGGGCATTATGGCCCCCCCCCCCCTCAAGATCTCGGCCGCGGATCGCGCGATCGCGGTGAAAATTTGCACGATGGTAGAGAATGACGTAATCTACGCGGTTGCATAGGTAAATTTCACTAAATTCGTATACATGTATTTTATTTTTTATGAATTAATTATGCTAATTTATTCATGAAATCATACTTTTTGCTTTAATTCACTAAATAAAGCTCCTGAAAATATTCTTTATAGCATTCCTAACAATTGTGAATGAAAAAAAATTCCGGTACCAAGATCGATTTCTTATGTATTTTATTTTTATTTTTTTATTTCTTATGTATTTCTTTGTTTTTTGACAAAATTTATCGGCGACATTATTTCAGCCATAAATATCATCATATAACTGACTCGTATCAATGAAAGTAAAAAATAATCACTCATTTATGAATTTAAGCTGAAAACACATTTTGTATTGACTTTGTACATGAAATCACGTTTTTGAGCAATTTTGGGTCTGACATGCACTTACATAATGTTGCGTAATTTCGTAACCGCGTACCCGGGCGTCGCAAATTTGGTCTCAAAAGTTGCAAGCTGAAATTAAAAAGTAGGCGAGCAGCGGGGTCAAAAAATTTCGCGCGGTAGATTTATGGCGAAAAATGTCGAGGGGGCATTATGCCCCCCCCCCCCCCCCCGGAGTATTAAGGTTAATGGGTTGTTTTACGATCAGGGTACACCGTCAAAAAATGGCCTTCAATCCACCATCAAAAAATAAATATATGTACTGTAATCTCAAATCTGCGATCGCAATCTATTCGGCACAGTTAGAGCAGCCTATAGGAAAAATAAAATATTGTAATACACATTTACTTCTAAAAATTAACCATATCTGGCATTTTAGGGCAAAATCATTTTTAAAATCTCATTTTATATTTTTAATTTTGAGCATGCACATCTTTATTATTAGCAATCAGTAAGCTTGTTTTTCCAATCATCGACAGAATCGACTACTGAAATGAGATTGTTTAAAGTGAAAATCCCAGAAGCTACAATTAATTGGATTTTTTCTTTAAATGAACATTAACCAAAAATTGGGTGCCAAATCCGTTAAAAATGTCCCCTCCGAATTGGGTGTTTTACGCATAGTTAGACATCACTTCATGAACAATGTTTTTTGTCTGTAAGGACACTTGTTTATATGCAGCAAACTATTCTGATAGCCTGGTTTAGCTTAACCCAGAGTTAAGGGTAGTTTAACTCTAGTCTAACTCCTCAATTTAACCCTGGGTCAAATTTTCATATTCTGATAGCAAAGTTTAGCTTAACCCAGGGTTAAGTATCCAAAATCCCCCAAAATTTAAATTAGCCCAAGGGGTAGTTTAAGTCTGGTTTAATTCCTGTGCATCATTGTTACTACAGCCACTTGCACCTTAAATACAACACAATTAAAGTTAATTTTTGTGATAAGGGGGCGGGGCAGGATTATAAAAACAATATAAAAACAAAAAATAATCCAGATTTATTACTCTCTTTAGCTATTTGTGAGAGACATCTAGTTATGTGCATGTGCAGGTAATATGGGCACATGTATTTAATGTATGTTTTAAAAACTACAATGGCTCTACCATGTCTGGAATTTGCTTAAAATGTTGAAAATCATTAACTTTAAGATATAATTTGAAATTATAAGACCCTTCAGTGAATCCTTTGACTATATATTTCATTGTTATGTATTTTGTATATTATTTCTTTTTTTAATATTATTTAAATATTATTTTCATTATACAAGTCAATATAGGCCTACAATAAGTTATTTATATTAATTATATACTGTGAATATACCCAAATAAATCGTAGCAAAGAGATTGATGCCTCATCCCAATACTAAGTACCAGAATCATTTCCCCATTTTGGATGTCCCATATTACCTGCACTAATGTTGCTGTGTCAGGCAAGCATTCAATGCCACATTGCACCCTTTCACTAAAAGAAAATGACCTTTACCCGCTAGTATGATCAAAATGAAACTATAGGGGAGACCGGGTATGGAAGTTACACGGGTCAGTTGTTACAGTTCTCAGTGTGCTAAGATGGAACAAGAGAGGATGTGCTAACTGGCATCTATATACAGCCTACACATAGCTGTGATGAACTGCCGGTCGTGAGGTTTCTCCGCTGTTTCATTAAAAAGTAAATCAACAAAAACCATTTTTTACAGTTCAAAGTAAATTTTTGACAAAAATTGAAATTTGTAATAGCTCTTACAACTGAAGGCACATGATGATAGTCTGGTATTGTAAATATAGTACATGTAAGTCACTAATATACCCCCTAGCCATGCCCTGTAATTCTGCCTAATGACTGTGCTACAGTTGATTTCTGTGTGAAAAATCACCCATGGGGTAGCTTGTTACAACAACCTGCCCCATATTGATGTAACAACTTACCCAAATTACATTACATATGTAAAATTACATTTTGTCTCAATTTTCAGGTGTTAATATTTTTACTTTCTATTATTACTTTTGTCTATTCTGGAGGTCTACTTGGTCTACTGTTAACGATGTCAAGAAACTAGAAAGTTGAAATTAAAGTATGATATAAGAGATTTACACATTGTCAACTTACCCCGTATGTTTACATATTGTAACAATTGACCCCGTATGGTGTAACAACCTACCCCGTATATGGGGTAGGTTGTTACAAAAAAATGTCTTCACTAATTAAGCTGTAGTTAATTAGTGTTTACATGTTTTCAAGTTTTATATGCCTCAGGTTTTAGCCAACATAATAGGCTAACTACAGACCCAATATGGAGTGCGTGAGTTCTTTCATTAGACTTATCTGGCCCAAAATGTGAATTTTGTAACGTCCATACCCGGTCTCCCCTAAGCTTACTAAATATACAAAACAATTGAGGTTACCCCCTCAAACACTCTTTCACCATCACATTCTGTGAAATATCAAATTTTACATCAGGGTAAAAAAATGCCGTAAGTTTTACCTACCTTTTTGGTCTTCAGCAATTTTCTCAGAGAAATTTCGGCATCAGATGCTCTCACGACGATATATTTTCGTATACAGTTCATATTAACAACATTATGGTGCTCACACCGGTCACCGGTCACCGGTCACGACATGATTTGCTTCAGGTGTATATACCAGCATTTATCTGGGCGTTGGAAAAGTGCGTCATCAATTGCTGAAGCAATAATGTCTGATGCATTCATTTTTGAAATTCATTACGTGGTGAGAAAAATAAAAACACAAAATAATATACATAAAATATTTCGTAGTCATGACTTTGGCCTCATACCGATGACCCATGTTGCTTTATTTTTTCATGTAAAATACAAAAAAAGGAAGGGATGAGGATTAAAGCTTTCATTGACATACAGAGCAACTCCTCCTACCGATTCTAGATTTTGAAAATAATGCTTATCCATTAAAAGATAAATGAACAGGTGAAATCTGCTCATCGGTCCATGTTTCGGTTAAGCAATTGCATGAACTTTTTGGTTGTCTGTTACAACCCTACTTTCATCAACAGGCCCGTGACAGGGGGAGGGGTTCGGGGGTTCGAACGAACACACCCCCCCCCCTCCCCCCGCTGGCGACCAAGGGTCCGCTTTACAAAAAAAAAACAAAACAAAACAAAAAAAGGATAAAATGGATTGCTTTTTTTTTTTTTTTTGCTTAGCAATTTCTTTGGGGCCGATCGAACGACCTAAGCCTACCCCTACTATAGCTAATATAATATATGGTACTCTTTTTGAGGGCCGAAGGCAGATAATTTATGAACACTCCTACCCCCCCTATCGCGCGCGCCAGCGTGACGTGAAAAAAAATTGATGTACCTTTTTGCTCGCCCGGCGGGGCGTGAAAATATTTTGATGTACCTTTTGGTCCACCTTTGCAGATTTCGAACCGTCCCGTAAAAATCCTAGTTACGGGCCTGATCAACCTCATTTTATTGGGCAAACATAACTCAGAATAAGACGAGGCAAATCATAATAATTTTAGGGACTTCAGATTTGTTCACTTGACCATAGGCGATGAAGCTGAGTTTTTCATTCAAACTTCTCTTTTATCAAACTGGGGGCGGGTGATGAAAATGAAGAAGAATCCGTCTGACCATATTTCCTTCTTCCCTCATAATTATTAGTCAATGTCTACTCCCAACCTTTCCCAATCAAGACCAATCTACGCCCTTGAACCTGAAACTAGATATTGAAAACTACTTATCGCAACATAATGCATAATTTGACTGATTGTATATAACTTTTACATGCTCTTCGTTTTTATCAGCGAAACGATGATGGCCCTCACAGCATTCTTCGTAAGCTTGATTCTTGGGGTCCAAGTGTGTTGTACGTATTTTCTCTCTTTCCATGTAAAGTGATTCCTATAAATCCAACCATTATTATTTTAAAGAATGATAGTTACAGTGTTAATTGTGTATTTTACTTAGAGATGATCGTTATTTTGTGTCATTATTTCATCGATCAGATTCTTCAGTGGATGTGTTTACCAACAAAGTACACTACATCGGAGAGGATGTGGAATTAGATTGCAGTTACTTTCTTACACCACCCCAAAACAGAGTCGTTCAGATACAATGGACTTTTGACAAGAAGTATTTGTTCGGCTGCAATCATTGCTATACAAACAACAGTTGGCACATGCTCATGACAGGACAAAACTACACAAGCATTATGAAGATACCAAATGTATCATTCAAAGATGATGGAAACTACACCTGTGCTTTAGAAACATTGTTCAGGGGGATATATTGCAGAATTAATTTATCGGTTATTGGTGAGTTACTCCTTTGCGTGTTGAAATCTTTTCTATTCTATTCATTCAACAAACGACAAAAGGGGCACTTAAAATTTATGAGAATTAATGAGACTTAAAAGGCGCTTTCATGTATTTTATATTGTATACGTTATCTTATTTTTTTATTTTGTAAAAAATAAAATGTAATTCGGCCTTTGGCCGCGATGAAATTTTGCTTAATTAACCAATTCTATTCAATTCATTTAATTAACAGTACCTCCTGAAGGGTTAACTCTCATATCAAACCCAGACACAATTAACTCTGAATACTTGACCGTCATCTTTGGTGTCAACACATCAATCGTATGTCAGACGAATACATCAGTGAAGCCTCCTGTCAACCTAGAGTGGAGAAGGAATGGTTCACTTGTCTTCAACGAGCTCGAGACAGAATTTGAGGAAGGATATGACCCCCGACTGACAGTGTCATCACGAATTATTACATTTACACCGACTTCGGAAGATAATGGAACAGTTCTAACATGCATCACGATGACGAATGAAGAAGTGATGGTGGAACCCATAGACGTTACAATTACATTGGTGGTCGAAGGTATACATGTATGTTTAAACTTATTGGTTTATGCACATTATATGACCATTAAACATGAAGACAAGTATGGAATCGGAGACATGGCATAGTCTTAATGAATACCTCTTTCATAAATTAAGATTAATGTTTTTCTGGTATCAAAGACAGGTTTGACCAATCGTACAGTAAGAAGCAAATATCAACGCTTAAAAAAGGAATTATCTTTATATAAGAACAAGAATCAATGAGATCAGGGATCACTCAAACAAATGATAGACCAACAGGACGCCGGGCAGTTTATACGCGTAGCTGACCAGCAATAGCGTAGCATTGTGATTCTCGGTGACAAATAATAGATTATCTTTTAACTACATGGCTCATTTCCAGGAAATTTGTTGAAATAACTAAAATATTAAGAAATTATTTTTAGAATAAGATAAATGTTGTTTAAACAGGAAAAAATGATTTAAAAAAAACACAAGTTAAAGATTAAAATCAAAATTTGTTTCTGTTTCAATCCACAGAATGTATTACCCATCTTAAGATCTCCAACTGTGACCCACTGGATACCATTCTTAACGGTCGCACTACATTAACCTGTCAAACGACTATCAGTCGGTTCCAACACACTACATCCAGTGTATTCTTCAATACTTCCGAAGATAATGGTCTTCAGCATGTGCGTTTCATTGGTTCATGGGGAAGCCGAGATACATCCTTCACGCCAACCTATGACTACATGCTTGACCCCTATGTATCAACCAACATTACCTGCTGCGTGTCTTACACGTCTCTTTGTCCAGCAGTCTGTTCTGAAATTTGCCAAATAAACATCAGCATGTGTAAGTATACGATGCGCTCTAGGTACTGCTTTTTACACTTTTTTTTCTTATAATACCTAATACATTCAAACCTGTAGTATCTCACTGTGCCTACTATATTTACTAGGTTTGCCAAGGTAATCCTCATTCAATAATATTTTTTTACATATTTGTTGGGTTCCATTGAGCACCATTCAGGGTGCTCGATTTGCCACAATAGTGGCACCCTTTTGGGTGCCAATCAGCACCTTTCAGTACAAAGCAAAGGGTGCTCACAAGCATCCCCAGAATCCTTGAGGTGCCGGTGAGCACACTTTTCTTTGTACTGAAAGGTGCTAATGGGCACCTAAACGGATACTGCTATCATGGCAAAATAAAATCTTTCTCTTTTTCTTAGAGTGTATTAGAAAAATAACATAGTTCGCAGCTATACATTTAACATACTGGTAAGAGGGAAAATATGAGCCTGTAATATGGTATTCTAAATACATTATTCTTTTACCCGACACAGATAAACCAACTATAACATTACACCATAGAACTCAGCCACTGATGGAAGGCGTGAGAGGTCTGCAACTAAATTGCTCATCTCCATTGAAACATTCATCAGTGACTGTTTCCTTAAGATGGGTTAAAGGCGTTGGACCTGGGCAAACCTTAGTCTCATACCGTGAAGGAGCTTTCGAGATTATAAGGTTTGATGAAATCCATCGTGAACATTCTGGCCTTTACACCTGCTACTCAAATACATCCAGTGGGATTGTCCTACGAACAGACTTCCGCCTCATTGTACACTGTAAGTGCTTGATTCCTCTAGAACACGCTTCCTTCTTCCATCTTTTGAATGGATAAAAACATTTCATTTTCCCATTTAATTTCAAAATAATACAGGCAAGAGTTACAGAATTCCCGATATAAATGTAAGTTTTGCAGAGAAATTTTCATCTACATCTTCATCAATCACACTGGCCGGTAATTAATATCACGTCCTCGTTGTAGAGTAGATAGGCTTCTTTTCCCTTTTTTTTTCCATTATCCTAATCATCATTCTTGATTTTCCATGCTAGGATTTTCAAAGCTTTGTTGAAAGGAAAGTCAAACCTATGGTCTAGGAATAAAGACTCTCTCCTACAGGTGTAGGTAGTTGCAGAGAGTGTGGATCTTTTCCTTCATCTACAATGGTATACCCTTCCAACATTTCCGAGCTAATGTAGCATTTTCATGATTTTCCTTCACTGCTTTTCTCAATTCATAGATCACCCTGGCATCATCAAACAAGAAACCAGGCCTGTCTCCTTAGAAGATGGTACTTTGGTAATCCAATGCAAAGTGGATGCCTTTCCAGAAGCCAGTGTATCGTGGAATGTACCTGGAGAATTCTCTCTGGAATCAATCAGGAAGGAAAATGACACCTGGGAAATCCGTCTCCCCATTTGTATGCACAAGGAAGGGGGAAATGTAATCTGCATAGCAGAAAATGAGCTTGGAAACGACACATTTGAGATACCAATTTCAGGCTACCAGAGCTCTCAAAAATGTAATGATTGTTTACCTCTTGAATTTGATATATGTATATTTATATCTCTCCTTGTATTTTTATATCTTTCTATTTTCCTTGTCTCCTTTCCATACTTTAAACTACTTTAAACATTAGTAATACCTTTTCTTTAGATTTTGGTAGGCCTTACTCTTTGCAGTTAAAAAAATATTACAAAGACTTGATTTTCTTTAAAATAACATTCAATAATTTTGAACACTAGAGTGATCCATATTTCCATTCAAGCCTACCATCAAAACATTCATTCACTCAAGAAAACCAAAGAAAAAGAGGCAAATTGGTTCTGCAATATAGAGATTTACTTTATTATCAACTAATTTGTACCACATGCCAACTAGTTTTGCTTAATTTTAATGTTTTAAGAAATTCAATTCAATTATTAATGAGGGGAGTAACAAATACTCTTGCTTTGTATTTATTCTTAAAAGGTCTAACAACTACATGTATCGTGTTGATTGTGGTCCCCTGGGTTGTGGTTCTGATATTGCTTGTCATAATAACAAGCTGGGTTCTTCAAAAGAAAATGCAAGGTTTGTTTATAAAGATAGTATTAGATATGTTTAATCAACATTTTTAAACAGTTTTCCATTCATAAGACTGTTTTTTCTCTTCTTTAATTCAATAATGATAATTAATGTCAGACAAAATTTTAATGAATTTGTGTGTAAAATACCAGTATATTACTTCAATTATGTATCACTTTACAAGGGTAAATCGCACATTCATACAAGTTGCCCCAAATGTTTGAAGATAGTACTTAGTAAAGTTTAACATACCATTAAATGTATATTATGGCACATATTTCATATATTCCGTAGATCAATAGTCGATTTGACAATAGTCGATTCTACAGCAACGTACATAGAATATTCAGATTAGTAATATTGCATAGAAAATGGCTTCCTCGTATCAATACAGGAATATGGGACTTGAAAAGTCAAACGTATTCTTCTTCTAATCTAGGGACAGGGCGGCAACTTTCGGCATCACCACTAACCAGTTCTCATTCCCATGGATCAAAGGCATATGAAGACCTAGACCTGCATCATTCACTGAGTGACATCTCCCTAGCATTACCTTCTATCACCGGCCAGACAATATCAGGACAAGTAAGAACATAGGCAGTATTTGCTTCAGCAACAATTGCACCAGGCTTTATTTGTTTAGAATTAGAGTTGCAATAGTCATTCGATTTATAGTGTATGGAATTTATAGCAGAGCAATTGTCGCCGGGGCAAATGTCATGGAAATCCTATTTAAGACATGAAACATGTTTCCCGCTGAGTTTTAAAACATGGTTGAAAATGTTTCAAGACCTTTTTTCGTCATACTATTTTGTAGTAAAGTAAGGTTTGATTCCTTCAACTAAAAAGGACAGGTGAAGAGCTACGTTTGCATTCAATTGGATTTTTTTTTTCCTCGCCTGTGTATATATATTGGCACTTCAATTAAATATTCTTTTAAATCATCATGGGATTTTACGAATGGCAGATAGACTGCATAACATTTGGAAGCTTCCATTGTAGTGGTACATGTATACAAGTACGTTATATATACATGTATGTAATGTTTTCTCATATGAATCTATGTATGCTTCTACCGGTATTTCAAATAGGAGCAGGCTTCACATGTAAAAGATCAAGCAGTTTGTTCCGGATACATGGAGATGAAACCTATATCCCCTGGGTCCCAATCTGTTACAGGGACAGGTGACTGCACCATTGCTAAAGACGAACCTGTGTGTTATGTTAGCCCTTCATTTACCAGGAAGCAAAACCCAGTGACAGATCCTGTTAATGACCCAACGTATGTGAACACAGGGGACGGTGTCTGGTAGAAGTTAGAACACTCGGTATCATATCGGTATCATAATTGGGGGAAATAATTAAACTATATTGTAGATTAAGGCTACCTATAAAGTTATAGTTGTGTAGGTTCATAATTTTACTCTTCAACACTTTACAACATGATTGTTTTTCATCAAAAGAGAAACCATGAAAAGTTCTCCCACAACTAATCATTATATCAAAGCAAATATAGTATTTCATATTACCATTAAATATTGGCATATTTAAGCTAAGTTTATGATGCTGGTAACTTGTTTATATGGCTTCTGTGTTTCAGCGGCCTCTGTGTTTCAGTGTTGAAGAAAAATAAAAACATTTTATGAAATTGAGCAATACAAGATAAGCTTAGTTATGCTTCAAGTGGAATACTTTTGGTTCCTTTTCAAGGACTTGATAGCCTTAATAACTGAGTTTAAAGTAGCAAAGCAAAAAAAAAATAGTGATTTAGTTTTCAATTTGATAAGTGTTATGACCAAGAATATGGTTGATCAACATACTACTTGATCTATACAGTTCTTATCTACGTGTATGTATTCTATCATACATAGGCCATATGCAGCCCCGAAATATATGAACAGTTATTTAGGAAAGTGGTCTAATATTATTTCCAGAACTGCATATAATATATATTTCATTTATTCCCTAGGTAAGACGAAAACTCCTGGCAATGACAGCTTCATGAGGGGAAAATTGACAATGGCTCAAACTTTTGTGTTCGCCTTAACTTTTCAGCAATTTATTTATTCAACTTTCTTCCTATAATGTCTTCAGTTTAACTGGCGCTAGCCCCCTTATATCCAAGACTATAAAAGAAATTGAGCCCTTTTTTTTTTGGGGCGGGGGGGGGGGAGGTAGTCAAATAAATGTGTGTGCCTAGTGTATGGGTACCTATCATCAGTGCTGTCACGATAGGGCAAATTGGGTTATTGATAATTATCTCAATATTCTTTTGAGTCTTGCAATTGTTTTACCTTAAATAATAGTTTTATTCTAAACATATATACTCTTATTTTAAAATTACATATCCGTCATAACATCTATGCCTTTAAACATAAACAATATTGTATGATTTCACACAATTTTGTATGATTTCACCCTTAACCTGTCTCTTAAGACCGCCTCAGGTTACAGAAAAATGGCCACTGTAGACAGGTGACTGTTTGGCTTCAGTGGATAGGGTATGCAATACACATTTCTTCATCGTAGGAAGCACTATAGGTGACCACTATAGTATAGGTAACCTTTATAATAATAATAATAATAATAATAATAATAATAATAATAATAATAATAATAAAGTTAATAATAATAATAATAATAATAATAATAACAATGATATTAATAATAATAATAATAATAATAATAATAATAATAATAATAATAATAATAATAATAATAATATCGTTTTATTTACCCAGGGTATACGATTCAGTTCTTATCAACTGTTCTCCCAGCGGGCCCTGCATCACATGATATATTAATAGAAAGGTGGACTCTAATACTTACATTGTAGCAAAAATAGCTAGATACATTTATTCATTGCTGTACATATCATTAAACATGTTTAACTTTGATTTTATTTTGTAATATAATTTTGTACTAGAACAGCTCGGTTTACTTGTCAAACTTTCTATGGCACACTATTATTGTACAATGTCATAGAGTGTTTATATACATACATGTAGCTACTGGTTAGTAGCCGACATTTAGTATATATTTCCTCATTCAAGTATCGGTACATGTATAATGGATATGGTTGAAATTTCGAAACAAGATATCAAAGTGGGAAATGCATAACAATAAAAAGATTACTCAAGTGTCTGTATCACATGCTTATGGCTTACAGTTTCGATTTGTGATACTTATGTTATTCATGTTATTCTTTAATGGTGATTGTACACCATGGACTCATCCAAATATAGAAAGGACACATTTTAAAATTCTTAAATTGTTTGTTAATCAACGTAATGTATTCAGCATGTATAGGTATACCATGAGTAGTAGAAATATTTCAGAATCATGAATATGTTTAATTTGTAAATGCCTGGAATAAGAGCCCAAATACAAATTCTCAAATTCTAAAATCCTAAACCTTACAGCTTGAAATACTGTAGTAAATTTCACCATTAACAGTTAAGATCACCAGCCATAATAAAATTGGTCTCCAAGATGCTAATCAAAAGGACAGTGAAATTTTGGAGGGTAATTTTTTTTTTTCCTTGAAATGTACCTCGGTCATTCATGCATCCATTTGCAGCCTTTCTGGTGGCCAAAAACATAACAAATTAGAGCTGAATGAGGAATGGGCCTTCTTGACACCAGGCATAATTTCTGATATCAAAATTAATTGCACTACAAGTTTCTCCCACTCCAATCACACAGCATTGAGATTCCAAACTGAATCCAAACTGACATCAGACTGAACTAAAGATTACTCTATAGCGAATGGCAAGTCAGTGATAGGTTTGGAGTGAGCTTTACAGTGTGACTGATTTATCATCTGTTGCTCTATCATGATACACTTCCTATACACAGAGAAGCGTTCGTTCCTCCAAACCCAAACGAGTTGGTGAGAGCGACCCGACGGCTCGACCCATTGACCTGCGTTTCCCATGGTTGCGAGGTTAAGGTAACATAGTTCAGATCAAATTCTGGTGTAGTAGTTGTCAGGTTGATTGTCGGTGGGAGTTGTGCCTGGTTGGATGAAATGAATAATACGTGGATTGTTATCAGTTCTACAAGATGTTGATTGATTTGGAAAGTTTTGTTTCGTTCATCTTCTATTGGGCTATATCTGATATTGTAAAAGTTTAAAGAACTGTTATCATTAGGTCTGTTATTGTCATCATCATTAACCTTTTGCATGCAAGCCTGTGCACTGCATTGGTTATCCCTGTGATCGAGTAATTTTTTTTTTTAAACATTGAAATTAATGTGCAAAATTGGTTGTGTTCCCTGCTTCCATTACTCCTTGCCCATCACTTGGTCCCTTTTTTTTTCATAAACATGAAAGGAGAGACATTTTCCATCTAACACTATAAGTTTTGTTCTTCAAAACGTTATTTTTCAGAAGAAAAGTAGTCTTTTTCGCAGAAGCTCCACTTTCTTCAATACAATAGTAAGCACATGCAGATCGATCAATACGTATAGCTGCCAAGCGCTTGAATCAATTTTCTGTTTTTTTCAAAATCAACTATTTTAATTTACTTCAAAGAGGCAGGCTTCACAACTAAGGACAATATTTTATTTGTGTAAGCATTTATTATTTTTTTTTAATAGCGGGACTCAGGGGTAGGAAAATAAAAGCAATCTCGACTTTCAAATATCTGGGATACTGGCAAATACCTTCGGCATACTTTACCTTACATATTATATATTACACTACATCATGTAAAATGAAACAAATAAAATTTGAGACAATTAACCTTTACTCTCTTATTATCATTATTATTAAAGCTCAGCAAGGATTTAGAGATTCACAGGCCATGTACCAATAAATATTATACTGCTGTCTTCATCCCTTCAATAAAGCTTTCTTTATGTCTTGAACTTCTCCTTCTCAAACTTCATCCCTTCATTCCTAAACTTTCTTTCTCTCATATCACTCTTACTTCTTCTACACCGGAAGTTTAGATGTCAAATTAATTTACTATTTTCAAACTTTTGGTAATGTTTAAATGAACTTAACTTTGCTTGATTTTTTTTCCATGTAACTTGTTTTGTTTTTTTTAAATACTCTACGAGAATTAAGCACATAAACATTTGTAAAAAGCTGGAAAACTTTGTCAAAATATTAGGAATATATCTCAGGTTTTTTTTTCAAAGCCGTGGTCACGGACTGAAGGCCCCACTTGGCTCCAGTAGAAGCCCATTGTCTCCAAAGTGTTAATTATGGATAGTAGTCTCTGGAATATTAGGACACATTACTTTTTTTAAAACACATAGCAAAAAAAATAATAAATGCAGCTGCATCTATAGAGACTTGCCTTTATTGCAACCACATGAATAAAAAACAACAGTTTCTTTGTTTCCTTGATCAATATTTCTACCCTGCTTTCACTCTGCTGTCCTTCTTCGCCTTTCGCTCTTTCCCCCTTTTTTTTTTTTATTTGTTGTTGTTGTTGTATTTTTGGAGGGGGGGGGGTCCCCTCATTTTTCTTCTCCTTCTTCTTGCCATAATAACTATTTCTACCATTATCCTTATTATTATTATTTTTCTAATGCCACACAAAGTTTGTGAATTTAAACCGTACTCAAGAATTAAATCGTCCATGTATAAAATGGGGTATAGGTGGTGTGGGAGAATGGATAAGTCAGACAACTGGCGTTTACAAGGCACGCAGTTTGAATCCCGTCCATTCCAATAATGTCCTTTGGCAAGACATTAATTTGCAAATTTGCCACACTAGACCCACGTGACATAAATGGGTACCTGATAGGAATTTATTCCTTGAAATTCTAGAGTGCCATTATGGCAGCCATGCTACAGCCGGGGTGATAATACATGCTGAGCCAGGAGTGTCGAATCTGACAGACATTTCGCGGTACAGATGGCCATTATTATTATTATTATTATTATCATGCAGAATGAGATACTTACTGTATGACATGCCATGATGGTGAACACTGCTTCTAAAGCCCCCGCTGCTCCTAGAAGATGACCAGTAGCCCCTTTGGTGGAGGACACAGCTGGAAGAGGATGTCCATGGCAACCAAACAGCTTCTTAACTGCCATGTTCTCGATAGCATCTCCTGTGTTGATGGGAATGAAGTAGAGAGGATACATGATATGCATTAGGATGATGACAATTTGATATGTATCTTCTGTAATCGTCATAAACAGCCAGACAGAAATATTTATACACAAATTATATTTTCTTTTTATATTATTATTATTTAAGCAATAGCCATTATTGATATCAACATGCTGGTTGATTCACTGCAGGTAAAATAATACATAAAATGTCTTTTCTATTTTCGTTTAAAGATTTTGAAAAGTTGATTTCCTGATACGTCAATGAAACAAATAAATTTGTTATGGACACAAAATTGTAACATATAAACACACAGATTAGAGGAAGGCATGATGAAATTGCAAAGAAAATAATACAAATATACACAGGGCTTACTATACTATTCTAAAGCAGTCTTAGGATTAGTACAACCAGGTTTTTAAAAAAAAATGTTCTAATAATTCAGCTAATTTGTCTAAATACTGATATTATTATTGATCTTATTGTGGTATGATGCATGCTCCAGGGACTCAACAATAATAACAGATTACATACAAAACACTAAGGAGGAATTCAATGTAAAAGAGAGAAGTTTTCACAGACTTCCTCAATGTATTGATAGAGGCAGATTATTTGATAGACAAAGGAAGATTGATCCATTTTTTAGATGCCTCTACCAAGAAAATACTGTCAGTAGCTTAGATATGAAGTTTGAGCAGAATTAAGATGGAAGTTATCGTCTGAAGATCTAAGATTTTTAATTGGTATACAGTCCGAGGGCAACGTGAGCTATAATGAGCCAAAAGTGTGAAATTTATACAACTCTCTCAGTCCTCTATCTGCACTCTGCGGAGCTGTGCGGACCTGTGCTGGCTAAAACTGAGATTTTGCAACTCTTGTAGATTTTGATTTTGTGAACGGAATTTCCTGATTCTTACATATTTAGAAAGAAGAAATTCTAAACCTACCTATCATGCACATTTTATGGTATTTTATCATATCTGAATATTGTATAAGTATTGGTGAAAGATATGGAACAAAAACATATGTTCAGTTCGGTATAAGTGACAAGAAAAGTAGTTATTTTTGCATGATTCCAAAAGAAAATTACATATTTGGAAAGAATGAAATCTTAGCTTCAAAATGTAGTAACTTTTAATATCCTTTACTTTTTATACCAGTCAGGAGCTAGCAAAATATAAAGCAAGTCCAAAATACAGAAAATGCGGCTTTCTGATTGGCTGCTTGAATCAAGGATTGATGCGAGCGGGGATTTTGAAACACGTGGGAGCCGTTACATGACCACGCAGTGACCTTTGGTGCGTAGTGAGATTCGCATCGGCCAATCAAATCACACTCAAAATCAGACCAGCCAATCAGATCGCAGTTATTGAAGCAATTTTGTATTTACTGCACATTTAGCTAGCTCCTGACTGGTATAAATCTTGAAATACTCTGTTTGGTGTATTTTTGGAAAGCTGAAGAGTTGCTGAAGATTATGAAATTTGATGGATAATTTGGGAGCTCGATGATGCAGTGAGACATACAAGACAAGAGTAATTCAAAATTATTGTTGCATTGGAAGCCAATATAGGGAATTGGTTGATGGTTCAGCCAATAGACCAGTTTACTAACTATAATTTATTCATGTTTCTTTCCTGGCGACATAGTAACAATGCATTCAAACAACCTGTAATAAAAGAATGAACTACAATACATGGAACCCAGTTTGCATACATTAGTTGTTGCTATGTCAGACAAGCCTCAGGGCAAGCTTTCAGGTTGTCAAGAACAACCTTAGTTTGTGTTAAAAGTATGCATAAAATTTGAGTATGTTAGTAAACTGGTCTATTGACTCCTACCAACCTCACACATGAGACATGTTACCCTGGAGACCAATATTATCATTACTGACCTGTTGGTGTAGAGGTGGCATGTGCGTTGATGTACGTTATGTCTTCAGGGCTCAGCTGGGCATCAAAGAGGGCGCTCTTCATACAAAGCTCTGCACCAATGCCGTCTTCACTTGGGGAAGTCATGTGACTTGCATCACCTGACAAGTCAAAGTGCGGATAGATACCGGTAATAAGGTATTTGGGACCAAGGAGCTTGTAAACACAAAACTACTTCTACCAAATTGATTTCCTTAATTGATCAAAAGAAACTACCTAGTACCAGTAGCTTATTAGATCTAGATTAGACCTCTTTATATCAAGTGCCCACTGTATATAAATAAATGAGCCATAAAAGGAGATACAAAATAAAAACCTACTTGTATAAGAAAACAGACAATTGAAAGCATGCCAATAATTTGAACTTTTTAAAGCTGGGCTGCAATGATATCTGTTTGCCCAATAAAGCATCACCAATCCCAAACCAAGATGTAATTCATTTGTACTGCAAACCATACAACAGTATTTTGCTTATATTGAAAATAAATTTAGATTTCATACACAACACACAAATAATTCTTGGCGGATTATTGATGGGTTTGAGGAATTGGGTCAAATGATCGGAAACTTCATCTAAAGTATTACCTGATAAACCGTAGCCTAAGATTTCAGCCATGATTGTTGCCCCTCTCTCTTTTGCATGCTCAAATTCCTGTTTTTAATTATTACAAAAAAAAATCATATAGATAGTTAGGCCCTACAGGCAAGTTTACTGCCATACCCACATGATGTATAAGGAAGCAGAAGATTTGAAGTAAAAGATTAGTGAGAGTTTTAATAAATCTGATGAAACATGAAATGACCAGGTGAGGAATCCCCATATACAAAATATGTACTTGTATTGATGGAATCGGCTTCCCTCCATTCTTTTAATCCATTTGACAGAATAGATATATAATGAACATCATTTAAATGAAAAATTATAACTGCAAACAAGAAGTACCAACCTGGAGATGAGTATAGTGATTGTTTATCCTCGATCCCCAATTTAGAATATTCCTTGAAAGTTTCATTCAATGTGTTCTTATAAATGAATGGTATGATGTACTATTTTCGGAAAAGAATATTTATGACCCAAAGCCACCAATAATTTGAAACCAGAACAATAGAACAAATGCCGAGAGAAGCAGGAATTTCTGCATAGGACATCATTGTTGGCTCTTCTCTTAACATGATATTTGACTTGGTTATACTTTGATGAACTATGTATGAGAGTTTGATATCATTTGACAGCTTGGAATCTGCAGCTTCCAGAAACATGTAAAAACCAAAATATGAATTTGGGCGACTTAAAGGTGGATTTGTAGAAATAATGGCATTCTAGATTTAAAGATTATAAATTTGAAAAAATTAAGGTCGGACAATGCTTCTACAAACACCAGTTGAAAGATAAATTATGGAGGCTTTATGATCTTGTGAGTCAAAGGTCATACATTAACATACAAAAAACAGGGAGAAATGTAGCATTTCTAAAGTAGAGTAGAAGAAAACTAATTGAAATTAACTTTTACCAAAATAGAAATTTCAGAATAAATGAAATGTAGAAAAAAAAAATCTAAAAAAGAAACACATTATCTGTGAACGAGCAGATATTTGATTCTGGCTTCATCTACTTGGACGATTTACTATCAAATTATCAATTTCAAACAGATGTTATACAGCTTCCAAAATAACTGAAAACTGGCTTGTCACATGTAGTTTGAAAAGCCAGCTTACTTCTAGGACAACAACAGCAGCTCCTTCTGACATCACAAAGCCATCCCTATCCTTGTCAAACGGTCTTGATGCCAGCTCAGGGGTGTCGTTGAACTTTGTGCTTAGTGCCCTTGCTCTGTGAAATAAAAATAAATAAAACTTATTATTATACTTAGTTATTGTAAAGCATATTTCATTGCTGGCCATGTATCTCAGACCTTGATGAAAATCACTTTTTTGTGTGTTAATCTCCAGAAGATCATTCCAGTGATCTCCTACCCCAAAAATGAAGTCACCACAGCATGTCAAAAGGAATGAGATCCTATATAATTGCATGGCTGTTAAAATCGTGTGTCTCAAAAATTGGTGAAAATCACCTCTTTTGGTTACTCTCCATGAAATCTGTCAAGTGATGTCCTTTCTGGATCCCAGTTTTCCTACCCCAAAAATGAAGCCGCGGCAGTGTGTAAAAACATAAGGTGATTCCATTTACTTGGTTACTCTCCTGAACATTTGAGAATTTTGAGATACATGGTTTGAACAGCTCATCAACTAGACCAGCTGAAACTTTGACAATACACGTACAGGTGTATGAATAATGAAAGAATTAATTAGCTTTACTTTCAACTTTGGGATTTACATTCAAGAAATGAGAGTTTATTGAAGACTAAACAAAAGGGTTTGCCATTGGGAGATGGAACAATAGCTTTGGTGAAAGGAGCCAACACATGTTCTGAATAAGCAGGATATGGGAGGTGTAAATTGTTTCTACCCATGAGCTGTAGACTTGTATTATTTTGTTTGCTAACAAATTGCCCCAGACTCTGACTCATCTATAGTATCAAAATAATAAAAGCTCATAAGATATAGATTTGTTGAATTTTTAATAGTAGAATCTACAGAGACATTTCAAATGGCATTCCAAGTCATAACAATAAAAATCATTTTCTTTTCGTTTGAAAAACAAAATAACTGTAATTGAATCTATTGAATTTTGTAGGGGGGACATATACAATGTACATGTAAATATTGGTATGTATAAAATCCCTATTATCCTTCTACAACTTTGCTCCAGAATATCTTTCCCTTTTCCAACCAGTGAAAAGTTATCAAAAAGGATTCTAAATTACATTCCGCTATACCCTACCACAGCTTGTAATTTTCAGTGTGACACAAAGATAAAATGAATGTTATTGTGCATTAAACTATATTTGTAATTGTATAGAAATTGCATCATGCAAATCTATAATTATTGATGTCTTTCATATGCAATGTACACTCATACTTCACAAGTGCTAAATGTCACAGTTCACTCACCTTGCAAAGCCAGCTAGGCCTACAGGACATATGCATGCCTCTGTCCCTCCGGCTACCATGACGTTGGCATCCCCGTACCGAATGAACCGTGCTGCATCACCCAGAGAATGTACCCCTGTTGTACAGGCTGTAGACACACAGTGGTTTGGACCCTAAGGAAGGAGTATCATCAAAATGAGGGTACATCTTAACGGCAAATTAAAAATAATGAAAATTTGAGGCTTATAAAGCCAGAGAAAGAAAGAGAGATTGATATACATTTTCTTTTTTTCCCAGTTTCAAATTTTGAATTTAACAGTAAATACATTCTCAAAAAAGAAAAAACAGGAAAATCAAAGACAATTGCATTGAAAGTGTCATAAGGTCCTTGCAACAATAATTGTAACATTTGGAAGTACATTTCCAATCAAGCTCTATCAAACTAAATAATCTCTTTGAGGATGTTAGAGATGGTCATCTCAAACAAAAGTTGACATGGAGCTGAAACTTTAATGTAGTGCTGTGCTTTTGTAAATGCAAATTAGGATCTGAAATTCACATAAAGGCCTCTTTACAATACAACCAATTATTCAAGTTCAAACATTATATAATTTGGTTTTCTTGCGCGGAATAATTTATCAAACAGGAATTTGCACATATGGGTCTATGGTCTTTAAATGCCTCTTAATCTTACTAGTCATGACCATTCATAATCTGCAATCTCCGATTGTCATGTCTCTCATGTTTGAAAACGAACAACCTGCCATTGGAAACCCTTATTTCATCCTCATTGGCAGCCTTTCTTAATTGTAATTTTAATCTGATCAAAGGCAGGAGATAAGATTCATGTTGAACTTTACTTGCACCATGCACTCTATAAAATACAAGCACTCCCCTAATGCACATACATATATGCTAAGCCTGCAAGAATCTTGAGGACTGAAGGAGGCAGTGTACCCAGAAGAGGAAGAAGAAACTCACTCTGAACTTGTACCTGATGCTGATGTGACCTGCTGCAAGGTTGGGAAGAATCTTGGGAACAAAGTAAGGACTGAGTTTCTTGTATCCCTGTAAGCAATGAAAATTTGGAAGAACTTCTTGGAGAAAGCTACCCTTTCAGCCCCTAGGACAAGTTTAATGGTAATAACATTAAGACAACGAAAATGATAATTGGGCAGGTCCAAGCTATTTGAGTACAAAGGTGGTTAATAAAGGATTTATTTTAGTGCAAAACAATAAAAAGCTAGGTGCATACATGTAGATGAGATTGAGGGAATTTCAATCCACTCTTTTTTTTAGGAGTGGGTGATGAAATCATGCAGCTCAAAACTATTCCTTGTTACAACAAGTATGTCACAGTCTGAAAGACGATTTCTTATTTTCATAGGAGTAAAACCATTTGATTTCAAACCAACCAACCTTTTCTCTGAGTGTCTGACCAGTGTCCACTATCTCCTGTAAATCAGCCATACCCATTCCAATAGCCACACCCTGTCTGACACAGAACATAGAACAAAATAAAAACAACTTAACAAAATCAAATGAATACATATATGGGTAATAATTTGTCACTTTTAACTAACTGGTTGTTATTTGACCTGCCTTCAAATACCAAGCATGAATTAACACTTTGCTGTTCTTTGATAAATGGGACGACAAGCATATTCTAAAAGAACAATCATGCTATGGATTGACCAATTAACTGGCAGTTCAGTATGATTGATCATAAAATAATATGAAGATGGAATTAATTTTTGTATCTCCCATGTCAAAGTAGAGGTATATGATTAGATAATATATTGCCCAAACAGAATTTACAAGACATGGTTTGGTTTGATCTGAACTCAATTCAACAAAACTGGGCTATTTTTTAGCTGGGTATGATGGGGAGGAGGATGATAAAGGAAAGTAGTTTTTTGAAGAGCGCTATGGTCTGTTTTACAATGGACCTTCTTGACCTCCTGTCACATTTGTAAGAACGACTAGTCTTAGAAAATACAATCACAAGAAAAACTGAGAGCAAGAGAAGTATAGAAGAAGAAACGTGTGTACAATGGGTGGACAGATGAATGGCTTGAAGAGAGACGTTTATAGGGCCGGGGATTGACCTGTTGAAGAAAGTAAGAAAGTGAGAGAATGACAGAATAGCATGATTACGTAATTGTCACTTTACACGGACCTAAGAAGCAGAGAATGTGCAATCTCGCAAGACAAGGATTCACATTGGGAAAATAAAAAAAAAACAAGAACGTTCAATTAAAAAAATACTAAGTCTAGCTTCTAGGCTTTCACAAAAAGTCCCCTTTGTTCATTTCAAAGCATCTAAAAGGTTGAACATGTTCTAAAGACATAGAAATTTGTTCCAATAAGACATCACACATCATGATTGCATTGCCAATGGGAAAATCGCTGTTTGTTTTTTTTTTTGTTTTTTTTTTTGTCTTTTTGTACATATTGCTACAGTATTTTTATGAAAATTAAATGAATAATTAAAGCAATGTGAATGGACAAAGGCAATCTTCAATCCTCAGTAATCTCCTTAGTCCATACCGTTTTGTTTCTGTCCTCATCACTCTCCGGTTTCCATCCTGCTTGTGAGAGGGCTTCCTGAGCAGCAGCCAGAGAAAAGATGGTCGCCGGACTCATGGTTCGAAGGTCCTACAAAAATAAAACAAAGCAAAATGAAATAAGAAGAAATTCAGGCAAATTACAGACTTTTAAAAGTTATTTGTTATTCTTTCTTATTTCATTCTTTTCTCCGTAACATCTTTTCTTGAAAATCATCAATTTCATATTCTTATGTCATACAGACAATTGCGGTATAATTACTTTATATCCTTACAATTAGGTCAAAATTGGCATTATTATTTTCTACATGTGGTACCTTTAAATGGATAAATCAGCAGAATATTTTTACATATGTAATTTGCACATACCTTAAGGTCATATTACCTTTGTGTATTTACAAATATCTTATCAGGGATGAGAAACACTTTAAGATATTGTTTACTCACTGATGACGAAACATACTGCAGAGCATCAAATTCACCCTCTTTGTTGCCTCTTGGAACATGACCAGCTGAAACAAAAGGGACATAAAATAATTTTTCCTGAGATGAAGACAAGGGTGAACATGAAACACAGAAATTTTTAAGAGTGTTTGATATTATTTTTGGGCTAGCAGTGCATTGGGACTGTTTTGAAACTTAACACTTCTTTTATTTCTCATGGGAAGAGGATTTTTACATTATGGGGGCTGCTCATTATTCTGAAGGTGCATTTGCCCCAAAACAAAAATATCATAAATCAGGAGGCACATTAATCCAAAAATAAAATAGGATTTGTTTTATGTACAAACTTTTGGAATAGTCCAAGTTTCTGTTAAGAGGGTTCATTTTTTTTATAATTAAAATGGAATTTGATATTCTAAAAATCAAATCAGAGTGTTAATCTGACAGTACAATAATATTTGTTAATCTGAAAGTGAAAAAAGGTTCAAAATTGGCCAGTAAACATCAGGGGTTGGTTGAGCATTAACGCTCATTGTCAGCTCTCTGCATTTGCCTTCAAACTGACTCTGATTGGAGCCAAATTTGAATCCCAGCCACGTCTTTTGAATGGTGACATTAAAGGTCAGTCCTAGATATAAATAATCAAATCTAATTGATACATATCTGTAAAAACACAAATCAACCAACTAACCACTTTAAACACAAGAATGCAACTAGCCTTTTTTTTTCACTGATCATCACCTACATTTACTCATCACCCGGCCACCCTGACTTTTTGTAGAGTCGGTTTCACAAAAGACACCATGAACTTACCAACTTGACAAGGAATTCCTTTGAAGTCCTCTCCTTGTAACTTAGTGATGCCACTCCGTCCCTCTAACAGCCTTGGCCAGACCGTCTTAATACCTACACCAAGAGGACACACCACACCTGATCAAGAACAAACATGAAAATATTATTACATTTAGGATCTAAACCCAATCTATGATGTAAATCCTGTTAAAAATGTCACATATGAACAAACTTTAGATCTATTTTTCAGGATAAAACAATAAGTCCCGTAGTAAAACAAGGAAACTAATTTTCTTGTAAAACATGCTATACAGTGCATCCCAGTAAAAATAGAACCAAAAATTAGTGATGATTTATCATAACTCAATCACAATTATAATTGACATATGATATCAATTCAAGCTCAAGCCCATTCAAGGAGGTAAGTTCCAAAGAAGGGCCTAAACATTCTACTAGACAAAATTCGAAATCTCTAATCGAAGAATTATATTGCAATAATACCCGAGATTATCCTAATTCATTTTGAGGTAGGTTTATAGCTGGTTTCATCAACTACTATTGAGAAGTTTCCTCAGCAACCAAGAAGGCTACAGGCAGCCATTTTTTAGTACAGCCTGAGAAGGGTTTGCAGCCATATGTGTACAGGCTCTAGCCGGTCAAATACTGTTTAATAAAATCATGGAAATGAAAACATTACTTCAAACATGGCCTTTGACCATCACGAAGGTCATCATGTATTGATGGGCAAGTCCGAGCTATTTTGCAACTCTGTCCCACGCGTTACTAACGAATAATTTACCATAACTTAATTATGAAATGATACATCTCAATTATTTTTCATGTTTTGGGTAAAGGTACAGAACCCTTTCCAAAAACTTGAAAAATATCTGAGATGTATCATTTCATAATTAAGTTATGGTAAATTATTGTCAGTAACGCGTGGGACAGAGTTGCAAAATAGCTTGGACTTGCCCTGATGCTAATCCGAAAATGCAGATTTTTTGTTTCAATAAATTGATTTGATTTGAGCTGTATCAGCGAGGGTGGGGGAGGGTAGGTTTTAACAAAATTTTGGCCTTTCACCATCACGAAGGTCACCATGAATGAATAATAATCCGAAAATGCTAATTTTTTTTGTTTCAATAAATTGATTTGAGTTGTATCAGCCATAGCTGATCCAGGTCTACGAGATCATTCACGGAGATGATAGACTGAATCCTGACCACTTCTTCCGACTTGCCAAAGGTTCACACTCATGAAGCCGAGGTGTATGACAAGTGTAAGAGGAGATACATTTAGTCATAGAGTGATCACCAACTGGAACTCTCTCCATGAGTAAGTAGTTGAAGCACCCATTATTGAAACCTTTAAGATCAGGCTCGATAGACACTGGAAAGAGCAGCAGTATGCATCCTATTACTCTACTTTTAATGAATAATTCCTGACATACACTGTATGATTCAAAGATTGTGTGGCTACCTCTTGCCCTACTGCCTCCTTGAAACCCAAATTGTTTTAGTAACTGAAGTGAAGTTATACATCAGGTAGAGCTGACATGAAGATCTACCTGGAAGCATACCTGCTACTCTGTATTTTTCCAGTATTTGTGGTACAGGTAAAGCTAAAGCTAAAGTTAGGGGGGGGGGGGGGGGGGGGGGGGGGTAACGTTAGGGTAGGTACCCCCACTCACACAGTGCAGTCCCACATGTATGCTTCACAAATTTCAATGCATAAATCGTCTCCATAATATTCTTTGTAAATATTACATTTACAAGCTTTTCTCTTCAAAGAGGAACACCATTGCACTAATACATTGGGACATAATAATAAACTCAACTACCATAAAATGTAAAAATATTGATTAATCTCACATTTCTACACTCTGAAAAAGAAAAGTGTAACTTAGGATCAAAAGTTCTAAATAAATTCGAGTGCATTATTTATACTAGTTTTGCCCCTTTTTCACAAGTTATGTTTTTTCACACAACTTGAAAATTATTTCTTGTGAAAAGTGAGATGCTCAAGATTATTTTCAGAACAAAAAAAAAAGGGAAAGAAAAAAAAAAGGAAAAAATGGGCGACCGGCCAGATTTACCAATTGAACTACCCTCTAGCCAATACTTGATGGGCAAAAGGCCAAACAAAAATTTAAACACAGTCCCCCCCCCCCCCCGCAAAAAAAAAGAGAAAGAAGAAATAAATGTGGAAAATGGAGACCAGCCCGATTTATGATGGGCCAAAAAAAATTAACATCGATGCCAAATGCTTCAATCCATTCTAATGTAGGTTTGCACGCATAGACTATGTGAGTCTAAACCGACCAGCCCCCGTCGCAAAGCGACGGGAACTGACGAACCAGTTCACATATCTGGTGAAGGTTTGAAAATATCTATACATGACCACAAATTTTGTGGTAAAAAATACCTTATTTGGATTCATACTCACATTAAATCAAATCTTTGAAGTTTTTTCTCGAATTGGTGACATCTGCAAATGTTTCACATGAAGTAATCAACTAATAATGAACAAAAATACAGGAAAATTGAGTCCATCCACGTATATTTCTCCATGCGTGCGCTGTCTTCGCCACAGAGTTAAATACGACTTCGCACTGTAAAATGACGTCATAGAAAATGGCAGCGATGGCACCAACACTATGAGAAGAGACAAGGCCAACGGAAAATTCATTTTGGTAAGTCAAAAAGCTCTTATATAATTCAGTTTTTAAAACGGCCGTATCTTGAAATATTATACATGCCGTTAAATTACATTTTAACATTAGATTCATCATATTAACCAGTATAATCACCTGATCGCTCATCATCGCTAGAAATTTCGCTGTAAATGGGGGTGGTGGAAGTACAGCCCCGTCGCCTTCGGCAACGGGGCTGTGTATAGTTAAAGGGGAATCCAACCCAAGGAGAGAATCAACCTTACAGGAAAGAGGAAAATGAGAGGAGCAATCTAAAAAAAGTTTCATCAAAATCGGTTATAAAATAAGAGAGTTATGGAAGTTTGAAAAGTCTAGTTGTTCCTTTTATAGGGATCCTCAAATTGGCATCATCGGCTTCAAAATGGCCGATCTTATGGACAACTCTCCATTCACTTTGTACACAAATTTTCAGATTTTCCCCATTTTCTTTTAAAAATTTGCCTTCTTTCTTCTTCTTCTTCCAATGAAGTACATCCCTCTTAAAGAGTATAGTCGTACTTGGGCAGAAAGAACCACAGTCACGGGAACAAGTACATGGAAAGTGCAGTGACGAACAAAAAATAAGACTAACTATGGTGCGAGTAAAAACATGGCTGTCACTTAGCGTAGAGTGACAGTGGAGAGGCGGTGTTTGAAGACCTCCATGGACGGAGCCGAAACCACGGAGGCAGGGAGGACATTCCACAGGCAGACGACACTGGGAAAATAGCTATGTTGGTAAGCCAATATCCTGCAGTGCTGCTGTCTAAGTTGAAGGTGGTGTCCTCTTGTTCCTGTTCTGTGTGATGCTGGGTACAAGTAAGGTGGAGCCGCAGGAATGGCTATGAGGCCATTCATGATTCTGTACAGCATGATGACCTTGCTGTGGGCTCTTCGTTCAGAGAGAGTTTGCCATTTTAATTCTTTACTTCTGAGCTCAAAATATGTCATGGGAAAATATATTTCACACAACATATGTTGAGCTCAGAAGGAGGTAAGATATATTTCGAAAGAAAATGGGGAAAATATTAAATTTGTGTACAAAATGAATGGAGAGTTGTCCAAGAGATCGGCCATTTTGAAGCAGATGATGCCAATTTGAGGATCCCCATAAAAGGAACAACCAGACTTTTCAAACTTCCATAACTCTCTTATTTTATAACCGATTTTGATGAAACTTTTTTTAGATTGCTCCTCTCATTTTCCTCTTTCTTGTCAGGTCGATTCTCTCCTTGGGTTGGATTCCCCTTTAATTGTCAGTCTAACTCTAAGTGGGTGCCGGATTGGGTAAGATCTATCAACATTATTTGCCCCCCCCCCTTTTTTGCTGGGGGGGGGGGCGGGCCCGTCGCCCCCCTCCCCCCCCCCCCTCCTGTTTCCACGCATGGCCTTGATCAGAGACTAAGTATTTCAGGCCGTAAAAAGATTTCTAAACATCGTTGACTTGTGGAAGGTGTGCGACTGGTCAATAAGTAGTGAATGCGTGACAAGAATCACAACGTGTGGGACACGCATCTTTCTTACCGACTCCTGTAGCAACGACTCTCCTTTGCCTTGAAATACATACAGATGTCGAAATTTTCCTTGTCCTTGTGTGACTCTTCAACAGTGCTAAAGACTTTGATTTCTTGAACATATTGGCATTATATGATAATATATTAAATCACTTTATGAAATTCATTTCTTCAAAAAAAAAGTTCCAGGTCAGACGTACGGTGTCTTAAATAGGACAAATCTAAGAGATATATTTTTTTTTTTTTTAATTAATTGAATAAAATTAAAATAAATATGAGAACTACAGCCACTTATTTCTTTATTACGATTGTAAAATACACGTATTTACTGAAATACGATATCCCTCCCCGGCCTGGCAGATCATCAACTGTGCATGCACTATAAATTCATAATGTGGGCCGGGGAGTTCTACTTCTAACTGTTAGAATTCTGTGGCAATTTGCCCATCAATTGTTTCAGTAATAGCGCCATCTAGTGACTTATCTGAAAAGGGGGCACTTTCGATACGAAGAAATGCTCCTTTTCTTTTTTTTTCTTTTTTTTCTTTTTTCTTTCTTTTTTTCTTTTTTTTTTGTCCTCATTATGTCTTTACCGATTGAAAATTTTACGCTCGGTCGCAAAGCGACCTCGCATTAATAATAATAATTTTTTTTAAGTACAAAATACATGTAACGAATAACCCTTTGCTGATGGAGGAAAATAAACCCCTCCCAAAAGTTCCGCAAATCGACTTTGGGCCGTGATAACTTTTCAGGCATGCTTTACTTATTCCTAAAAATCAGATTATTGGAAAGATAATTTATTCCCCTTTTTATTGATGTCAAATTTGTAATGATTGTGTCATGCTTCAATATAAATGCACAGAATGTCAGAATATGGAGAAAAGTAAAAAGTCAAATGTTGCAAAATGCAGTTTTATTGATCAAATTGAATTCCAAAACTCGACTTTAGGCCCTGTTAACTTTAGGGGTATTTTATCATTTTTTATTGAATTTTATACCATTGTCAAGTTCATGTATTCCACTTTTCAATGATACCCTATTGTAACAATAGTATTGTTCTTGTATGAACAGAACACCTGAATGTTAGGACACGTCAGAAGTCAAATGTTTCAAATCGAATGTGCCTATTATTGTCTATTGCGAAATACCCAATTTGAGCAATAACAATGCATTTCGCAACTTTTTGCTTTTTACTTTGCATTATAATCATGAATTCAAATATGATGTTACCATTGCAAATAGGGTATCAATAAAAAGAAGAATAAACGAACTTTTCAATGCTACAAAAATTGATAATGATTAAAACCGACATTAAAATGTATCAAGGTTCAAAGTTGTGTTACAGAACATTTAAACTGAACATTATCTTTGATTTTGCCTTGCATTAAGGTGGTATTTAGGAGTTCTGTGGACCCAGGCATGACCTCACCATGACAAATTAGATATCAATAAAGATATGAATAAATGAACGTGAAAATGGTATAAAATTCAATAAAAATTATAAAATACCCCAAAAGTTATTAGGGTCTAAATTGGAATTGCGGAACTTCAATGTGATCAATAAATGTGCATTTTACAACATTTGACTTTTTTACTTTTTCCATATTATAATAATCTGCGCATTGAAGCATGACACAATCATTACAAATATGATATCAATAAAAAGGGGAATAGATTATCTTTCCAAAAGTCTGATTATCAGGAATAACTAAAGCATACCTGAAAAGTTATCATGGCCCAAAGTCGATTTGCGGAACTTTTTGGGAGGGGTTTAGTCTGAAAATTGCCTATAATTGTGGCGATTCGGTGAGGGGAAGGGCTGAAGACTACAGCCCCTAAACAAGTCTGGGACGTATATATTTAATTTAACATTTATGAAACAATTAAATGTAGGCCTACATGTATTTCAAATGAGTATTTAACATCGTAAGGTCAATAACACACTGTAAAAAAAATTAAAGCGAAGTGATGTCAGCAGAGTCGCCATACAAAAAATGTAATTTGAAATAACAGTTTTGCTGTGAATTTCTCCTCTAATAATTAATGAAAGAGGAGAAAAGAAATCATTAGAGTTCTATAGCTGACATATTTGGTTAAAACGGAACAAATGTGTTACTCCTGATGTATATTTTGTATTTCTCAAGTAATTATTTGCAGGAGAAATTTACAGCAAAAGTGTTTTTGAAATTACATTTTTTTTTATGTCGACTCTGCTGACAGCAGATTTGCAGTAAAAATACAAATATTTTTTACAATGCATATATCTCACACTTTGCTTCGATTTAAACTAAGGAGGCACATTTAATACTAAAAAGTGCACCTTTTTACTCCAAATGTGATTTTTTTTTTTTTTTTTTTTTTACTCAAATTTTCGCGCTCGGTCGCTATGCGACCTCACAGTAAGTAATGAGCAATACGTATAAAAAGGCTGAACAAAATACTTCCTGCTTCAGACAACTTTGCAATTGTCAATAATCAGAAGCGTTGGTGAAGATGTGTGCGGACTAGAGAGGGGGCTTGGGGTATGCAGCCTATTACATGTCCACATAAAAGACCGTATGGCCATACATGTCATGAGTTGGGTGGAAAATGCGTTTCATGTCCAAAAAATTGTAGAAATGTACATTGTCACAATCAAACATCTCTAGTTTCTTAGTAGTAAGTCAGACATGTATAAAAGTTTATATATATTGAAAGCAGAGATTGAAAGGAGGATGATTAACACATTTTTGTGCCTGTACAAGGTGTGTCATAAAAGCTATACAGAGTGTTACAGGAAAAATGGTTTGAAAAACTTCACAATTTTACCGGCGAATAATTTCTTAATCTTTTCACCAAATGAAATGAATCATCGTGGATTGTGTAAATAAGACGCTATGCTTCTAAAAAATATAAACTTGTAATACAAAATTATTTTTTCTAACCGCGCTGCAGGGTGTCAAAAAAAGAAGACAAAATAGTGCGAATAGGGCAGAAATCCTGTCTTTTACACTTGGATTACAACTCAAACAAAGTTTATTGCAAGTAATATGATTCCACTTAATTGTGTTTTCATATGCATGCAAAGAAAATGGCGAAAAATTACAATTATTGTTATAAAATTGCAAGTGACAATTTTTGATGCAGGCAATGCATTTTCTATGAGGATGTGTGCATTAGGTATGTTTCAATTGATTAATTAATTGATTAAATTACTTTTGAAAAATATTCTTCACATTTATCTAGAACCACATAAATTCCCAAGAGAATGATATATCACTCAACCCATAAGACCAATTGGCTGCAAAGATATAATGCAGCAAACAATAAGAAAGTAACAACAATGGGAATTCCCTATGCTTTAACACGTGCCTCCACCGTAGGATCCTCCACCCCTTACCCTACTCCACTAAAAGTATCTTTGTATTAAAACTATGAGCATAACGAAGCTGAAACTTCACAGACATGTAGCCTGATAAATTATCTACAATATGAATTATTGCACAGCTTATGACTGTACATCATCTTCATGCTATGTGAAAAAATGTGATAATTTTCCCTCCAAAATGTAACGCCTCCACCCTTTTACAATACCCCAACTTGTGACACATGGCCATATATATATATATATATTTTTTTTTTTTTCAATTCTAATTTTTTTTTCAATCGCTCCGATCTTATCTCTAAATTTATTCAACGCAAACCTATGAAATGTAATTTCTATTCGGTAACTAATTCGATCACAGGGTCTATGATGCATAATTTTGAATCAATGCAACATAATCTTGACACCAAATAAATAAGGTAGGCCTATACTATATAAATTTAGATTAGGAGTAATAGTAAATGATTATGTTAACTTTGCTTCCCTTTGCTTTAAGAAACAATTATCATGATTGGAAAGAAAGTCTTAGGAAATCAGTGCCACCCCTTACTATAGAAGTGAAGTCGAATTCCTTCATACACTGTAAAAAAACAACAACAACAACAACAACCAAACAAACAAACAAACAAGCAAACACAGGGGCCGCGGGAAGGCAGGGGGGGGGGGGCTTCAGCCCTCCCCCCCCCCAACTTTTTCAGCAAACGTGAACAAAAATGACCATACATTTGTGATTTTTAGCCTGCAGGGCCCCCCCACACACACACACACTTTCGGCTCAGCCCCTCCACTTTCAAAAGCGAAATGAAACAAACAAACAAAAAACAAAAACAAGCAAACAACAACAACAACTCTCTATTTTTACAGTAAAGTGATGTCAGCAGCAAAATTACAAAAAACTCGTTTTGTTGTTGATTTATCCACCAAAAAATTATAAGAGAGATGCAAAAATTTGTCAGAATTGGTGTAGGCCAACCGTACGTTATCAATACGTAAAACATGAGTTCCGCCCGAAATATCATTTGCATATACCGAGTGAGTAAAAAAAAAAAACTTTACACCTAGAAAAATGTCAATAAAAAGAAAACCACCGCAAATTATTTTACATATTCTGAAAAAGTAACCCCTCCTGCATCTTTTGGTACCATTTTTGTATGGTATGTCTTTACGCTTGGATGAACACGACGCATTGTTTGCGAACATGTCAATTTCGAATTGTGCCAGAATGGGAGTAAAATCAAAACAACAAAAAGCTAGAAAAAAGCAACTTCATCCTGATCAAAATAGCATAACTTTTTCACGAAAATGTATTTCGCTTAATAACTTGGCAGGGGTGTTGTTACACATATTGACTATATTTATGCTATAGTTATAGTTATATAGTTATGCTATTTTAATCAGGATGAAGTTGCTTTTTTCTAGCTTTTTGTTGTTTTGATTTTACTCCCATTCTGGCACAATTCGAAATTGACATGTTCGCAAACAATGCGTTGCGTTCATCCAAGCGTAAAGATATAACACACGAAATTGGTACCAAAAGACGCGGGAGGATTTACTCTTTCAGAATATGTATACAAATTTGGGGTTTATAAATTGGTTTTGTTTTTATTGACATTTTTCTAGGTGTAAAGTTTTTTTCTGACTCACTGGGTATATCTCGTAAACATGGTTAAATAATTTTATCCTAGAGGGGGAAAAATACATTTATTCTGTAAAGGGGGTATCTCACTGAGTTGCGAACATTTGCGAACAGGGCGAATTTAGAGATTTTCGTATACATAGAATGCCTAATCCACCTCGATTCAGTAGGTAGGCTTTTTGATGTGAGGCATTTTCTTTTGTTATGTGTTTTCCGGACAATGAGTATTTTGAAATGTAGCGAACTTCTGAAATGAAAAGAGTCGAAATACAGGAATTCTTTTTGTCCTGCATTGGGGCATGAAGTGATCGATCTTGGTTTCAACCACATTCTTTCGATAGGCCTGAATAATTCTTTTGAAAATAATTCGCCAAAAAGTTTTGAACATGTTCAAAATTTCTAGGCGAATTTATTTATGATCGATTGTTAGTGCATAATTCTGTGTGTAAAAATGGTTGAATATACATATAAATAGGTTTACTGGTATTACTAAAATATATATGGAAAGGGTCAACATAAATTTGAATCGGATAAGAATTACTCGATGAAAGAAATATAATTTCTAAAAATATTGTTGATAATAATAATAATCCAGCGTATATAGTGTCTTTGATCATGTTGATTGGTATGTCATTACAAAAACGCAAATAAAACATTCAGATTTCACTTCGGCGTGGGCTGGGCGTTGGGGGTAATTGAGCTGGTAGTCATTTTCTTTTTCAATTATCATTACTATTATAAAATTTCTATTGTTATCATTTTGGTTTTTTTTCATCTCTGCACCCATGACTGCATAATTGACAATCAATATCTCACTTTTGGCAACACACGAACCACGTACCTACACGAACAAAACGAAGCAAAAAATGACTTGTTTCATTGATATGTGTTTAAATTCAGTGAAATTACCCCTTCGAGGGGCTGTGGAGCCGGGGTGCTGGGGGGGGGTTTCAGCCCCCACTTCAGTTCTCAGCACACGTGTACAAAATTGCAAGAATGACCATGCATTTGTCATTTCTAGTCTCTTCAGCCCCCCCCCCCCCCTCGGCTCAGCACGTCTACTTTCACAAACGCTCCACGGGCCCTGCTTTGTGATTGCATAAAAAGCAGTACAAAAGAAAACATGCCATACCATACAATATAACCCCCTGTACTTGCCTAACAAGGCAGTGGCCTACAAAAGAAAACATGCCATGAACATTCAGTACAACCCCTTTGTGCTTGCCTAACAAGGCAGTACAAAAGAAAACATGCCATGTTGATACAGTTAGATACCCTATTGAGCTTGCCTAACTAAGCAGCACAAAAGAAATATTGCAATTCTTGTACAACGAGATAACCCCTTGAGCTTGGCTAAAGCATCGCTAAAAAATATGTCATTCTGATACAACGAGATAACCCCTTTATGCTTATCTAACAAAGCAGCACAAAAGAACGTTGGTAGATCGTCTCTATATATACACTCTGTAAATTCGCCTGGTTTCGCAACCAGTGAGATACCCCTTAATTTAAAGGGGAAGGAAACCCTAGGATTCATAATTGTAACAAACAGGAAATCAAAGAAGCTGATCAATGAAAATTTGAGAAAAATGAATGAATAATAAGAAAGTTATGGACCTTGAATGTTGTGATCTCTACTGCTATGGGATCTTCACATTGGCAACGGGCCCAAGATGTGTGATGTCATACATGAACAACTTCCCATTACTTTGTAATATTTCACTCAAATTGTCTTTTTTTATTAATTCCGTTAAAAGATCTGAGATTCTTTTCATGGGAGGACATGTAATACAAGTTCACCAACATAATCATGTGTGAAGAGTCTGTACTACCATTAGAATGAGGAAAAAGAAGAATTTTGGTATTTTTTGTATGTCATATGGGAGAGTTGTTCATGTGTGACATCACACATCTTGGGCCTGTTGCCAGTGTGAGGATCTCCATAGCGTTAGTGATCACAACATTCAAATGCACATAACTTTCTTATTATTTATTCAATTGTTCTCAAACTTTCTTTAATCTGTTTCTTTATTTGATTTTGTTGCATACAATTCAACTGAATCCTAGTGTCATTCTCCTTTAACGTCAAGATATTTGCTTGCATACTTTTCCCCTTTAAATGAAAACGTTTTGCTAAATGTCACATCCAAAATTTAAAAAAGAAGAAAGAAAAAAAAAAATCGAAGTCAAGTTAAAGCTGTCATCTGCAAGATTTTTGATTCCTCGATTCATGCATGGTATAAAATGCCATCTTTTTTGAGAAATTTGCTGAAATATCAAGGGGAAAATCTTCATCTTTGGGCCCCAAAGGGATTTTTTTTTCTTTCTTTCTTTCAAAGCCATGGCCAACCCGAGTGGAATTTCTACTCCCACCAAAATGATACTTTTGATTGACGGGATCAGGCAAAAAGGGAAAGATATTACATTGGTCGGACACACATGCCAAAGGCCGAAATAAAAAGTCACACCCCCCCCCCCCCTCCCCCCCCCCCCCCCCCCCCTCCTCCTACTGGGCAATCTCGGCCAGCGGGACTTTTGACATAATAAAATTTGGGCGTCTATCAAATCTAGAAATCAACGATCTGCGCCTCTCCCTTTATGAAATTAAGAAATGGATTATTACAGGTCATTGAGGTTTAAAGTCAGAGCTATTCCGAAATAGGCTGTGACCCACTAAAACTGTTCGTCATAAAGTGAAATAATTGTTATTATTATTATTATTATTATTATTTAATTATTATTATTATTATTATATACCATCATCATCATCATCATCATCATCATCATCATCATCATCATCATCATCATCATCATCATCTCATCATCATTCATTATTATTATTATTATTATTATATTTATTATTATTTATTATTATTATTGTTATTATTATTTATTATTATTATTATATGTTATTATTATTATTATTATATGATAAACAGGATCAAGTCCGCATTTTCCTTAACAAAAAAGCACAAAGTGATTTCAAGTGCAACTTTTTATGGTACAATTGTTTTTCGGATCATTCTAGTTGTGCCGAGAATGGCTTCCTTTGAAGATCGTAGATCTTGATGTTCGGGGAGATCTTGGTGATGAGACTCTCCCATTTTCTTCCTTACCTACCTCCCCGTGTGCCAATTATCACCGGGGTGACTTCTGCCTTGACGTTCCACATTCGTTCGATCTCGATCCTCAGGTCTTGATATTTTTAGCCGCTTGTCCCTTTCCTTGACTGCGAGGTTTATGTCGTGAGGGACGGATACTTCCGATTGATGTTAACTTTGTTTCCCTCTCTTACGATGATGTCTGGCTTGTTATAGTTTATAGCTCTGTCTGTCATTATACCGCAGTTCCAATTATGGTACTTTTATCAGCCAGGGTGATTGTCTCCGGCTGATGTTCCCGTGGATGGTCTCATTCTTGAGTCCCACGATCCTTTAGAAGTTGCCAGTGTATATGCTTGGCAATGCTATCATGTCTGCTGATATATTCTGTTTGGGCCAAGATAGGACATCCTGATGCCAGATGCATTAGAGTCTCGGGTTCTTTCCCACATACTCTGCACGTGTCCTCTACATCAGATTGCAGAATGGATTTCTCATATGCCCGTGTCTTGATTTCCTGATCTTGTATGGCAAATATAAACCCCTCCGTTTCTCCTTTCAGACCAGCAGACTTGAGCCATCCATGGGTGTTCTTTTTGTCAACGAACTGGCGAATCGATTGTTTTTCGTGGTGACCGTGTAGACGTTTTGCCTGTAGATTTTATAGGTAAAATGGTCAACTGAATGAAAATTACTAAAATCATTTAAATATGCTTGGTTGTTCTATTAATTTTGGCCACCACTGTATACCTATCTAAAGGTATAAATCTGAATTTTCACCACCTTTCATCTTCAAGTGACCGAGTTACACCACCTCAAAGATACAACAAATTTGCTCCAAAAAGTATTTTTTTTTGGTAATGATTTTATTAATACTATTTAAAGCATGTTCCATAGTGAGTAGATTCATAAATTTTAGTACTCTGTTTTATCATTTACCCATCTTATCATTTCACATTGATTTCTGTATTTATGTGAACCGAGCTTGACAATATTTCAAATTGAAAACACCCTCGAAATGTGTCACGCGAGTCACAAAAATACATCAATATTTTGGTTCACTTAAAAAAAGTAGTAGAGTGTATGATTTGTAGTTGACAAAAAGTAAGGAGCTTAGGGTCCTCAATCATACCAGGAAAGAAGATTTCCAAGTGTAGACCCCTTCATTATGGAAAAAAAAAAAAAAAAAAAAAAACACCCTAAAGCACTGTCACGCGAGTCACATTAGGGGTTTTTAGGGTACTGTTATGCGAGTCACATTTTACAAAACAAGCAAGTTTGGGAAAAATAAAGATTAGGATTAGGATTTTGTTGAAAAGAAATAAAACCTGCCTTCAAATAAATTTTGTAAAATGTACTGATTATCACATTGAAGATAACAATTGGGTTTTTGGTCAATAATCTGAAATATGATAATGAGAAATAATAGGTTAATTTTGCATTGGAATTATGATGAAAATGAGAAAAATGGGATGGATTTCAACCCCCTAAGATCTCTGCCATGGAGTTATTAAAACCTCTGAAACTTGGCATCCTAGTAGGGCATATTATGACATATAATCCTTTAAAGTTTCATATCTTTATCTTAAACATTTCTTGAGTTATCAAAATTTATAATTATGGGTTTTGATATTTGCTTTTCTATAAATTCTGTTGCTACAATACACAAGTCAATGGGAAAATCACCATTTTGCATTGCATGTTCCAAGACCTCCAAATCTATCTTAAATGTAATAATTCTTTTGTTTTAAGTTGTGTGATACAACTGAATATAAATGTTTTGTTTGGTCGAATTGTGGCCCATTTTATTATATGTAATCATGATAATTGGTTCAACTTTTAGTCCAAAATGACACTAGTCATGCGAGTCACATTTAGAAATGGCGATTTACTTTAAACGACTGGCCAAAGGATAATTAAATTTTACCTGGTCATTGCTTAATGCTTCAAAATTATCTAATATCTCCAGAAAATTTCATGTAAATCTGTAAAAGTAACTTTTGAGGGAATTTACAGTAAGGTCAGAAACATGCAATAGCATATCAATTCTAGTTGTAAACTTAAGAGATAGAGGGCGCTACCATTCTACTCAAAGCGAACGCGCCCATTGACTTTTTTTGTTTTTGGACAGTTTTTCACTTTATTTTCTTTATTGTGGCGAGCAACTACCTTTTCAAAGAAATGTTCAACTTGAATAAGTACGCTAAGAGTCTCAATTTTTCAAAATTAGGAATAACTTATTGCAAAGGGGAAAAAAAAGTCCTGTCACTGTCTTTTGTCAATTCGAAAGCCTAGACAGATCAAATTCCTGTACAATATGGTATATTTTGCTCTCAAAATAGCTCATGCGCTGCATAGTTTTGATCCCCGATGCCGCATTATACTATTATCATGATTATAGCTTTTGTTCACAGGGCAATTAAAAGCTTGAATTCTCAGCTTTCCGGAGATGGTACATTCATTTTAATTGATTAAAAAAAAGTCCTGTCACTTTGAACATAATCATAAGAGGTTCTGTCCTCGACTAGTCAATATTTACGCTTATCTCATGCATATCGCATAGAAACATGTGAACGGCGTCTTCACAAGACATGTCATTGTTTTGAGCATCAATTTATATGAATTGCATATTCTGATTACAACTTCAGCACAATAATGTTATAAGCTTGCCCAAATGTGTATTTCCTCCATCTGGTCTGGAGAATCTATTAACTAACAACATGATAAAAATTCATCAATTTCTTTCATCTCCAAGAGTAGATTGCTCAACCGAACGGACAATACCATTCAAATGCAGGGAAGTCTTCTTACGCGAGATTTTGTGAGCTAATTTATTATTGCAGCCAGCTGTATACATTTCTGCGCTTCTCAGCCGTATTTCCAACGTCACTTTGTTGCGTCTGGCCTCTTAAATAATGGACGCGCCTTGTTTAATTACGATTTAATGCCGCACATTGGTATACGTTAACTTTACATAGAGTAGAATTGATATGTGTTGCGTCACGCGAGTCTCAGGAAACAAATTGAAATATCTCCAACAAAAATGACTTTGCAACCAAAATTTCTTTGTGGTAATGTGAATTGTCATTACCTTGATGGAAATAAGTAAGAAAAACAGGTCTGCATTATGAAATTTTGAAGTAATTATAGCATTAATAAATTGAAATTTTGTGTAAATGTCATGCGAGTCACAATGTAATGGCTGTTATTGTTATTGCTATTATTATTATTATTATTATTATTATTATTCATTTATTTGTTCATTCATTCATTCATAATTTTATATTTTATATGCGAAGTTATAATATATGAAGTTATATATGAAGTTATTTCAGAATATGTATAATAATTTGGTTTTCAATTTACCACTCTCTCTCTTATCCACTTTTACTTTTCGATCGATTTAAGCTTTTAAGAAATTTGTATAGTTCAATTTTCATGGATTTAGCTCCTTTTGGAATAAAACCTCAGTCGAGTGTCCATTTCTGCACATTAAAACACGGTAAAAAAAATAATCTTATACATAAAACACATTAATATTATAGCAGATTATACTTTTTTTTAAAGCATCTTTTCTCATGATGATTTTTTTTTCATGATCATTATTATTATTATAATGAAAGGCCGGGATTTTCAATGTTTTATTCCAAAAGGAGCTAAATCCAAAAATATTCATACAAATATTAAAACTATGTTAATCTTGCCGTTGGAAAAGTGGGGTATAACGGATTCCAGGGGTAAAACGGACCTAACCCTAAATCTCAAAAAGTATGTAATCTTCACAAATTCAATTAGTTTGCATCTTTTCTCTTCTAAAACAAAATGACTTCAGTGAAAATTTCATTTTAACAGCTTATGATGCCGTATCTGGAGATAAAGAACATAATTTGCCACTCTGATGTAGGGTGGGTGATTGAACAAAATAATCATGGAATAGCCTCATTTTGAAAATTTTTGTATCAGTTGGATTTTTAATATCTGTTTCAAAGAGTGTTTAATGAGTAATTCTGTATTGGTTTCTTGTTAAGCCGCTTCAATTCATGAAAAGTATGTGTGGGGGTGTAAGACGGACCTCTTGAGCTTGGGAAAGACGGATCCCTCCGCTGTCTTGTGTCCAAATTGTTGATCTGGGGAGCATTTCATCAAAGGACTTGTCGGACGTTTTATCTGACAAATTTGCTCTCAGCCAATCAGATGCAAGCATTTCAGTAGCTTATAACAGTTTGTCGGATGAAACGCCCCCCAGGAGTCCGTTTTGACCCAATCAAATTTCAATACTTATAATAAAGGTTTATTTTTTGAATTATTATTTACAGTTTCGGAATGAATTGGAATGAAACATCAATGGATATAGCCCACAGTGGCGGATCCAGTATTTTTCAGGATGGGGGGGGGGGGGGCCTCCGAAATTTTCCCATTAACATGTACAGTTAATGAGTGGTTTTCGAATTATAGGGGGCGTCCCCTGTGCCCCCGCCTGGATCCGCCACTGGCTCACTAACAATTTTTACCGTTAATGTTACTGTTAATATAATCAAAGTGCATTATACCAGTAATTTTGAGTTTCCTAGTTGTTAGATTACGTAATTTCATATTATAGGTATCAACATACCCCTAAATAAGCAACAAATCGCCAGGAACTCCTGGAAACACGAATCAATCATAAAAGCTGCAATTATTGTTTGCCAAGAAGACCAATCAGGCACGAAAAAAAAAATCTTCCCAGTATGTTGAGAATATAAAATGTTAAAAGGATCACAACAATCCGTTTTGCTATAGAACCAATGGCTCCGATTTTGAAATTAAAATTGACAAACATTCAAAATTGCAGCTACAAGCTGATACATTTTGAATTTACAAATAAAATTTACATGAACATACAAACTTAAGAAATATATAAACGAAATTTATTCAAAAATGCAAATGCATATCAAAATCACAATACAAAATACATATACATGTAAATTAACAATGTGAAATGTCGAACAAGAGTTAATATGGCTTATTGCTTAATATATATTGAGTATTTTTTGTTTGAAGGTGAATAAACTGTACAGGCGCGGATTCAGGGGGCCGGCGGGCCCGCCCCGCCTACTTCCTCCCCCCCCCAGCAAAAAAAAGGGGGGGAATTTTGATACCCAATTTACTGACCGAACCCTACCCCTATGGCTAGATGCTGAACAATCTTTAAGGCTTAGGCCTACTATCCCCCCCCCCCCCCGCTTAGGGTACATGCAGGTAATATGGGCCCCCTAAGCTCATTTGCCTAATTTGCATAAAATTACCAAATGACACACAGTCTAATCTTTGTTTACATGAATCAATAACTATAACTGCTCTAACTTTTATTGTGAAGAAAAACAATTATCACCAACCCCCCAGTCTGCAATATTCAAATGTTGACGTCATTACCAAAGTGCCCAAATTACCTGCATGTGCAGGTAATATGGGCACAAAATGGTATGTTTTAAAAACTACAATGACTCTACCATGTCTGAAATTTGCTTAAAATGTTGAAAATCATTAACTTTAAGATATAATTTGACATTATAAAACCCTGCAGTAAATCCTTTGACTATTATATTTCATTGTTATGTATTTTGTATATTATTTCTTTTTTTAATATTGTTTAAATATTATTTTCATTATACAAGTCAATATAGGCCTACAATAAGTTATTTATATTAATTATATACTGTGAATATACCCCAAGAAATCGTAGCACAGAGATTGATGCCTCATTCCAATACTAAGTCCCAGAATCATTTCCGCCATTTTTGATGTCCCATATTACGTGCACTAATTTTGCTGTGTCAGGCAAGCATTCAATGCCACATTGCACCCCTTCACTAAAACAAATTGACCCGTACACGCTAGTATGATCAAAATGAAACTATAAGCTTACTAAATTTATAAAACAATTGAGGTTACCCCCTCAAACATTCTTTCACCATCACATTCTGTGAAATATCAAATTTTACCTCAGGGTAAAAAAATGCCGTAAGTTTAACCTATCTTGTTGGTTTTCAGGAATTTTCTCAGAGAAATTTCGGCATCAGATGCTCTCACGACGATATTTTTTCGTATACAGTTCACATGAACAACATTATGGTGCACACACCTGTCAACGGTCACCGGTCGACGGTCACGACGTGATTTGCTTCAGGTGGCCCATATTACCTGCTGGCCCATATTACCTGCATGTACCCTATCACTCGGCCAGCGTGACGTGATCAAAAATTTATGTACCTTTTTGCTCGCCTGTTGTGACGGGGTAAAAAAAATTGTACCAAAATCTGAAACTTCCAATTTTTGCCCCCCCCCTCCTCTCATGAAATCCTGGATCCGCCAATGACACAATTATATTGAGGCCACCTGGATTAACATTTAAATCCAGGGGCGTATCTAGCTTTTTGATAAAGGGGGGGGGTTTACTCAGAGTGAAAATGTGTAGCCGGCACTGCGAGGGCGCGAAGCACCCGAGGGGGGGTAAGGTGTGCAAAGGGGTATCCCCCTTCCACGGTATAGGAGCTTTTTTAATTTGACATTTGAAATGGTGCAATCTGATGCATACTTTAGTCATCATTTCTACAATTCTTAAAGGACCTTTAAGAATGGTGTGTTAGATTATGGAACCCCCTCCCCCCCCCATTATTTTTTTTTTTTTTTTTTTTTAAGGGGAGCCAGGGGGGGGGGGGAGGGGTAAACCCCGTAGATCCGCCAGTGAAATTGTAAATGATTCATTGCATGGCAGGAATTGCTTTGATGGACTAATAGTATATGTATATGATTCAACCAACTTTTTTGCCCCTATTATCATGCAGAGAGATAGCAGGGGGTGATATAATAACACCCCCTAGAGAAAGAGAGATATAAAAAAAATATCAAATGCAGGCATCTATTTACCGCTGTTGCAATAGAAATAAGACGTACTGCCCAATACAATTAAGATTTCAAGTTGAGAGCTTAAAATCAACATTTGCCACAAATTTTCAAGGTCATTTTTTTTCCTCCGAAAACCAAAATGCTGACAAAATCCAGGAAGTATTAACCTTTGCACTATACTGCACAACAATGTATACAAGACGGCCATTTTCGACCGCATAACCAGGCGGATGAAAATATGAAAAGTTAGAGCTGGCAAATAACTTTTTATTTTGAAAGTACGTCCGAAGTATGTTCATAAATGAAATAAACAAAACTTAAAAAGTATGCTACTTTTAACAAAAACGAAATATTTTAAACAAAATACATGAAATATAAAAACATCAGGAGAACTATATTTTCAAAGAGCGCATCTATTTCATATTAATAGTGTAAAACGCCCATTCAACGAGTTGGCTGGCTGAGATTCTGCGCAATTTTTTTCTGAGATATCTACAATTATCCACGTTTGTTAGGAAACGGCATCACACTGGACTACTGGATTTTATCGAAAAGTTTCGTTACTTTGTGGTTCAATATTGTTGCTTGTCATTCGGTAATCTTTGATTTAACTGGACGTAATTATAAGCCAACTTGCTGCTAATAATCGTACGGTAAGTTTTGACACCGGTGTGATAATGGGCGAATGTACGCATGATGGGACAGGCATCGGGATGTGTGTGTGTACTGACCGGTCTCAACCCCGTAGTTGGCCGTACAGAGTTCGTGTGTTGAAGACTTTCGATCCTGGGCCTACCATTTCGACGCGATAAGCAAATTTAGGGCGGAGTTCTAAACACAACTCAGCTCAGAAAGTCGTGACGTAAACATAACCATGTTAACTGGTCAATTAAATAAAATATGCAAAGATCTAGTTCTAACGTTAGACTTATTATTAACTTAGTCTTAAGTTAGATCTAATGACTTTTGACAATGTAAAGTTAGATTCTGTTTTAAGTTCTGAATCATGTCAATTTGTCATTGTCAGCATGACTGAAAATTTATATCAAGTTAATTTATTTTTGTTGAGGTCAAACTTGTTTTCTTTTCATGCCACTTATATTAGACTCTAACTTATTAGATCAAGATCTAACGTTAGACCCTATAGAATCTAGTTATATTCTACTTGTCTTGAACAGAGTTTCAGGAAAATCTTAAAGATAATCTAATGACAATGTTAGTCATCATGACCAGAACAATCCAAACATCAATTTTGATTCTTGATCGTACCAGAATCTCAACTATTAAGCATGGTGAATAAATAGTAGATCTAGAAATCTAAATGTGTTTTGCAAACAATTCAACAGGACTTCAAATTTATTAATGATTTATTGAGTCGTGAGAGTTGGGCAATGCAGAGTCATTTTTGTATGATCAGTTTCACCCATTTCACCCAAAAGAATGTAGATCTAGATCTAGGGTCAACTGTTAGACCTCTAAATATAATCCTCTGCAAGGTATTTTAAGTAGGGTTACAGTGCCTAAGTCTGGGCAGTGGGCACCCACATACATGCGCGAAATTGATAGAAAAAAAAACCCCAGCTAATATCAACCTTCAATCTTATTATGCTCAACAATCCATTTTGATACAAAAAGCTATGAAAATAATTGATTAACAATGTTTTTCAGCAAGCTTTATTTGCTACCCTGAAAATTTCAACCATTCTCAAAATGTGAAAGTCAATATCAAATAATTTAGATTAAGTTTTGTCAATGCTTTATTTCATAATTTTGACATTCCAGCTGGGAAAACAAAGGCAATTTCCTTTTCATGGACTTGTGTCATTTTTTTTTTACATTGACATAATTTATTGTGCAAGTCCAGGCCATCCCCAGGTACCAAATCGAACAAGATTAGTGTCATGTTGACCACCCAAATTTCCGTAAGTGACTACCATTATCAAACTATGGTGTTTCAAACTCACTTTTCTTCATAACCAAGCTCTGGTTTTGAGCTTGTTTTTTTTAAACCAGGCTTTTGAGTTGTAGAGTATGAAATTGGGGGCAAATTTATCATCAGTTGCTCGGCTTGGGAGGGTCCTGCATTGACTCCGGACTCGCATCAACTTTTGACTGGCATAAACTTCTGCCTTAAGGCCTCGTCACACCGAGTCCGGTCCGGGTCACGGCACGGGCCCGTTCCGGTTCAACAATGGGCAAAAACGGTCGAAATGAATCGGCCGTGTACTATTGCAATGAGACTGGTCACAACAAACACGGGCTGTGCCGTACTAGCTGGAACGGCAACCGGTACGGTTGTTATGGGATCGCTCTTGGAGCGATTTGAGACGGTTTGCCGTACCGGTTACCGGACCGGACTCGGTGTGACGAGGCCTTTACACTCTCAATGGGCATGGTAGGCCTACCATGTTCCATTATGTGGACATCCCGGACATGTACTGTACAATGCATGAATCTTCACAGCTGAATATTTTCTAAACTTTGTGATGGTAAAACATGTAGATTCATGTACATCGTTAAATAAATAGAATGCAGCATATTGCTTGCGATTTTATCCTCAAAGAAAGCAACCTATGTGTACGCACCTTATGACTCAAAATGTCTACAATTACAACACTCGGGAACTTTGCAACCACACAGAATGTGTACAGTGTATTTCTCAGAGTCAAACATACATTGTAAGATGTACACATATTGTACACTGTACAATGTAGATGCTGAGTGAAAACAGATCCTTGCTCTGTGACCTATCAGCATGAGGTCACCTCTTGTGGCATTCAGGGTTAGCAATGCAGTTTGATTCCTCATCTACAATGTAGTACATAAAGCTGCATCATGTTCTTCCTGCACACACTGTGACTATATTTTGACACGAGAAGAATATGCACAGCAGACAAATGATGTATAAACCCTGTACTACTGTTGTACTTCATGTTTTGTATCATAATCTGTGCATAAGAGGTATTTGCTACAGCTGCTTTAATTTTAAGGTGGTTCCTTTTCTTTGATAGTTATTACCCTTCATTTGTGCATCCTTTCACAAAAATTTTACAGAATTTTGGGCTTTTATTGAAGCTGGAGAATAACATGTGCGTGTAAGATCCATCTAATAAGTTGAGAATTAATAGGGCCTTGTGTGTCAGATCTCGTCTTGTGTATCACTACATTAGGGGTAAATATGATAAATTCATACTACATGTGTAGGCCTACATGTGGGATGTAGCCTACAAATACGTTTTGTTCATATAAAATGTAATGTGTGTCCAGTACTTAACAATGTAGGCCTACATATTGCTGTTTTTTTTTGTACACACTAATGTTGGCACCCTTGGCCTATTTCATCAATCTTTTGAGGACCAAGGGCATGCAGTTAGAATTTTAAATCAAATTTATTTACTTTTATTTAATAGTTTATAAAGAAAGCAGTGATATGGGAGTAGGTAGTGTTAAAGTAGAGTTGAGCATTGATTTCTTGGAGGCTTTGACATTGGAAACTGGATTAATTTCATTTCAATTGATTCTGTTCCATTATCATTCAACGAGATGTACAATGTGGGTTAATAAATAGTTTGGAATAGATTGTTCAGCCAAGGCATAAAATTTTGATCCAGTGTACAATTTACAAACAGAAGGAAGTTTGTAAACTCATATTCAGAATTTAACAAATGTGCTTCTTCATGTATTATTTGCTCCATTGGGAAGTGTAACTAATAAAACCTTCCATATAAAGTCCACATGTCATTATATTTCCAGTAGTTCTGGTGTGGAAATGTTGAGTTTTTGTAATAACCCATCAGTTGTCATTCCTCAATGAAACATAATATAGTTTTCTTTTGTTTGACATGTTTGTTAATTTTTTGTATTTTGTAAATCATTAAAAGATTACTTTTCATTGTCAAAGCAGACTATTGTAAATTTGGAATATACTATATATTTTACAAGCATCAGATGACGGGTAATAATAATTGTACGGCGCTTAAAGATAAAACTAAATTGCAAATATTACTAGGGTACATGCAGGTAATATGGGCCAGCAGGTAATATGGGCCACCTGAAGCAAATCATGTCGTGACCGGTGACCGGTGTGAGCACCATAATGTTGATCATATGAACTTTATACGAAAGTATATCGTCGTGAGAGCATCTGATGCCGAAATTTCTCTGAGAAAATAGCTGAAAACCAACAAGGTAAGGGTCAATCCACATCAAATCAACCAATTTTTTGGCATTTTGCCACCCGACCCCTTTTGATTTTGCTCAAATTCGCACCAAATACTCGCCCAAGTGTCTGACGGAGAATTCTCAAATATTTTGCCCCAAGGTCATTCGGTTGCTAAGATACAGGCCTTCTTAGCAACCAATGCACAGTCAGAGAGTTAGGCTTTTGTAAAAATGTGCCACTTTTGGGAAGCTGTTGTATCTTCAATTTGACAGATTAGGCACCCCTTCTTTCCAAAATGAAAGAACTTTATGTGCTCTACCAAATGAATGTACAATGGCGCGAATCAGACCTTGTGTTATCGCGCAAGAGGCCTCTGAAAATGGCTTTAGATGAAAAATGAAAAATTTTGAAGGCATGTTTAGAAGCTCATAGACAGAAAAATATGGCAAGATGAGCATATCTTGGTATAACAATGATAGACTCCAATAGCTCTAGAGATTGCAAAAAAAAAAATTTCGACAGCGCGTCACATTTCGCGGAGGGCGCCCTCAAACTTAGAAATTTCAAAAAATAGGCCAAGTTCAGGTCAAGGATCACCCTTCGTCCCACCTAGTATTGTCTCCAAATTTGTGTATTGGTAGACACTTGGCTATATTTTCTTTGGTCACCCCGAAATTTGCTACCGAAACGTTTAACGCCTTATTTACTCGCGTGAAAATTGGCGTAAATACCCCAAAATGAAGGAAAACGGTAAAAATGGTTAATGAGCCCATTTCATTCATTAATTACTCAGTGATGGAAGGACTAGAAAGGCTGATGTTTGCAGTACTAGTAGAATCTCTTAAGCACTTTAAAAATATCAATAAATCAGGGTTCATCATTGATGATAATGACCTTGAAATGGAACTCGAAAGTGCTTGATAGAGCCAAATTTTACGCAAAGCAATGGAAAAAAGAATTAGCCAAATTAAAGTATTGATTACTCAGTGATTGAGAGAAAGGTAAAGCTGAATTTTCCAGGGGTAGTACAATCTATCAAGTTGATTCAGAATATGAACAAATCGAGTTTCAGTGAAAAAGACAATGACCTTGAAATGGAACCTCAAATTGCATACAAGAGCCATAATAGTGGCAAAATGATGGGAAAATAGATTAATTAGCAAACTTTCAGCATTAATTACTCAGTGATGGAATGATTAGAAAAGCTGATTATTCTAGTGTTAGTACAATTCCTCAGGTTAATTCAGATTTCTTTAAATCTAGGCTTAATTTGTGATGATATTGACCTTGAAATCGGACCTCAAAGTGCATTAAAAAGTCAAATTACGGGAAACAACATTAATTAGCCAAGTTTGATCGTTAATTACTCAGTGATGAAATGACAAGAAATACTGATTTTTGCAGTGATAGTACAAAATCCATAAGTTTTCAAAGAATAATAACAATTTAGGGTTCAATGATAACAACAATGACCTTGAAATTGGACCTCAATGTCCTTAATAAAGCCAAGACACTTGAAAAACGGTGGGAGAATAGATAATTAGCAAACATTAAGCTTTAATTACTCAGAAATGGAAGGACATGAACAGCTGAAATTTTTAGTGATAATACATCTTATCAAGTTTGTTAAGAATATGAACAAATTAGGTTGCCTCAATGAAGACAATGACCTTGAAATTGAACCTCAAAGTGCATATAAGAGCCAAAATACTCGCAAAATGATGTGAAAATAGATTAATTAGCCAACTTTCCGCATTAATTACTCATTGGTGGAAGGTTTAGAAAAGATCATTTTACTATTGGTAATACAGCTTTTCAAGTTAATTTAGAATATTAACAATTCAGGCTCCATTTGTGATGACATTGACCTTGAAATTGAAACTCAAAGTGCATGAAAAGTCAAAATATGGGAAACACAACATTAATTATCCAAATTTGAGAGTTAATTACTCAATGATGAGATGAACAGAAATATTGATTTTTGCTGTGGTGGTACAAATCCATAAGTATTTGAAAAATATCTACAATTTATGGTTCATTTATTCCAACAATGACCTTAAAATTGGACCTCAATGTTGGCTAATTAATCTATTTTCCCATCCTTTTGCAAGTATTTTCACTCCGATATGCAATTTGAGGTTCAATTTCAAGGTCATTGTCTTCATCAATGAAACCTAATTTGTTCATATTCTTAACAAACTTGATAAGATGTATTGTAACTAAAAAATTCAGCTTTTCCTGTCCTTCCATTTCTGAGTAATTAAAGCTTAATGTTTGCTAATTATCTATTCTCCCACCGTTTTTCAAGTATCTTGGCTTTATTAAGGACATTGAGGTCCAATTTCAAGGTCATTGTTGTTATCATTGAACCCTAAATTTTTAATATTGTTTGAGAACTTATGGATTTGTACTACCACTGCAAAAATCAGTATTTCTTGTCATTTCATCACTGAGTAATTAACGATCAAACTTGGCTCATTAATGTTATGTTTCCGTAATTTGACTTTTTAATGCGCCTTGAGGTCCGATTTCAAGGTCAATGTCATCACATATTAAGCCCAGATTTAAAGAAATCTGAATTAACCTGAGGAATTGTACTAACACTAGAATAATCAGCTTTTCTAATCCTTCCATCACTGAGTAATTAATGCTGAAAGTTTGCTAATTAATCTATTTTCCCATCATTTTGCCACTATTATGGCTCTTGTATGCAATTTGAGGTTCCATTTCAAGGTCATTGTATTTTTCACTGAAACTCGATTTGTTCATATTCTGAATCAACTTGATAAATTGTATTACCTAGCTAGAAAATTCAGCTTTACTTGTCTCTCCATCACTGAGTAATCAATACTTTAATTTGGCTAATTAATGTCCTTTTTCCATTGCTTTGCGTGAAATTTGGCTCTATCAAGCACTTTCGAGTTCCATTTCAAGGTCATTGTCATCAATGATGAACCCTGATTTGTTAATATTTTGAAAGTACTTAAGGGATTCTACTAGTACTGCAAACATCAGCTTTTCTAGTCCTTCCATCACTGAGTAATTAATGAATGAAATGGGCTCATTAACCATTTTTACCGTTTTCCTTCATTTTGGGGTATTTATGCCAATTTTCACGAGCATAAATAAGGCGTTAAACGTTTCGGTAGCAAAAATTCTCGGGTGACCAAAGAAAACATAGCTAAGTGTCTACCAATACACAAAATTTGGAGACAATACTAGGTGGGACGAAGGGTGATCCTTGACCTTGAACTTGGCCTATTTTTGAAATTTCTAAAGTTTGAGGGCGCCCTCCGCGAAAATGTGACGCGCTGTCGAAATTTTTTTTTCGCAATCTCTAGAGCTAGTGATAGTCTATCATTGTATATATCAAGATATGCTCATCTTGCCATATTTTTCTGTCTATGAGCTTCTAAACATGCCTTCAAAATTTTGCATTTTTCATCTAAAGCCATTTTCAGAGGCCTCTTGCGCGATAACGCAAGGTCCGATTCGCGTCATTGTACATTCATTTGGTAGAGCACATAAAGTTCTTTCATTTTGGAAAGAAGGAGTGCCTAATCTGTCAAATTGAAGATACAACAGCTTCCCAAAAGTGGCACATTTTTACAAAGCCCAACTCTCTGACTGTGCATTGGTTGCTAAGAAGGCCTGTATCTTAGCAACCGAATGACCTTGGGGCAAAATATTTGAGAATTCTCCGTCAGACACTTGGGCGAGTATTTGGTGCGAATTTGAGCAAAATCGAAGGGGGTCGGGTGGCAAGCACTGGTTGATTTGATGTGGATTGACCCGTAGGTAAAACTAACGGCATTTTTTTACCGTGATGTAAAATTTGATATTTCACAGAATGTGATGTTGAAAGAGTGTTTGAGGGGGTAACCTCAATTGTTTTGTATATTTAGTAAGCTTATAGTTTCATTTTGATCATACTAGCGTGTGCAGGTTAATTTGTTTTAGTGAAGGGGTGCAATGTGGCATTGAATGCTTGCCTGACACAGCAAAATTAGTGCAGGTAATATGGGACATCAAAAATGGCGGAAATGATTCTGGTACTTAGTATTGGAATGAGGCATCAATCTCTGTGCTACGATTTCTTGGGGTATATTCACAGTATATAATTAATATAAATAACTTATTGTAGGCCTATATTGACTTGTATAATGAAAATAATATTTAAATAATATTTAAAAAAGAAATAATATATAAAATACATAACAATGAAATATATAGTCAAAGGATGTACTGAAGGGTCTTATAATTTCAAATTATATCTTAAAGTTAATGATTTTCAACATTTTAACCAAATTGCAGACATGGTAGAGTCATTGTAGTTTTTAAAACATAAAATACATGTGCCCATATTACCTGCACATGCAGGTAATATGGGCACTTTGGTAATGACGTCAACATTTGAATATTGCAGACAGGGGGGTTGGTGATAATTGTTTTTCTTCACAATAAAAGTTAGAGCAGTAGTTATTGATTCATATAAACAAAGATAAGACTGTGTGTCATTTCGTAATTTTATGCAAATTAGGCAAATGAGCTTAGGGGGCCCATATTACCTGCATGTACCCTATTATTATTAATATGCGTGTCATTTCTGACTATATTTATATTTTGCTACATGTACACAACATCATTACTACTTACATGTGAGTCAGAACTTTCGAGTTCTCATTCAATGTTCTTTAAACGATTCACATTGATTGTGTATCTTGACTTTGCGCTGAATATTGTACAGGAAGGTCCTGAAAGTGAGAACCAATAGGGTCTACATTGTTTATATGACCGTCCATGCTGGCTGCATATTGGTTTTCCTTCTGGCTCCTTAACGCCACCAACGCATCAGTTGGAAAGCTTTCTAACTTGATAAAGGACAGGTGATAAAGCCAATAAAATGAGAATACCTTGGAGCACATGATGCCTTCTTACCGAAGTTCAACTTGATTGTAACAGTGCAGGCCCGTTTCACGGTTAGGCGCCACTTTTCATATTTTTCAGGTTTGAGGCCCCTAAATAAAATATGAGCAGATTAATGAAATGTTTTGATGTGCATACGTTAGACCTATGAGGGTTCTACCTCCCATAGCATAACGAAAATCTAACTCCCAAGCATTTTTGTTCAGTAGGGTGAGATGTATTCAAATGGGACCTACCTGGTGTCAACCTGGCAAACATACCTTTTTTGGAAACTGTGCCAGTCCTAAAAACATTGAGCTTTTAATTAAATGCACTGATATGTTTAATTGTTTTGTTGATGTAATAAATCATAATAGGTTTTAAAAATTTTGACCACCTTTTTTATAAATTTTTTTCACATCAAAATTCTCTTGGTGGATGTGACAGTGTCCGTTCACATTTAAGGATGTACATGCAAGTGCCATGTACTTTAAAACTGAAGGGCTGTCTAATGAAGATGGTGTCTGAGTAAAGCACAGGTAATCTGCAGCAAGTGTAGAAAGTTTTATTGAAACTCTTGCCAATCTGATGACATGAGAACGATTTGAAAAACAAAATTTAAGTTTTCGTTCTCACTTTTCGTCACATCCACCAAAATTTCAGAATGCCATAACAAATTTTTGGCTCTGGTGACTCCAGATGTTTTTACATATGTTAATAAAGAAAGGTAACCTATACATCTTTTGAAGAAATTTAGGAATTTCAACGTTACGTTTTTAGTTTACTTCACGATACAAATGTCCGTTCACACTTGTCACATCCACCAGTTTAATTTTTCAGCTTTGCACTTTGCACTCAAGATTAAAAAGGTAATCAGCTGTGAATCACAGGATATTTTATCTTCTTTATTTAGTTGATAATAATGACTTACAAAGAGATTTCTATGTTACTTGAAATTTACAAAAAATATGAAAATATACACAATGTATATGCCATATTTCCGTTCACATGTCACATCCACCAAGCGGCTCTGAAAAAGAATACTCTGCATACCAATGGAAATTATATTCGCTATAAATACTCCACAAACTCCTTGTACTAGATCAGTATCTAGATCTTTACTCATTATGAAGTTTTAGGCTATTTAGGTGGGAAATGGAAAAATGTCTGTTCACATCTGATTTTGTCACATCCACCCACAATGCCTTTTAGGCACTCATAACTTTATAGAATGCTGAAATTGTGAGCAGTTATTTATGTTCTGTAAATACATTGTGTACTTGTACACCAAATGGTATTTCTATACAATTAAATTAAAAATCTTTGAAGAAAACAAGAAAGTCCATGTTCTGTTCACTTGAAAAATGTCACATCCACTATGTCAGTTAGCAGTAATTGTGAAAAAATGAAATATATGGGATAATCGACTCCTATTGTGAGTGGAAATTATATTTTGCCGACTGTTAAAAATATAATTATAAGTTCACATCTATTTATTATTTTTTTATCATTGGTCAAAATTTGAAATGTCCGTTCACATTTAGCTTTGTCACATCCACCATCACCTACTGTTCCAGATTTTAAAATAAAAAGTCAGACATTAGCAATGTTGGTAAATATTACAGATGTAGATGACCCCACCATGATCGTTGTCTCTATGAAATAATACTATACATCAACAAAGAAGTTTAAATTGAGACAACTTTCTGATGTCATATTCATTCATTTATTCCTTTTTTCCTCTAAATGTGTTTATATTTCAACGAAAAATGCGTAGAAAAGCATAAAATTTTAACAGAGTTTCCTTGAATAACCCTCTATCATGTAAATATGTGAAAATATTGGTAGTGGACACGGAATTATAAGTTTAATATGCCTGTGTGATGGAAATATTGTTTTTTATTTAAATATCCTTAATCTCCACAGTGTCTATGATAACATAGGGGAGTGGGGTATTGATTAAGCTCTGTCATCACATTTACTTGTAAATTCACATGAATTCCCAAGATTGATAAATTATACTCCTTGATATTTAAAATCAAATTTGAAATTTTGATGCCTAGGTTGACGAAAAGAGGCGCCTAACCGTGAAACGGGCCTGCATGCAAATGTACAAATGTAGGCTACCATGGATCCAACTTACATACTGTACATGTAGGATCCATGGCTATACGGAAGCAGACTTTTGTTAGTCTTACAAATATGTAGTATATATATTTATGTGCCATAATGTAATATTATAGGAAGGAAATACGACATTCGGTTTTGAGGTTTTTTATACATACATGTATATATAGGCCTAAATGTACATTTCACTTACAATTCCCCTTAAGCTTGGCATTATTTTGAGTAGAGTTGTCTTCTAAGAGTAGAATTGTCTCTAATGGGGACCCAAAGGTTGTGGGTTTATGCTCTGACACATCAACATCCTTTGGCAAGGTGTTAATTTAGAATTGCCGATCTTCGCCCAGTTGTAAAGTGGATACCATTTAGAATTCTTTCATGCTGATGAAGGCGCTCATTTCGTTTTTACAATTTTCAAATGGGTTTTAATATATCTCCTAAATTTACATATATTTTATGATAATAGTCATCATGTGATTATTGACATATGTTGTGATGTGCACAGGTTTCATTTTTTATGCATTTTTTTTTTAAATGGATGTGGAATTGTGAATATTTGATGGCAATACGGAATAGACCTACATGTGCATACAATGTACATTATGTACATTAGTGTTAAAAAACTGAAGAGAAAGAGTTTAACTTTTCATAAACAAGCCCTACAAATTAATATTTACATTGCATTACAATGTTCATTTTGTACTGGTGGTAAAAGCGCAAGTGCATTATTAAGTTGGCTCACATTAATGCCTTCAATGGCATGTTACATACATGTAGTAGCTGCATTGAATGGGGTGGGGGCTGAGGAGAAGTTAATAATACTAATTAAGCAGAGGTGGTTGCATAAAGGATGTGATTGTCTGTGTACTAATCTCCTGAAAGTCCTTTATTCATCACCAAGTGCTTGACACTGGTCAGTCTATTCTATCTGAGAACCTTGAGCCTGGTCAATTGGAGTGCAGTTTACACTGTACATGACTTGGTGTTTCCTCCAACAATGTTTCTCTCTTAAACCTGTGTACAAAACCACCTGCCTACATTGATGTGTAGATGTTTTATCTAATGTACAAATAGGTTATCTTGTTGTTTCCATGTTGTAACATCACCCAATTTAATATGGAAATGTGGATGTGAGAAATGCATCCTAATGTGCTACATGTACATGTTGTAACATACTTGTTGGCCTACAATACTCGGAAAGAAATACACTTAATTACTTTTGAAAGATATTTCTTTAGACACTGCCATATAAAAATGATGTAGGCCTACATTTAGGTTTCATAAATGTATGACTACAATGTTGTTGTAGTCCTAGAATGAGACTAATTCGTTGGGGTGTGGGTGGGAGACAGAGAACCATTGTTGTTCCTCTATTCATGGCTATTTATTCACATTTCAGTGAAAGGCTTTGACAGAAGACTGTTGTCCACAATGTATGTAACGTACATGTAGGACTACATGTAGGTAGACATGTGCAGTACAAATGTAAAGTTGTGTAGTTACAATGTGTAGAAAAGGACAAACATGATGTAGGTATATTACAACAAAATAAGTGGCAGCCCCCCCCCCCCCCAAAAAAAAAGCAAAAATTAAAAATGCAATAATATTAACAATGAGTGAATCAACAAACAAACAAGAAGAAATTGTCTGTACCCAAAATACATGTCCAGTGTATTTTGTAATAGGCCTACTGGTAACCTCCATTTACCAAGGCGCTTAAAGGGAAGCTCTAGACCCAAAATAAGTTGCTTTTATAAAAAGCAGACATATTAGAAAAACAGATTTAAAAAAGTTTGAAGAAAATCGGACTTATAATAAAAAAAAAGTTATAAATTTTTCATGAATTTCAACATTCATGAATATCTTTTTTCTATACCGAAAACCAACTAAAATCTTTGTTTTTCTATTTCTAGATGGATTGCTGATTTTGCAATATATGTACAGATGCAATAGCATATTGCCATCATTACATCTTGGCCAAAGTTATGAGGAACACAGTTTCTTAACAAATAAAGTGAAAATTTGTCATAAAACAAAATAGAAAATGCATGGCAAGTTGTGCCCCTATGACCTCACAGCTTTTGTGACTGTGTTGCCAATTTGGTATAGCGATCACTTTTTTGTGCATCGGAAAGGTATTCATAACTTTCTTATTATTAGTCCGATCGATTTTCTTTAAACTTTTTTATTCTTTCTTTCTAATTTTTCTGCTTTTTATAAAAGCAACTTATTTTGGGTCCAGAACTTCCCTTTAAAAATGTTGGGCATACCTTACTGTTAACTTGTGGTCTTTCATGAGATTTGGATGGCCTGCTCTGGCACATACAGCATGAAATAACCATTATGTAAAGAAGCTGGTGTAGATCTATCGTAATATTTGTAAACTTCAAATTGGCCTACTTCATATTGATCAACAATATTCACTTCTTTTTTCGAGTTTGGAAAACTTTAGGCAGTACATTACATTTCAAGGGAACTGTCGGTTGATCAGTACTTCTCTGCTTTATCGGTGCTGTAATTCATGACTGGCAATTAAATGTTGAATTGTACAGTAACCAAAATGAACCAACTAAGAGTGTGTTCAATGTCCAATTTCAAATTTATACGCCAACATGAATCATGATACAAAACGCAATTACAAAACGCTGATATATAAAGAAAAACAAAGAGGGTGTTCATTGTCCCCCATCCCCGGTCGTAAAAATAAACATGTTTCAAATCTCAATTTAGATTTATACGCCGAAAATTTAAATGCCAAAAGAGATGCGTTTACAAACACAATCAGCTTCAATTTTACGACCTTGAGCATCGCGATTGCAACGAAATGCGACATTGAACAGGATTGAGTTTTCAAACGTGTTTAAATGTGCTCTCGCAATGGAAGCTTCCGGTGCAATTGAAAAAAGGAGAAGATATGTGTTTTTTGAGAGTGGGGAATTTAAAGACGATCGACGTATAAACACGTTTAAATTTTGGACACTGAACGGTGCACCGTTGTTCACGTTTGTGTTTGAGTTTTGTGATTGCGTTTTGTATCATGATTCATGTTGGCGTATAAATTTGAAACTGGACATTGAACACACTCTAAGTAGAACTACACTATTGGCTGTCCAAAGTACATGTACACATCTCTACATATTCAACACCACACTCAGTATAGTAGGGCACAGACGACTACAATGCAGTGTAGTACAAAGTTCTTCAGCCCCTGTCTGATAAGGATCTGAGAACTACATGTACAAGATGGCCTTTGACCTCTGAAAGTTCAAGACTCTTTTATGTGGAAAGTTCCATGCTGTTTCTCACCCCCTGGAACTAAGCAAAGCAAGGCCATACAACGTTTAGGACCTACAATACAAATGTACAGAAAGCTTATGTATAATATTTTTTGTTGTAATATTGTGGTAAAATGACATAAACTCAGAAGACAAAGAAATAACCATAATTATCTCAGGCTTACAATATCCTCAAAGTTACAGTACAGTGAAACCTTAAAAGTTAACCTGAGAAGAGAGTTTTTTTTTTCTTACAAGGAGGATTCGTCCTGTATTGTGGAACTCCAGAGTTAAAAGATTCTCAAGAAAATGTGATTATTTGAACCACATTGCAGTGGCTGAAGCATGGTACAGTAATTTTCGATAGCACAATGACATGATAGACCCTTTGCTGTATGTAACATGTAGCTGTTCTATTCATTGTGATACAGGACTAGGCTTCTCTCAATGCACATCATATTTTGTAACATAACACATGTACATGTACATGTAGGCCTACAAAATGTATGTGTAAACTGTGTAAAATAAGAGTACTGCATGTACATGTTGTATGTGCAGAATGAATACAGTGTTGCTTTTAGTTGGCCTACATGTACATTCCAGACCACACAGTACAATGCTGTGGGGCCGACATAAGAAAGGTACTTTACATTGTACTACGAGTATGTAGCCTTCATGCATTGTAAAACCAGACTGTACAGTTGTATAAAATGTAAGTACTGGAGTGCTGGTGAAACTCAATTCCTGTTGTTGAGCCGATTGTTCTGCAGATTTTAACAATCCATGTATAATAGCTAAATTGACCTGTCTAGAAATGCCAAGGAAAACTATAAGCAAAGTTGGCAAAGGAACAGAGAAGACTTGTAAAGTTAATCCCTGGTAATTGTTTTATTGTAACTTCTTTCTATGTAGATTTAGGAATTTGTTTATTACAAATATTTTGGTCTATAAGAGAATTTTTGTTTTGTTTTTGTTTGTTTTTGTTTTTTGTTGCAAAGAAATTAGGAAACTGGTAATTTGCATGTGTCAAAGTTGGAAATAGCAATTGACAAAATAGACATGTAGCTCGGTAGAAGATACTGTGCAGGTCATGAACAAAGTCAAATCCTCAGTAACTTCTTTCTAGTTTATACTGAGGGAAAAATTGTGTGTCAAATAGCAGAGCTCATTTTTTTTCAGAGTGATTTTTTTTTTGTCTGTTGACATTGTGTGCATTTGACCTATCCAGTAAACATCTATTAACCTGTTGATGACTGGATTTTTCTCATATCCATAGGGTTCCTGCCTTGAATTAATTGACACTTTTTTTGGGGGGGGGGGGTGGAGATGAGGGTTGAGGTGCCCATGTGTTCCACAAGTCTCTTACATGTATCGTCAAGCCCTGACATTTGGTAGCACTTGTCTCACTATGGTATGAAACAGTCTACATTTTACAAACCGCTACAATATTATTATTGCACTTGAAAGTAGCTTATTGTCACTGCAAAGCCTTTTATCACTAGACTGCTCTTTTCAATATTCATTTGGAGCTCGCTAGAAGCAATTTTCATAAATAAATTGGATTAGAGTGGGTGGCTTGAGGGTAAGAGGTGGAAGGGAAGAGGCGGCCCGTCCCTCGTCCGTTTGCATCTGGAATACGTCAAAGGGTGGTGGTAAATTGATTGAAAATATTCTTAATTGAAATGTGTGAGGAGAGTGAACTACAGGTGAGTGTGCTGAGAGCCAGAAAGGCGTGAACTCATATTTTGATGTATAGTTTACATCCTTCTATCACCGCAAAGATGATATGAAGTGGGTTGATTGATAGATCAGGAATGATAGGAACTATTGACAGAAATGGGGTTTGAACGTAAAAAAACAGTGAGGAAAAGCCATCAAAGTAATCAACTTTTCTATTGCACTTGAAATACTGTACGTCTTCGAATACAAACGGATTGCTTTGTAAACTTTTGGTTAGTCCATAAATATTATAGTGTAATTTATAGCTTGTTGACTTGCAACTTAACTGAGAACAGGGGAGCATTTCGTCGGCTTGGAGCCAGAAGGGCGCTATTGCAGATCAAGGATGTTTCGTTTGGAGCCAGAAGGGCGCTATTACCATTGACTTTGTACAGTAATAGCGCCCTTATGGCTCTCAACGGAACATCTATAAGATGCAATAACGCCCTTATGGCTCCCAACAGACGATTTCATCAAGGGACTTGTCGGATATTTTATCTGACAAATTTGCTCTCAGCCAATCAGATGCAAGCATTTCAGTAGCTTATAACACTTTGTCGGATGAAACGTCCGACAAGTCCTTTCATGAAACGCTCCCCTGAGCTTGTGAAAACTGTATGTCGCTCAAATGTTTTGTTATTTCATAGATGCTGATAATGGGGACTTGACTAACAACTTTCGGAACTTACATGTACATTTAGCATTTGGTTCAGGGTACTCGTACCTATAAGTCGTACATCATGTCTGCTGTTGGCTGGTACATGTATGTGTCCAAATATTTCAAACACAAATTTTCCTTTCAAAACACAGTAGGCGGACATGTATTAATGCATGTTCATGAAAGGAAATTTGAGGTTTCAATTTTTGCTGATTGGTAAATCACAAAGTCGGCCAAGTGCGACTTAGGCCACTTACTTGAAATTCCAACGTGTATGAAAATCAGTTGCTCTAGATATCTTTCACCACTTCTTGATCAAGCTGTTTGAAAGCTGTAAGAAGAGCATACAAGCTGGTTGCTCTCCAGTGCAGCATGTTGGAGTAACTGATTTTCGCAAACATTTATCTTTTTGTGTGAAATTTTCATCATTATTTGGCAACTTAAGATGTATGTTGGGATATTTCTGGCATGGTGTTTGAATGTTTGTTTTCTGACTTGTTGAAATTTTTTGAAAAATAACAGAGCCCTAGCAAATTAATGCATATCCCATGGTATATGGTTGGATGTTATGATTTCATTAAGGGAATCTAGTGTAGTGTGGAAGGTGTGAGAAAGGTGATAAAATTATTTTGAGCTTTCCTGTTATTTTTATATTTGGGAAGAATATCATAATAAAAAAGCTCCACAAGAAAAGATATTCTTCAAATGCCCTAATAGTCATCATATAATCCAAAATATACCACAGAGCTGAATTGTTCGGGTCCCGAACAATTTGTGTTGCCCATACATGCATTTCTGTGTAAGTGCATGTTACTTCATCAGCGAATTGAGTTAATTTCTTAATATTTTGGTGATTCCAAACACCTCACAGCACAAAATAATACTTACGTGAAATGTTTTCAACCTCTCCAAATCAATTTTAGACAGTGTCTTTCACTTTTCAATGTCATGAACCGGAACACTAGTTTCACTTTAAGGTGTCGGGATACAAAATTCATAAAGTATACTAAAAACAGTAAATGGTACAATTTAGTCTACTTGAACTGGAATATCGGGTCTGAATCTCGATGATGCCTGTATGTTATTGCAGGGCTGTAATTTTTTTTTTTGCATTTCCAGTGTTTCTTTAGAGTCTTCTGGATTGAATTTGTGTGAGTTAACACATGGTCTTCTAGTCAATCCAATAGGTATTAAACTGGTCGTCCTTATCTGAACAAAAAGTTCATGCAATGAAGTCTTGATTTGCCCTTGCCATAGAGCGATTGATTGTTTTGTGTTAGGGAGCCCTGAACATCTTTTCCTGTAATAGAATTTTCAGTTTTCTTCAAATTGTATAAAATGTCAGTTTAAACTGACGTCCATGCTACAAGGGACATGGTCTTTATTTATGAGACAAAATAGTGCACATGTTTGGTAGAGTAATTACACCATCAACAACGATGTTGCCTCCAAAGTGGTTCTGACAACTAAGGTGATAATGTGATGGGTAAAGGGAGGTCCTTGGTAATTTGTTGCCATCTGAGCCTTGACTTTCCTTCTACAAGAACCTTGACTTCTTACTGGTCGTTTCGGGTTATTAAGGTGGGAAAGTGTAGTGTAAAAAGAATAGTGAAACACAAATATTTCAGGAGCATCACAACTGAACAACAATTTTGCTCTGCAGTCCTGAGACAGGATTGTGAATCTTAATAGTAATATTTTATGTTACTGAAGAATATTCTTCTGATGTTTAATGAAAGTTATTGCTCTTGAAATGCTCTTGAAAAAGAAAGAAAAGAAAAAAAAACTATGAGAGAATGACCCTAGGATTCAGTTGATGTGTATGAAACAAAAATTCAAAGAAACAGATTAAAGTAAGTTTGAGAACAATTGAATAAATAATAAGAAATTATATGCATTTGAATGTTGTGATCCTAATGCTATGGAGATCCTCACACCCGGCAACAGGCCCAAGATGTGTGATAGTCACACATGAACAACTCTCCCATATAACATACAAAAAATACCAAAAATTCTTCTTTTCCTCATTCTTAATGGTAGTACAGACTCTTCACACATGATTATTTTTAACTTGTATTACATGTCCTCCCATGAAAAGAATCTCAGATCTTTTAACAGAATTAATAAAAAAAAGACAATTTGAGTGAGATATGTACAAAAGTAATGGGGAAGTTGTTCATGCATGACATCACACATCTTGGGCCCGTTGTCAATGTGAGGATCCTCATAGCAGTAGTGATCACAACATTTAAATGCTCATAATTTTCTTATTATTCATTCATTTTTTCTCAAATTTTCATTGATCAGCTTCTTTGATTTTCCTATTTTTGTACAATTCAATGAATTCCTAGGGTTTCCTTCCCCTTTAATTTTTTTTTTTCAAATAAGAAGAAAAAAAAAACTGCTACAACCGACTTTACTTCATTATGCCCTTTAGTCAGGCATGCCCTGATCTAATGTACATGTAGAAGAAAACAGATTATGAAAATTTCTTTAAAAATTTTGTTTTGATATGATTTCATGAAAAGGCCAAAGTGATTAAATTGATCCAAAATAGCACTACATGTTTAGATTGGTGACATATCTCTTGGATAACTGTCATACTCCTTGGTGATACCCTCATCATGTATGTATTCCTTTCATCAAATTGATTGAGGTTTGACGGACCTGTTGGAGATTTCCGTGTATTTCCTCTCAGAGTAGTTCGCATTTGATGAGAGCGTGGTCTGTCCGCCTAATGCCAAACAGGCCTGCTAATGAACTTGAAAATCTGGGGATTAGATTCAAAATCGGCCATTTCCTCAATTGCAGCAAAGTAGCTGACCGAAATGGAGTTGATGGCTTTGACAATCATCTGCTTCTCTCATAACTCCAAGAATGGCTAGAATGTACATGTAGGCTACATTGTAGTAATTTTATATTCTATTCCAATTTTCATTTCCATGTGAACAAGTTGAATTTGCACAGTGGCAAAGAAGTGAGCCTTTTATTATACATTACACTCTATACTTGAATGATGGTTATAGTTATACTCTGAAGTTGATCACAGGATAGGTGTACATGGTTCAAATCCTTGCCACAAGTTCTCAAATATTATCTATGGTATAATAATGACTGCTATTATTAGTTGGAACTGTACGCAATTGTGTCATTGTTTACCATGCTAGTCTAATTACTAGTTGTTGACATCATCAGATTATCTAATTGACCTTTGGGATTGGAGAGGATAATGCTAGTTCCAACCTATTGAACTAATTTATTCATAGTGATTATAAATAATCCTGTTTCGAATTAATCAGGTTACAATTTTTTCTACTACTCCTTTGTCACGCTGACAGTGTTACAGACACTTAACTGTACAAAGCATTACATTACCAGTATCCTAAATTAGCAAAGATTTATATTGGTTTAGTTAATGTGATCAGTGATCAGTTTGAAAATGTGACGTAAATACACATGTACATGGACAAAAATGTATATGTACACATCATTTGTATCAGCAGGGAGATGTTGCCAGTACAATATAGAGTTTGTTTGGGAGTGCTGTGTGTATAAATACCAACTACAACATGTACAAGTATGTAACACAGTACTAATGGACCACACCTGGCTGGTCTACATTCCTATATCTGGCATACACAAACACCAGAACCAGCTGACTAGACTTTGCTAGTCTCAATTGGAGACCCCACAAATCTAACAAAAACTTTCTGATAAAATACAAACAATGCTACGTGAGAACTGTCAGATATTATCTAACATTTTACATTTCACCAAAGACTTAAGAAGAAAATATCCCCCTGTTGGTCTTAGCTCTAGCTCTATTTCATTTAGCCATGTACAACATTGGACACTGAAAGCAGATATTACCTTTACCTGGATTGAGACTAAAACTGCTGCTGGTGCAGTGTGTGTCCTCACATGAGGTCATGCTAGGTGATGAACTTGTTTTTGCCATCAGCTACAATGTAGTCTCAGCATGAAAAGGAGTAAAACAAATTTGTAAATTCTAAATATTCTATACGAGTCCATAGATGACAGAAATTTGCTAATGGTCTAAATGAATCACCTTTTGATCCTCAAATTGGCAAAATTTATATTATTATTTCATACCTGCACCGTAAAAAAAGAAGAAAGTATTACATCAATCAAAACATTTGCATTTTTACATTTAAATTCAAAGGAAAAAGGTAGTAACTACAACAACAAGCGATATAAATAATTTAATCGTAACAATTCCTGTTTAAGCCAATTTTTTCGCATGCAGATATTTTCGACTAGTTTGGGAAATTTGCGAGTGGATAATTTTACAATTTTTGTGATGTTTTCATTACTATAAAAAGGATATTTTGTTGAAGTTGAAATTTTCGCAAAGATGGACATGTGAAATTTGTGAATATAAAACCATCGCAAAAATAATCACTTTTACAGTAGTAGGCTCAGCATGTATGAGGATTTACAAGGAAGCTGGGCAGCGTAATTCTATTCTGAGGACTAAACACGAAAGCTGGGCAGCGTAATTCTATTCTGTTCTTAACATTAAAAAATGACGGTTTCAGTCAAACCTTCTGAGAATTAGTCCTATATGTTTATTGAATGGTTGATTTTCAGATGTTTCTGTTGTGAGATTTGAGATAATTTATGTTTTCTTTTTCTCTATCTTATTACAGATCCAGGCAGACTGGATTCGGAACTAATACTGAGATTTTTCTTTTGGTGAGTGTAATCTAAATGTTTCAATGTTTTAACCCACAGAAGCGCAAAACTTGAATTTCTTAATACCTTGGCCCCTTTTACTCAAGTTAGCACCAATACACTTACATGTAATTTTCTACCTGGATTCTATTGAGTGCATGCTTATCTATTGCACTGACTATGAGCATAACCCCCATATAATGTATGAACTTTGAAAGTAACACCCACTATTGTATGCATTGTATATTTTATTTTATTAGTGTTTTATAGCAACTAGCATACACTGTATTTCATTAAATTTTTATGACAATGGCAAATCTTAAAGAACATCAGGAATAATGGTTTTGATATTATATTTATGCTGTAGGCCTACATGTAGTTCTGGGTAACGAAAGATAAATGTTGGCAGAATACATGTAAAACAAACCTTAAGTTTAAAATCGTATTTTAACTCAACATGGTAAAAACATGCTGTAGGCCCAACATGTATTGAAGGTTTACAAAGAAAAAATGCACACTGTATATATGTGTACTTGGGTATGTGTGTGTATAATTAAGAAGGTGTCTAATGTTTTCCTTTGGCACTGGTTTTGTATTACATCATACGCTCTTTACACATCAATGCCCACACAGTGTACTCTGTGTACTTGGATTGGAAGGTCAAATGTCTGTTGTGTCTTCTAGTAAAAAAAAAAAAAGACCGAAGAAAATGTGTTGTGAGGTTATTTTACATGATGGGAGGTAGAGAGCTCTCAGGGAAAGAGGGAAAAGAGATTGAAGAGACGATCTAAGGGGAGAGAGAGAGGGAGAAGACAAACAGAGAGGGGGGGGGTGGAAAAGAAGCAGAAAGGGAGAAAAGAAGGGGTAGGGAAGTGAATCACGTACATGTACCATTTACAATGAGCAAAAGATAAAATCTTGTACAAAATGAGGAGATAGAAAGACATATTGGGCTAAAAATCCTTGTGGGATTCATTGTGTGTTTTTGAGTCATGTTAGGTTGACGTGTTAGCTTGTCAAAGACCAAACCACTTGACTAGAACTCAGCCAAGGGCTCATAACACTGGACGCTCTCTAAGTCTCTGTATAAAGACCCTGTACTGTATACAGGTACAAGTTCAATTTCATGTCCAAAGAAATCTTTGTGCTCTGCATTTAATTTTAAAAGTAGAACCTGTATGATATTTCACTGTCGAAGTATGTTTTACAACACGAAACTGTTGTGGTTGTAAGATTTACACGTAATTGTGGAAGGAACTGTGTCAGAGTGATTGACAAATGTTGATGGGACCGAATACAAGTTGTGTGTAGATCACACTGGAGGAGACATCACAGGGACTTCTACAGTCACAGCAACACGGGAGACAAAAAATATATTGCATTCTCACCAAGAGGAAATGTCTCTGAGACTTGGGAGACATTGTGGCCACGTTGCAGCGATGTCTCTGTGACTCAAGAGATTTAGAGTGTTCAATGTCAAGTTACTATGTGACCAATTTAAATCACAATTGTTTATTGTAAGATACATGTAGGCATTGGTTTGTGACCAACCCATGTCTTGAAAGGAGACTTCAAAGTTATTGACATTGGGTTGGTTGTGTTGTAGTGGATGTGATAAGTGTTTGCTAATTGGAATATGCCTCAGACCATGATGGGCCAAACTTGACCATTACCTGTAACTTGTGTCATATTATTGCTTCAATATAACAAACCGTCAGCCAGGACACCTCCCTGTTACGTGTACATTATGTATGCTGTAAAATGCAGCAAAATATTTTTATAAGATATTTAATTGATAGTCTCAGAACCGGTATGTATGATGTCGCGCCCCCCCCCCTTAATGTAATTTACCTCAAAAAGAAGAGTTACCATAATGTTTTTGACGGTATATCACCACATTATAGTCTTAAATTAACCTGATCATGTCTTCGCTATAACTATTCAAATGGATAAGTTGGCTGGAAAAAAATATATAGATGATACCTGTAGGAAATTACAATACATTGGAGTAACAGTAGTTACATGTAGTTGGCTCAGTAACCACGGTTAGTTGGCTCTGACAGTGAAATGATATTAAAATAAATGTAAAATCTTTCACATTTTATTTAGAATTCTTACTTCCACTATAAGTACTCTACAGTATAAACAGTTTTAATATAAAACTACTTTTTGATTGGGGTTTTCCATTGTTTTTATTGGGATTTCCCTGTGCCATACTCGCATGAACTCATGCCTAATTATAGATGCAATATAAATTTTTTTTTTTAATTTCAGAAATGACTTTCTCTTCTTATACATTGTACATACATATGTAGTTTCATTGTTAGATTCTCGTACAATGTATTTCACATGGGCGTGAGGCTGCTCCCCAACTCTACATGTAGCGTACAATATAGATCCCTACTTCGTATCACCAAAAAAGGGTACCTGATTAGAACTTTGAGGATGCTCTCGTAATTACTACTAGGGCATATCATGTTTGCTCCTTTTTTAAACCATATGTTCATGTACATGTAGGCCTATACTATACAGTAAGCAATATTTTGAGGAAAAATGAATTACTGGTAGAGTCTGTAGGTGTTCATTTATTAATACTTAAACACATGGGGAAACCCCTCCTTTGTTAGCAGGTGCGGAGGGAAACTTAAAATGTTAATATTAGTCAGCTTATACCGGTAGCGTAAACCTACTCTAATAGACATTGCGGCTTGTAAAGGCTGGGAAATAGTCTGTGAAGTGGCTATACACGTATTTCCCTTATTTCTACTTATTGCCTGTGAATAACATCCCTACTAATAAACTTGCATGCTTCCTGGAAGTGTTTAAACACAATGAATGGCCTTGCATTGGCAATAATACAGGAAGGCTTAGATACTTATGACACTGTTTTACTTCCACATGTTATTTTTAAACTTTTTTGACCCTGTTAATGGATAGTTTCTATTTCGCAAATTGACCCTCCCGCTGTAAGCTTTGATGAACAGTATAAAAACACCTACCTTTATTACATATACATGTACTTGACAAAAATGACATTTTATGGAATACAAAAAAAATCTTAATCATTTATTTTAAAACCATTGACTCTTCACAGTTCTCTCTTACCTCCATGGTTTATCCAACGTTTGAATTCACATTTCAATGTTTCCTGATATTTTTTTTTTCTCAGTCATTTGCGAACCAATATTAAATAGGGTAATAAACCTTTAATATGTGAGTCTAAATTAAATTCAGTTTGGGAAGCAAGAAGAAAGTCCCAGGACTGACACATGCATGAAATATTTCTCACAAATATGAAATTCGTAGAGAAATCCATGTAAATTTGTTAATGCGACATTTACATAATGTAGGCCTACACAAACATACAGTATACATATATACAAATTAATATGTTCCTTTTGCGAAGATCAAGTGATAACCATCCAGTTTTCTCTTCAGCAACATACATGTACTTTGTACATGTATTTATTGCTCTGAATTTTAGGGCATTAGAAAATATTTTTTCTTCAAAGTGAAACAATATGATGACTTATAATTCAACAAGCTCCATTCCAAATAATTTTTATTTGCAACTGGAGACACAACGTTGAGATAAAATCTGAAAAACTTTGCACATCTGCTTTGCAATCAATGCACGTGTACAGAATGTGGACATGTACATGGTCCAATGGATGTCACCAATGATGAGCTTATTTTCTGCTTAGCTGATTGGAAGATGTATGTATCAGCTGGCTGACTGGATACCAGTTAACTCATCAAACTCAGATGAGCTTGAAATGATTACTCCTCCCCCATTCACATCATGCAAAATTGAATCAGTGTCCACTTCAAAGAATGGCAAGAATTGAAAATTTACATTATATTACCATGGCAATTGTTATTTTGTCACTCTCAAGGAGGTTAATATATTCTGCACTTTAAAAATAAAAATAAAAATGGGGGGGGGGGCAAAAATTTTGGCCCCTGTGTGTACCGTATCGGGTGCTTGTTAGTGTCGAGCCCTGTCTAATGCAAAACATCACTAAAACCAAAATTGTTATCTCTAGCCCCCCCTTTTTTTGGTAGAATTTGCGAATGTATCACATTTTTCTTTGCTGTGATATATACCTACATGTATATTAGCTTGTTTTTCCTGTTTTGTGTGTGTGTAGAATTCAAGAAAGTGTATCATAATATTCTTTTTTGACAAACATGTTTTCAGATCCTGACAAACATCTTTCATTTGCGTAAACATAATTCTTCTCTAACCAATTAATGTAACATTATGTCCAGTCGTACACATTGCATTGATCACTAACCTATTGCAGTATTGAAGTAATGTTATGCATACTGTCAGCTTTTTTGTACTACAGGGAGTATCCCTTTATGAACACTTTTCCCTGGTTGAATTATGCAGATGATATTACGCATTCCTGGAAAGCTGTCATGTGTAACCTGTTCTCGTTAGTGAGTCACACTGACATGAATACAGTCTAGAGAGCTTTGTGTCATCAGTTTTAGGATGCAGTGTGGCTATCACAATAATGAGGTTTCACACCTAAAATATTTGCATGCAGAGCAGGGATGCACTGAGCAGTTTGAAGAAATGTACTGGAAATATATAAGATAGTATATTATGGTCATACATTCTATAGGGCCTACAATACATGTGTTGGTTCGTGTGCATATATAATGTAAAAGGCGTGCATCCTTGCTATAAGGGAATTTCCCGTTTTGTGAAGCTGATCTGCATGACCCAGAATTTTAATTTCTCTGTAAGCCAAAATCCAAGCAATTTGAGGAGATTTTGTATCATTGATACACCAACCTATAACCGGTGATGTGGGTTTGGAGCCAAGTTGTATAGGAATTCCACAAGTTTGCTTTGTACAATGTTCATGAGAATCGGTAAAGGGACTTTCTTTAAAAAAATCAAAATGAAACTGAGATTTTTATGTTTTCCTAGTTTATGTATTTATCAGTTTATGGTTGTCAATATTGTGTAGGTGGTTACTAGGGGTTACCATGTTAACTAAAATGTCAATGCTGTAAAAACATGTTTAATATTTCAAATACTTTTTATAGGCTTTTAACTGCATGTTTTAAACTGAATATACATGTAACTGTGCTTCATGAGCAAGGAAAAAAAAAACCAAACAAAATAAACGAAAAACATTAATTACCGGTATACACATTTAGGCCTACTTGTACAATGTAGTCCTATACATGTACATGCATGTACCTGTAATTTTGTTATACATGTAAATCCTACAGAAAAACTTCAGGCATACTACATGTATGTACAGTGTATGTTTATTATTACATTGTATTGTGTAGGCCTGTACGCCTACATAGTAATCAAAAATCAACTGGACATGTCAGTTTGAAAGCATGATTGATTGAAATTAAATGCACTGATATTTATCAAATCACATCTTTGATACAAAAGAAAAATGAGATGGTTCAAGATTAATCATTAATCAGGAAATTTGAAATGCGTTTGCATTTGCAGCAAAAATATTAAACTCCAATTTCAAAATCAAACATTTTACTCAAATGACTTTGCAATGATTGCTGTAGGCCTACATGTATATACCAGAATGATAAATGCCCATTTTGCTTCTACATGTATTTACCTTCCATATAATTAGCAATTAAATGCACACATGTTACACAAATCACTCACAGTATTTGATCAATCTAAACGATAGCTACAATGTAGGCCTACATGAATGATTGATCCACAGTCATGGGTATGGGATACTTCTTTTTTAATGAATCAATATTGAAAAAAGGCCATTACAAGATGTGATATTTCACCCGAGCAGGTTAGGCAGTAATATTGATTTCAATGTGCTTTCCTATTTGGTATTTAACCTAGACAGACGATTAAAGAGCTCGCTTTACAGTGTACAAAAAATGTAATACTTTCTCAGATTCTCCTTCACTAGCATAATACACTTGCGTAGATTTTTGTACTTGACACATACACGTAGGCCTATATCTTGAAACTTTTAGTTAGTTTCATTTTGTTTCATATCACAAGAAGGAGAGCTTGTACATGTATATGATGTACGTTCTTCTTTGCTCATTTTTAAATTTTTCTTCTTGATTGAATAAAATAAGAATCAATATTAATTGCTCTCTACATTTAATCTCCCCTATACAAAATACATATCCCCGTATGTATCCTAGACTTTTATATAATAGGAGGATAGTGTAAACTCAATTCCTCCCAATTATACCTTCAAACTTTAAATACTTTCATGCTTTCTCAACCCACTCGTACGGTGCACACTGTATTGTGGTTGTATATTGCTCAGTGTAGGCATGGCTCCATGGTGTAGTTGAGCTGCATTGTGTGCAGAGGTCGCTGAGGTCAAGGAGTGTGCCATTTGAGGTCAGCCTCACTACCAAGGCTTGGTATGACATCATTTGTTTATCACTGGAATTCTCTCCCACATGAAAAATGCAGGCTGCCTTGCACAGTCATCGGGTTCAATACAAACTGAACAAATTACGAATTGTCTCATGTACATTTTGTTGTTTGGGAGTTAGGGCCTACATGCCTCTATGTACAATGTAGACCTAGCCTACATGTTCTGAATTCTGTATAAATGGCTATTTTCACAGTGGTCTTATTTAAAAAAATTTAATTTAGCGAGTCCATCTTCCCAAATATCTTCTTCAATATAAGGCTACAATGTATTCATAGTAATGAAAACATTACAAAAATTATTATCCACTCCCGAATTTCCCAAACTAGTTAAAAATCGCAAAAAATATAGATCTGTATGCGAATATATTGGCTTACACAATTGTATACAATGTAGGCCTACAGTAGGCCTACACACATGTAGCACCCTATTTTATAACAATTATTTTTCTGTGTGTAGCATGAATAAATCAATGTCCTCCATTAGGTGACTAATTTATTTTGACTTACTGCTGATCTTTCGGTTTCATTGGAAAACAATATGGGCAATGCATGTTACTCTGCATATGAATGAAGGCTATTAGTGTTATGTAAACAATTAGGAAGTTATATCAAGAATTCAATATTTCTAGCCAGCTTTTTCAACAATTAGGCCTACATTATACTGGGCCTACAACTGCTCTGATGACAATGTACATGACTTTGGACTTTACTAATGATAAAACAAAAATCCAAAAAGAAAAAAAATTCCCATTTTTTTTAAAGGCCCTACGTTGTATACAGATACATTGTAGACCTACATGAACATATGTAGTACATGGTTGTAAAACCTTTCTGCAAAGAAAAGACAATCTTTATTGTAGCGATTGGAGAAATGACAAGGATATGCTAGGGTTATAGAAAAATAAATACATGTTTACATGACTGTGTAGATATTTTTATACTGTAGATGCAAACTGTAGCAATCATTCATCAATAAGAGGTACATGTACATGTAGACGAAAATCACCCTCACTTTCGATAGTACATCATGTAGGATTTGTAAACCTCAGATCTCTGAGCAGTGAGTGGCAGAAAAATCTATACCAAAATAGCTTAATCTTGAAAGAGAATCTGAGCTTGTATGCCTGATGGACTGTACATCAATACAATGGTATTTCCCTGGTGTATTATTTGTTGCATATTGGTGTGCTACTGATACTCCTCTATCGATGACATCATCGTGGCCCCAGGGGTGTGATACATATGCTAGAAACTAGAACAGAAAAGCCCTGCTAGTGGACAGAGTGAGGTTTATTTGTCTCCTTGAACAGATTTGGACACAAGATGTTGCATGTGTAGGCCTAAATGTACATGTACATTAGGAAAAAAGCCCTTTGTAAAGTAATACTGACTTGCTGCTCGAGTGTTGGGGCTTTCACTCTCGTATTTACATTTACTTTATATTTTAAAATCATTTATTTCCAATGAATCACAGAATCATTACATGAAAACGAGATTTTAATTTCAGGAATGCCTGCCCTAGCGAAATGAAAAATGCATCACATATATCAGCGGAAATACATGTATATAGAGAGAGTGAGCAATTCTAGAAAGATACAAATGCACATCTTATAAATCGAGCATTGACAAGAAATAGGTTAATATCACTTTAGACAGAAAGAGATAGAGAGAGAGAGAATAGGAGGGGGGGGGGGGGGGGGGGGGGGGGGAGGAAAAGAAATTGGGTCACAACAACTGTATTTTAATATGAAGGGAAGTAAAAGTGACTTGGATCCTTTTCGTCAGAAAAAAAAGAAGAAACAGATCTTTGAGAAAAATAACAAGGAAGTAGAGAATTCCACCCAAAAAATTTATACACCCCCTCAAAATAAACACCCGTTCCCCCCAAAAACGACCTCACGCACCCCCTCAAAATAAACATGCATCCCCCAAAGATGATTCATGTTGGAAGATACTAGTTTGCAGGCACAAATCCAAGGTTTTTGCATAGTAGTACATAATGTAGTGTCTGAATGTAGGCCAAGACAATATTATCTTGTCTTATTTGACACAAATATTGGGTAGGATAGGAGACTTTTCCTTGTGCCCCGGAGACATATTTTGTCAAAGTATCAAATTGGAGTCTGTGCTTGAAGACTAGGCAGAGACAGGGGGAAAGAAAATTTGTTGCTGATGAAACAGAGCCATCTATTGGCAGAACAGAGGCAGTCTATTCTACTCCATTTCATGAGAGCATGGGAGTTTACTGTATTCTAAATGAAGCCGATGACTCAGTCTTCCAAACATGCTTTATACATTCAAGAGTTTTATCCTTTCTCTCTCATGAATGTATGCAGTTCTTGTCATGAATGTGCATGTTAAAGGGGTCCTTTCAAGACATTTTGGTTTCAATGAAGCTCATTATTTAAAATAATTTACATATACATTAGGCATAATTGAAACACTTGTTTTAAAAGAGAGAATACCATGCAACATGTATACTGGACATATAAAATAAACCTGAAATGTGCAATCATTATGGACAAGGCACATGTAATAATAAATAAGCTTTTCAATGATACCGTGGATGTGTTCGAAGTGTCACATATGTGACTCTTATTTCTCTTAATATATTTCTTTGCTTGTGGCTTTTGCATTGCTTATTTACAATGTAGAAGTGTTCATGCTAGCTCTGTAGGCCTATGTAATAGGTCCGAGTAAAGGCCCAACTTAGGGTGATCTCAACACCATTAAACGTTATTTGGATTAGATGCGATAGTTTGCAGGAAATCAGGGATTGTTTGATCATGACAGGGATGCAAATTGGTAAAGCTATCAGGTCAATCAGACCCTTTTAGATTAATGCATCGTCCTACATGTACATATGATGAGTTAACCTAATTAATTACATTTCATATCAAGAAGCCAAGTTCCAAAGTCCACTCTAGTCTCTTTGCACCGAGGGTCCGTATTGATTTTGCAGATATTTCAAATGTATCATTTATAATGCATGGGAAGTGGAGAATTCAATCTTGATACATGTAGTTAACATCTCTTTTCCTACTCTGTGAAAATACAATATTAAAGTTTTGTATGGCGATGCTATCCCCATTTCCACTTTTCCCCCATGAGTCTGTTTGTGGCTTGACTAGGGCAATACTTGATTAGCTCCATCTACATGTAACATTAGATAATATCCCTGGGGCACTTGGGAAATGACCAGGTATAACCTATCAAGGGAGATTCAATTAGTGGCAGAAATTTTCATCATTCTTAGTTAATCTCAAGTATCGCCCACTGACCGCAGGTTGAATTTGATGGATGGGTAATCAAACTCGGCTCTGTTTGTGTTAGTAGCATCTTGAACAATTGAACAAACGGTGTTAATCAGCTATTTAAAAGCATACCAGCCATGTATGGTTTTTAACTGGTGACATTGGACATTGTTTGCAGAACTTGTAATTGACTAACAAAAATAAATAAATAAACAATAAATAAATGAAAAGATTTCTCTTTGTTTGAGCTTGGCCTTTCAAGGTCAACTGGGGCACTAATCCCCCTCCCCCACCCCCCCAAAAAAAGAAACATGAGCAAAAAAAAAAAAAAAAAAAGAAAAGAAGAAAAACGTCAAGTCTTGTTCTGTTGCATAAGGTCATAGTCAGTATCTCAGATTTACATTTGGAGGTTATGTACATATGATGTTTTCATTCCTTTATCAGCATTCTCTATCCATATAACATGCATGTACTCCTCAAGCCCTGTCATCCATCACCAATAATTTTTTTTAACCCCTTCTCTGATTTACCAATTACTAAAATGAGTCAACTTTATTTGGGCCATCACAAATTAATGAAGATTAGTTGTTTGTCCTGATTTATTACCATTACCATTGCGCTTGCCCGAGCACGAATCCCTTATTCCTGTTTAGAATTCATTCATTTTGCGGATTTCATGAGGAGGAATGAGTAGAAGATAATGAGGTACTGGATGACAATGGGAAGACTGGTAATGAAGACGTATGTCGCTGGGGAGAAATAATCATCAAGACTGCCATTCATCCACATTTACTCAGACAGAGAAGTGGAGGGATGAGATTAAGGGGCAGGGCCCTTGAGATAGGGAAGGGAGAGATGGGGATATAGTCAAAAGAGAAAATGAGAATGTGAAGACAGAGAGAGGTAATAGAAAAACAGAGACTGAAAGAGTGAATTAAGAGAAGAGAAGATAGGAAAGGAGAGAATAAGAGAGAAGAGAAAACATTAAAATTGGAGATTAGTAAGAGAAGTAGAGAATTAGTTAAAAAATTAAGATAGAGAGAGAGAGAGAGAGGGGGAGGGGGGGGGGGCTTAGTCTGCTACCAAATGAGTGATTGTGTCATAATGAGCAAAAACAAAGTTAATTGGATCTCAATATCTTCATATTTATACAAATATTGCATTCCTTCATGTACAACTTATTCAATAAAATACAATCACAGCTATTGTTTTAAATCAAATTTTTACTGTTTTAGTATTTAAAAGAAACTTCATTTAATTATTAATCAACTTATTTTTTTGCATTACTAATTTTTGGTTGATAGTTATCAAGATTACTGTAACTTTTAGAAATTATGCGTAGGCGGGAACTAATTTGCAACGACTACGTTTGTTAATTATACTACATGAAATCCTGTCTACATACATTCTCCTATGCACACCTTAATCAATGTTGACTGGTGGCAGAGACGATCGGTCTGTGTCTGGGATGCTTCCCATTATCTTTCACCATGGTAACGGAAAGACCTAGAGAGCAATTCACACAACGGGTTGTTCATACAGAAATTCTTAATATGAAAACTCATTGGAAAATGTTTGTACTCAGTTCAATGTTTCTATTGGAGATATACCCTGATTCTTTTTTATGAGGTTTTGTTTTGCTATGCACATACAGTTCATTAATGAATATTTACATGTATGTTTCTATATTCGTTGAAGCATTCACACAAGAGGTTGTTTATACAGAAATTCTTAATTTCAAAACTTTTTGAAGAATGTACGTAAACTACATGAAAAGAAACCAAATTTTCAATTCATCTGCCGACATGTCCTAGTACACCCTGGTTCTTTCCTGAGTTTATGTGTTGCTATACAATTGATTTATGGATATTTATATTTTCAGTATTCATTGTCTACATTTTGTACATCATTTTCAAAATGTACAACAATGTACATGTAGCTCAATGTACCTTACTTGTGCAGGCGCTGTGTTGATATACTGTTTTGATTGTTTAAGCTGCATACATGTATGAGTTTTGTACATTTTGTGTGAATGGGGGCCTGACTGGAGGAGTGGTGCCAAGTAGGAATAGATTCATGTTTATGTTCAGACAGTCGTGTGTCTGCTTGATGACCTTGATACTCATTACAATATCATGTGGATCACAGCATTCAAGTTCTTTGACTGAATTATGATTTAATTAAAGACCAGTGTTGCGTTCTTATCATTAATGGGACTGTATTGAAATGAATCAAAACTAATAAAAGTATAACTTTATCAGTGTTTGGAATTATGAGGTGTTTTTTTTTTTGTGTGTAAACTATTGGTACATTTCATATTTGCATTTTGTTGATCAGAGCTAAATGTTGGATAAAATACATGTACTTGGTATTATAGTGATGGACAATTTTGGATTACATTGTACAATGGATCTTGACGAGGGGGGGGGGGGGCGCAATGAAGGTTGGGGGAGAGGTGGGGTTCTATGATGCCATCCATTATGGTGAATCTATTGGAACTTGGAACAATAAACTTTAGCCTTGTGAAGGACTTTCTTAAGACAAGCAAGTAGAAATTTTAATCTCTCTTATATATCCATGGTCTTACAATGTACGTGCCATTCAGGTTGTTAAGGATGATGTTACCAAGTGCAGTTAGGGTCAGTTTCAAGGGATAGATGTAGTCTTGCGGATGGAATAGTACCAAACAGCACCACACTCACAGGTGGTCAGTAAAGCATGAGGGTGCATTCATTAAATCGGTCAGCTCGGACCCTCCATTATCTTAAATGACCTCTCTATCAAGGAAACCTGGCCCTAGACCATAGTAACCAATTAATGAAACCCCTTGGATTGATGGCGGACGGGTATTCCTCTGTAAATGCCAAACGATGTTCTGATCATTCATTCATTACTTGAGCTGGGAATGCTCGGGAGAAAAACCAATTTGACTGTTTGCCTGACAATTCATTCCAGAAGGGCGCCATTCATTTGTAGTTTCCCTCTTTGGCATACGTACATATGCGCTGGATGATTTGCTAGGAGGAAATATTTGATTTGTGAGAGTGAATTTTCAGATTGATTTCTGATATTTGCAAGAAAGTTCAAATGTGATGCCTTTTCTTCGGTGAGTCGTAAATAGATGATGTTCATTTGCTTGAGATATTTGGTGGCTGAGCGATAGGGCGTTCACCCTTGTCATTTGACAGTTTGACAGCTCTCTTTATAACGTGCATTGTTCGCGCATTTCCTACTGCAAGTACTGCAATGAATTCAAAAGGCTACAAATTATTTTTCTGTTCTCCTAAGGCTTGCGTTCAGCTTTACGTGTTGAGGTAAATTGAATTACTTGTTTTGAGATTTAATTAACTGCCTGACAGTGATTATGAAAGGTTAATGAACATGCACCTAAGAATGGCTGTGCATTGTGTGCGGTAAGGTTTTGGGATTTACTATTTAGGGTTGATAGGGATGTATGCATTTTGCTTCTTTATCCAATATGACTGGACTCTCACTAGAATTTGTAGGTGGCTTGACCTATGTTTTTGTCACTTTTTAAAGTTTTAAGTCGCGAGGATAATGGGCAATTAGTCGGCCTCACTTTATTAAGAGAATGAATTTAGTGGAGCAGGAAGTATTCCATATCATTCACACAGCGGCCATATCCTGCTTGACTAATAAGATTACCACATTTGTGGCACTCATGTCAGAAGGGGTAACAATTGTCAATGAAGATCATCCAGCTGCCTTGACAGCCTGTCCATCGATGGCCACTTGAGGGTGCACCACAGTCTTATGTTAATCTCCAGTTTGGAAGAGGAGGAAGTTGATTTTAAGGTGATTGTAAACAGTAAAGTTCAGTTCAGTTCAGTTGAAATCCTTCAGGTGCAGTGTTGTTCAGTTCACATAAATTTCATAGTTCAAATTGAGTGGATTTACATCTGTTCAGTTCACTTGAATTTGTTTTATTGTGGGTTGATGATAATGTACATGTACAATGTATGTTCAGTTTGGTTCAGTTCATCTTTTTAGTTCATCCTATTTGTTTATTTAAGTAATGTGGGTTCATATGATCGGTTCATTTCAGTTTCATCTTTTCAGTTCACCCCATTTGTTTTGTTTTACTTCAAGCGTGTTCATCTGTTCAGTTCATATTGATTTGTTTGTTTAGTTCAGGTCAAGTCATTTCATCTGTTCATTTCAGTTCATTTCATTTTTTTTTTTAGTTCATACCAATTTGTTAAGTTCAGATCAAATTTGTTCATCTGTTCAGTTTAGTTTAGGTAATCTGTTCAGTTCATTTTTAGTTCTTCTCAGAGAAGTTCTTCTGTAAAGTCAGTTCATTTCATACAAATTTGTTAGTTCAGCATCTGTTCTTTTGATTAATTACATGTACATGTACATTCTAGAGCACTCTGTTTGAGTCAGTTCAGTTTCTTCAATTTTTCTGTTGATTTTTTTTTTGTGGTCTACTCCATTGCTACAAGTTTGTGTTGTCAGTTGCAATCACTCTAAATCCGATCAGTTCAGTTTGTCAGTTTAAATCATTCTACTATTTGTCAACTCATTTCAAATAACTTTGTCACTTCTTATTCAGATCATTTTTTGTCAGTTCTAACCAGTTCATCTATGTTTCAATAAGCATATTTTTCAGTTTTAAAATTTGAATTCCATTTTTTTTCTCATTACAACCCCCTCTAAAAATCAAAATAAAAGATTTAAAAAAGGATTTTTTTTTTTTTTGTTTTACTTGATCTTGATACTAACCCATACAATATGATTTACTTCAATAGAACTATACATTTGCCTACCATTGTTATTTGACCTCAAATCGCCGCAAACCGAAATTTACACCGAAATTTTTGCCCTATCATTCGCCTATTTACCCCCCACCCCCCATTGAATAGATCATAAAACAATTACAATCTTATATTTATTATTTACGATATAGAATATACATTTGCCTCCATTGCTATTTGACCTCAAATCGCCGCAAACCGAATTACAGTATAGCACCGAAATTTTTGCCCCTATCATTCGCCTATTTACCCCCCCGCCCCCTTCGAATAATGTGCGCCCTCCATTGATGAGGATGCGGCCGAAGCGATCCTATACACTTCCTCTAATTCTATCGCCCCAAAGACTTCCGTATGTTGCAAACGGAAAGGGGACGGAGGGAGGGATCGTAGGCAAATGTATATTCTATATCGTAAATAATAAAATTAGATTGTAATTTTATGATTTACTTCAATAGACTATACATTTGCCTACCATTGCTACGACCAGCACTGACAAAAGTCGGGAGGGCAACTATAACGGCTAAGAAACTATGGAGACGCCGCTTGTTCGAGAGGTGCGGTGGAGAAAAACACCCTCACTAGCAGCAATTCCATTCAGGTAAAGGAGGTGAAAGAATTTGCAGAACACCAAAAAGCCGCTTGCAAATATCTTCACCACTACCCTATAAATGGGCCCAAGAGGAGCTGATGTCCTGGTCCGAAGGCCTTGGAGTAGTTCCCTCTACAAGGGCCTTCACCCCCGCAGTCTTGATTGCGGAGACTAACCACCGGGATAACATAACTCTAGAAAACCCCTTTATGGGGTTTACGGGAAAAAACAAAAAGCTGTGAAGATTGTGCGAAGATTCTCAGTCTACTTGACGAACAAAAAGAGGCCCTGACGGGGCACAAAAATGTCTTTTCTGAAAGATGAGAACCCTGTCAGAGAACGACTGAAGAACTCGATAGAGTCCGACGAGGCTGTTTGGTTCTAAGATATGAAGGATGTGAAAGAATCAGACGAACCACATATCTCTCCCAACGAATATGACCAGGAGATATTGAGAGAACGTGTAGCGAAACTCCTCCTTTGCCCAGAGACTATTGCTAGGAGAAACTAGTCTTAAGGACTGATTTAACAGGTAAATCGAGTAAAAAGACTCGAACGGTGGCTTAGACAAAGCCTCCAAAAGTTATGGGAACTCCAGGCTGGAGAAATAGAGAAATCGGCAATAAGAGGCAGGAGCCTCTCTGGGAACCCTGCAAGAGGTTCGTACCAGGCCAGGAAAGCCCCAAGGCGCGAAAAGAATACAATCCTAGTCGACCTCAGTCTACTTCCAACTAGCAGCTCAGCTGCTCGGTCTGAAAAGCCATCATCCCTAGCCGTCTGCCGAAAGAGGCCAAGCAGTTAAAAGAAGGGGCGATAGATTCGCATGTAGAGCCCCGACGAAGGAAGAGAAATTAAGTCCGGTACGGCCTGAAGGGGCAGCGGTTCTTCTGCTAACAGGAGCAAAGATCCTGAAAACCCTGCCGAACCGGCCAGTAGAGAGCAATCAAGACCACCGTTGATCCTCCCTGAACTTCCTGAGAAAAAGAGGGATCAACTTGAATGGTGGAAAAGCGAAAGTCTTCCAACCCTTCCAGAGAAGAGGGAAACGTGTCCAAAAGAAAACAGAAGTCTCCTGACTCGGAGTAAAGCCGAGGAAGTCTTTGTCCAGGGATAGAAAGTCTGCTAACAGAAAGTCCCTCCCTGGAGAGTGGGAGGCAACCGGACGATCTTCTCTCCGATTGCACCATTCCCAAAGGAGGAACGCTACTTCGATCAATCCCAAAGAGTGTGTCCCTCCTTGTTTGTTGATGTAGGCCTTCGAGAGGTGTTGTCCGTGAGAATCACACCGACGGCCCACAAAAAAGGCCGCGAAAACGTTAGAGGATTAAACAGAACCGACAAAGTTCCAGAAAGTTAAAGTGAGGCAGCGGCCTCGGGAAGGACCCAAGATCCGGAAACCATCCGACTCTTGACAATGGCCCCCCCCCCCAACCTCGAAGAGACTCGTTCGTGGTCACTGTAATCGAGTGAAGAGGGTCTTTGAATCTCTTCTCCTGAAGAAGTACGGTTCGTCCACGGAGAGAGAAGCTTCTTGATCTCTACCGTCAAAGAAAACCAGACCAGAGGGGAGCTGAGGTTCGGCCTGAAAAACTTCAGGAGATGCAGCCGGAAAGGTCTCATAAAAGACGACAAATTGGCAAGAAGTCCACCAAGCTGGCTAAAACCACCAGCCATCTCAAACAAACCTCGTCGAACCTCCGCATGCTCAGGAGGGACCTGAAAAGACTGACCAGAGCTTCAATCCTCTCAAGGCTCGGCCGAGCCAGTTGATTCTTGATAACTAACTGGGCCTCCAAGAAGATCGGAGTTGGAGGAACTAAATCCGCATTGGACCAGTTGATCATGAATCCCAAAATCTCGGTCGTTTTCACTAACATCGAAAAATGGTGTAAAAGCAGGACTCCGAAAGGCGACGAGAAGTCAATCGTCCAAGAAAGCTAAAACCGAAGGTCCTTGCCCCTGAGGAAGACATCAAACGCCGAAAACACCCTGGTGAGACTCTGGAGCGGAGACAAAGACAAAAGAAGGGCTTTGAAGCGAAAAGAGTCCTTTCCTATAGCACAAACCCAAAAGATCCCTCGACGAAGGGTCTATTGGAGATGTGGAAAAAAGCATCGTTCAGTCGAGAGACACCGCAAAGTCGACCTGATCGAGAGCAGGAAGAATAGAGGTCAAAGGGTCCATCTTGAAAGGTGACTTTGCGATGTGCCTGTTGATCCTCTTCATAATGAGGATCATCCTGAGCGAGCCTGAACGATTGGGATCACAAAAACGGGGGAGAGACACAGAAAGTGCTGTGATCCCTCACCGCCCGTCTGAGAAATAAGTTCCTGAAAAGGATCTAATGTGGCGGTGATCGATTTCGGATAAAACCCTCGGAAAAGGCTCTATAGAAAAGTCCGAAGACCGTCTTTGATCACGGCGAGGACAAAGACATCGACCGTGATCGACTTCCAAGTCGGAAGAAACCTCCGAAAGTCGATCACCCCACCGAATCTCCAAGCGAACTCGGGAAAGTCATCTGGAAAAAGTCTTCCCGTCCCGACGAAAAGGGCTGATTCTTCGCGAAGCCTCGGGAAAAGCCCCACCACCTCCACTGTCCTCGACGAGGAGACTGGATTTGAAAGGCACCAGACGATCATAAGAAACAGGAGAAAGACGGTATACCCTACGATCTGAGTAGGAGCAGCCAAGGCCGACGAGCAGGAACGGAAAACCCTCTTGTCCTTCTTCTTCTTGCCCTTCCTGAAAGGAGGAGCTTTGAAGAAGCCAGGTAAAAACAGACCTAAAAGACGATGGGCCGCTGACGAACATCTCTAAGAATGTAGAACATTCCTGGGCCTTCTAACGTGAGTCAACTTCAAATTGCAAAACGTCTGCCAAGTTGCACCCGTAAAGGAAGGGGAGGAGTCACTCAAACTCTCGACCATATCCGGGATGGAGGATTGCTTTGAAAAGAAGAGTCTTCAAGCATATGAAACTCTAGGCAGGCATCAATCCAACAGGAGGTATAGCCGCAAAATTCTCTAGTGCCAGGAGAAATCTCGACCCGATCTGGCGGAGTGAAAGGCCCAACTCGTGATGAAAATCAAACTCGGATAGTCAGATTACAAAAGGTAATCCATACTACAAGCTGAAAGGACGTAAAAGCTTATCGACCTAACCGAAAAGAAACTTAACGCCCCTCCGAAGTTTCAGGGGTCACTTCCGACCTCTGGAACGAAAGAAAGAGAATAAGCCTGTGACTCGCTTCGTCACAGGAAGCTCTACAAAGACTTCAGGTACAACTTTGTCAGACAAAAATATCACGAAGTATTAACCCGGGAGAGATCCCGCGTATCAACCAAAACCGAAGAGGCTGGTACAAGGAGTCAAGATGAGATTCAACATGAGACGTGAAATCACACTACCGAAAAGATCTCATCGTCTTGACGAGGAGCATCCAACCTCTCACAAAGGAGGAGGAGACCATCCATAGAGGTGAAATCGGAAGTGGTGACGTAACGCTTAAACCACTGCAAACTCCGGAGGTACATCCCATACTACCCGAATGGCCTCCGAGAGGTTGATGTCTACCCGAAAAAGGAAGTGTCCAACTCTGAGGGGACAAACGTTCCTATCGAAGAAACCTGATCGCGATTCGGCAACGAACGAAGTCGCTCTGAACCGAAGTGCCCGCTGTAAAGGCACTGAACCCCGGGGACGGGATCGGCACTCCGAAAAGAGCAAGTCTACGACGCTTCACTACGGAGGGCCCGCCTCAGATGCTTGGTGCCGATCCGAAAGGAAACGACTTGGAAGACGGTGGTGTAGGCTTCAAAAAGAAACGCCCGCCTATAACGGACCCTGGTTCGAAAAGAAAACGGAACGGGATCCGAAAAAACTTCACGCCTCAACGACGTAGTATCCGAAAAGGAAGGGGACACACTCCGAGAATAAAACGGAGAGAGAGACATCCGCTTTAACCGGATCCGCCGCTGACAAGAAAACAAAGCGACGGCTTTGGACGTGTCAGCCGCGCTAGTGAGGAACCAATGTGCGGCCTACTATCAGAGGATACAGGTTCGCATTGGACGTATACACACTCCCAAAACCCGTGTACGGAAAACCGACCTGCGGATCCGAATTACCTCAGTTAAGGGAACGGCGCCGATATCCGTATGAAAAAGGAGGAAGACAGACCCCCCCCACCACCAAAGGTGGGCGAAACCGGATATATGGTCGGGGACGTTCCGCTCTGCCGAGTATCCGCCGACAATAACAAAGCGACGGCTTTGAACGTGTCAGCAGGCTAATGAGGAACCAACGTGGCGGACCTACTATCCGAGGATACAGGTCCGCATTGGACGGTATAAATACACTCCAAAAACCGGTACGGAAACCGACTTGCGGATCCGATTTATACCTCAGTTAAGGAACGGTGCGATGTCCGTATGAAAACGGAGAGACGGACCCCCCCACCAAAGGATGGCGACCGGATATGGTCGGAACGTCCCGTTCTGCCGGATATCCGCCGACAAGTAACAAGAGCGAAGGCTCTGGACATGTCATCCGGGCTAGTGAGTAACCGACAAGCGGCCTACTATCCGAGGATATAGGTCCGTCTTTGAACTGTACTCAACCCCAAAACCGGTACGGAAACCGACTCGCGGATCCGATTTACCTCAGTTAAGGGTACGGCACAATAATCCGGTCCGGACAAACTCGATATAGAAACCGAGCTCGATTCCGGTTATGCCAGACGCGAAGCCAGAGCACAAAGGATTTCGGCACCGTGAGAGAAATGAACCCGGCGCCTTCAGCCAGTACTAAAATTAACCAGAGAACGGCCACCGGTTGTGAAACCGATCTGTATAACCGTTTTAGATCTCCCGTTGATCGAACGTGGCAAAGACTATCGGATCCGGCGCGAGGGCCGTAATCGTCATCGTCCTGGACGCCGCCAATCCTGCCGGTCAACAGCGGTCCGTACTCTGAGGGACCGACGAAGCACCGAGCAGCTAGGTTTTGTCCGCCGGTGTTCGACCACAAAATACTCACCGAAGTTCGAGGTGGTGAAGAAGGCGGAAGGACAGCGTCCAACGCCTCCTCGAACGAACAAGCCTCTCACCCGCAAGGGGGGACTTCTCCGAAGAAAACACACGCTTTGCTCGCTAATTCTTCCCCCGCTTCTTCTATATGAAGTGGGCGCGAGAAGAAATAGACACAAATGAATCTGATAAAATAAAAAGAGAGAGAAAGGTGTAATACACAAAAGGGGTAAATAGGCGGGTCTATCAAAAATAAAGCGGAGACAAAAACTCTGTGCGCCGCAACACA